>CM076090.1:21198320-22398320 GCA_038088585.1 Chrysina gloriosa
GGATGAAGTGTGCCTCCATTCCATTGTTTGCCGCTTACTTTCAGGGGTGTCGTAAGAAACCCTAGTTTCATCTCCTGTGACTATCTGTGTCAGAAATTCTTTGCCGCCTTCATCATAACGGGTCAAAAACGGAAGTGCACTATCGCACATCCGTTTTGTTTTGTGTTGCTCAGTAAGAATCTTTGGTACCCAACGTGAGCAAAGTTTACGAAATTTCAGGTTTTCGCTAACAATTCCATGAATTACTGATCGTGAGATTTGGGGAAATTCCATAGCGAGAGCACTAATTGTAAACTTGTGGTTTTCCTGGATCTTGTCATCAATTGCGTGAACCAGTTCTTCTGTAACCAAAGATGGACGCCCACTTCGTTCTTCATCGTACACTTCAATACGTCCTTCATTGAACTGTCGGACCCATCCTCTCACCATTGAGTCACTCATCGCATTTTGTCCGTAAACTTCGCAAATTTGCCGATAAATTTCAATTGGTTTCACTTTCCTAGCATTCAGAAAACGAATCGCAGATCTGATTTCACAATCGGCGGGATTTTCAATCAACACCGACATTGTAAACAAGCACAATAAAGCGTACGTGGCTGACAGCCATCTCAAAATGGCGCACGTTTCTTCTCCTTGATACAGAGCGTCTACCGCGCATGTGCGGAACTGCGATCGCAGCGCTGCAGCGGAGTTAAATTGAAACGGAACTTACTTTCTGGACGTACCTCGTAGATGTACCAAGAATTATGAACTTATTCTTTATAAAAAGCTTTAAGTTAGAAAATAAGAAATGATTGTAATGCAAGTATTTTATTCCAAAGTTTTTTTGAAATATTTAAGTAACGATTCTAACATCATAAATATTCAACAAATTTAGTTCAATGAACCCTATACATTTTGTACTACGGGAACTTGAAACAAAGGGAATACATAATAATGGAAAAAAGATTAACATGATGATTAAGAATTTAAAGCAGTAATTTTCAGAATTGATCTTCAAAATTTGAGTAATGTGTATAGTAATTTGCTAAAACTGCTGTTTGCATTTGATAGGAGGAATACTCTCGCTAGGTGTTTCGATGGGATTGCCCCAGTTTTTGAACACAATTGTTGGAATTCCAAGAAGTAATAATTATAATAATTTACTATCAGACAGCAGCTTAACCGCTAGTTACTGTGTAATTTTGTTTAGAGAATGATAATATTTAGAGAGAAATACCAACAAACCTAACATTTTACATAATAAAAATTAATAAATAAATAAATTTATACCTGTTTATACAAAACTGTACTTAATTTAAGTTGAAACAACGATAAATATCATCATTTAAATTTATATCACAAAATACTTTTTATGATGTCAACTGTGAACTATAAAATAAATCACTGAAAAATACATATGTTGCGCAGTAGATATAGTAGACAAAGGGCGTGTAGAAAACGGTTTGATTTCTACTATGACGTCTAGGAATCCTAAAATCTAATGCACTTCCATTCACCAATTTAGAAATAGAAACTGTTTGCGTAATAACTCCACAATGCCTTAAAGATGCGTAATCAAATTCACCTAACAGAAAGTCCTCTGGTTACCCAACCGTCATCAGTGTAAGTTGTGCTTTCAATAATAATACTATTAACCTAATTTAAACTAAGTTGTTCAACAGAATGAAAGTTGTCCTGTAATACTACACAATCTACAAAAGTTTCAATTCTACGAAAGATTTTCAATTGCTTTGGTAATTACGGTCTCATGCTACAAAAAATTACTATAGTTCCTATGTACCAATACATGGGCTCTGTTTTTAGGTTTATGTTGCCAGACTAAGTAAGATTAATTCAGAAATTCTCATAGCAATTGAATATCGGTTGCCGACTAATCTAATATCGATATGTAAATATAAGCGCCTAATGATTGCATTGACTGAAGAGATTAGAATCGCATTAAGTTACGTTCTTCCGATTATGTTCAACTATGTACATAATCCATAAATTTACAAAATTAGGTGATGGAAGGGAGGCGCGCCCGCATACATAAATACGCACCCTTTGATAAAACTATCATTCCTCAAATGGCATATCTTGCAGTAGCAGCAGCAACAGTATTAACATATAATTTGAACTGACTGAATATGGACTACCTATTAGAAAACCATAGCAGTTTCAATGCAGGGGCAGGAAGTGATATTAGACGCCCTTCTTCTAAGGAAAGCCACCGAAGAAAATCAAGAGAACTCAAGGATCTTGCTTTCCAGCAGAAGAAAATAAAATATTCCAAGAGAATGTGTCTGATATGCAAGCAGAGAGAACTGTGTGAAGAAGACATGAGCAAGCCAATGTACTGTAAGGAACATTGTCCGGTTTGTATTCGGAAAAAGACAGAAGTCTGTTTGAATGCTTCCTTAGATATGAATGGTGTTACAATTATGAGCAACATCAGCAAGAAATACTTGAAAACGGAAAATCAATTTAAACTTACTGATGAAATATTTAAACCCCATTGTTCTAAATTAAAACTGAAGAAAGAAGAAGTATGACGAAGTGAAAACAGCAAATACAAATATGAAATTAAGCGGACTGATTTCTATTATATTGTTGAATTATGTATATGTGTATATGTATTCTATAATGTAAAAATTATGTTTTATAAGTCTGTCTACAAAGGTTAATAAAACATTTAATAAATATGTAAACAGTTTGGTTTGATTTTATTTACATAGTATTAGTCAGGTAGGGTATGCACGATAATAAGTGAAGAACTTGCTCTAGAGTTGCAGTTTCCCACAGTTTTTTTTCTCTAACCTAGCGCTTGAGTATATTGTACTGAGAATTTAGTTAAATTACTTAAACGAAAATGCACAGGTCTAGCTCGTAAATAATGATATAAAAAGCATAAATTATAACAGATTATATTCATAAATTTTGGGAAATATTGAACATAAAATCAAAATATTTACCTAGTGTGAGTGTGTAAGTGTGATTTCTTTTCCGTTGACGGTTCTTCCTATATCTCATCTCTTCACTTCTTTTCTCGATGCTTCTTCCTTTCTTCCCTTTTATAAGCTCTTTCTTCTTCTGTATGGTGAGGTTCTCTTTCTCACTGGTACTTCTTCTTAAAATCCTTTTATTCGAAATATATTTATAGACTTATTTATTGACTTATGTATATTGTCAATTAATACGTCGTTAACCAAATAAACTTTTTTCTTCTTGAAACCAGGACTACACTGCTGCCTTTCTCCGTTGTCCACGATACGAAAAACTTTAATTCACCTTGACTTCAGTTCATCGAGGTATATCGCTGTTATAGAAACCTGTACTGTACGTCCATGTATCCTAGGTTATTTCCAGTAAATTTATATGAATTATTGTAATGTATAAATGTTATATGTAATATGTTTGAATGTTAACAATGTTGTTATTATCCATTAATATATGCCTTTTATAAAATAAATAATGTTATTTCTAGTGACATTTATTATACTACAATATATTTCATCCTTCAATATATTCTCAACAGTACAACCAGTCCGCCGCGTATCCCCAGGGTTCCATAGTTTGTGGAACGCTGTTTGGAGTAACTTTGTGAAATAATTCCAAAATATTTATTAAACGTAGAAAGGTTGGATCGGGGTTACAGTAATATTCAAAATTTTCAAACTACATTTTCTTATGAAAATGCGGAAACTCTATGTTATGCTGCTGCTGGGTTTACCTACTTCGACATTGTTATAAAATAACCCGAATTTATTCCATAAGCCTTGTGTTCAAATGTTTGATATTGCAGTTCAACCACATAATAGGCAATTAGCTTTGTGCATCTATTAACAGACTAACTGTAGAAACAAGCTAATCTCCTAATTAGCTTCCCATGGATTTGAACCCAAATAGTATACTAAGTGGAAATTTACAATATAATATCGGAGACAAACACATTTCAAATTGAGTACATTTTACATTTATATTTCATAAAAAATAATTTTGTGATAATTTTTCCCGTTATGTTAGCACACTAGGTTTGGCAATTCAAGTTGTCAAGGTATATGATATATTTAATTATACGAAAATATATCGACTGAATATACGTCGAGAAGCTTACGTAATGAACAGAAACTTCTAAAACATAAAACATATTTTGCCAAGTGTTCGCGATGGCTGTTGATAAATACGTACTAATAACGTCTAAAGTTAAAATGCCGGCCAAAATTAATATAAAATTTCATTCACCGGTTGTTTTGTGCGAATGCCTATCTGGTATGGTGGTCTACATTTGGGTAAGGTCCACAACATACAAGTTCCGGTGGGTTTATTAAATTTATTAAACAGTAAATTTAATTTTGATGCCATCGAATAGGCCAATTTTAAGGCAGTAAGTGACTGAGCGTTTATAGAAACCTCAACATTATATTTGAAAATGAGAATAAGCAATAAATAGCAATTTTTTTACAAAATTCTAATGACCATATTTAATTTCGTAGTTATAAGTACGTGTTCATCACCAGCAATCTTACACATTTTCAGCATCATATTTTTCATACTTTACATACTTTTGTTTATTATGTAAGTTTTTACTCCCATACTGGATTCACACTTTTGCGTTTTTACTTCGCCATCTCAACCTATCAACATTGCTATCTCATAGCGGTCAAAACTCAAGATGAATTTTCTTGTGAAGGATTCAACTTAAAATTGACTAATCGTTAATATCATACCATAAACTTTCATTTACAACATTATTTGGGTTCAAATTCATGAGTGACCTATTTTTAGCCGACTTTTGTAGTCAATCTCTGATTGCACTAGTGCCAAAAATTTGGATTCATACCTTTGGGGAGAGTTATAAATATGTAGGTACTGTAATATAAGTCATGCTTAAAATACTGTTATTCAAAGTATGTATCTAGAACGTCTAAACCAAAAACCAGCAGGTATTAAAAACTAAACAATCAGTTACACGTTGTTTCAAGTAAGCATTTTCCATCCAAATCTACTGTTAAAATAAAGTCAAGAAAAATAGAATGAGTTATCACAACTATCGTAAATTCAGAGCTTTATGGGCACGCTGTCAAGATTAATTGATTAAATTGATTTACTGAAGGCATCTATCAGTGACTTAAATGTTTATATTTACACATAACTATCTTTCTGTTACTTCTAAACCAGACTGGTTTAAAATCTTTTATATAATATTATGTAGAGCGCACACTCTCAACTTATCGAAGTAACTTCAACCTTCGACAGCAATTTCTTTTGTTAAGAATCTAGCTCCATATGTGATATCACCACTTTCCCGTGTCTACGACCATTAACACCCGCTGATCTGAAAATAATGAAGGTCCACATATATGATATGTGAAAAATAGATATTGTAAGACGTACATATCTGCTACGGAAAGCGTCAATCTTATTTAATTACCAGTTTATGACCTTGAGTTAGTACAAATTCAAAGCTAAAAAGAAGCAAAATTGCATTTTACGACCGACCAAAATAAACACAATATTTTCAATATTACTCTTTTATTTTGTGAAATTCCTACTCACAGTACAACTTTTCAAAGACAGACTATGAAACATAATAGTTCCAACGTACATACACATATTTCAATTCAATCTACGTACAGTAAGGAAAGTAAGATTTCTACTGTGCTGTCGACTATAACTATATACCAGAACAGACAATGAAATACACTAAAAAGCATTCTAAATTACAAATTTATTATTTGTAGGATTAGATCATATAAAAATTCTGAAGTCAGAGTTACAAACAACATATGTTATAGAATTACTTAACATTTGTATTTAATATTCAGCCTTCGAAAAGATTTTTGAATATCCATCAGTTCTTCCTTTATAGGGTGAATATGACAATCATTAATTTTTCTCAACATATCGGCTGTATTTCTCCAATCAAGGCTTGTCTTGTGATTTACTTTACTTGGCAAATCTCTATCGAGTCCCATGAAGTCCCATTCCATGCTTTCACTAAAATCGTCATTAAGCGAATCATTAGTAATTCCTGCTTCGTCAAAGTTACGTTTTAGACTTTCTTTATTATCCATTTTTTCCTTTCTTTTTCTAGCTTGTTTTTCCAAAATTCCATCAATAAGTGCAGATACCCTTTTTAAACCACACGATATTCTTAATTTATCAGTTGATTTATAGTTTGACTTACTACTTCCTGTGTCGGATTTATGCACTTTCGTGGAATCGCTAGAAGTTTTCGGGACCATCAACTTTTCCTCTGATCTCTTCTTCTTGGGGGAAATACATTTCGGGCAATGATCTTCGCAGTAAGCTAACCGTGGATCTGCCTTTATATATTCATCTACCAAGCAAACGAAGCATCGGTTATTAAAGTGGCACGATGTACTTTTCTCTTCTTCAATTATATGATTTGATGTTCTCTGACATTTTGTTTCTTTAATAAAAGTTGGTTCATAACTGTTCGATGTTGCAGTAATATTACCACTTGTAACATGCTGAATTCGAGCAGCATGATTTGTGTTTATATGTAGCTTTTTTGAATTTTTATGAATAACTGTTACAGGCTCTGCTATATTCATCATGTTCGGAGTACTAGCGTTTTCAATTTCTCGCTTAAAGTTCTTACTTGGAGTTTCGTCAGTCACACCACTTTTACTTGTTGGCGGAATATCTTCTTTGCTCTTGGTAATTTTATCATGATCATCGGTGTTCAAGTAACCATATCTTCCTGGATCCAAATGCTTTAACCTCAGCCTAAAGCTCCGATTGGTTGAAATAAATCTTTCAAGCGGTCGCAAAACTCCGGACGTCCTCTTCTGTTCACCACATACAATATGACAATTGCATTCCTCTTCTACCAGAGATTCTTCCAACTTTTTATAACACAATGAACTTTTAGTAGGGGCAAGCGTAGACTTGATAACACTTTTATCACAATTACAAGCTGGTTGCCTATTAATAATTCTTTTGAACGAACGCTGAAAAACTTTAATCGTTTTGCCCCTTTCGTCCTTATATTTTCCGTAAGATTTATTCAGTAACCCATCCGCTTGCTTTTTCGCTTCAGCTGGAGTCAACCACGGCTTCTCCATTTGAATGTACTTCAACACTATGTTTTTCATGTCCTTATGGATCAAACATGCACACGCTAGTTTATCCTCAACGTTTTGGTAGAGTTCTTTTAAAATGTTCTCGATTATTGATAATTCACAGCGCGATTCTTTGGATGTCAATAGTGAATTGAGGTTGAAGGCCATTTTTATTTGCTGTCCACAATTCCTGTAAAAATAATCAGCATTATTATTTTTTGTTCTTCAAAATTACGTAACTAGAAAATGTGATTTATCTTTATTAATTTGACATTAGTCTGAAAACTTTCTATTGAAACTACTCGTAGAAACTAAAATTCCTAAATTGATGTTTGTTGTACAATTTTTTGGGGTATGTTTTTGTTTTATGTGGGGAAAGCCAGTTACTTTTACCCTATTTGTAATGTTATCTCTGGTTAACTATGAATAGTCGCTATTTTGGTTTAACATTGGTATGTTTTGTTATGTTTTACCTTTGATAAAACAAGTCGCGTTCAGTTTCCTAATACTTTAGCAACTAGAGTGTTTGTGTGCGCATATTATGATTCCATTACATTCTTGTGCACAAAAAGCAGAAATATATATGTACATGCTTTAGACAGTTTGATTTGCAGGACGTTAACTTGCATCTTATCGTCTGTAGCATTTATCAAAAATAAAGCTCAACGCGGTTTTGGGTCGAAACACGTTCCTCCATCGTTTGTGGTAGCGGCAAGTATTGTAGCCGGGCTTTTAGCGCAGCGCCTTTTTGAATATTCATGCAAAACCGAATTTACATTCAACATTCGCAAACCGAACCCGTTTATCTTTTGTTTTGGTGTACGGTAGATTCATAAACTACTGCGATTATGAATGTTGTTTTAAAATACCTTATCTTCAACAACCGAAACCGAAAATCAACACAGCAATAATTGGAACGCCATTTCTCTAACGAAACATTGCCTTCATTAACTTAGTTTTATTTGTTTTCAATCTCGCTGCTTAAATTTGCCCGAAATTCTCATTAAAAATTAAATTCCGAAAATATAACTCCTCATATACACAAAATCCTTCTCTGTGTATTTTGTGGAACGATTTACCGAAACGTGTTATACCGAGCTTGCTTTTAATTACTTTATAAATTGCATCAAATGAGTTGTTTGTTTTAGTGAAATACGATCTGCAAAAAATAGGGTTCGAGTATAGGCAATTTTACTGTTACGGTTATAGGATTTACTTATTTGTCTTAATGAAATTTAAAACAACATTAATTAGGCTAAGTGTGACGTTTTAAATACTAGATTATTCACGACAGAACGGAAAAGTAGGAAAATGAAATATGAATAACCCTCTCGACGATTTTTGGCCCTAAGGGACTATATTGTACTTTACAGAATATTGAAGAACAGAACATGATAAAACTAAAGAGGAAGCTTATTGTCTGTAATTATTTCTTCAAAAATCTAAGTTTGACGTCAGATAGGTTTAAGGAAATTTGGTATGCTAGAGCAGGCGGTATGAATAATACAAAATTTGAAACAAGTCCTCCTTCTAATATTATTACTGTTCAACCGACAACGAAAAAATCGAAGCGTTTTTTTGCAATGTCGCCAGAGGAAGTATAAGAATAGGTTAGCATACGGTTTCTTAACGCCGTATATGAACATACCTACTAGTGTATAATCATTAATATGCTGAGTTTATAAAATATACCGTCCACTTATATTATATGTAAATGGTGACTACTTATTATTAAATGAACCAGTACAATCACCATCCGCAGTTTAAGTGTCATATAAAAGTTTAAAGCAAGAGAGGATAAAACTTGGATCAGACTATTTCACTCAACTAGATATACCCATCTGGTTCGTGCATATTGGGATGGATCATCAATCCCACTTCACTATTATAAAAATTAAGGCCATTTACATTATTCCAGCATCAATATGCAGGTAAGAAATCTAGCTTATTAAAACTATAGTCCTCTCCATTAATGGTATTAGTGAAGTAAAATTTGAGAAACAATAGTACAATTTCGGCAACAGAAATCCGGACCAGTCTTATAATTTTGACTGTTTTTTAGCAGTATAAGCCAATCGTTTGTCATGTTCATATCAATTTTGATATAGCAATTTCTTTTTAATGTCGTTTAATTGGCACTCCAAATTTATTACCTAGTCTTCTTATGGATCATTTTCCCCAAGTAGTGTAATTCCTTGAATTTTTAGCAGCACTTAAATGCAGTATAATGACATACGTCAATTATGATTTTACACTGACTAGATTTAAATGGCATTATCTTATGTGTTGGATTTATTGTTGCCGCAATAGTAAGGGAGACTGTTATATCTTGAACATAGTCTACCTTGAAACATAGCTTGATTCTTATTTGTACTACTAGTAGACCCAAACTCAGCTACATTGTATAAAACGGCGGTAGACAGCTTTGACATTAGTTCTGATTCGTTCTGTTCCATAGTTTACGGTCTCTGATCAAAATAAAATTTTCAGTACCGAAAGGTAATATTTTGCTAATTCTGCTTTGTTTTATTACTTAGAGCTATAGGGAATTATGTAACTATTATCACACACAGTGTGTGCACATTATCAACTGGTGAGTGAAAACGTACGGTGACTTTGGTGGTTCTATCTAATCTGCAGCTTAGGCAGCTATATAGGTTCAGGCGCGTACCCGCTTGTATCTTGAAACACACAACGCCATGTGCCATGCCTCGAAGTAAATCAGGAGTTAACAGGACATCGATTGATCTGGATACTTTAAAAAAAGCTGTAGTAGCAGTCACAACAGTACAATATAAATCGTATGTCCTATGGTGATTTTTGCCAAAAAAAAAAAAAGAAAAATTAATAATAAGAAATTGAAGTAACATTTAATACCATTGAACAGTTTCTGTCTGACAATTATTCCTTAAAACTGTGACTGAACTGAATATTTTCATACTTTAGCCACTGTTATAGCTCTTTTGGACCTGAAATTCCTTTGCTCCAAGGTATAATATGGCGCGTTCCATGGTACACAACCATGTCGTGTCATGGAACACTTGACATAATATTATAATTTATTTTGTATAACATAATTGAGTTTGAAATATGCTAAAGTAAATACGTTATTAAGGAATATTTATTAGTCATAACCGACACATTTAGTCATAAAAATGTATCAACATAAATATTTTAAAAGATAGAATTTAAAATGTATTCCATAGTACAACAGTCTCCCCTACTACTGCGGCAACAGAACAACCGGACACTAAAGATAATGGAGTTTAAATCTGGCTATTGCCTTGTCGACTAATGTCATTATACTTCATTTAAGTGCTACTAAAAAGCGCAAGTGATTACATTACTTGAATAAGAATAATCTATACAAAGACTATACAATAGATGTGGAGTCTCTAAAGGCACTAAAAAGAAATGGCTATATCAAAATTGACATGAACATGGCAAACGATTGCTTTATACTGCCAAAAACAGTAAAAATAACCTATAAGACTAGACTACTAGAAGGCTATAAGATATCCGGATTTCTGTTGCCACAATAGTACCTTAAACAAGAAAGCTAAAGCAGTGCTATCGGAAGCTATGTAGAAAGAGAAGAATAGTGCATCCAAGATGTTCATTTAAAGCGATGACGATTAGGTCCCAAAACTTTTATTGTTTTACACCATAGACATTTCCGCAATAGAGAACATTATTGTTTATTAATTAAATTAATTAAAGAGAAACCCATAAAAAATTAATGTATGTAATAGAAATGCGTACTATAAATCTTAAAAAAACAGTATTAACTGCGGCGCCGTCGAAATAGAAATTCCCTCTACAAAGAGTAAAACAAGTATACTTTTAGGCTATCCTCAACATCAAAAGCATTTCCGATATGGACAAAAAGGAGAAATCCTTGACGGTAGCACTTGAATATTGCGGCAGGTCAGTTTATGTTCGTGTCATCTCGGTGACATGCCCGCATTTCAAAGCCGCCTGCGTTTACATTGTCCATTTACAAGCGCTGCTGCGGGCCTCACCATATAAACATTGACATATCAAACAGAAACCGGAAAGGATACCTTCGCATAATAGAGGACTTGGCTTGAAATAATATGTCAAATGCATAGCGGTATTAAAGATCCGGTCAGTTAGGATCATACGACGTTTGTTAAGCTTTATACGTTCAAATAGAAACCTTACATACACACTGAAACTAGGATATTGGTCAAGAAAAAACTAAAATAGCCTTCAGGTTCTTGCTTCTACTTTATCACGAATTATGACTATGTATTTCGAACATGGTTAATTATTTTATAATAAGATCTTAATTACATTTCTAAAACATTGTTCGATCTAAAGTTTGGTAAATAAGCTACATGGCTTCCATTCGTTACAGAGAAAAAAGTAAGATTAATGTGACGTAGGTACGCAGATTATTTAATGGTATTTATCAAGCTATCTAGACATTTAGGCATATTCCGACATTCCCCATTTGGAATTAATTGTAACGATAATTACATAGATAATTATCTACTTTGAAATTTCAGGTGTAAAACAAATGTACATTCTAATTCAAGATCTCATTATCAAATATATAAACGTAGACAAAAGGTCATAAATAAACTAATTTAGTTCCAATATTGAATAAATTTTTCTTGGTAGAAGTGCACGTGCACGTACACAAGTAGATTTGAGCTCCGGTAAATATGTATATGAACTAATTCGCCTCCTCATGCCCCACCCACCTACGCACCCTAACTTTTCACGTTTCGGAGAACTCTCTTTCATCATTCGAGGCCGAGGCGCAAGCACCCCATTGGCCCCTCGATCTTCTACTTAGCTGCCACGGTCTCACCGCTGGTGGAGTTGGGAGGTTTTGATCCTGGTGATCCGGTCACTGGAGGTATCGTCGATTGAACATGAGTGACATCGGGCTGACGTAGGATGTCACTCGCCTTGGAGGATATCCTGCACCCTCCGCACTTGGGTCCTAGGTGGGGGTCTGTCAAGGCCGAGCTCGCCGAGATATCCGAGCACCGGGTTGTCCGAGTTTCGTATTCTATCTAAAGTGCTTTTCGCCAGCTGTCTAATGAATTCGTTTAACGGCGGTATTTTTAAATCGTCGCGTGTGTTTCGAACAAACCACGGTGCCCCTGCAACATTTTGTTCTGTGCTATCACTAGTTCTTGTAGATGACACTTTGCTAGTGACGACCATGACAGCGCTCCATATGTAAGAATTGGTCGTAAATATGATGTATATATCAACTTTTTGTTTTCAAATCCAGCGTCGAGTTCTTACAGAGGAGCGGCAGCAACGATCTCCCCGCGATGTAATATCTCCTCATGACCGAACCAACGTGGGCGCCGAATGTGAGGCGGCGGTCGAGGATCACTCTCAGGTATTTAGCCTCTACGATCCATGGAAGTCTCTGGGTTCCCACGAAGATATTATTCGATGGGTTCGTCCTCTTACTCGTAAACCTCACCGCCACACATTTGTCGGTGTTGAGTCGGATCCTCCAACGATTAGCCCACTCTAGGATCTCATCCGTAGCCGCTTGCAGTCTTCTGCATATAAGATGGTCGGGTCTGGACGCCGTCCAAACGGCCGTGTCATCAGCGTCGCTGTCGTCCTTGGAAGATCTGAGGCGAAAAAGAAGAACAGCTCCGGGCCTAGTAACGATCCTTGCGGTACGCCGCACGCGCTGGGCCTCAATGACGATTGATAATCCCCTATTTTCACCGAGAAACTTCTTCCCTCCAAGTAAGATTGGATGATACTGGCCAACTGGCTGTTTATACCGGCCCTAGTCATCTTCGTGATTAGGCCAGCATTCCAAACGGTGTCAAAAGCATTAGCTACTTCAAAAATACCGCCCCGACCGTCTCCCTTTTCTCTAAGGCCTCTCGGACTGCCTTCGTCAACCTAAACAGTTGGAAGTCGGTGGACAGTCCGGGCCGGAAGCCAAACTGCTCATCCTGCAGTACGTTTTTGGCTTCCAGTTCTTGACGGAGACGGCTTAATATTATTGCCTCTACTGTTTTCGATAGTCCAGACAGCAGGCTTATGGGGCGATAATTCTGGGGGAAGTGTTGGTACTTTCGCGGCTTGGGGATTATCCTTACATCGGCGGTTTTCCAAACCGCCGGAAAGCGTGAGAATGGAATTAATAATCGTTACCAATTTATCAACGATTTGCGGCGGTATCAACTTCAGCGCGGTATTCGTGATTCCGTCGCGGCCCGGAGCCTTGTTCTTGGCCGTGCTCTGGATATAGGCGAGCACCTCTTCCTTCATCACCGATCGGATCGCATCCGCAGGAGCACCGGGAAGGTTTTCTAAGATGTCTACACATAATATAGATTCAAAGAAAAAGAAGAAAAACAGTATATAGAAACTGATAAACTTAATGGGGAACAAAATTAATTTATTACTCCATTGACTGAATCCGACAGTGAAACTGACCGCACAGATTTAGAGAATGAAAATTAGTTTAGGCAAATTATGTAGATATATATAATATTTGCATTTAAAGTTTGTGTATATTACACAAAACTTGAAACTTTTTGTGAATGAGAGATTTTCATATTACTAGAACAACATTTTTTTAAATTCTAGATTACTACCTTAAATCGTAATGTGACGTGCATATAACGTTTATGAAGTTTAGTTTGTGTTGAATAAGAAACATATTGTATAATAAATAAAATTAATACCTTAACTTGTTTACATTCTATACCAAAAAAAAAAACATATAATATTATAAACTTTCCCTCAGAAGGTTAAATTATTAGGTTAGAAACATAGGGTGCGTTAAAATTTGGTCAGGCAATCTACCATTTGAATCAACTGTGCTGCTGCAGGTATCAGTTCTATTTGATTTCACTATAGTGAAAGTAGTGATACTAATGATATCCTAATTATTCCGCGCAGCTTTCCTTTAAAGCGGTGATAAATCTTACATTTACTTTCAAAATTTTAATCTAAATGTTATCTCATTCAGAACATTAATTTTGTATACATAAGTTATAACTAATACGTAGCAATAGTGGCTGCCAATCAAACACTGATTTTAAAGAATACAAATCTGCATAGGTATGTATATTCTCTAAGACTACTAAGCTCCATTACAACGTCCGCAAAGTATTTATCTGCAGATACATCGACTCACAATCACTAACTTAATAACCAACTAACCATGAATTTAATTTACCAATACCAAGAAATGAACATCTGCCTATAT
The DNA here is from genome assembly GCA_038088585.1 of Chrysina gloriosa. Lineage (NCBI taxonomy): Eukaryota > Metazoa > Arthropoda > Insecta > Coleoptera > Scarabaeidae > Chrysina > Chrysina gloriosa. Next base: position 21,212,622 of record CM076090.1, read on the forward strand.
GACGTTCGAGTGTATGAAATACTAATTTTCTTTAGCAATTTGGTGTACTTTTTTGATACTCAAGAGAGCTGTTCGTTTATGGGAGATGTCCGCTGCGAGGATGTTTTGTCTTCACCTGTTATTATACTGAGATTTTCGGTGTTGTATTTGCTCCTATGCTGATTTATTAAGTGGTACACTCTGTTATTTACTTCTTGTTACCAAATTTAAATGCAATAGATTAATTTGAGTGTATTTTTCATCTTTATTACACTTGCATTACTACTTACTACTTACTACTTCCTAAACCAGTTAAATATATTATTATATCTATTGTGACCCATATAGATACTTGTGTTTCGGGCAATCTCCATCGTTCTCGTAAAAACTTTGCCAGTGAAATATAATGCTGTCTTTTTCCTTAATAAATTTAAATATTCTGTACGTACAGCGTTATACAGTGTTGCTGAGTTGGAATGATAGAACTTTGAACATCGGTCACAATCAGTCTTCCACAAAACCACATAGGCAAACTAGGTTTACAGATAGTGTAAATTGATGTAAAAGCAGTAAGTGTGTGATACCAAGACTCGCAAGACTGAAAACATCATGTGATGCCGAAAATATTTCTGCTGCGGAGGTGACTGTTCGTGAACATTTGAACAATTCTATTGTACATTGTAAGATCCAGTTGATGTAAAAATTATAACCTAATGGCCATTTATTGCATTCTAGATTGTTCATAAACACTTTGCCACTGATGGTCACCTTTATCGCAAATTTTTGTTCTGCGATGAAGCTCAAATCTGGCTCCATGAATGAATAAGGAAAATTGTCGAATATGGTGTGATATAGGTGATGCACAATACCTAACTGCATTCTTAGAAAGTAACTGTGTAGTGCACTTTACACGCTGGAAGTATTATCGCACCAACTAGCTACTACAGTTTTGTGAAACTATGATGGATTTGTGCCAACCAAATCAACGTTTGCACTGGAAATTACATTTGTTCGGATAAACCAATGTTTTGTCTCAATGACACAAGGAATCGTCAAAATTACAACAATTGGAGTCGAGTTGAAAGTTCTATGGTGAAATAGTATTCATATTAATTTTTTTCTATACTTCTGTTTATTTCTATTAGTTGCGAATTTAATGAATACACTTGTGAATGTAAAAGTGAGTCTTATCATATAAGTTACAATGATATTTTAAATTTTGTTGCTGTAACTGCAATCAAATAAGGATACATAGTTCAATATGCTCGCAGTATAAATTTGGTATAGCTACTCACACTTCTTTAAAACGTTTAAGATTTATATCTAATAGAAATATATTGGAATGAATAAAAACATGCTAAATAACAACAAAACAACAAAACTTTTCAATATCAAGGTTGGTACTCAAACATTTCGAAGTAATAATATATATATACCAAAGGATAGAAAGAAAATTTAAAGCATGTGCTAGCAAATAGAACTTTCAATATTTCATCGGAGATATTCTGAAGAAATGCAAAGGTTTAAATTAACATTATATTTTTAGAACGATAAATTTGTACGCATTCGAATTATATATAATTGCTCAAATTTAAATTAAATGCCAGAAAGACGTATTAAGGTGCCTGTTACCTTATGTCAAAGGGAGTGGGAAAGGACACCAACAATATATACAGATAAATTTTAACTAGTACGTCAATAATTTGAAATGGAAGGATTCACCTCCTCAGCTTGTAAAGGAAAAAGCGTCCATTAATAGTACAAACTCAATGAAGAAATTTAAATTTGCAAGATAGGGTTATAAAATTAAGGAAATATATATATATATATATATATATATATATATATATAAAAATTAGATGAGAATCAAGTGAAGAAATATTAAAGATCACGTTCCTACCATTTTTATATTGAAATATACTTATTGCTCAAATAGTTAATTTTATGAAATAGACACTAACAATCTCCATAACCACAGCCCATAAACATTAACATTTAATTTTAATTGATTAGTTTATGATAGTTCGCACGCTTCATTACTCAAAGTAACAGCATAATATTTAATTTAAAAAAGTAAGATACATTAATTCGTTGCTTTAAAAGGGTAGCAGGGCGGTATACCGCTGAAGTTGGTGTACATGCATAAAGGCATTCATTGAAATATCAATTAATTTAGATGAGTGTACTAAATCACCACCATTTGCAATTCAAATGGGCAAGGATCCAAAACAGATTTCTTAATTTTCCCTGTACAATATAAGTTAACAAAGCAATTAAGGCAACAATGCATTTAAATAGGCACGCATTCAGACACCGGACAAAATAAACGGACATGTTAGATAATTTAACGATCAATTTAAATCAAGATCTGAGGCAATATACAATCATTAAGCAACAACTTTGCCCGCTCGTTGAAGCCAAATCAGGTAAAATAAAAATCTCCTCTTTATGGACGCTACACATCGGACATTTTAAACATAACCTCTACATAATTTAATGACTCCCTGTATTGTGTGTTTGCGCTCTACACACCGGATTTTATTCATGCTCTATACGCTTGAACCGTCGGTCGTACGTACAATAACCTAATACCAAGATTTTTCTATTTAGTTTCGAACATTCGAGCGAAACAATGCTGATAATAGATCTAGAATTTTTGTTTATGTAAATTGTAATTCCTATCCTCAGTATCTACTTTTAAATCGTAAAGTAGTCCCTTCAGGTGATATACACTCCCGGTCACGAAAGTTGGCACACGAATATAACTAAAACTAATGAGATTGGAAATTCTAATTATTGTAAAACATAATGAATTGTGTTCCACAGTGATCTTTATCAATTTACTCTATAGTTTAACATGGACACGTCCACAAAATTCGTCACTGGAATTGCTAGGGCTAAACTCGTCTTCCAAAAATCAGCGATAAATCTCTTATCACATCTGTCGAAAATCAATCCAAATACGTATTTCGACAACTAAATTGCCATCTTCAGTGGAAAATCTGGGAGAATTGAGTGGTACTTGTGATATTCGGCTAACGCCCAAAACAAACAGCAATCAACGAGCACTGTACAATTCTAAACCACTGTACATAGTAAATGGTCGCACGAAACACACCAAAACGCTGCTTACACTAAACTCCTATTTTAGTATAAATAAACGCACTTTAAAAGGGTAATTTTAGTAATTTTATTTTAACCACGGTCTCTTTAAGCTTTGTTGCAGTTTATTAATTATTTAAACCCATTTGTTTTAATAAACGACTACTTTATCAAAGTTTAGTCTATAGTTTTATTTCTTGTTTTATTTGTGTGTTTCAACCCCTTTCCTTGCAAACTGAACAACTGGCGCAAAATCGCCCAATCGAGAGAAATAAAGTAAGTACATTTTAGTACTGGAATTTCGGTACAGTCCCTGTCTGTTTGACGAACACAGTAGTAATTCTAGTACGGGACAAAGTAAAACGCTTAAATTATTCCTACAAATCAGTGGCGCCCTTTGGAACTTCTTGTATCACTAGCCAGCGTCTTAACACTGGTTTGTTTCTTCCTTAGCATCATCTTCAGCAGTCTAAATGCCTCCGTTTGTTCTTGATTCTGAATACGTCATCATATAAAACACACGGTATGCGATGAAGCACGTAACAGTAGTTGCAAGTTTAAAATAACAGTTCCGATTTTTATATGTAAACAGGGACAGCTATATGATCTTATTTTAGTTAAGAAAATAACGTGGACTATGGTATCAAGAGCATTCTAAAAGTGTGTGTAAAACTTTGCCCAATAGTTATGGGCTAACATACTTCTTGCTATTGGTATGAAGATATTGAAAATAAAGAACGTTGACTCAGTAAAGTTCTAACAAGATTTTTTCATTATATTGAATAAATCAAAAAAGTTTCAACAACAAAGACTAAAATTTCGATAAACTGACTCTTGCTGGCTGGCAGATTTGGGCTTCCTTACAGGCATAACCAAAAAGCGTATACACTACAGTTCCAGTTTTTTAGCCCTCACAATTATAAATTTACTAAGAAATAGATGATGTCCGCCGTCATACTGGTTGGCTATAATGTGATGTAGAGTACAAAACAGTTGAGAAACTCCCTCATAGACCTTTCACGGATAAACCCATTTTGCTAAGGTAACCTAAATAGTAAGATTTTAGCATAAATCTACTTCTAAATTAAAGCCTCTAAGACCTTTGCAAAGCGAGTTGGGGTTATTGCCCAGTAGTTGCGTACATCTGTTGAATCACCCTTCTTGTGTGTAGAACAAATGCAGTAGCATTTACAGGTGTCGCGAGAAAAAGCAAATTAAAGCATACACAAAATCTCGACAAGAATAGATATGCAATCTCGAAAAGGAAAAGAAGGAGTACGTATCAACACACCTAGAGACAAACTTGTTTTTCCTTAGTCTTCAGTGTTTCAAACACACAACAAATTGCTACTAATATCTAGAATATATGTATTAGGAACAATCTTCAATTCATCTTTAGGCAAGGAAGGAAGGAAGGCATATATAAAGCAGCTATGTTTGGAAAAATGTCAAAATAATCGTGGATCATTAACCAGAGCATATTGAATAGTATCCCTATAATTTCGATAAGTCTTTACGTTTCTACAGAGACGTTGGAAATTAAGTTCCATGCAGACAATATTCGTCGTGTAAGTGACTAACTTAGAGTTTTCTTATTAAATATAACAAAAAAGCAAACTTACGTGTTGTGCATTATTACTTATTTGTAAATGTAATGTAATGAAGCTATTGTAGGGGAATTTATTTCTTACTATGTCATAACATCGTATGAGACTCGTATGTCACAAGTTCAAATGTATTGCAAGGCCTTATTGAATATGGATTTTCAAATAAAGTACTGTACGCGCAAGGTGTCGTATAGTGGCCACCTTCATAAGAATTACGGTGTTTGACTCATAGAGGTATTATCAAAATCGCATTATGGAAGATTATACGGGACTCAGTTTTCATGATAAAAACGGATAGGGATCCTGTTAAATACGCAATTTACATAAAACCTTTGTACACGTTTAAAAGTTCCAACTTCTGACTGTATGAAAGCATGATCCTCTTGACGTAATCTATATATAGAAACGAAAACAGTGTTAATTAGTAGAGCATTAACAAAGAAGTTTATGTACAACGAAAAAATATGAAAAGTGGAATTTTAATTTTTATACAGAGATACGTATTATATATTAATTGTTTCAAAGTAGATACATCTGCTCTGTGTATTTCCGAAGTTATAACTTCTAGCTTTCTTAATGCAGGCGTTTTGAATTAAATTTTTGATAGACTTTCAGACTGCTGTTGAATTTTCAATTATGTTCTCCGGAGTCTGTGAATTATTTTTACATTCCACTAATTCGTGTCAATAGAACAATTCGGTATACAGAGTAGAACATACAAGTTTATGGGTTCCTTTTGTTAATACATGAATTGAAAAATTTGCCAAAAAAGAATTAATCAATAAAGAAATTTGCACCATTTGGTAAAATACATCACCTGTCTTTAACAAGTACACCCATTCGTTTTATTACAATTTTCTCCGGATCATATTTCAGTGAAGAAGTGTTTACGAAAACATTCCTTTTCTTGGTCTAGGAATGTATCTATAGATTGCTCTACTGATTATAATTTTCAATTAGTGCTACAGATCAACTTATGTGCCACTGTGTATACGAGGGATGTTTTTAAGTAAGTACAATTTTTATATAAAAAGAACACAAGTGCAACTTTTCAACAATTCTATTTTTATAAGAAAGCCTGTACCGTAATCTACTTTTCAACCAAATTTTCACTAATATCAAAGCACTTATTACATCATACAATCAGTTTCTGAATTCCATCCTCATGGAAACCTGCTGCCTAATTTGGTAAGAACTGCAGCACATCCATTTTGACGTTAGCGTGCTCGTGCTCACAAGTTACAAAAAGTATTCTTTATGAAATTGTAACAGAGCGCTTAAATTATCGGAAGTAGTGCTCACGTTGGGTAGCGAAAATGTTAACTAGGTACACAAAACCAAACATCTAGCCAGTGCCTTCACTCTCCTTGGGCGCTGCAGTGATAAAGGTGATGAGTTGTTAAGTCAAATTAGCGCTGGCGACGAAACATGGGCGACTTCGGAATCAAAACAGCAATCCATGGAATGGAGGCATTCAACCTCGCCCAAAAAGGTGAAGTTCAAGTAAGCAATTTCAGCACACATTTCATGTGCACTGTGTTTTGGGGTAGGTTTGGGGCAGGGGGTATTGCTTCTGGATTTCTTGTTTTGCTCCTTCACTGGAAAGACCATCTAGGCGCCACGACAATGACGATGACATCAAAACGGTAGTGCTACGTTAGTTGGCAAATTATACTGTAGATTTCTATGAGGATGGAATTCAGAGGCTGGTTGTACGATATGATAAGATTGATAAGTGTCTTGATGTTGGTTGAAATTGTGTTTAAAAGTAAGCTTTCTTATCATACCGCTATGCATTCATAACTCTGGTCAGTTGTTAGATATCAATGCTTTATATACAAACATAAATCACGCATATTCTCGTTTGTACGCGATGCAAGTGTAGTCTATTTTATTCATGTAGGTATACAAAAGTCTCGCATACACATTGTAAGTTGAATGTTTTAATATTTTATTTTGGATACCTTGTCACATCATTACAGAACTTAACAACTTTACTTGTACCCAGAAATTATGATTAACATTTGCAATAATCTTTCCAATTTTATCGACGACGAAAAAATCGTAAAGTAATGGAAAAACATATCACGTATAAGAAAACATAAGAACTTACTTAGCTAATTAATATTGCACCATTAATTAACAAGGATTTTTCAAGCAGGAAGAGTCCACATGTCGGTGTGGATTAATAAATTAATTTATTCAATGCTTAACTACTAAAATACTTTCCCCAATATATATTTTAGATTTTTTAGATGTCGATTGTATACACCAAGGCTTAGGAGACCTGAAACAAACATTTTCAATTAATTTAACAAGTGATTAGAATTGGTAGCGGAAGACGGTATATTATGTAAAATAAGCAATAACTACGAACGGGATATGCCAATCCTTGAAATCAAAAAGTGGTGTAATATTCAAGACAATAGCCAACATTTTAACACATAACTAGGCCCCGGAAAGTATAGGGAGGTTAACCGCAAACGTTTGACGAATCGTATTAACGCGTTCAAGCGTGCCAATATAGGTTTGGTGGTTCATTAGTGGTAGATGAGGTTTTCATATCAAGCTCCCTAAACTTCCCGGGGTTTATACATAATTTTGTAACCACCAGTTTTCTTAACTTCGAATAGAATAAGACGTTTAGGATTCACTACACTTCTAACGTTTATCTAGCACTTACAACAATATTTAGCGCTCTACATTCGCTTTTCGTTTAAAGAGATAACAAATTATGAGATATACAGCTGTAGGAAAAATTGTTGTTAAATTACATTGAGAAAATGTACCTCAGGATTAAAGAATTTGAGTGAAATTTTTGATTATATTTAAAAAATAAAGCAAAGTGTATATATCCTGCAACCTAAGTAACAGATACCTATCTTTGGATTAACGATACCACTACAGGCTAATTATCAAAACAACAAATTTTCTTCGGAACAGTTTTAGGCCATTTACGGTATTGCAGTAAATATTTTATTTAAATAAACATTTCTTATTTATATTTTGAGGGGTTATGTTGCGGCAAGGGAGTAAACGCAAGCCACTATGCAAATAAGAAAATCTATACAATTATAAAGGTATCAGGGAGGCACTATAACGAATAGGCTGTAAAATTTAGATAGGTTTCAGATCGGTAAAAGAGCAAACCAAGTATTTGTCCTAACAATACTTCAGTCGCAGAGCTATGAACATGGAATGGATACGTATGTTCTTTTTATAGATTTAACAAATATATGACAGGAATAAAGGGGGAAAAGAAAGGTACAAAACTTTAGAAAACTTATTGTTCATAAAACAAACAAAAGAAAAATTGAAGTAGGAGAAAACTCTTCAACTGCTTTGCAATTTAAACTGAGCCGCGTCTAAGGAATACAGTAAATTAACAAAAAAAAGTATATATATGCGTTGATCCAGAAAAAAATTCAACACAAAAAATATAAGTATACTTGCAACAGAAAGTAAAACATACGATGCAAAAGACAAATATGAAGAATATAAAGACCTACGACTAGCAATAAATATGTCAAAGAGCATAACACGGTGCGTAGAAATAAAATAACCTCCAAGACACTGTGTAAGTGCATAAAATTGTATAACATTTTATAGCTTTCTTTGCAAGTGAAGTATGGACACATATAGTATCACAAATATCGTAGGTCTTAAAGAAGTATGGAAAGGAATAACTCTTGAAAGGGCTTTTGGCTTGAAAAAGATGGAGGATGTCTGGAGAAAAACAAAAAAACGACAACTAGGAAACCTGTACAAAAGAACCGAGGCTAAACATTACAGGCGTCTAACAATTATAGTGGACGAGGTACTTAACTAGAATGGCAGATAGACTTAAAAAAGGAGATGTGTCGTGGCACACCCGACAAGAGCAAAGTTGTTTACGCATTTGATGCTTATTTTAATAAAAGGTAAAATTCCATAATTGAATAAACAATGTATAAAGAAAAGTATTTCATTTTGAAACCGATGGTAAATAAATTGAAGTTGAACTTAAAGTAAATTCGAGTCCGAATAATAAGAGCCCCAGCTGACGGGAGGAGACGCAAATACAGCGCATTTCATAGTTGCTCCTGCGACGGGTATGTGTGTATGTATGTGAGAGAGAAAAGCGTCTACTGACGATTGCAAGCGTGTCACTTATTCCCAGTTAACTCTCGCCGTAGTACCTCGCTAAAAGGGGTTCGCTCTAAAAAAACTTACAGCGTACGTCAAGAGATAAAGAAGGAACAAGAAATGAAGGAAAAAAGAGATAAATAAAAACAACCTCTGGGTTATGAATGGTGTGAAGCAAAGGGAAATGGAAAGCAATACTCCAGCAAACCACAAATTTACTCAGTCATAAGTCAGTGCATAAGCTTTTGATAAATAATAGGTAGAAATTAAACACATTTACATTAGAATTTGCATCTTCAGTACAGTGTTTATTGCGTTAGTAGTAACCATATTTAGTTACCAAAATTTTTGTCTGGAGGTACATTTGCGAAATCGCCATTTTGTTACTGGAAGTTTTACCATCATCACTGTTACTTATAATTTTTACATTGGCTTAGCGTTGTTTGTTGTTTTTTCCCACGTATAAACAATTTCTTCACCGATGATTAGATTCCGCACGTACATATACGGTGATTGGTCGTCCAAGTTTCATCATTGCCAAAATTTCTGTAATATGAGCGACCAATGCTTACCAAGATAGCGAAAGCCACGAAAACATACCTTACGGGATTAGAGGTCCCAACACACAGCTACTGTCGCTTCCTATTTGGATATAACAGAGTGCTATATGATAAGATAAATATTATGTACAATATTTGATGATGCGGTAGAATATAGTAACCAATTCGTTTCTCATTATCTTCTAAGTAGCTTTATTGAAGGACGTTCACTTCATTTAGTTATTCAATTAAGTCGACGCCCGTGTCTTGAATAAGCCACTAAATTTGTGTTGAAGTGTAACAATATATTTTGAACGTCGACTAACTGGTGTACTATAAATGCGTTAGATAGCATCTTCAAAGCTAACCGAAAGAGAAACCACATCGTAGTGACATTTCATGTGCACTTAGAAACACTTGATTACAGTAGGCTGTCAGACTTATCATGTATACACATTTTTAGCACACCTGTATACAGAGCATTTCATAACTAATGCGTCAAACTTATTTATAAAATTGTATGAGGCGAAAGGAAGTTAATGTGTCTAACCAATATCAAAAAAAAATGTGGGAAAATAAACTGCTGTGTATTATATACTTTACATGCGCTCGACGTTAGATACGTTGACCGTAGAAGTAAATAAACACGCCTTATCCAAAGATCTACTTGACCTTCCTTAACATACTGACCTAATTTCACTACTGTGTAATTTCTGTGTCTAAACAGTAAACATACGCGTTTATTTTACTCTATGTAAAAATAATTTCCTTCCGCAACTTTCCTGTGATAGTAGGAAAATAATTTCTCTTACAACTTTTGTTTACTTTTGTTTGAACTTTCTTGTGTTTTAATTTGTTGCATAAGTTATGAAAATCTCTTTCTATTCCTAGAAAAAGTCACCGCAATAGATTTTAAACCTAAGTTATCTGTGATACCTGTTCTAGTATAGTTATAGTTTTAACATCGCTTGACCATTAAGGAATTGGAATGAAATCCATGCACGTACATACGTATATGATGAGCTAAATATCGATAAGTAATTGATGATTAAACAATAAACACGGACAATTGTAATTTGATCCAAGAGGCAGGATTATAAGTATGTATAGATATGTCCCCATGCGTAATTACGGAAATATTCATTTTTGAAAACATAATTGCGATATTTCGTCATAAACTGAGCTCGGCGTATAAGCCAGCTAATTTAAATTTTAATTACATTTATTTTTGGACCATATCGGACGTTTATTTAGTGCGTAGACCGGCATATTCAATATTCGATTAGAGTTTAATTTGAATAATTTACATTTGCGCTTCGATTATTAATTTCAATTTTAGTAAAACTAGAGACAATTACGTACCTGTCACCTGCAGAACTTAACGATTTCTATGTACGTGAATGTATTTACATATATGTATTCACATACGTACGTACCCGTTAAATGTAAATGAGTAAATGCATATATATCCGTAGCTACAATGTGTTAGTTTCTAGACACAACTTTAAAATAAGAGTAATAATACAAGGACCTACATGTAAAAGAAAATACGAAAAACTAAAAACTGAGAAAGAGAGCGACAGTATTTTACTACTCCAGTTTTTTTTTACGAAATAACTATGAATAATCAAATTAGAGGATAAATTGGGGATATACTTACGAAATGTCAACTAAATAGCACCTGACACTAAACATATGTGCACAACTAATACCTTTTACTTCCACACAAAAATAGTGTCTTGAGTTGAATCGCTATCTGTTCGAAAGAGTGTGAAGTTAGCACAAAGTATATAATGTTAGGATATTAAACATGGCAATTAAAGTACCATTATTATAGTGAACACTTTTTAATCGCGGTTATAATATCCGATATCTCAGCTAATAGTAGAGTCCATATATACCGTATGGGATAATTCAAATCGACACATATCCTGGAAACACAATTTATAACGTTCTATGTGCAGAGTTTACGAAAACAAAACGCCAATTTCCGACATAATTAGTCAAACATAACTCCTTCAGCATGACATGCGACATAGCGTAAGCATTGGCAGCAATTGTTCCCAGCTATGGGTCACTAATACAGACACTTAGTGTCATAGTAAATTAGCTCTTATGGATTTTCCAAAATCGGTGTGATAAAATAAAGAGTTAATTCAATTTAGCTCTAAATCACGGACATTCCTGCGCACTCTCAGACTATCTGGCTGCACTAAAATCAACAATATATCAAAACAGTATGCTCAAGAATTATATAATATAGTGTAACATTGTGAATCAAGAGGCCCACAACGTCAGTATTGTGGATTATATATAGTCTGTAATATCGGAAACAATATTCAATGATTAACCTGAATCAGAATCATTCCAACGGATAGTTTCAGATGCTACTTGAAACATAAGTGCGAGTTAGTATTAGATCTATAAATTGAAAATAAGGGTTTTTTTTTTTAAAATATGGCTTTATTTCAATTACACATCAGTGAGTACATTCCTCAACGTATTGTTCATCGGAATCTAAAACTTTTTGTAATCTCTTTGGTAATTTATGAATACTTTCCCAAAGAAAAATTTTCATCTTTTGAGACCAAGAAGAAATCAATTTTTGATACCTTCAGTTAAAGTAAACCGTATTCCTAGAAGAGCATTCTACTTTGGCCGAAACAAGTGAAAATCAGAAGGGGCCACGCCTGATGAATACGGCGGGTGCGATATGACTTCCCATACATAGTTGTAAATAGCTTTTAACCGGTGTATCAATATGAGGGCGAGCATTGTCATGATGGAAAATTACGCACTAGTGTCTAGACGCATATTATGGTCGTTTTCCTGCCAATGCTTTCTTCAAACGAACCAATTGTTGACGGTACAACAGCCCCGTGATAGTTTCGCCAGGCTTTAACAGCTCGTGGTATATCATTCCCTTCTGGTCCCACCAACAACACAACATCAATTTCGCACCATAAATACTCGGTTTCGGAGTGGATGTGCGGATTGGCCGGGCTTCACATATGATTTCTTGCATTTAGGGATGTCAGAATGGATCCATTTTTCGTTCCCAGTTACCACTTGATGCAGAAATGACTTTTTGTGGCGTTCAAGAAGCATTTTTGACATGCAACACTTCAACTTATATGGCACCCAGTTTCCTTGCTTTTGTATGAATCCCAATGCTTTCAGACGCTTAGAAATTGCTGCTTCTGTCACTCGCAACGATTCTGTGAGCTCTTCTTGCGTTTGGTACGAGTCCTCACTGAGTAATGCCTCCAAGTCTTCGTCTTCAAACTTTTTCGCTTGGCCAGGCCGTTTCTTGTTTTCGGTGTCAAAATTACCATTTTTTATAAAGAGAAAATTTCCCGCAAATACTATTCTTCGGCACGTATGCTGACATGTTTAAACATCAATTAACACATATTGACAACTAAAGGCATACGATCAAGCATTGCTATGAAAGTATTTACAGTATGGTTCTGAGCTGTCTAGTACAACTTACGCCATCTCTTGTAAATCCCTCATTATATATATATATATATATATATATATATATATATATAGAATTGGGTTCTCGAAAACGGCTCTAACGATTTTAATGAAATTTAGTACCTGGGGTTTTCGGGGACGAAAAATCGATCTAGCGGGAAAATCCATTTTGACCCGGTTTACACACATTTCTGGTATTGCAGTATATGAAATTGGTTATCAAAAATGACTAGCAATATTTACGCAATTTAGTATCTGGGGATTTTGGCGAACACAAAATTCATCTAGCATGGTCCCGGTTCCCAGGAAAATTCTTTTGTCTCGCTTTTACCTATTTCTGCGGTACATAAAATGTGTTTTTGTTACAATTTAGTATCTGCGAGTTTTTGTGGACGAAAAACCGATTTAGCATGGTCCCGGTCTCGATTCAATCCATTTAGTCCAGATTTTCACCAATTTCGGCCTAAACGTGGGTTAGCAACTTTTTTACATCATGCAGCCAAGCGAAATTATATGTAATTAAAACTTTACTACTAAACCATAAATGGCGCTGAAAGTAGTATGTTAATAAAAGAAAAATATCTACGAAAACTAACAACAACATTTAAATTCACATACTTTGTTTACAGTTACAAAAGTAATCGGAGTATTTTTTAATCAAAATAAAAGAACTTATACACAATTTGTTGGCGTTGCAAAAAGAAGGTATGTAAATATTTACTTAAAATGTGTATTTCTTAAGAAAGATTTTGAGCTTGAATTTATTTATTTTTAAATATTTTAAATATAACGGTAAATATCAATTGTAACACTACTTTTATAAACTTTTAATCTATTTGTGCTACTATATATACTTCAAATATGCAATATTAATTAAACATCAAAACTAAAATAAAGAGCGTTCAAACTTATTCAAAAAATTTTGGGAACTCCGAGCAAGGCTCGGTCCACCAGGTACTAGCATTTATTGCGATAGAGTGTGTGTTACATTATATAATTGCAACACTAATTGCTATAAAGGGTTTTCAACTTTCTTAATGCAATTATTACATTCGACCTATTTTGTCGATTTTACGATTTATCAGCACTCTTCTTATAGTTGTCATTAGATGTTAATATTCTTGTTCTTTTAAGATAATTTAATTTTCGGCTATAACGTAATACCATATGTAAACATAAAGTACTTGAGTATCCTTCTAAGTTTCCTCGTGTACTTTTCGACAAAAGTTCCGCATTCGACCAACAAAACATCAAGCTTTAGCCTAGTACTATTTTATATTCGTCTCCAATATCTGTGGTCTTTATGTCGCAGAGATATGGATCCGGAGTTTGACAAATAACTTCTTTTAACTTTCTGATCATGTCTCCGACTAGAACGTCGGGGATAATTCATTAAAATAGGGTCACTTCTGATTCGGATCCGATCGCGGTAGCGGAATAATAAAATAATGTGACTTTTGATTCGAAAGAATTTAAATTCCATAGAAGAAATCTCATTTTGCGGTTGCACATTGCCATTTTATTTTGCGCTGTGAGAAAGGGATGTCTGAAAAGTTTCGTTATCGACAAGTTTTCAGACTGTAATTTATTGTTACCAAGAATTTAGTATAATGCGAGAATTAGAACTTTTTAGTTTGATATGTAAATATGTAATTTAATAATCCTCATATAATTCAAAGAAAGGATATATTTTCATATTAAGATAATAAATTACCTTAATATACCATAAAAAACATCTACGATTATCATTACAATATACATATAAGTTCATTAAAATAAAATCAATTACAGATAACCATATCTCGAAATTCGCAATGCAAAAAAAACTAAAGTTAATTCCTTTTTATTTCTATTCCGGCTGTTTATAATGACACTAATCTGTTGTTGTGTCTCTTCGTTTCTTACTGGAAACAGGTCTGCTATGAAGCGACGTTTTTAAACCGGAATGTAAGCATTTTACGATACAAAAGCTAAGAAAACATTTGGCAAACACTAACCTTCCACGATTTACTACGAACACGACGGTCAACATGTCTGCTACAATAATTAACAGTTCGACATGAAGGAGAAAAACAGCCCTAATCAAATAATTTTAATTGGAAAACATTTGAATACACCCACTATAACATTTTATCGGTGACGGATCGAAACATCTCGTTGTCTCGATATACCTACGATAAGAAATCAGAATTGTAAAATAAACAGCTAACATAATGTGGCATATCGGATTGGTTTTTCGCACATACACATAGCTTACAAATAGACATTGGAAGAAGTCAGATCGAAAGTGGAATGGTGTATGTATACTAGATAAATCGAAATTAAAAAGTGATCACCTTTTGGGCTGTGAATTGTAGCAGGTACATACATACGTACTATATATACATAGATATGTGCTGGATAAGACATTCCTTTTCTTCATCCACGTAATATGTTAGTACATGTTTGAGTTGTACTAACAATTACTATTTTGTCAAATCAAGTTAAAAAGATCGTCAGATGAATTTACAATTAAATTTACATATGTCGTTACACAAAATTTATTCGTGCCAACCTCAATTTTCCGTATCTAATACACATATCGTACAAGACGACGAATATGTTTGTGCTGATGGACTACCAATTTCAAATTTCTGTGTTACCAAAAATTGCGCCTTCAATTTTGTAATAAAAGCCGACATTAAATAAGTACAGGAAGAGAGTACTCGTAGAGATAAAAGACCAAGCTTAAATGCAACTAGTAACTTATAAATAAGCACACGTTGGGAAGGACGATGTAAACTTGTATTACAGACATCATAAAAGCGCGGCGCTTACAATGGGTAGGCCACTTGAAAATGATAAAAAACTGTAGAATGGTTAAATATCTAGGATGGAAGACGCCAGAGGGAAAACAGAAGAGTAAAACGGAGAGAGGCTGTTCTGAAAGATTCAAACTCCAAACAAGCTAAAAACTGGACACCGATTGTAAGGAGTAGAGAGGCATGTAGAATGATTACTCAGCAATAAGACTAAAAGGTCTGTCAAAGCTATGATATACAAATACATTATAACGTGCATTAAACCAAGTTTGTAAACTACGATTAAAAGTAAGTAGTAATTTCTTTTCACCGCAAATGCAAGAAGATGTGGACAAAATTAAACCTAAGGCGAAGTAACTCATCAGTGTTATTATCCAAGAAAGTAGGCACACAAGTCTGAGTAGTCCTCTTGAAGATCCCAACAACTATGAAAAACACTTTAACGAGTTTTTAACAACTAAGCGGGAACGTAGGGCAATACAGCCAGAAGCATCAAATTCAGTTTCAAAAGCTCAATTAACCTACAATGTAGAGACACACCGCGCAATAATTACTGAAAACTTATTCAAGGTTAAAATGTCTGCAGCTTATTGTATTGATCCAAGACCTACATATCGCTATCAAAGAACTAACACACTATTGGCAGTCATAGATACGAGGGCGATTTGATGACAGAGTGACTTTTCAATAAAAAGGTTAGTTTACTGTAAAAACTACGTTTTATTTTTCAACATAACCCCTTTTAAGTTTAAGCACTAAGCCCAGTGAGTTTCCAAAATTCTCAAACCATCCAGAAACTAATCTTTCAAGGGATCTTCAAAATATGCATTTCTCTCATATATCACCTCTTCATGTGTCTGAAATCGCTTTCCACCGACCCTTTTATTAAATTTGGAAACAAAAAGAAATCACTGGGAGTCTGATCTGGTGAATATAGAAGATCAGACGGCAAATCGTAACTCAATTGGACTAATTTTGTTGTAGCAAGAATGGACAAACAAGACGGTGCATTATCATTATTCAACAACAATTTTTCAACAAATGTGGTCATTGTACATAAACATGATCAATAAAGATAACACCTTTGAAATCCCAAAAAGCTGTGGCTATGACCGCTCCTCCGGGTAAGTCCACTGTTTCAACTGTAGCTTTGTTTCTAGAATATAATGGTATATCCAAGTATCATCTACTGTAACAGATCGACGGGAAAGGTCCTTTGGATTACATTTGAGGACGGTCAAACATCCTTCTGAATTTTTAATGCCAGTGCGCATTAAACAAAGGCGGCACCCATCTCGGGAAAAAGTTCTTCCTATTTAAACCTTCATGTAAAATATTGCATAACAGTTCGGATGAAATCTTTACTTTATTAGCTACCTCGCGTACTTTCATTAGACATAGATTTTATTAACAATTTCTGGAGTAGAGAAAATTGCAGTAAATGATGGTTCCAAACATTCTGCATCCACCGTGCTCACATAGCCTCTCTTAAAAGCAGGAAACTATTTGCAAATCATCCCATAATTGTTTTGCCAGGTAAAAAAAAACAATACGTATAATACCACTCGAAGTTCTTTTTTTTTATATTCATCCAGTAATGAAAAATAGTTTTCTTCAAATGGATATAAAACAACCTATCTGTCAGAATTTGGTGACATTTTAACAGTAACATCAGGAACATGGCGAAAACCAAGAACATAATTACTGTAGCGAAAGTGTTGCCAACCTTTGAAAAATCACTCTTCCGTCATACCGCCCTCATAGGACATATTTATCAAGATATGAGTTATTTCTATGACGAATAAACCGATCATATACGTTTCTTAGGGTTAGACACCCATCTTTGCTTTTGTGAACCTACGAGCACAATTCGTTTACATTACACCAAACTAATAGGCAATTAACAATTTATAGCACTATGAATGAATGTGCTCCTGGGAGTTCTGTAAATTATTACTAGAAACTAAGGTATTATCGTACATAAAAAATGATTATATATAACTTTGAATATGTCCTTTGTAAAAGCATTGAATAGAGTGGGAGGGTAAATCAATTTTAACGTTCTGACGATTTAAGTTCAGTTCCATTCTAGTACTTGCATTGTAATTCACGTAAAGTAGTATCGAATCTAAGAGCATGACTCTCATCTAATCTTGTAATAGTAGAGTTTCTTAATTATGATATGCTGTCCGCAATCGAAAACTTTACTGGTGCAGTTGTAAAGCAAAACTGGAGAGTTTCTCCTGTCGATCTCATTCAGGTTAATGTTATAAGGGGTTCAAGAACCATAGTCATATGTTTACTTTATCTAAGGATATACCGTGTAAGACATGTCCGTGTTACTTATGCCTATTTAACAGTATCAAATCATTTAACACACGATACCTGAAAATTTTAGAAATTGTAGATACAAAAGAAATTGGTGTGTAGTCATACTATAGTTGCAGAACCTTTGAATGCAGTCAGAAAGATATCTATAGAAGAGTTAAATTCACTAAGCACCTATTAATTAGCAATAAGTCATGGGGTAGTAGACATTTTAGCAGAATAACGCCAGTTAGATTCTCGCATCACATGATCCTGGTTTAGGTGACTTCCTATAGGCGTATCCTATTGGCTATTATTTTTCAGCAACCTAAGCATAATAAACTACATTTAGAGATGTTTAACAATACAATAACCCGGAAGAAATGCTAAAATGAAACAGGCAACATGGTTGGTCTTAACTCGATGCCATTTCGTCACTTTGAAGAAATAAAGAATAATGGAAATAGTGGCTGTTATTAGTTAGAAAATAAAAGTATTTCAAGTTTGTGTCTATTATTATTTAAGTATCTTTAATTAATCATGTTTGTGTATACTATTCTATTTATTTCCTATAACCTATATTTAATTGTAATACCAAAAGCGTTGCCGTCTTATTTTATATGAAACATTCAAAATAATCTCTAATCACAGTCTTTTGCACCGATTGCATGTACAAATGTATAGATCAAATTTAAAACAATCATTACTGTTAGAAATTTCAGTTTATAGTTTATACTAGATCGTATTCTGAAATGAAAACGCATTCAAAATTCTACACGTTATTCAGTAGATTATTTTACATTTTCCTATTTCCTCGTTTTCTCCTTTGCTTTATTTGAAATTTAAAATATCCCGATATTTCATGTATCCCGTCGGCGTCGTGTTGTTGACTTTAAACAAGCGATTGAAATGTTAAACGGTGATATTTGTAAGGAATATATTCAACTTTAGACGTAAATCTGAATATTTGGTTTAAACTTCAGAGATGTACGTATTTTTTAAAGTCCTATGGAAAATGTAGAATGTAGTATTATAGTATCCTAGTTTACATATTCAGTTAACATCGTTTTCACTCTTGTTGACTCCTTTCGTATACCTTGATATTAAAGACTTTAACGAAATTGATGCGACAGGTAATTTTAGAGTGTTTCTTCATAATAAATTGATGGACGAATATTTCCCGAGGTTAAATAAAGTATTCTATATTTTACGTTCCTCTTAGAGACCGGCAAACAAAATAATAAAGACTTTCTAAATTGACCAACGCTTTTAGAGATTTGCTTTGGATAGTTTCAATTACGTTTCACGTCGAGATGCGTATGTCAACCAAGTAGTATCCTATTTATTTTAGTTTACAGCCCATTAATAAAATGCTTCGTTAAGATTTAAGTTATCGAGGTTAAGTTTTGAACTATTTTGAAGCAGAAGAGTATGCGAAATTGATGTATTAGGATGCAAAAATTTAGTTACTTTGAAAATATAGGCATCTAGATGAATCTGCAATACGCTTATTTGTTTTTGTAATAAATATTAAAATTGTTTATTCTCAAAATCAACTTTTGACGACACTTAGTTGAAAGGAACTGAACGCGATTTCGCTGATGCTGTATAGCTCCACTTTACATAGTATTATAATTTGAATGATGGATTCAGTCAATAACATTTAATAAATCGAGTAACATTGCAATATAATATAAGAGTGAGTCAATAAATAAATCGCAAAACTGAATAGAACCAATACTATTCAAAGAAACTTCCTGACATTTGTTTCCCTTTTCGACATATTCGCCCTGTACATTTAGACACTTATCCCATCTATTTACCAGTCCTTGAAAGCCGGCGGTAAAGAAGTCTTTTGATTGAAGCCGCAATCAAGGAGTAACGGGATTATTAGTTTCAAAATGACGGCCACCCAAATAATTTCTTAGGGATCCAAACAGATGAAAATCACTGGGGGCTAAATAGGAACTATACAGTGGATGTTCCAAGCGTTTGCAACTAAATGTTGGTAACAGCTCCCGCGTTGGTTCTGCTGTGTAAGGGCGGGCATTGTCATCCAGAAGAATCACTTCCTTTATCAGGAGTCCAGGTCGCTTGCGGCTAATGGCGGAGTTCCTACAGAGTGGTGCAGTGTGACATGCCATTCACAGTCTCACTGTGAAGCTAGAATTTCTGCAGTTTGGCCCCTTGCATATCCCAGAACACGGTAAGCATAACCTTACGAGCAGATGGAATCGCCTTGAACTATTTTCTGGTTGAGGAGGTGTAATGTTTCCATTCCATAAAAGATCGTTTAGATTTGAGTTGAAAGTGGTGAAACCAAGACTTGCACCATAATAATGGGTACCATGAAGTCCTCTCCTTCCTCAGTGTATCGAGTGAGGTGCTGCAAGGACAGACCCATTCTGTTCATTTTCTGTCCCTCAGATAACTGGTGGGACACCCACCGTGCATAAACTTTACGAAACTGCAAGTGTTCATGCACGATGTTCTATACAGTTTTGTGTGAACAGCCTACATCATGCGCTACATCATCAATCGTCAGACGCCGGTCATTACGATTGATTTCTTCCACACGCTGCACCACGGTTGCAAATGACACCTCCGTAGGACGACCAGGACGCTTCCCATCTCTAATGCTTTGCCTTTTCTTGTTAAACTTCTGGATCCAATTAAATACAGCTCTCCGCGAGAAACAGTTGCTACCATACCCGGGATGCATTTCGCGATGCACTTCTTTTGTGGACAATCCTTTGGTCCACAAGAAAACGCACCCTGTTCTGCTCGTGTACACCCATGCAGTACACCCGATATCGTGCACTGGTTGCCTTTGATTGACCGCGTGCATATACATATATGCCGCTATCTACTAGCAAAAAAAGTCGCTCATAATTTAAAACGGTATAAGATAAACTGATGTTTGCGACTTATATATTGACTTACCCTCGTAGTACTACAAGAAACTTTCTCATACCAATCTTAGTAGCATCCAAAGAATACACTATGCTGATGATTTAACTATCCAGCAAATCATAGTGAAAAATTACGCGAAAATCGTCTACAAACTCCTGATTTTTGATCTACTTTGATGTTCTTTTGTCGGTTTAGACTCATTTTCAAAACGCCGTTCACCTAATTGTTTCAACATCGTATTCATAAATCCATGTCTTGTCACCAGTTAGGATGCACTCTGAATATAATGTCGTTTGGGCAACTTATTTGCGATGCTTTGATTGTAAATAACAGAGAGCGTTTTATTCCCAATCTTTTTCACTCTGTTGGCATTTCTATCAGTATTTGATATCTAAGGACGTCCAGAATTAAGCAAGTCTTCTAGCACTTAGGCACTGTCTTTGAATGAATTATATTAGTCGTATGAGCACGAGAAATTTCGTTTGTAACAAACAAATTTTTGATCGACATTTACATCCAAAATCTAACTTTAAGATTGCAATACAACTTTGTATACATGTCCAGTGAAGTTGTGTCAACTAAGCAAAAACAAATCGGGTCATTTAAATGAAAAATTCGCGGTCCCTTGTGATTAGTGGGTATTATCAAACGTTACACACCATCGATTAACGCTCCATTCAATTAGGACTTACATCAATTCTGGTGGAAGATGACGTGGAAACTTGAAATTGATATACCAACTAATGTAATTATCCACCAGCTGTTTCCGCATTTACTCTGCTGCCGGTTTTGACGTTTCACTTTTCTCCAGAATGTAACGTTCTTTGTCGTGTTAGTGTATCAATAAAATTCCGCTAACTATCACACGATCACTTTCAAAGATTTCAGTTGGGTATTTTCCGTACGTATCCGTGTACTTTGTTCCAACATGATTGCAACTAAAGTTTCGGTTTTTGTTATGCAGCGTTGCTATTTTTAGCCCAGTGTGGACCGTGCTTTGAACCGTCCTTATTTCTTACTCCTATCCTTTTGCCATGCTTTTTGACTTTTTCCCAAGTTTAGTTTCTATTGTTATGCTTCACGTTCAGTGATTTTGGTCCTTACAATGCCGGTATTGACCCTAAAAATTCAAAATTGTAGCGATATACGATATTTCTTTCGATTTAGTTTGGGGTTTCCGTTTAGCAATTACTTCACTAGTTACTATTATTTGTGTTAAGATCGAGAAAGTAATCCAATTGGTGACCTCGCCTTTGTGAAAATAAAGGTTTTGTCATTGTGATAATCATTTCATGGTTGAATGATTCATGAGTTTGGCTTTCAGGCTAAACCTATAATAGTTCAGTTTGTTATTTTTATTTGTAGTTTTCCAATGTTCCATTGCCCTTCGAATTAGGTGTTGTGGTGGAGATCCAAACAAAATTTTGTTGGTATGATTAATTATCTACCTGGATTTATTTTCACCGGGATTTTTATCTGCCTCCGAATGTTCCGGGTTTTCCATTTTTACAGTTTCCATTTTTAGGTTGACACCATTTGGTGCTTACGATTTTACCTTCGAGCCTAACACGTTTATACTCTAAGAAGACCAGCAATCGAACCTTCATCCCCCATCAACAACTCGGGTGGGATTTAAATATTTTGTTTGATGAAATAGCACCTTAATTACCTAAGGACTTTTGATTTAAGCCCACCCCGTCTCCACTCAATTTAACATTTTTGTGTTGTCCGTTTGGTTCTTCCTTGCCACTGCTCAGGGGAGTATTCTAAAACTCTTTCCCTGCTACAATTTTATTGTTTAAGGGGGTTCCACATGATCGTATTAATTGTTACATTCTAATTATCACCCATCAAGTAAAACTGAAAATAATTATGCGTGCATACTAATAATAGAACTTCCATGTAGTCTATTGCTTATTCCCTTTTTGTACTTTCGATAAAAGTACTCCCAACAAGATGTAAATAGTGGTTCTTATTCCTATTGAGTAATCTGGGAATACAGCAGTAATTACCAAATAAATCACGACAGCCTACATATACACAGAACTACTCGCATATAGCATCGATTTAGTACTGAATAGAGTGGGGAGTCGGCGATGCTGTCGTAACTTATTTCGTAGTTGCACGCCGCTAGCGATGTTTGCCGAGGCAATTATTGAGTGAGACAAACTCCATCTAGTGATGTAAATTGCCGTATTCTATAATTTTGGTAAATTTGCGCTGTAAATTACTCTTATATCCTACCAATATTTATTTTCACGTGATTTGCTATTTTATAAGTAAATTAGCGCCCTTCTATGCAGGCTTACTAAGATCGCTATAACAAGGAAACATACAGAATTTAAAATTTCAGTTAGTTATTAAATTTATGAAAGGAAAACAATAGAGAGACACCAATAAAAGCATAACATTGAAAAACGACAATAAGAACAAAACAATTCTATTGCATTGCAAATATTAAACATTGAAATTATAAACAAAGAACCATCACAATACAACAATCATCATGTTAAAAAGAAAAAACATGTTATATCTAGATATGTTATTTACGCTTGTACAATATCCGTTATAGAGAGACCTTCCTAAGCCTATATATAACCTTTTTCTTAGAATGTATCAGCGAGCCAATAATTCAAGGCAATATTGTGTAATTTACGGTAAATTATGGTAATTAATTTTTGTAATTTACTGATTCACATCACTGCACTCATCCATTCCATCTAAATTCATACTTTCTTCTACGTCTGTCTAATTCATCGTTTAATAATGCAGTTGGATTTATTCGTGATCTAAAATTTCCCGTTATTCAAAACATTCACGCTCCACCAATCAATATTTCATCCCCTATATAAAAAAGTACTTCGCATCACAAATCCTATAACGTGGAGGTGTTGCATAGACACAAAGTGAAAGCGAATTCGGTCAGAAAGTTCTAATCCTATTAATAGGGTTCTGAAATTTCCATTCCAAAAGGGAACCAATCTCAACACGGCAATCGCTGAATTATTGACATTCTCTCCTGCCATATTAGATCGCTAATCTTATTTTTATTTACATTTTAAAAATTCATTGGGTTCGGAAAGGCTTTCTGCTCTACTTAAAGAATTAACATAGATATACGTTCAGGACCCTTTTCTGAAAGCTCTCTTAGTACGCTCTTTCCCGAAACGTACCGTGAATTCTGAGCGAAATATAAGGAATCGCTTCAATCAATTACATACGTTCTTACTCGTTCAAATACAATTCGCTTTTAAAAAGGGCAGCCCTCGCAATGAACTTAGGTTTTACTAAATCATTATCATTTATAGTAATGAACTATATGTAGGTACCTAATAGTGATGTTTCTGCAGAAAGCCGATAAGCGATGAACCAAAGGAAATACATATATACAGCATACAGAATTGGAATGGTTTCGACAACAACATCGCATTTTTACTGTTTCTCGGTGAACTGCGTTGAAAACACTTATCAGTTGGTTCTCGAGAACGTTGTGTTGGACCTTTAAGGTTGTTGCTATTGCTATTGCAGATCCTACATTTGCAGGGAAATTGTTACAGGTACATACAACGACAGTACTAATTATTGCTCTATGTAGTATGAAATGAAACAATTGACCCGCATCTTCTGTCTCATGCTATATTGTATTGCAAATTGTACAGAACTTTTCACATTATCGTCCCCCCTCTCTCTCTCTCTCTCTCTCTCTCTCTCACTCCTCTTCCAGCCCGAAACCATAACAGAAAGTGCACCTCCAGCCTTTTTCACCTTTTTTGGCTTTTGTTGGACCTATTAGCCACTGGCTACCCTCCAGCCTTATTTGTTCCGTTTTATTTATTGTCCATGTTTCACAGACGTATAACACAATTGTATTGTATTACTGTTTTATGCAGCTGCATCTTTGCTTTGCTCGATACGTATTTACTCCTCACACATCTGTTCTCTGTCATGATTCTGAACTCCCTTGTAATGTTTGGTATCCTTGTAAATATCATTCCGAAATACGTGAACTGATCTACTTCTTCAAAAACATATTCTTTTCCACTTTCGGCTCTGACTCTTAAGTATTCATCTTTTTGAAACTCTTTCTCCGTCCACTCCATGTACTTCGTTTTGTTTCCGTTTATACATAGACCCATCTTTATTGCCTCCGCCCCTACTTCGTCCATAACATTATTTATTTCTTCCTTATTTCTAGCTAAGATGACGACTTCGTCAGCGAATACCAAACATTGGTCTCTCCTTCTATACACAAGTTTTGTTCTATTCACTTTTGAATTTCGAAATACTGTTAGCAGTACAATGCTAAAGATTATTAACGACGGTGGGTCTTCTTGCCGTACGTCCTCTCCAATTTCAAACTTATTTGATATTTTATTGTTTACTCTGACCATACATTGCGTATCTTTTAAAGTCATTTTAATTATTCTTATTAATTTATTATTTATTTCTAATTATTCCATGGCTTCATGTAGTTCTTTTCACTTCGCTTTATCGTATGCTTTCTTGAAATCGATAAAGAGTGCTAACGTTTGTTTTTGTATTCATGACTTTCTGCTTGTATTTCCCTCATTGCAAATGCATGCGTACTTTACATAGCCACTGTGTACTAATACACAAAGTGCATAATTGAGAAACCATGGGGACTGATATAAATAAGGTAGTTTTGCGAAATGTTATAGTCGTTCGATCTGAAAGATCGCACGTATTCACCATAGGATCAAAGAGATTTAATCAAAATTAACAGTTGGTGGATGTATTTTTATGCCAAGGGTTCTTATACTTCATCATTAGTAACTCACTACAGTAAAATCAGGATATTTCCAAACTATAAATCGTTGTTTAGCAATTACATGCAAGACCAAACTTCGTACAGAATAAAATTTAAACAAAATAATAGTCAGTTCATTGGAAGAACAAAGTTCTTCAAAAAGTTTTCAGTTTATGTGACCGATAAAGCTAAAATCTTTAGAAACTATATTGAGAAAGATGCTCAATGGTATAGATAGCAATACCTGCTCCACCTACGCTTTAAAAACGCACTATTTATTGATATTTATAGAGGATGTAGTTCATGGATTAAAGAACGAACAAGATCGGCAGAACTTTTCTAAACACAAAATGAATGAGATACGGAGGAAAAACCTGCAAATATTCTTCGCTCTTTTGAGCACGTAATAACCGAAATGACCCCGGGAAAGTATCCTGGTAGTAGTATCAATGATTATCTCCATTTTGAATGGAATAGGTTCTGAAGTCAGTAAGCTCCAACATGGACATCTATCTGTATTATGTATCATCAAAATGTATATCAAAAACGGGAGGATCGTCGAACTCGATTAGAGTACATGCAAGATCCAGCCAGAAAAGTAAACAGAGAAACGTCCTACCAGAAGAAACATTTTACTCTGCTTGAGATATGGCGAAAGTTATATGAACATATTATTTAACGTTCTAACGTGCACCTGTTAAATCCCAATTTATTGTTTGACCTAAAAGGAAGTAGAATATATTTAAAAGATAAGTATAATAGGTCAGAATATACGGTGTGCGCCTCAATTTTCTGTAGAAATTTTAATAATATGCATCATTGAAGTAATAAGGTCAATGGAAAACAAAGTTTATTTTTTATGTATAAAAAAATTACATACGCTGATGTTTTTAGCACCGTTATAATAGATGTTTGAAGTTGCTGACACTAACCACAAAACATATAAAACATATAAGTGTACGCCCTAGTAATGGGTCACGTACAAGTGCAAAGCATTTTGTTAACGAATTGTATTCATTGACGCATTTATGCAATTTCTTAATTCTTCTACGTCATTTATTTCGATATTGTAAACTAATTGTTTCAGCTGACCCAACAAGAAAAAAATCTAGCGGTTTAAGTCGAGCATCCGGAGGGTCAAACTATCGGTCATAAATAAATATTTGTACTGCCGGTAAACTTCCATTAGGAAATAACTCCGCATATCATCTTCAAATGCGCGTAGAGGTTTGTCCAGTTTTGCCGTAAACAAGTACGATATATACGAATTTTGCATTAGTGTAATGGCAAGCCATATCAATTACTTAATACTCATGTAGATAGAATAAAACACCACATTAAAGAACTTGTAGAAACACTAGAGACAACACAACACAATCACTTAAGACAACGTGCGAACTAACCTACCCCATGGTTAAAGCGCTTACGTGTAAATGAATTTCTTATCGACTATTCCAGCTATCTATTGTTAACATTATAGCATTTTAAGTTTTGCGAGAGTGTATCAGACTGGTTCATTGTTTCGAATTCAATAGTCGTATCCGAAGTAGTCATCACAAACAGATGTTAACTGCTCTGATAAGAAAATAGTAATTCTTTGCTCATAATATATGAAGGGCATTGGTCTCTAATACGAATAGTACCATCCCGTATTAGGAAAACCGTTGACTAATTGATTTACTATGTCTTGAAGCATCCATACTTAAATTCCTAAGGGTAAGTTGAGGCGCACGCTGCACATTTGCACATGCAATAAAATATACATATGTACATACAATATATACTATTACACGTACAGCCTTTCAAAATGAAGTGGCCTACAGCTTCAGTTCAAAGCTTATGCATAATCCAATCGTATCGTTTATCTATTACTATTTATTCGGTTTTATTTGCAGGGTAGCTGTACAGTAGTGGCCCAACGCTCTTCGAAATGAAATAGCAGTCAATAAAGTCTGCGCTTGGACGAGCAACACTATGGCTCGCATTGCCCAACCAACGCTTAAAGGTATAAGAGGGTAAAACAGTAAAGAGAAAAAGCTTTTATTTTGTTAATAGTAATTTTTGTGTTCTTATAAAGAAAATATTCCTTTCTTAGAACAATTCTGACTTCAAACATGTTCTAATATTTTGTACAGTTAAAAGAAGACGCTAAATATAATCTGGCAAATATATGCTGGCAAACCTATGAGGAAGTTGAACCAGAAAATAAGCAACTTAAAAACGGTCTCAACGAGGAGCTGCTTCCAACCAAGACAAAAAGCAAAATACAGAAATAATTGGAGAAAAATTTGACCTCTACTCTGACGGTAGATGCAAAATAGACAGGTAGAAGACGATGCGAATAAGTCAGTAACTTCTAGGTATAATAAGCATAAAGAATTTTGAAACAAATCAAGCTATATAGAATTAAAGGGGTATGGTTTTACGAAACAACCAAATGATTAGTTTGGCACCTAAGTAATTGTTTTAAGGAAAGGAAAAACTGTGGAACAAGTTATAATTTTTGTCGGCAAAGAAAATAACCCATTTGGTATTTGACTTCTTCATTACCAAAAAGTTGACAACTCAAAAATATCATAAGTATAAATCTGATCATGGTGCGGACTTAGGAATATGTTGTATGTAGCAACTCATCAGACGTAACCTCCAATAAGTTTTTGTAGAGCAGCGTCTGTCTAGTTTTGCATTATCAGCATGGTATACATAATTTACTAATCTGTGTCTATTCTTGAATTTAATGTTTCAATCTAATTAATAGTTATTGAATGTGTACGTATTAATTGATCGTCTTCTCTTGCATAGCAAACTTTCAAAGTAAACAATGCCATAGTGATTTGATCAAACCAGTATGAAGTTGTTAATGTGAACACCAGGTTTGAATGTTATCTAATCTGGCCGGTATCATTTGTTCCACGATCGCTCTTGATCGACATTGTTATAATCCACACATTTTCGCGTTCAGTGATTTTTCTTTGATCTTAATGGAGTTGCTTTGCGGAGTCAAACTGTTGTAAACGCTTTTCATACTTTTTTGTAATGACGGTAAGTATCCCAAAAATTTGGGTTTAATATTGTAACCCACACATTCTTACGTTAAGTGATTTTCTTTGGTCTTTTGAGATATCCATAAATGGAGTTCCTTTGCGTTGTCAAATTGTTATAAACGCTTTTCATACTTTTTTTCTAATGACGGTAAGTATTCAAAAAATTGGGTTTGATATGCGAATACGCAAACATAGCCAAAACTAGACTAAATTGACCTATCACAAAAATTCAAAATTACTTAATTAATAAGCTAAGAAATCATCCAATAATGCTAAAGACGGATTTCACATTACCGTTCAAATGTAAAGGTATGGACTAATACAGATAAATGTTAATACTTTCGTAATAACTAGAAAAACTGTGAATCAAATGCCCCGACTTTTCTAGTAAATGAATCATTTTATTTTTATATAATTATTTTACTTTTGTACCACTTCAAGAATAATCTCCGCAAGGTTCGCATAGTCAAAAGAACTTAAAAGCCATACCATACCATGTTTATCTACGTGGTCAATTTATACACTGTAACAGAATTATATTCACACATTTTCTCTAAGAGATATTCATAATTTCACACAGGCGGAGAGAAAATATGATTGCTTATTGTGCTACTAACTGCATTGCTTATTCATAATTCCATTCATACAATTTTATTTTAACACAAGACGTGTCCCGATCTTGATTAAAATCTATAGATGGTTTACCTATGCAAATGTCACATACACGCATTGAGGTTGTAACTCGCTACATAAAGTGAAAATTATTCTACTATACACCAGACGGGAAATATTAAAGTCCAACGTCTCATTTATGACGGTTTCAGGGTAGTTGCCTCTACAAACATTTGTTGGCAAAATTTTGTCCTCGAAAACCGTCGGCTAATCCTTTCCGCTCGTATTATCCAACTATACACAGCATCTAGCTGGTAAATTGAAAGCCAAATGCCAAAGGACCGAGCAATATCGGAACAATTCTGTCGCTCCGACTTACCCGTTTAACATGTAAGCATAATATTTCGATAGGTTTAGTAAATTCGTTGGGTCAGCTAGCGATTAATATGGAATTCAAAGGGTGTGCAAACATAGCGTCGATATAATTAGAAAATATTTTATGCTGTTACGAACAATAGACGCGTCCTGGAGCAGGTTTTAAAGGCAACAACAAAAGATCTCCTTTATGTTGTGCTTGTTTAATATTACCGTTTATTTGCTTTTATAAGTTGTATTACCTAGATTTGTAATAGAGGTAGTTCTTATCCATGCCAATACGTACTGCGACAAGTTTATAGATTGTCATCTTCACCGGATGAAACTAAGGAAAGGAAGCATCATTCGCGAATTTGGTTTCATAGTTAATTGAGAAAACTGGCAATATCTCTGTGTTTACGTGGTCAATACTACGAATGTGATTTTGCAGGGTTTCAGCGATGTATGTGAGGTTCACTTGCTTTAAACCTTCTTTCTAGAGTTACTTGTAAACACTTTCTCATGCAGTTTAATTCTACTGTTCTTGTTGCATACCTTTATTGATCAGTCTTAAATATCTAAATATTTGACGGGGTTTAATTTCGCCTAATTTAATAATTAAGTTTACAACCTTTTATCTTCCAATATAAATACATGTATTTACATGCTCTATTGCCCGCCTATGTCTCCTTTCAGCCATTGCGTGCAATTTAAACCTGAATAGGATGCACTGGCTCGTTGTCGGCGCCAAACGTGTTAAGATTCTTGGGTAGCATTGCCTGTTTTGCTCGGAGTATTTGCGCTGACTGTTCCCGACTCTTCTTTTGTTATCCACCCTTATGCTGTGTCTATCCTTCCGACGAGTCCTAACTGAATTTTTTCCTTCGGAAGGGCATGGGCAAATACTCCGAGCAGGACAACATACAAAATGTACAGGTATAATAATACGCATGGAACTTTGACTTCGATTTTCTCGGAAACCAAGGCCCGTTGGAAAAAATCCTTTTAGCATAGTACTCTGGGGACATTCCCTCACAACATATCCGAGATCCATTAAAATCAATTTGTATCACTTGGCGGTCCCCTTGTCAGTCCCAAAGTCGCAGGTTCGAATCTTAAGAAACATCGCTAGCGATGCGCCTAAGAGGCCTATTAAAGCTATAATACAATACAATATGATTGTTAACTAATGCTCCATTAAGCTGCATGAGTCTAAAGAATTCGTGCTGGAGGTACTGACACGTAAATTGTGAACAACAAATTGTTTGGAT
Organism: Chrysina gloriosa; assembly: GCA_038088585.1. NCBI lineage: Eukaryota > Metazoa > Arthropoda > Insecta > Coleoptera > Scarabaeidae > Chrysina > Chrysina gloriosa. The sequence continues at coordinate 21,243,524 of CM076090.1, forward strand.
TTTCTAATAGGAACTTTCAATGCACACTCAATCAGTTTGAATCTATACTTCATGTCTTTGTTGCTGTTTCTTCAGATATATATAGGAATAAAATAAAATCTGTATGACTCTTCATAAAACGACATAATCAAAGTAGGTGCGTTAATGGGTACCTACATAGTAATTGTGCAAAAGCTTACTAAGTAAACACAATTGCGTATGTCAATAATTGGTGTAATGCAAATTGTGCTTACTTAGTAAGCTTTTGCAAAATTACTTAATTGCCGCCCATAAACGTACCTAATTTAATTAGGACGTCACATGGAGAATCATCCAGATTTTATTCTATTTCGGTTTTGGCTCTCGAAAATAGTTTACTATTTCTAAATATATGCGAGATATGTATAACTAATCAAAACGTCTCCATTTTAGACCTCCGCATTGTATTCTTGCTCTACGGTACCTATGTACTTATTACTAGTTTATCTTATTGATTTCTTACCTCTTTGATTATAACTATCATCGGACCTTATGCCCAATTATCACGGATCAAAACCCAAGCATGCATTTCAAAACTAATTTAGCTTCAAGAAAAATTTACTTGAAGTTTGTGGACCTGTCCGAGAGGTATATGACATATTTAATGCTAATGGGCTGAGACAAAAATATATGTAGTTACTGATAACTGTAAACAGTTTCCAGTATAATACATTAACAAAATTACTTTCCACTTACAATTCTACCTCCAACACCAAATATACTACCTTGAACAAATTTGCAAAGAAATCAATAAAAGCAAACTGTGATCAAGCAAACCATAAATTAATTTTAAATTACGCTCAAGTCTTTACTAATTCCCTGTACAGCTCTTACCTCAATAAACAACCAAATTGGCCCAAATGCACTAGACATGCCCCGCTAGCAAATTTACCTACATTAATTTAGCGAAACGACCTTCCTCTCAACTCTACCGGGTTTACGTCACGTCCTATGTGGAATCTGCCAACACCTCACACCCTCATTCACTTACTCACCTACCCCTCTTCTGCATCCCATTGACGCCCCATCCCCACAAGCCGACAAATTCAATTTAAATTTGAATGTGAATCAATTAGTTGATTTCGCTTAAAATATGCAGCCGCACGGATAATTTTTATCCGGGAATAGCGTCCGTAATGAATATCGGCTTCGGTTTCGACTTGCAGCTCAAAATTAAAAATTTTTGACTATTAAATGCGGCAATTATCGAGGTTTAATTAATGCCCGCGAAACCGGAAATATTCACCGGTTGCATTGTGAAAATCAATGGAAAAGGACGAAATAAAGTTTGCATTTTATCCAAGAATTAAACGTTCCATTCATACGTAATCGAAGAAATGTCCGAATAAAGAATTAACTAGTAATACGAGCCGTTTCTTGCGCAAACCTAATTAGATAAAATAAGAATGTAAATAAGTGTAATTATATCTTATTCATATGAAAATAAAACAGAAGAAAAATCAAATTTGGTCTTAAATTCACTTATTTGCTTACTTAACAGATGGAAGATTGTCTGTTTCCTTCTAGTTTACTAGAACGCAAAGACAATGAGGGAAAAGCTAAAAAACATAAGATCCTAAAGTGAAACCAGTAGAAATAAACAACAAATATACAACAGTATAACTGCAAAGATAACCTAAAAAACTATGAAATGAGAAAACAAAGATAGTGAAGACAAAGGAAAACAGAAAATGTCAATAAGGCAATAAAATTAAGGACGTTTGAAATAGGAATGTCGATGAGAAATGGTGAAAATCCCACACAGCATAATTGCACTTTAAGTTTATACCGTATGGTAGAAAGAATGAGGATTAAGCATATTCCCTTTGCAGATTTTATGGTAGAACAGACTAGAGTTTATATTATCTACGTCTACTTTATTGCACTAATAATGTAAAAGCCTCTATGATAATCTTGTTCCTTCTTTATAGTTATTTCCTATTTAACATTTACCGCATCGAGCGTTAAGAAGGAATACTAATTCGTGAAAGAATTGATGAATACGCTAAGTACGAAAAGCAATGAATTATTAGGAATACGGCTAGCGGTCTACATCTTTTCTTATTGCGAACGAGAGAATGAATAAAAGGAAGTCGATTTTAAAATGGCTTTTATGCAGATGTTTTAATCTTTTTTCCTTCTTAAATGGTTGAAGCTTAATTGCAAATGTTTCAAAGCTAAGGTTTGACTACAATTCCAGAACGTTCCTACAAAGACGAAAATGTACCCGGATTTTCAGAGAACAAAGAACATCTCATTATATCTTCGGATCAATAATGTTTCAAATTCATGACTTTCACTGGCTTTACGCCGTTCTTAGTTTTATACGAAATACGACTATATAGATATATCTTATTTCGGAAGTATCTTATAAAAAAGTAGCGAAATAATTCCGATTTAAAAAATTATTTGCCTATACTTATTATTATTATTATCTTAATTTTTCAATCTCTAAATTTAAGTCCTAACGTATACAGCCAGTACTTCTGCTAAAATATTCTTATTATCAATAAAATTCTTATATTGTAAAATGAGATAGGATATAAGTGAATGGATTAGTGATATATTCAACTGTTATTTCGGCTTGAAGTGACACAAGTAAGAAACGTTGTCCTATAATTCACCAATGTCTAAACTTTTGGAATAAAGTTGAAAAATCACAGGATGGTAATTATATCTAATATCTAATTATATGATATGGATATCAATCTAAAATCGGGTGATTCCAACACTAGGATATGATTAATATTTGGGACGTTTACTGCAGAACTTGGCCAAAGACGTAGCAGAGATTTCGCAGAACCTGAACTATGAATAATGATATGTGTATAGCAGTATTAGCATAACTTTGAATGTTTCATATCCGAGGAAAAGTTTTCGCCACAGAAATGGAAAATAAAAAAGCAATATAAAAGAACGATTTCTGCTATGCATCATATACGTCTGTATATATGCATATATATTTATGTATCTATATGCGTAAAGTTCGGAACATATAAGATTTTGGTAATCAGGAAACATCCTGATGAATAAAATAAAATGTTAAATATTTAAGCGTACATTGTTGCAAATATTCTAATTCGCCATCCATAAACTTAAAAGGAATCTACTAACGCGATAGCACAAGATCACATATACTTAAGTTTATTTCATAGACGAATACGTTGTTCACTCCAAATTTGTTAAATTAAAATATGCATATTCTTGTATGAATTTGGGAACGCCGCAATTGTGTCCACAGTAAAATAAACCCAATTGAATTGCTAATCAACGTATATTATGGATAGTATATTAATCGTTCCTTTATTATTGACTTCTTACAGCTCGGCGATTAAATAATTTGACATGCGGTGTTCTAAAAGGATCTCCCATAATTGCAAATTGATGCAATAATTTAGGAAGCTCCACCCAACTGTCCATTTACCAACAAAAATTAAATTGGATACAAAGAATAATACTGTGTCTTCTTTTGTGTTTTTCACTAATGAAAACAATTAATAAACTATCTGAGCCAATTTACAATTTGACAGCTATACTAATTAAAACAAGATCGTATTACTCCAGAGAATTGTTTTTCCTTTTTGGGTGTATTACGAATATCATACATACATATGAGTATACTATGTCAAGTAAATTAAAACCTTCAATGTAATGTGGTGTTAAATAACAATAAAACTTTATTATACACATATTTTTATTGGTGAGGTGGAAGATCCCGCTTGCTTGTAGCATAAGATGTAATGATATATATCACAGTTTACTATGCTACTAAACAATTTTTGTTTGTTCGTTCCACAAAAGGTGAGAACTTAATTGCTTTCCTAAGTTAACAAGGACGAAGGCTATTTTATTATTATTTCATATGAACAAATAGTTACAACTCTTTATATCAGCATTCACACTAGCAAGATTCTTCGCTACACTGAAACACATATTGTAGAGAAAACATACTTGATAATAATAAAGTATCCAATAAGGATTTAGAAAATTGTAGAAATATTTAGAATCACATAAACAGAAATACCCTAGATTATTTCTCAATTCATTGGTCATCCGATGTCTTTCTGAAAGCTAAGAGAATAATTTTACCGCATCTCTAGCTAAAATGGACAATTTAGTAATCTGATGCTATTTAAGTAATTTTATCAAATTCTCATTTACTCGTCCCAAAAAATTATTATTGCGAAGCTTTCACAGTTCATTTTTATTTAAATAATTTATGCTTTAACATGTCATTGAAAAAATCTAGGATGCAATCACTGCATCGAGAACAGTTTTCCGTTCAATGGTGAGAGCATAATAAATGCACGATCGATATTAGACTGATTTGAATGCTTTTCCTATGAACACATGAGCTTTGATTATCAAGATTGTGTGTTGATTGAAGAAATTTTAGATAATAATAATTCACTGTTAGTAAACACGAATTATTTAAAATATTGGCATCAACAGGATATTGTTGTTGAAGATTTGCATCGTTTTGGTTTCTACAAGAAACATTTTCGAACAAATCCACATAGATTATCGAAAAATAGGGGCTAATAGTATAAGACGACCAGGAAATAATTTGCTTGAAAGCGCGACTTATGTTTTTGATGCAAAATTGTGACTGACAGTGAAAAGTAGATCCTCCAAGTTAATCCTTATAAGTAGAGCCTCATTAAAATAAGAATTATACAGATCCAAGCATTTAAAAATAGATATTATTGTTTCATATACTTCTAATCAAAATTAACAATATCGTAAAAAGATATTATTTGGAAGCATTACAGCTAATAATATCCAGAGAATACTGAGGTCTCAAAGTAAATTAAATAAAGGTGTAGTAAGGTTAGTTATTTTATTTTTCCATATATTACAACTAACAATGAGATGCTTTTAATTGTCTATCGTTAAGCATTCCATCCTATAATAAATATTTCCTTGACAAATGGAAGGTACAACTTAAAAATCTTAATTTATCGTAAACAGTTTCACAGTCTTCCTTAATTTTCTTATTGCTTGAGACACCATATATTTCACTTATGGTATCATCTACAATATTAATTAACTACAATTAAGTTTCAGCTTTCTAAACTTACTATTCCACTAGGAATTACAGCATATTGGTTGAAATAAAGGCCAAATTTTCTTGTAAACCATTTTTCTCTAGGGCTTTACTTAATAAGATAAAACACCAACTTATAGAGTAACAACCAAATTTGATCAGTCAATAATGCATTTAGCCTAGAAGTATTTATATCCAGCTAATCAGTAAAAATCTGAATACTGGAGTACTCGCCACTGGTAAAAGGGCAGTGTATTACTTCAATAAAACATTAAACCAGTAAGTAAATGTATGATGTAAATGATGTAATGCGTTGTTTCGGCAACAAGATTCAATGTGCAGCGTCTACATTGCTTTGCTCAATTATAATCTATTAGACTCGATAGAACATTTAATAGTGTTCAAGAAATATCAGTATAGTATCAGAAGGACTAAAGACTAAAAGAAAACAAAATTACGACCAAATTTAAAATCTGATTGAAGGATGAGGTAAGACTACCATTGATACTGAAAGAAGACTTTTATTTTGTATCTTTTTTGGTATGTTGTGATAATATAGTATCTTCAAAAAATTGTATCTGGCTTTTGCCAAATGCTTGTATTTTTCATTTTTCTTCTAAAGTTCGAGAATAATTCAATTATGTGCTATAAGTTGAGCTAGAGATGATAGTTTTCACCAAGTATTCGATTCCAAAAATCCCTCCAGTGGATTCGATTTTCGTTAAAACTTCAGAATACAATTACCGCCATTTATATATCTTTATTATTTATTATTACTGCTATAGATCATCCAGTAATCTATAGAACATTCTTTCCAGTGTCTAGTAAATTCATAGAAAAACTTTTATTTACAATGCAAAATTATACGAGGGTAGATCGAACAATTTGCAGAATGACAATGAAAACAAAATAATACGGATTCTTGTTATATTTCATTCTTCAATTTAATCCCCTCAAAGCTCAAGACACTTGGTCCAACGTTTTCCTAGCTTCTCGATTCCCTCCCGGAAATGGCTTTCTTCGAAGTTCCCAAACTAATTGTTTTGAGTTTTGGGAACTGGAGGAAGTCTGACGGAGCTAAATTAGGCGAATACAGGGGATGCGGATGGATTTCGAACTTCAATTCTGTCTATTTTTGCTGTAAGATTGCACTTGAAAGAGTGAGCGAATTGTCGTGGTGAAACAATACTTTTCTTAACCATTCCCGGGCGTTTTTCCTGAACTGTTGCTTTCAATTTCTCCAAAAGTGATGTGTAATATTCGCCGGTAACAGTTTTGCCTTTCATTCACGCGTGCAATTCACTGTTTTGTTTGCATTCTTGTTTCTGGTATGTAGTGGTAGATCCAGGTCCATCCATGGTTATATTCTCTTGAAATCAGTCTGATTCGTTTTAAACACTGCCAAATATTCGGCTGAGGTTCGAGCTCGAATGCGTTTCTGCTCCAAATTGAGCAAATGCGGCACCCATCTTACAGAAAGCTCTTTTAAACCAAATTCATTATGTAGCATACGGACTATTCGTTCATAAGAGATGCCTACGGTTTCCTCAATTTAACGCACTTTTATTCGGCGATCTGTCAAAACCATGTAGTGCATTTTCAGACGTCCTGAACGCAGTTCATCGCTTGTATGTATGCGGCCATGCTTGAATTTCGAAACCCAACAACTCACGATGAAAAGTGAACGTGAGGAATCCTCAAGAACGGCATCTAACCTTGATTTGATTTTCGTTGCGGCTTTTCCATCCAAATAAAAAAATTTGATGACAGCTCAAACTTTGTTTTTATCCATAATTGAAAGCACTACTTGACTTAAATGCTTGTCAAAACCAAACTATTGGGCAGATCGATATAACGTTGGCAGTCAATTGATATGAGAGAGTTGTTAACACAACGATATAAGGTATTTGGAAAAATAGCAACCCCCTGGCAGCGATTCGGGAAACTTGTATAACTATCATATATATATAAATTTCAAGAACTATACGCCTCGTGAACCTAAAGTATATGTTTCTAATCGTTAAGTTGAGCATTTTTAACTTCAATTTGGATGGAATTTACTCGTATTATTTATTAACCCATTATTTTATATGATGTGACAATACATAATAGTATTTGCGTGTAACAGTATCTGCAACTCTAATAGAAAACTGATGGTGTTCTAAGAGAGACAATTAAAATCGGGGTTTTAGAAATAAAGTAGATAACCCACGGATTGATTGATTCGTGAAAATTTCTGAAATTTCAGAAATACATTTATATATTTGCGGGAGTAGCCATCTACCAAATCTAGTTTGAACTTACTCTAAGCAGTAATCCAAAGTAGACATACCAGCGGCATCTTTTAAAGCGGCTTTGGTATTACAGCTAATCCGAGTATTGATTTTGTTTCGGTTTATTCCTTTCAATTCGGACTGGTTCCATTACTTTTTAAAGTTGTCTAATATCTGTGAAACTTAAAATACTCCAAATATTTCTGTCAGGAAGTAATGCTGATGATCATCGTTATTGAAACTATCAATCATTAGTTCATTGAAGTTGTTTATTGCTGTACTACAGCAGTTAGATCAAGGTTTCCCAACCTTTTTTGCGTTGAGCCTCCCTGATTATAAAAAATATTTTTCAACCCCCGTTTTTTTACATTGTTATGAGCCAAACACATCATTTTACTGACATTTATTTCTTAATTACAACTATAATCTAATAAAATAAGTGATATAAATGAAATTTGGTCCTATTTAAAATTGTGTGTGTTCGGCCCAAGAATAATTCAGTATTATTGAATAATTATGTTATTGCGAAGCTTGCGCTTGCATGTTCTGAACCAGCTGGTCGATTCTAGATTCAGTTTTTACCGCTATCGATGATTTGAACCAAATCTAAGCAACCTGTCCCACATAAGTAAGTCGAGGAAGACGGCACAAATATTCGCAAAGTAAGAGAGATAACTTTTGGATTAACAAGGAAACGTTTTATCCAAAACTTCTCCAATGTCAAGAGGTGCAAGTCATCTTTCCTGATCGAATCGGCCCTCATTTCTAGAAAAATTCTTCCTCCACTTCTTCTTGTAATTGTAAGATATCAACCACGAATGCATTTCTAGTCACATGCCATGTTGGTGAATTCGAAATAATGTCGCTATAATATCGGTAAAATTCTTGTCACTATGCTTGCAAATGGGATTGTATATCAGTCTTCAACTCCTTCATCCAGTCTTTGATTTGTAATTGTTTCGTGTAGTCCAGAAAAAGATAGGACATTTTCAGCAGTCACCTTTTAAGTCCAAAGTTGAAGCTTTAATATAAAACCCTGAATGTGGTCGAAGTTACCAATTAAAGTGCCGTTTTTGTCCAGAAGCACCAAATTTAACTCACCCAAGGCATCCAACCGCCATTAAAATTGTTCATCGTTGAATATTTGCAGAACATTGTTTTTGTTTTAAACTCTAGAAAGAGGATGACCTCTCCTCTCAACTCATAAAGGCGTGCCAACATGTTGTCTTTAGGCAACCAGCGTAGTTCTGTGTGGAAAAGAAAAACTCTGTGTTCAGAATCTAGATCCTCTGAAAGTAATCTAAATACTCGACTGTTCAAAACGCTGCTCTTAATGTAATTCACGATCTTTATAGCTGAATCTAGAACCTGGCGTATATTTTGTTGTAATGTTTTTAAACCAATGCTTGGCCACAAACAACACAATGTGTGCTATTTGAGCTAACTAAGCCTGATCGTACACCTATTATTACGAAAGCGCCATTTATGCAAACTACAATGAGTTCATTCCAATCCAAATAATATTTTTTATAAAGTCAGATGTCAGATTAAATATATCGTCGAATGTAATGCCTGCTGTCAAAGATTGGGAGTAGATAATCTCTTCTTCAATTTAATCTTTAACAATTACGTGTGCACAGTTATCGATGTTTGTAGACTCATTGTAAGTTATAGCAAAACATGGAGATGATGTTACTTTATTTATGATTTGTGATCATACATTTTACACTTGATAGTGTTATTTGAAAGAGAAATCAACTTTTCACAACATTTTTTTTTCCATTCTTCTCTTAATATTATCTGAGCCGCTTTTAGTACACATGGCTTGATTAATTAAGGTTTCTTTTGCTTCGCATATGAAGCTGTGAGATATTATGACACACCTTTCTGATAACTTCCTGATTTATGATTTGGAAAAAAACTGTATCGACTTCGTTATCATAGTAGGATGTTGCTGGCTCAAATGTCTTTTAAATCGAGTGGACCTCATGGCGTCATTACTCACAACTTCCAAGCATATTACATACTGAGGCAAATGTATCCCGTCTTTTCCATTGTAGGTAAATTAAATGTATATATATATATATATATTTCGTGACCTTTTTATACTTATCTTATATGATAGATCTCTACCACTAATAGGTCAATAAAACAAGGCTGGTTTGAACGATAGTTATATTTTCAGAACGTTTACAAACGTTTTCGGAATACCTTCTTCAGTGAAAATATAACTAGATAAATATATAAACAAACATTTGTTTTTTATTTGGGAACTATCAACAAAATGACTAATGACTAGGATTTCTTGATATAGAGGATGTGTAACCAACTTTTATATATGTATATATAAATTATAAAAACTAAATTAATGTGTAAACATACATGCAAATTAAGTAAAACCTTATATCAAAAAATCTTTGTCGAAACCTTAACAATTCTGTTCAAGGACTAGGGAAAACCCAAATTTAAAAACCTAGCCAAAGGTTTCCTTCTTAAGAAATGCAAATGTCATTTTAACAAATTGCTATATACATTACTTAAATTTTGAATATCGGTTCTGAAATTAATAGTTTTAGTGTCTTTTTGTATATTTATCATTTCATATATTAGTCTTTTTTTATAATTATTCTCTGTTTTTAATATAATTGTGTTTTCAAAAATTGTAGGTAAATCTAAATTTAACATAGTCTTCAGAAAACACTCTCTTTTTGGCTGTCATTTTTCTACTGCAACGAAAAAATAAAAATTAGGAACTTGTCCATTTTATTCTACCAACCACGTATCTGTCTAATTATTAATTTAAATAAAACAAATAAAACTTATGACTGAAGTTTTATACAAAGTTACCTCTTAATAACAATAAAGACTGTTAGGTATTAAAAACAAAACTAAGATTTCCGCGAACTTGTGTTTTAACTTTAAACTTTAAATTGGAATCTTGGACATCTTGCATAGTGCTGTTTCTAAAACAACTGGTCTTAGATACCAAGCTGGTAAATACTGTCACCATATAAAACTATTCATTTTATTTATGGGTATGAAAGTATTACGATTGGTTCAGTCCTTAAAAGTATATACAAAAACACTGCTAGTGAAGCCAAAATCTGCTTTTCGAATTCTTTATCAAAAAGTATGTATGTTAGATGCTGAAAACAGGTTGAGGGAGCAATATAACAAGCGCTGAAGAATCGCACTAAGTTCTTCACCGTGGATTCCGCAAAGCTCAAAATTGATTAGCATAAGCTAAAATAGAAAACTAATAACACTTCAAGTTCAATCGATTGCCAGCATCTTAATATTGGAAAGAAAGTAGTGAAATATTTCAAAAGTGATTTTCGAAAGAATCCTTGTTTTCTATTTCAAGTAGCATTGAAATCATCCATTTCCATTCGGGAAATAGTGCACCATCCCCATTCATTACATTAGAGGGAAAATGTCATTCAAAAAGCCTACAAAATTTCTTTGTTTTGTAATTAGAAACAATAAATTAAATGTATATATATATATATATATTTCGTGACCTTTTATACTTATCTTATATGATAGATCTCTACCACTAATAGGCCAATAAAACAAGGCTGGTTTGAACGATAGTTATATTTTCAGAACGTTTACAAACGTTTTCGGAATACCTTCTTCAGTGAAAATATAACTAGATAAATATATAAACAAACATTTGTTTTTTATTTGGGAACTATCAACAGAATGACTAATGACTAGGATTTCTTGATATAGAAGATGTGTAACCAACTTTTATATATATATATAAATTATAAAAACTTAAGAAGGAAACCTTTGGCTAGGTTTTTAAATTTGGGTTTTCCCTAGTCCTTGAACAGAATTGTTAAGGTTTCGACAAAGATTTTTTGATATAAGGTTTTACTTAATTTGCATGTATGTTTACACATTAATTTAGTTTTTATAATTTATATATATATAAAAGTTGGTTACACATCCTCTATATCAAGAAATCCTAGTCATTAGTCATTTTGTTGATAGTTCCCAAATAAAAACAAATGTTTGTTTATATATTTATCTAGTTATATTTTCACTGAAGAAGGTATTCCGAAAACGTTTGTAAACGTTCTGAAAATATAACTATCGTTCAAACCAGCCATGTTTTATTGGCCTATTAGTGATAGAGATCTATCATATAAGATAAGTATAAAAAGGTCACGAAATATATATATTTGTTTTGTAATATAATAATATTTCATTTTTTCCTGAAATACTTCGTTCCAACCAACAGAATCTACGATGTGGATGAAAGTGGTTTCCAAACCGTCCTAAATAAATTACCTAAGCATGTTGCTCCCACTGGAAAAAGAGAAGTAACTAAGAATGTAGCTGCTGAACAGGAAAAGACTGTGACGGGATACTCTGTTCCACCGTTTTGCACGCAAGAGACTAAATCCTCCATTGATAAAGGATGCTGCAACTAGTTCTGGGTGTAACAGACTGTGGATACATGAATTCACTAAGATTCGTCGATTATTTGGATTACTTCCGCAAGTATACAAATCCTACTGCTGACAGCCCTATTCTTTTAATAGTAGATAATTACATTTCTCATACCAGTGTACAAGCCACAACTTATCGAACACAACCGCTGGACAGGAATTTTTTAGACCGCTTAAATCCTATTACGATGACTTATGTGATAACTGAACTACATCCAACCCTGAACAAGTAGTGACATAATACCACGCCGCTGGATTACTCAAGCATGCCTATGAAAAAAACAACTACTACCGAAAAAGCCGTTCGCGGGTTTAAGATAACTGGAATATACCCTCTGGATGAAAATATTTTTACTGAGGAAGCTTTCTTACAAAAAGAGAAAACGAACAAGAAAAGGACTGAAACCTACCCTTCTTGCTTAACACCAAACAAAGAGGAGCTGGAAAAGATAGAACTAGAAAAAGGAAGAAAAATTTTAAGAAAGGAAGGCGAGCATCAAGAGAAATAAAACGACACGACGATAAGAAAAGTTTGGGGATAAAGAAAGTGGTCTAAAGAAAAGTGCATATCAATCCTCCGCTCAATCAGAGTCGTCATTTTTACTCCACGATAGCAGCAGCAATATGAATTTTTCAAAAAATGATGCCGAATCAAACAGCGACCCACCCAGATTTACTGCAGGGGAATTTGCTGTAGTAAAAGTATGTGGGAAAACATAAGAAAAGATTTATTTCGACACAATGAAATAACTGCAATCATGGATGATGGTTGCAATGGAAATTATTATAAAAGGCATTCAACACAATGCGTTTTTGGAAACCGAAGAACAGTTTTTGTCAACAGAGCTGACATTCCCAGGAAACTCTCCAAGGCGTTGGCAGGCAGTTCTGCGAGATTCGAACTTTATTAGTTTTTCTACCGACTCTGAGTGATGTTGCATTAAATGCAACCTTCAAGGATGGATTTTTACTGATTTGAGCGATTTAGTCCTATATTTGTTTAGGTTTTATACATTTTAGAAAACAATTTTTGGAGAAATATATGTCATTTTAGATTGCATTCTCTTAATTTTCTTTTTAATAATATTTTGCATTTGTTTCATATTTAAAGAGAATGGCCCTAACGTGCCGACATATTTCAAGTTCATACTGAAAAGGAAAGTGTTACAGATATTGCAAATGCGAAAATGTGGACTTTCTGCCCCCCTTCCGCCTAAAAATAATAAAATTAATTGAATAAATACAAAAGTAAGAAACCCCTGCATACTGGCACACAAATTTCCAATTTCCTAACTCTAAATTAGTTATAAGATTCTAGGGAACATTTCTCAAAAACTCAACGATACCAAAATATAAATAAAATCAAACAAAAGCCGTACTTAGCGGAAAGTTATTTCCTGTTGTAGGCGTCAGTACGGCGTGGTATTCGGTGTTGGATGGAAGTTGTCCAAGATGGTGGGTTTTCCCGCACTTGATAAAAAGATGTCGGGAAACCAAACTAATTCGGCTTCTAGCTTCTACGATAGATCTATATTCGTATATACTAGTTTATACTACACTAGCTAGCCTCCTAGCCTACACTAGCTATACCAGCCTATACCAATTTCCTACAACAACGTGGAGGATACGATAACAGCATTGTAATTAACAAAAAAGAAAGACGCACCTACAATTGAAGGAAAAGCAACGTGAACGATCAGTTTAAACAGCAAAACTTGGGGAAACGAAACTTCTAACGATACTACACACTTCCCAGCGTCGAATTTCCGTGTATATCCTCGAAAACGAGATTGAAAAGCGAAAACGAAATAAACCTTTTCATGGAAACCGATCTGTTTCCACTTAATATCAGAAGCGGAATGAAATAAAACGTGCGTCCAACCGGCGCAAGCGTTATCACAAACTTACGAAAGCGGAGCGCCATCTACAGCAAAAGTTAGACCGGAAAACCAAAAGTAATGATACAGAAAACTGTAACACTATCTACTGATAAAAAACGGTCTCGAGAAAGACACGTTTCACCTTTAGAAAGGGATTTGCGGCCCTTAGAATATCAAATCAAGTTATTCACCGTATACATTTTTAGCCCACCACCACTACCGGTTCATCACGGCAGGTTCGTCACGACCAGTTCTGCATGAGTTCGCCACCAGGTCTATCGTCGATACCGATGATGTACACCAACAACGGTGGTTGACACACAGATAAAAAGGAAATTTTTCTTTGGGGGAGAGTAGCTGGGCGTCGATTATGCATATGTGCGTACTCCGAATAGGTGATCTAATCCTATAATAGTCAACGCCAAATTGTTCCTCATGGTAAACTGGTTATGACGAATCGGAAGACGTTGTATACCTACCCATATTTTTACATCACACTTCATTTTTAATATATAGCATCTGCAGGAAACCCTATAGCAAACTTTATAGCTACACAATTTAAAAAATGATTTTGTTTTTTTTTCGACGAAATTTATTTAGTTAAACTAAAATGCACATATAGATCATATTATACAAGTATATCCATAGCTTTTCTTATTCAACGAACATAGTACACGTAGTTAAAATTACAATTTGGCAACTTCAAAGGTATGCTCCTTAAATATCCGTCCAAATTAATTCTAAGAACGTTGTGGAAGAACTGAACTATCTGCATCCTCATGATGTACCATTTGATGCCAGTGTTGTATCAACTGTCTATATTTCGCATTCATATATTGTAGTATTCTATATACAAACATCAAAGAAATAGTGTAAAGGGCACAGGTAATCAATAAATAGTCCATTGTATTTCCATATACTATGACCACCACGAGATAATACGTCCCAATAACTGTTCTTATAAGTAGAAACATTATCACGTATAAAATTTCAACGGAATAGAACAGGGGACTCTTGTGATATCCAAAAGTCCGAACAAACCACCTTGTCTGAAGACACGGGTTGGTAATTTCTAAAGCACCTAAACAACATGTTGCTTGTCCACCGGAATTCTCTTTAGTCAACATTATTGTTAAAGCGATGACGCTACACAGGTGGTGAGCTATCATAAGCTTCGTCTCTGACTGGAACGCTATACACCATCCTAAATCAAAAAGGAAGTAACCCAAACTCCAGACGATGATAAATTTTTGGAAATTCGTGGTTGTTACTTCGGGTGTATATATGGGCGAAACTTCTCCGCTAAAACATTGATTCAAGCCCATAAAAGCAACTGAAGATCCATGAGTCAATGCCACTATTCGACAACAAAACTCTGCTGATCTATTCCTGCCAATAAATCTTATAATGAAATAATACGTCGTCCAGATCGTGACACTGACGCCTACTGCTTGGAATGTATCCAGCATCATTTTTCAAATTCGCGAAGGACTAGTTTAACCTAAATGACAACATATTGACAGAGAATTTTGAATGGCGTGTTGGCTATATGTACACGAAAACAATAAAAGACATTTAAAAATATTTTGACATTTGAGTGATATTGAATTCGAACTGAACTTCTATTGAAGGTAATTTTTTCTTTTAGATTTTCCTAAGATTTTCTATGCATAAATTCTTTCAGTACGCAGTACTTCTGAATTCATCAACATAGGATGGTATCTGTTCAGAGAGAAAGCGAAATTAAATCCAATACGAATATACCCGTTTTTAAGTCAAGCAATACAAATATACGTCAATGTCTGGGCATTCCTAATTGTAAACCTCAACTGATAACTAAGACAAATCATTGCTTAAAATGTTTTATAGCGAAGAGACTGTGGATGTTCTCTGTTAATATATACGATCTTATGGGACTACTGGATATATGTCCGTGTGCAACTTTACATTCTACCCAACCATACATAACATACAAAATAAAAAATAAATCCATGTAGTACCTTGTTACCCACAAAATATAAAATATAGATATATATAATATAAAGAAACAAGAATCAAATTTCTCTTTGAAAGCCAAAAACGTACTTTCAAAAAACAATGTATTCGAATCATATACTAAAAATCCTTAAGGAAACCAAGTAGTGAAAATCAAAAAATCATTGTTTTTTAAATTGCAGTAAATTATACCCCAGTCATCCCAGAACACGTATATGTATGGTTTCTGTATATTTTATGCATTATTGTAGGAAAGAGAGATCATTTGGTAAACAATGACATTGCGCGAATGTACAGTATAAATGTTAGGTTGACGTATGGCGTATTGGTAAAGGCCGTAAGGCTGCACAGACACTCTGTGGCAGGTTAGATTTGCCACCTCCACCAGGAAAGTCATCATATCAATGAGCCAGCTGCCCAGGAAACCATTGAGAGTGAGGGAAAAGACATAACTGCAGCCTTTGATGGCACGTGGCAAAAGAGAGGACACACTTCTCTTAATGGAGTTGTCAGTGTAACTTTTCTTAAATCTGGTAAAGTTCTGGATGAGTGCCTGCCTACGTTCTGTCATGGCTGTGTCAAATCAGACAAAGGAACACACAGATGTGTAAAGAATTTTGACGGTTATAGTGGAAGAATGGAAGTTCAGAGGAAAAGCTGGATGTACGCTATGCCAGATATTTGAGTGATGGTGACAGCAACGCTTTTCAGCATGTGGTGAAACAACGACTGGATATTGTAAAACTTGAATGTGTTCAACATGTCCAAAAGCGTTTGGGTACGAGATTGAGGAAATTGAGCAAAGATCTCAAGGGGACAAATTTTCTGATGGTAAGGTAATATCAGGTCGTAGCGGGCTAACAGATTCAGAAATTGACCTCCTCCAAACGTATTACGGACTGGCAATAAGGAGGAATACTAATAACTTACAGAAAATAAGGAAAGCTGTGTGGGCCAGCTTCTTTCATAGGACATCTACAGATGAGGATCCTTGTCATTATCTGTGTCCAAAAGGCTCTGAGTTATTGCGTAAATACCAGAGAGCTATGGTAAATGGTGATGAATAGAGACATGATCGCCCACTCCCAAGATCAATACGTGATGTTATAAAACCCATCTACAGAGAAATGAGTGACAAAAACTTGTTTTCTAAATGCATCCACGGAAGAAATCAAAATCCCAACGAGAACTTCAATAACTGCGTATGGGAACGCTTTCCTAAAACTGTATTTGTGGACCTCAGTACCCTAAAAACTGGTGTCATGGATGCAGTGTTATGTTTCTATGATGGGGCAGTCGGTAGGATGAAAGTTGTGAGTGATATGGGCATTGTATCTGCGGAGAACATGCAAAATGCACTTCTGTCAATTGACAAACTACGGGTACGGGAGGCTGAGAAAAGTGCAAGTACAAATGACCAAAGAGGCTAGAATTCAAAAGAGGGCCACCAAACGTAAGCTGGAGGATGCAGAAATCCGCAATAATGACAGCTATGGGCCTGGAGAGTTTTAACTATGAATGTGAGTTAAACAGATTGTATCACCAAATTTACATGCATTTTTTTAGAAGTATGCATTTTTTAACTTTAGGTACACTTTTTTGAAGCATTTGCTCTGTTGCAATCAAATTTGGTAAAGATATTCGCCATTGTGCTATTATTAAAGTGTACTAGAATTATAGCAATAAGAAAGAAAATGTGGAAAATATTTACACATTGTTTACATAACAATGGTATTTTTCAGATAAAATAATTTCATATTCATTTCTATTCTCATATGGGTGTTACTAACATAAAAGTTGTCCACTATAGAGACAATGCAACTGTCTATTCACGGTTTAAGTTTGATTTGATTTCAACAATGTGTACTAATGTTAATATGGTAAGCTTAAACAGCTTAAATTTTTTTATTGGTTCCAAAACTATTTTGAAAATTGTATATCTGACCAACAACGACAAACGTTTGAGTCAGTAGGTGAGTTTCTTTCTTTGGGCCTCATTTCCTGGAAAATGCAACTACCTACATTAATCCCTAAGCAGAATAACATTCATCACCGAGTTTATACCGATATGTACCTGAGCGAGGATGGCATTGAACGAATATAATTGGGATATTTTAAGAGTTTCACCTCTCAACAACACAAGGATAGTACTAAAAAATGTTTTTGTACACATACAAAAAGATGGTTAACAAAATTTGGTGAAAGTGATTTTGACTTATTGTTAGAAGATGAACACTGTGACGCTTTGGAACTGAACTTTCGGCAGATACATTTAAAACTACTCATCAATATGCTACAGATTTTGGGTAGCGCAGTCAATTGTGGTGAAGCATATACACTTCTTAGAACTTGTGCTAACGTATTCTGGATGGATTTCTCATGAATTGAATGATTGCCACTTACCGATCTATTGTCAATCGCTTATATGGCGATAAAAAATCTATTGCCCACCCAGGTGACCTAGAATGCCACTACACCAGTATACATATGTACATCATATAGGTCCTCTTCATTATAAGTTTCTGCTACAAAGAGAAAGCACTTCATTATGGAATGCTTCGACCCTAGAAGCCACAATTCTGTTCTTCGACGTGAGAATAAGTGATGCACGCAGGTTGAGAAAACCAGCAAAAGTTAAAAGAATTAAATTGAGAATGTTGTAATATCTATATCATAAAAGCTGTTTTTTATAAAGAAGAACAACACGACAGCGAAGTTCTAGGCCATCTACCATATTCACAGGACATTGCGGCGTTTGACTTTTAACTATTTCAGTTACTACAAAACTAAACATCGAAACATTTACCAATGAAAGCGAAGTTCCGACTGCGTTGGAAGAGTATTTCACATCAATAGGTAATCTAATAAGTTCTTAGTAGGTATTACACATTCAAATATTGTAGGGTATTTACTACTTAGTGCTAGGTATAAAAATATGGTTTCTTTGAATAATATAGAGACGTTAACAAAATCATGAAATGTATCAAACTACTACCATCGAGACGGCAAAATTCTTGATAAAAGGAAAGTTCAAACATCTATGCAGGAACTCTAACATACGAATTTGACTAATTTAATTTAAAAAAGTAAAGCAAAGTAAACAGAAAGGATATTTCGGTCCTCATCTTCCAAATGGAAATATCTACGCAAGAGATGGTACTCCAACAGGTAAGGATTTGCATTTGCGCAGATAGCCAGGCAACTAATTAAAGACTCTTAAATCAGTTACAGTCGACTCGAAAGCTACCTGGAACTGTAAACAATCCCTTCGGCAGCTTACCAACAACAAGAAGGGAACTTCGACGGATGCCAGGGTATCAAGCGATCAAAGATCAAGGTTACCAATACTCTCCCTAAAGAAAAACGGCGGTCCAGTGTTTCGAACCAGAACCGTTTAATGACGTTACTAACGGCCATATTATGGAATCGATTTAATAAATAACTTATTACATGATTACCAATCTGAAAGTAAAATATATTTTAAAGCAATGTTCTTTTATGCAAAACTGACAACCGATAATTAGATTTTCTACCATAATAGGCTTGTTGCAACACCCCACAAAACCAGTTTGTAAATTGTCGGGTACATGCGCAGAGCAAATTTGGAACGCCAAATCTGTTCTGCGCATTGCGCATGTATACTCTACAACCTAATGATGAACAGAAATAATACAAAACGCAAATTTATGTTTGTAAACAGATGAAACTGCTGAAACATAGATAGTACGTAACTTTAACAGTTTGTTTAGTTTCAAGGTTTCTCTCCAAGATTACGTAGTATACAACAACCCAAAAATAGATGATATGGACTCTGCTATAAAAGTATTTTATTCACACTCCTATCAGAACCTCAAAGGATTGTACACTGTACCACTTTGAAATAAAAAATAGACTAATAAATATTGGTTTATCTTGTTACATTATATAAAAACTTCATCCATATCTGATTAGACATTCGATCTGTCCAGTTAAAGCAGGCTTATTTAGCATGATATAATAAACACTTCTCAAAACTTGAACCGCAATTAAAGCTAGTTTGTTTTCCTTTTCTAGTTATTACCCAAATTCTTAATTTTCGGCACTTACCACAGTAATTAAATTGAGCGGTGTACACGTCGTATTATGTCAACATATTAAGCTTTTCTCTATCCTAATTCCGAAAAACTGCTCCACACATTCTTACCATTGTTTCATTGTTTGAGTTTATATCTGGGCTGAGTGAGGATTAAGCGCATGATCTATGCAGCGTGATTCAATACTTTTTAACTGAAGGGCCAAAAAAGAAAAAAAAAATATATATATATATATATATTACTGTCAAGCCCCCTGCCAGGCAGGAAGAAAAAGAAAATCTGCTTGGCAGAAAAAAGCAAAAAATTATTTGCCACGCCCTTGTTTCGTCTTAATTCTCCGCCCACAGGCCAAAAATCAAAAATTCGGCTACGTTAGGATTTGCCCTAGGCGTTTTGCTATATGCATGCCAATTTTTAGCTCTCTAGCCCATCAGTGGGCTTCAAAAAGCTCTGGATAGACAAAAAAGAGGAACACAAATAAGGAAATTATATTATGTATAGATATATCAAAAAAGCACACGGACCAGTTACATTGTGCATTAGAAAATAAGAATTTACAAATGAGTACAAACCACTCCTATCTAGGTGACCACCACCATGTACATTTTTATAGGAAATGTTTCTAATCAACCATACCGAATAATTCTTGGAAATAATACTCTTCACACTTGAAGCTTAAGCTAAATAAAGTAAATCCTTGATACTTTCACTAGCTTCTTTGTATATGCACTACTCACGCTTTGGAATATGCGCAATTACAGTAAAACTAAGTCAAATTGGCGAACTGAAAATATGGCAACTAATTTGCAGTCTCTTTGCCGCACACTCCGCTCGTCCACAATTTTGACACTTTTACACTCATATTCTGAATTCAGAATTGTGAGTGGGTTGTATCAAATCAAATAAACCAAATAGAACTACAGTTAAATTTCTTCTTAAATTATGGTTATAATTTGATATAAATACAAATAACTATTGGAATATAAACATCAAAAAGGTTTTTGTAGAAATAGGTTTTGGTTATAAATAATACAAATTAACCATGCCAAGGTTTTGCGTCTGATTGTACATAACAAAACGACGGGAACGTACGACCTGCCATATGTACATAAATACTTGGTATAAATCTAGTTTATTAAAAGATGAAAATAGAGTTATTACAAATTCAATAGAATATTTGTTAAATACGTACATATAACAATATATACATTTACATTTTATTGAATGTAGTTTTCTCTTATTTATTCTAACTTTAGCTGGCCATCTTTTAAAACTTGTCGCACATTAATATTAATCCTTGAATAATCCAAATACTTTCCAAAAGGCACCCACAGAGCTTCATCCTCACATATATTCAAATTTTCTTTCATAATGTCAACATGACTATTCCAATTTTCGCATTCATTCCATCTAGCAATAGAATTATTCATTATCTTTGGAACACCATGATAAGCCAATCTTACATCATGACTCATAACAACAACATCACCACTATGTAAAAACATAGCTGTAGGTTTTGTATCAATTGTACAGCCACCTAATAGGAACAGTGCTGTCTGTCCAAAACTACAATCACACTAATTAATTATGCAGGCAAAAGTAGTTCATTGCATACCTAAAAGAAAATAAAGGAGCCTCAAGGTTTTGTTCTGAATGATCTGTGTGCCCTGACAATGTTGATTCAACATAATAGTAATTAACAATTGCAGCTTGCGGTTTAAAATTGGTAAATCCTAATGCAGTTGCAAATATATTAGTTAACAATCGTAAATCTTCAGGAAATTCACCTCGCATATCTTCTGTATATACCTACAATAACTGGTTGTAAATATTGTTTTTGTTTTGAAATGTACAAACCTTTGTATCCCAGTTATGATGATACCCAAGCGTAGCCCATCTTAGTTTCTTCGTAATGTTACTGTTTATGTTATTCTGACTATAATTCCACCAGTTCACATTTTGAGGAAGGATAGCTTGTGAATCTAGATTTATTTTATTTGGTTTCGCTGAATAATCTTTCAAACAGCGAGTAACCCAGTAGCGCTGCCCTAAACTACTAAACGGATTGCTTATAAGTATTAGACCTATGCAAATATGAATGACTTACTACACTGCTTTTTAATTTATAGTATATAATACCTCGTTTGTCTATTATTTCATATATGGCCCATTCATGGACAGGTTTCAAGCCAAAAAAGTTGCACTTTGTGTTCTTAGGAGGAATGGGAGCGACCTTAAAGTAGTCAATAAAATACTGTCCAAGTGTTGGTGATTATTGTAACTGACCCTATTTAAGTCCGGCGAATTAAAATCTAGTACGTCCTCAAATGATGGTAGTGGATTTCTCGATTTATAGTATTTAAAATCCTGTTTAAACATTTTAATGCTTGCTTATAAACATTTTATATCACAAATTAATTGAGGTTAGAGATTAAATGGTTATTGACAGTTGACTAGTTCGACTGACAAAGTACCTGGTATTTACAACTGTGACACGAAAATCACATATAAGTTGAATTGTTATCTTTATGGTATTTATTAAACAAATTTACCAAAGGACACTTTAGGGATATTTGATCTAAACCGAATAATTTCAGTTTCGTTATTTTCATAATTATGAACGATAACCTTGAGCTACAACATTTATCAAGTCATATCACTGGTACTGAGCATATGTGACAAATAATTTTAAAACGTATTTTAACCAAGATTCATATTAATACCGCGTATTTCTTAAAACTACAATCAATATGTTAGCAATTAGTCGTTCTTTTAACATTTCTTCATAAAACGATCTGGACAAATAAATTCATATGACCACCTGACTATACAGCACGTGATTTCACATGTGAATTAAGGAACAAGAATTCTATCTTCTGTCAGTATTCGGTCCTTTAGTCAGCTGACTCGGTTTTTGGGAGTTGTAAGGGAAGCTTTTTCGTCTAATTTTTCATCAAAATGTCTGGAAGGGATAGGCTTGCAATTTTTCCCTCTCGAGGGTAAGTAAATTACGCTCAATTGCTATTTTTTTAGCCCAATTTTGCTAGTTTTTACCAAAAAATGAAATATGGGAGGGTCTCATATAGTATATGTGTTTTTCTCTAATTATAGGGCCCAAATGTTAATGAAAGCCAGGCTAAAGGGAGCACAGAAAGGTCACAGTCTTTTAAAGAAGAAAGCGGACGCGTTGCAAATGAGGTTCCGTTTGATTCTTGGCAAAATTATTGAGGTTTGTATGCAAATATATTTTAAAGAACTAAATTTAATTTCCAAATGTAAATGTAGACTAAAACATTGATGGGGGAAGTTATGAAGGAAGCTGCATTTTCATTAGCAGAAGCTAAATTTACGACTGGTGAATTCAACCAAGTGGTACTACAAAATGTAACAAAAGCTCAAACTAAAGTACGAACTAAGAAAGATAATGTTGCTGGTATGTTTATTCTGACTTTTGGTGATAATGTTTTAACTATACATACTTTCCTACTTTAGGTGTAACTTTACCTGTATTTGAAAGTTACCAAGATGGTACAGATTCTTATGAATTAGCTGGTTTGGCTAGAGGTGGGCAGCAATTAACTAAATTAAAGAAGAATTACAATAAAGCTGTTAAACTCTTAGTGGAACTTGCCTCCCTGCAAACTTCATTTGTTACCCTAGATGAAGTGATAAAAATTACAAACAGAAGAGTGAATGCTATAGAGCATGGTAAGTCAGTTTGAAACATGTTAAGATTTAACATACATCAAGATGAGGAATTAAAATGCATACTAAGAATTTTTAATTCATAAAGCCCATTAGATAATTACAAACTTCCTATATGCCAGTTGCTATAATGTCCACCAAGTTACATATTATTTACATTTATTCAGATAAATAAAAGTCCAATTTAATCAATTTTGCTGCCAGTTCCATTAGAACAACTTCAAATAACGCTAGTTGACTATCAAAGTATCAGTATGCATTAGAATCTTCATGTAATGGACCTAAAGGAACAATATTGGTTGGTTACAACTGAGTCTCAATTTCATTAGAATTTTAAATGTAAACAAATCAATAAAAAAGGAAATATGCATTAGATAATGTGTGTAAAACAAACAATAAGTATACAGGTTTTTTCACAACTCATCGTCAAATTCATTTATAAGATTATCCATAAGCTGTGAAAAAGGCCAGGATTTTCGCAATATATGCGTCAAATTTATTTATAAAAAATTAACTATTCTACTTAAACGTTAAGATTCTATCTGGCGAGTTGCTCAAATCGATGCTTTATTCCATATTTCGAGAATACACTTTCACTATGACTGCGTTAACGCTTTCTTCGTAGTACAATCATACATACGTTAAAATAATTCTACTTAAACGTTAAGATTCTATCTGGCGAGTTGCTCAAATCGATGCTTTATTCCATATTTCGAGAATACACTTTCACTATGACTGCGTTAACGCTTTCTTCGTAGTACAATCATACATACATTAAAATAATTCGAGAATAGATGCCTTAACTCATTGAAATCCAATTTAACCTGCTAAACATATGACCTGCTTTTTATTTGCATTATCATTTTTTGGTCTGAACAGTAAACATTGGGAGTTCCTTAACGGGACATACTTGATAATGACTTAAAAGACGCGAAATTGAATAAACTTTGCGTTCGATGCGTCTTATCGTAATATCCCACTTGAGGTTGCTGAAGACATGGCCCGAGCTGGGTTTAGCTAGGGTTTATGTTTCTGGGTCTAAATAAAAACAATGTTCTATATATATATATATATATATATATATATAGATATTTTGTGAGCTTTTTTAATTATACTTATCTTATATCATAGTTTTCTACCACAATTACGTCAATTAAACTAGAGTGATTAAAATAATAGTTATATTCTCAGAACATTTTCGGAACACCTTCATAAGTGAAAATATAATTACATAAATGTATAAACAATCATTTAAAAAAAATGACACTAGAAAATGTTCTCTTTTGTACTTGAAGCGTTCTAAAAGTGAAACACATTACAAATGTAATTATTAGAAATCTTGTACCATACCACTTTTGGACCAGGTCTCATTATTATAGTAGTGATTGTATCAAACTGCTTACTGAGCAAGAGGAATTCTTTTACTATTAGAATTATGAAAATTTATGTATTTATTTATTTTCAGTCATTATTCCAAGGATCGAGCGCACACTCGCGTATATTATTACTGAGTTGGACGAACTAGAAAGAGAAGAGTTCTATCGTTTGAAGAAAATTCAGGACAAGAAACGCATTTCTCGAGCAAAAGCAGAGGCTGCAAAAGCAGAAAAGCTTGCAAAGGGTTTAATAGCCGATGAAGCGGCAAATATGCTAGATACAGGGGACGATGATCTTCTCTTTTAAAATAAAATTCATCTTGAGCTTAAATTCTTGTATATAAGAATATAGAAGTATTACTCATGCATCCATTGGACAATTAATGTTTTTATTAAATGTCCATAGTTGTCCACAAATTTACGCATTGTTGTAAATAATGTATTCTGTAGCGTACGCTTTTAGTATTGCATATTTTTGTGACATATTGTAATGTTAAAAAGAATGTAATGTTCAAGGGTTTAAGGTTTTACTGGTTTTCTTGATTTTAATATTCCAGTTTATTGATATTCTTAATTCATAAGTATATAGTTGTATATGTAGTTATATATTACATAGCTTAAGTGAAATATTAAAATTTAACCATTCTTATCTGATATTATTTATGAAGCTTATTAGTGAGCAACCTTAACCCTTCATCTTTTTCAGTGCTAAATCCTAACCGCATATTGTTGGAAACTAATTTATTGTTAGTATAAGGTAGGTGGCATTGCAAATACGATATTAAAGGTGTATACATCAATTTTAACTGAAACAGGCATTTGGGGTTATATCGTGCTATGGCTAAACATTGTCTTCTACTGTCGTTTTAAGGTGGATCAAAGAGCAATAGTCAAAATGCTACCTCAAGCGGTAGGTAAGATACAAACTGGTATTGAAAATAAAATTAATTCACACTTTTCGTGGACACTGCTGACGGTGAATTCAGGAATGTACATTTCTATTGTCTATATATGGCGACGTGTTTGCCAATATGTTACCGTAAAGAACATCTATTATGAGACGGTGAATGTCAAACTATTTCAGGTAGAAACAAGGAATAAAACGAAAGTAAACAACTAACAATATTGAATGGATTACTTCAATTGATGGCTACATATTGTCTAGAATTCTAGTCAGAACTTTTACTTACTTTAATCAAATCGATTAATATTATCTGGTTTTCGATGTAGAATCTAAATATGTAAATGAAGAATTGTACCCATTTAGGAACAAAGTTGGCTATTACTATTTTCTTTATTTTTCCTTCTTGATACAAATTATTGTTCAATTTGTAAATAATTTGTGTTTAGAAGTATAGCATAATTCGGCTATAACTTATAACGCACTTTTACAGACCAGAAGAAAAGGAAAAGCGACGGACTTCAGTAAAGAGCGAAACTACATAGGTACTGTAATATTAGTTGTCTGCTTTTAGAATTGGTAGTCCTCACCGACAACCGCAAATAGGCTGAGTGAAATTGATAGATCAGTTTTCTTGTTATTTCTGTTTTATTATTATTTTCGCATTCATCGCATTTCAATACAAATGATTTTAAGAACTGACCAGCCAGTATTCATTTTCTTCTATTGTAACTCATTACCGTTACCAATAAATGTTAATATCAAAAACAAAAAAATAACCATTGGGTTGTAAGATCTTCAACAACGGTATTTACATTGGGACAAGATGCGTTCATTTTAATGCACTATCAAAGTACAAGTCAGGATCATGAAGGGAATTGGATTTGTTTAGTTAAAAACGTTATTGATTAATTTGTACAACGCTTTCCTGATTTTAGTCTTGATACTGAAGTTTCATTTTGTTTATTTAGATTTTGCACAATATTAATTTTAGGAGCTACTCACAACGTAATTGCTAAGAAGCTTAAATTGTATCCTTATAAAGTAAACGTTGTTCAACAATTAAATCCATTTGATTTAAAAAAATAAATCCACATTTAATGAGCCTATAAACAATGCCACACTGTATGTGGCTTTCTTTAGTAACAAGAGGTGGTTCCATTTATCTTGCTATGTCAATTCCCAAATTTATAGAACATTGGCTACAGAAAATCCACATGAAGTTGTTGAAGGACATCTGCATTCCACAAAAATTGGAGTTTGGATAGCTATGTTGAGACAAAGAATAGTGGAACTAATCTTTTTCATGACACTATAACTGCTAAGCCATGTCGTTATATTTTAGATGAGTTTCTAGAACAACTAAGTGATAGTGAATTGTAGCATGATTTTTTCAACAAATCAATGCCCCACCTCACAATGCTTCAGCAACAATTTTTGGTAGTCACAAAGTTATGGCCTCCACATTTTTCGGATCTTACTTATGTCGATTTCTATTTATTTCGACATTTAAAAATAAATACACAAACAGAGACTCCATAACCTAGGAGAACAGCAGGCAGCAATTCACCATGAAATGAATAACATTAAGAATTGCAACATATTTTTAAACATTTGAAGCGACGAGTAAATGTTTGCTTACAAAATAATAGAGACTATTCAGCACTTTCTGTAAATTTAAATGAATAAATGGAAATACGAGTGAGTATAGAAAGTAGAACTTTTGAAATAAATAATAGCTAGTGATTTTAATGCGTAGGATTACCAATTTGTAATAGTTTCATACTCAAAAGAGTTCACAAGAATGTCGTTTTTAAACGAAGGACCCCACATTATAACTAACACGTTCATTCTAAAGTTTGTAACTACTTGAAACTAATTCTTTGCTTTCCAAATATCGCTTTAGTTCTTATACTTTTGCATTATATTGAGGATATGGAAGGTCTTCAAGTTCTTGGTCGTTGTCTTCACTATCGTTCGTTCGGTTCTAATTATTTCAGCAGCGATCCAAATATCTGTTGACATTTATGTTCTAATTTCCTTTATTGTAAGCAACAAAAACCTACATACGCAAATAAAATTGTTAATAAAACATTTAACGTAATGTATAGACTTTATAGCTTTTCTGATAATTTAAATATGCTAAAAAGCAATAATTTTGTAATAGAAGTACAACTGCATCTAGTATGATCATGTGAAAATAAGAGTAAAACAAAATTTCTCCGCATCAAGGTACAACATATATAAATCTACCCACCGACATATCTCCTTTCCTGATTTTAGAAATACATACTCATACAGCAGTACTTTCTTCACCCTTCCAACTGCAATCCGTTCAATATTTTAGTTTTTATGAAAGACGAAGGCATGAAATTTGAAAATATCCTTTATCCACTTAGATGTCAATTCAATTAGTTCCTCATAGTAAGAATAAAGTATATAGAATGAGGTCGTTTTTAGATACATTAGGTAGTGAGTTTGGTAAGTAAAATAACAGGGAAGGGGATTTCCGAATAGAAACCATAACGATAGGTCAAAAAGAGAACATTCCTTTTTCTGTTAATCCAGAATTATGGCGAAAACTAGAGAACAATTTATTTCGACAATTACTTCGTTAGTGCAGAATTATTAAGAACATTGAAAAGTGAGTGGATCGGTAACTTAACTAATTGTAAAATTGAGAGTACGACTGCCGGGGAATATGAAAAGATAAGAAATAAAACGAACAAAACTAAAATTATGCTTAGAGAGTCAAGTTAAGAAATACTTGAGAAACAACCAGTAGTCCTTCTAAGAAAGAAAAGAAAGGAAGAAGTGGAAGAAAGCAGTGAAATGTGCAAAAATTAGTCGGGACGACATCCTCAAATAGGTGGTTTTGGCCAACTAGGTAGATTACAACTTTTGTGCATAAATATGAAAAACCAAAAAGATGATTGCGTAGAATACTTTTTGGTCCTTTAAACCCTATAGTTTTTTAAATTCATTGATTTAAACGTTTTAAAGGTACGTAATTATATAAGAAATGAATGCAATATAGAATATATCACTATGGATTTTGTAGGAAAAGTTTAGCTACCACGTAATACCCTGCTTGGCAAGCACGATTTTCCGTGTTTCATTACAACACTGCTTTCTCCCAGCATCGCAATAGCCATGGCCCATATCGGCTATTCCGAGAAGTCGTTCACAATCCGGGGTTTCCTTTTTGTCCATATTGTTTGCTTGCTTGTGCGTTACGAATTGTTACCATTATGTTGTTCAGGCCGCTCAAAAAAATAAATTTTGTTCTGATAATTTAAATGATAAAAATTTAATGCTATTTTTCAAATGATAACAAATGGGAATAGTCCATATCATCGAACAAGTAAGGCGATGTGTAATGGGTCCATTGTTCTGTTACATCTAATCACTTTTTTCTTGAAAGAAGAAGCAGTCAAGGGTGGACCAATTTATTTCAAAGAAGTCAAATACTGCATCTGACTAAAACCATCAGCAAATTAACTACGACCACACAAGATCTGAATTTATCTTTTTAGAGTGGCTTCTATTTTTCTCCTTTATTAAAACTTTTGCACAAACATGTTTAGGATTAGGACCTAGAATTGGATCACCAACTCGCAGTACGAATATACGCATAATCGGCGCTACTTCTTACAATGAGATAGAGGCAGTCTTATGCATATCGAAGACTAGAATACAGTCGATTTTGCTGTGAACGACATCTGTTCCCAATCTATGCCGCATAATTTGAATGAAGCTCAAAAAAGGCTCGTGTTAATTGGTGTAAGGAAATCCTCAAAAAATTCGACCGAATTGCAATATCCCTATACAATACCATAGCAGATAACGAAACTTGGATGTATTCACATGAGCCAGAAACTAAACAATCCACGGTTTGGGTGTTCCAAGGTGAACTAAATCCCACAATGATGATGATTGCTTGTAACCAATTCTTTTAAAAGATCTAAGAACAGTTAATGCTGAATGGCATACAACAACTTGTTTGACAGAATTATCGACGAAATCAGGAAAAACAATCGAAAACGTCGCATCATTCTGCATCATTATAAGGCCAGAACTACAAAACACGTCAAACAATTTGTTATTTAGAGGAAAAGAACATCGAATAAATATCCTATTTCCCGTAATCACCCGATTCATCGCCTAACGATTCTGTCTGTTGTCGAATGACAAACAAAAAATGCGTGGACAGCGAATTTCAGTACCTCAAGAAGCTGTAGAAACCTTCAAGGGATAGAAACTTCAAAGTGGAAGAAATGTTTCCAGAATTGGTTTGAACGCAAGCAAAGGTGTATCAATCTTGAAAGCGCATATTTTGGAAAGCAATAAAACAGTTTGTGCCAAACAAAAAATGGTCTGTCCTAGCTTTTATAACAATTTAAAAGGCTCCCCTCGTACTATATAAACAAAACATTTGTTTCAACTTTGGTAGCTAGCAATGTAAGATTTATAACTAACAACAAAGATTTCTTGATATATAGGATCTATAGTAAATTTATAATTTTTGTGTGCATCGATAGCATAAATTCGTAATAATTTATCCCTATATCAGAAAATCTTTGTTGAAATAAAACGTGTCATAGAAAGAAAACCTTCGGTTAGGTACTTTTCGGTAGGTTTTTCCTAGGCCTTAAACAAAATTGTTACAGTATATAAAAAATTTTTGGGATAAATATAATATGCCAGACCGAACTTTTGATTCCTATTTGATCTAAAAGGTGATAAAGACAATTCTAGAGATAAGTATCTAAATAGGTGACGAAATCTATACGGAGTATTCCACTGAACTGGTTCGTTATTTTTCGATATTCTAATATTTATTTATAATTAAAATTGTTGTTGTTATTTTAAATAAAATGTTATAGTTTTATTACATTTACATATGTATTCTACGCCTTAAAATAAATTGATTCTTATTATATTTCCCTATAGCTACCGCAAGGCGAACACAACTTATTTAAGCAAATAGATGTGATTTGGCCCACAACTGTAGTAAAGTCAACTGGATTACAATAGGTCGTGTTTATTTAATTTCGTTTTCCCGCTTTCAATCTTGTATTGTATTGTATAGTAATGAGGTGGGGTCTGGCCCAAAATGGCCCTTTGCACTGCGACCACGTTGATCTATTGTGCTTCCTCTTGTTTGTTTTATTTATTTATTTAATACGCTGAGGAACAGGATCAGCTCCTTCAATGGGAGTGTAAATAGGTCCTCTTCACTCAGCGTATATGCATGTAGTAGCCCATATCTCGTGTGGCCTAGTGCCCCACAGTTAGTGATCAAGTGTTCCATTGACTCCTCTTCTTCACTGCAGAATCTGCAAGTGTCCGTGTTGGATAAGCCCATTTTGTGAAGGTGCTTGTTACAGGTATAGTGGCCTGTGAGTGCTCCTGACAGTGTTTTTAAGATTCCCCTGTCCAGTTTTAGGGCGAGGTCCGCCCTCCTAGCGTCCAAGCTCAGAAATTTTTGGAATGTTCCAGCCCGCTGGTCTCATTCCAGTGTTTCATTGTAATGGACGCTGTCCATTTCTTTATCTCACCTTTAAGGAGACCTTTGTTAAACCCAAAAGGTGGGGTAGGTCCAGTAAAGTTTCTCTCAGCTCCTTTTTTTGCGCAGATGTCTGCCATCTCCTTTCCCACGTGCCCCTCATGTCCTGGCACCCAGACCAGGGTGATCTGGTTCTGAGTGGCCAGGCCATTAAGCATGTTGCGGCATTCCAATAATAATTTGGACGTAATTGTACAACTGCTCAGGGCCTTAAGAACCGCTTTCAATCTTATCGAAGAGTGATTCATCCATACCGTAAAACGTTGTTAGGTCACGGAAAAGTATGTTTCGACACTCGCAACAATAATTTCAAATAGCTTTTCCGATAACCAATTCAGTGCTTCTAAAACAAAACTTTTATTTGCCCATTTTTTTAATCAATTTCTTTTTTCTGATACACTCATTGACTTACTTTTACCCAATATAATTTTATAAATACATTTGACGCATAAATTTTCAAAAATGTTGTGTAGTTACTTCTATCACGTAGACGATAAAATAAATGGTAACTTGATGATGCTAGGTCCAGTTTATATGGTCACATTACTTTCCAACCTAGTTCCAATGATTTTTGAGAAGCGACTAATGATGTCTATGGCCTAGCATTATCATAATAGAACAAGATACCTCTGTGACTTGGTAATTCTTCGCAATTCTTATTAATTGCTTGATTTAGTCTTCCAATTCACAACAACATAGATCACTTGATTCCTTAAAAGCAGTTCTAAATACGCATTTCTTTTGCAATTCCATGAAACAGAGATAGTCTTTTTTGGTGCAGATCAGGTCGAACAAAACTATAACAATGAATAATTGATGAGAACCGCAGAACATACTGAAGAAGGAAATTAAAAATACGTGAAATCGGCACTTATTTTTGCAACAATCTACAGATTCGACTTCTATTTTATTTTTCTTCTCGTCCTCAAAATCGCCTTGCAATTTATTTCGTGCCATGTAATACTTGTATTTGAACTTCTTGCTTTCTTCTTCTGCGTAATACTTCCTATAGGCTCTCACTTCATTTCATCTACATTCTTTCTTCCTCTTCCTTCATCCAGCACAATAATTATACGTTCAATGTTATGAGTCCTCTCCCTAACGATTTACGTAGACATGCTCCTTTTAAGTCCGACACCGAAACCTCCCTCCTCTATCTTCCTTCCAGTTTCCAAATCTTCTTCGTTTTTATGTGTTTAGGTGTGAGTTTAGTATCTAGCGCGGGTAGTTTACAAGTTAGCCTTTTAAATTTATTGCTATTTACTCCTACTTCTTGTTGTAACTAGACTGTTTATTTTTACTTTGCCTCCTGCATTTCCATTTCAATCATCGGTTTGTTTGCTGTTATTCAGTAACTCCACCTTTCACTATTTATTTGCCATTAACATTATCTCATCGCTCCTGCAATACTATGTAATTTGAGGTAGACCTTTCCAGCTTTAAATTCCTTAATTTACTTTACTACATAGGTAATATCACCTTCCTTCCCACTCCTAAGTCTTCATATCTTACTTCTGTACAAAAGGATGGTCCTTTCACACATTTCCATTATTACTATCTATTTAATCCCATCTCCAATTATTCTGCAAACCGGTCATTACTCTTCTTGCCTTGTTGCATATCTGCATAGATATTTTTTATTGAGTTCGAGATACTCATGACGTAAGACAGACGCAAAAAGTTGTTTATACATATCAAATTATTTCACAGATAGAAATATCTATGGAATCGCTAGGCATACAATTTCAGTAATATAATTGGGCAAATGAGCTACCTTCACAAATTGAATTTCTAATGTATACCTGGAACTTTATTTTATTTTATTTCGATCAATACGAATAACGTAAGCACTTCCAATATCTGATGTGTGGGATTACCTGTAGATTGCACATTTTTAATTCATTCAATTTACGGGGTCTTATTATACCAAAATGAAGTATTAAGTGTACTTGAGTGTTTCTATGGTACTATTGATTATGTAAATTATAGTGGGCAGGAATAATAGAAAAGCACCTCCAATAAGTTTCTCCTTGAAGTTTTAGAATCTTGAAATGAAGAATATTCTTTGTTGTATGCTGTTCAATATTACAATTTTGTTAGACGTAAATCTGGAATTAGATTTGAAATTTAGTTTAAAATAATTATACTATTAAGAAATTTATGTTTATGTGAAGAAAATCAAGATCCTCTGGTTTAAATTTAATCCGATCAACCACTTCGGTTCTAAGACAATTTCTTTGATATACAATTTCCTCATTGTTTGATTGAATATAAATGCTTTATTGTTTTATACCAATATGGTTGTAGATTAAATTACAAATATTAATGCACTTATGCAAATACCACCTAAGGATTACTATGCAACCAAAGACATTTTCTAGCTTCTAAAGCTGGTGCTCTACAATCACCCGATTCTATGGTAAAGTGTGATAATACTGTAATATTTATTTTCATTAATTAAACCTATTCGTCATATTTATCTTAAAATGTACATAAATGAGAATAATATTCTCTATATGCGTAATGCTTCTTGGTTAGAAGAAATGTTTGGTGTAGTAAATAGCACTTCAAAACAAAGAAATCATTGGGCGATTATCAGGGAATTGGTTTTCAATTCCAACAGAAGTAGTTGTATTCTTTTCTCAAATCGTCTAAAACACTGACAAAATATGCACGGTTCGTATGCTGCAAATAAGTATGCTATTCTTATAGACGCATTCTACGAAGTTCCTAGGTAATATTCATGTTAACATGTGCAATAGTTAGCCTAGGATATTATATATTAAATTAAAACAGAACAGGTTCATACTAAGCAAAAACAAAATTTGTGGGAGAAAATATTTGTCAACTGTAACTACTAAGTCGAAATTAACTTTTGGAGTTTCGGAAAAAGCTGCTCGAAGTACCTACTGAGAGTCTTGTCTATTATTATGTAAACGAAGAAGTGTAAAAGTCCATAAAATTCGATCCATATGTTTAGCAAGATCAAGTGGATATTAATAAAGGTTGTCTTGGTTTAATTTGGTTCACCTGCTTTGAATTCGATCAAAAGTTTGAGTCATGTGACCGGTAAATCATAGATATGAACACGTAAAGAAGAACTTCGGACATCTGTTTTGACAAATAAATCAGTGCGCCCAAAACAAAACTCCTCTTTCCCTAATTTGTTGTTATCAATTAATTTTCTTGAACATTTATTGACTTACTTTTGCCTCATATAATTCTATATGTGTTATCCTGTATGTATTAGTTTTAAATGACACATAGCTTTTTATACATATATATATATATATATACATATATATGAAATATGACAACAATTGTACTAGTCTACATATTATTAAAATGGACACCAAAACTGTTTCCTATTTTGATTGGTGTGATTCTTCTTCAACAATAAATATTTACATTAAATGATTTATTTATTAAGAAACATGTTTCGAAAGTTTGACTGTAATATTTAAAATTACTTGAAGCATTATCGTGAAATTAACTTTGGCAGAAATTAGGAATATACAAATAATTCCCACAGATTTGTTTTAGGAAAATGTAATACAAATCATCACAAAATATTTACAAAACAGGACAAATTTATCCTGATTAAGAGAAATTTAGATTTAGTCTTCCGGACAGATATTAAGAAGTTTGTCGTTTGAATTTATAAGCTTAAATTGTCTGTCACCACAGGGACGGCTCCAGCAATTTCCGTTTACTATTTTGTGTATAAATAGGTGCATGCCTCTTTTTGTAAATATTTAGCTTTTATTGTATCTATATAATATATATTTTGTTATTTGATATATTGGTAAAACGAAAACGCCTTACCATATTCTATTTAACGAATAAAATCTTTCGGGTCACCTCCACCACTTCATATAAAACATACATTTCAAATTTACAATTTATATTTTAGCTTTAAATTTGAAATTCGTCTTTTATTTTACATAGAAACGGGTGAGGGTAACGCAAAAGATATAAATTAGATTGAAAACTATTGACACTACAAGAAATAAGAGTAGGTAAGTTTCTAATTATACTGTCGTTCAAAACTACTTTGACATATAGAAAACTAACGAATACAAATTGATAGTGATTGCAAGGACTGTGGTGTAGTTGGTGACACTATATCATATCGGTAAAGACCTCACCATACAATTAGTTAATGAAATTCATGACACGTGTTTCGCTAGCAAGGAGGCTAGCATATTCTAACCATTATTACCGAATTCAGTAATAATGTAAGAAAATGTTCAGGGACTTTAGAAGAAGAAATGGGCTTTCTTCTTTTATTCCTGATAACAATAGCATAACTGAAATGTTATTGTTAGAAATTGCTTTTTCATTGATTAAGTTTGCTGCTCTCAGAAACAACTGTTTTTAGAAACTAAATGCAAATCAGAATTTTAACTTCTATCATTGGTGTTTTATATAAAAACAATTTGAACAACTAACCCTCAAATTAGTCGAATTTTTCCTTCATCTGATCTAATATTAATACCATACCAATAAGGACGTAAAAAAGTCATAATCAGGACCTGCATGCATTTCCCGGGCGCCGTGGAAAGCAACAGGACGAGAACGATGCTTAGTGCTGAACGAAAGCTCGCCTGGAAAGGTACTACATGAAGATCGCAGTAAAGTAAATCATCTGAAGATTACCGAAACGACTTGTAAATATAGAGCGCCTTCGTGCAAAGTTTAGTCAGCAAACTGGTAATAAATTTTATTTCTCACTCAATTTTACTTCGGCAGCATCTTTTCCTTATATCTCAATATTAATAAAGTTTAGTTACTTTCGTGATGTTTGAGTCGAAGTTTTAAAACAGCATATAAGTTGCTTACGTAGTTCCAAACTTTTTGAATAAGTATACTCGTTGCTGTATCGTTACTCGTTTAATCGGAGAATTTAGTTTTAGGAAGTTCTAATTTACGAGATAGATATCTTTAACTCTTTAGAATATTTAAAAGCGGAATCCTTTAAATTTTACTATCGATGGTAACATGATTGTTAACAAATTATTAAAAATCCAAATAAAGAGAGTAAGATCTGAAGCAATGAGAAATTAGATAGGAAATAGATTTCACTAGAAGTATAATCATTCTTAAGAACTACGTTCAACCCTTGTTTCCAATACCAGGGACTACCAAACTTATAGAATTGTATGATATTTTAGTATGCTAATGACTACTTGTACAACAATCTTTCATTTAGCAATAGATTTTTTCTTACAGTGTGGTAATATCCAATATTTTTTTCAATTTTCTTTTTGTCCTGATTGTATAAAGAATTATACTCAGATTTCTTAAGTGTACGTACATAAAGACAAATAATTGTAGTATTTCGAATGTCTTGAAACAAACCAGCCAAAATTTGGTATAAATGCCAATTTCAATATGCAATTTTATGCTGCATACGTACTTGCTCTAACCACTTCTCCAGTTAGGACTATAAAAAAATATGCAAGTCTGTGATTTAGAACGAACCCAAATAAAATGGTTTCGACACGTCGCAATAATGACTTGAATATTTGTAAATACATATTCAGGCAATGAAGTTGTTAGCCCCAATCAAGGAAAAGAGTATTACTCGTAAGTGCATGAATGCTTTTATCGATTTTTAAAAACATATATTATTATGTTTTCTTTTATATTTGTCAGTTTCTTAATCCGTAAAGAAATACAGGAGCACTAAAGACTCAAAATAATTTTGATCTTTACCAACCCAATCTCACAACATTCACATACATATGCTCTGTAAACCAAATATTTGTCAATTTAGCCGAAGTTGACGCGTGATGCTTTTTCCTCAACATTTTACAATTTTCTCATTGAGAACAACGGTATACATGGCGAAATATGTATTTTGTAAGAAGTTTCTATACATTTATAAACTATTTACTACTTAGTTAGCTTATTAAGCTACTACTAAACAACTTGCAACACTTTTTGTTACAAAGCATTAAAATACGAAGCTATAGATCTGAATTTGATTTTTAATAATTTACGTGTAGTTGGTTATAAAATACCGGCCTTTTAATAAAGGACAGAAATATAATTAATGCCAAACGCAAAAAAAAATCAAGTTTAGAAATCGTCCTTTGAGAAAGCAAAAAATACATATATATTCTATACCTACATATACTTAAAGTACGTAAAACGTATGTATGTAAATAGACCTTAAAGCTTGTTTATGTAGTACATCACCAAAGCAAATATTAGCCAAATTCAAAGTGTACGTCTCTACACGGTTAAGTTATAAAATGAATGCATAGGAGTATACTAAACATTAGAGACTGGATTATATATTCGAGATTTGACTAAAATATGTACATATATATGTCTTAAATAAGAGCAAAATGTGTTGAAAATATTCCCAAAATGTCTAGAATATGTAAAATATGTTTCAAAAATATTTTGAAAATATCGAATATATTTTGAAGTAACATGAAAAAGAAACAAATACTAAGAAAATTTAAACAGGTTTTATTAAACAGATACCTATGCATCTACCACTTAAATTTCTACATTAAACATTACATTCCTTACCGTAAAAACAATTCACAATCAAATGTTTTTAATATATACAATAGTTAAATTATGTCTCCTACCCCTCACTAGCGAACAATAGGTTGAGGTGGCGTCAACTGATGTTATTGGTGAATATTTTAAAACAATAACAACTTCCGGATTTAAATCGCTTTCAATATCGAAATCGCCACGGAGGATTTGGTTTGCTTGTTGTAACAAATTTAAATCGCTTCTTTTAAAAATATTATTATTTTTTTTTTTGTTATTTATCCTATTTTCCAGGAACTTTCTGAAGTTTTTCCTTAAATTTATCAACAAACTCTTGTAAAGGGAGTTATTCAGTTTAAAGAATAACAATAGTTTTATGAACAAAATCATAATTTGATTTAATGAAGCAAAGTTCATGGTGCTATGAATTATTTTCTAAAATTGATTTACACTTTGAAAATGCACCAT
This sequence comes from Chrysina gloriosa, assembly GCA_038088585.1. Lineage (NCBI taxonomy): Eukaryota > Metazoa > Arthropoda > Insecta > Coleoptera > Scarabaeidae > Chrysina > Chrysina gloriosa. Next base: position 21,281,805 of record CM076090.1, read on the forward strand.
TTCCTTCCCTCTTTAAAAGTTGAAATAAGTTCTTTAATAGGGACAAAATTTTCTGTATAAAAACTGGCAGCTTTCAGCCATGTTCCCCCATCTTGTGATTATTGGTTCCGGTGGCAAAAGTAATTTTTCTCCGTAACACTAAATCCTCTACCAATCCTAAACTTTCGTTTATGAAGGTCAGTCGCGAAATGTTGAGTAATTTGGGATTTTTCTCACATGGAATCTATAAAAGAAGAAAATTATAGTAGAAAAAAAGATAAGAAAACGATTTTGAAATTAAAGGAAGATATTTTCTTTAATGAAAATAATTTTATTCAGCAATCCAAAGCAAGTTTCTGAACCAACTGTATGGCAGACTAGAATTTGCAAAATAAACATGTAATTTGAATTAAATAAATAAAATAAAATAGTTTTGTAAAATTATCAACTTACCATTTTCTGGAGCGGTCTTGATCCAGGAGGCTACTAAATCGCTTTTCACCTTTGGTATTTTTGGATAACACTCAGTAACACTTTACTTTATTCGGTGTTTGTAATTGATGAAAATTGTGAAATGATAAATGGTGGAACGTATACACCCCCTACCCAATTAGTTTTAACCAATCAGAACTCACATTTATTCATTTAATTTCCGACTTTTATTCTTGGAAACCATAACAAAATAATCTTTTCTTTTCGGTATGGAACATGATATTACGTCCGGAAATTTAAAACTAATTAACATTTTTTTAGGAAAGTGTAGAAACAAATTTTAATACTTAATAATGAATTTATTACACACGGGATGTTATTTAAATGCTGTTTAAACCGAAACCCGATAGAATACAATTCATTCAACAAACTTATATGTATCTTTTGTGGAGACAAGTTTCAATTCATTGTTGTCTATAATATTTCTTTAGCAGATATGGAAATTAGTGTAATACCAAAACCACGCTTCGAAGAAGTAATTGTGTTTTTAAGAGAAAACTTTCCGGACGAACCATTAAATGTTGCAGTGGGACTTTGTCAAAAGAATGTACCGTGCGAGCTGCTGGAGGGTCAGGACTTACTTACTTTAAAGGATGGTCTTTCGTTGATGGCGATAGACCCGGATACGGGAGAAGTTAGTAGTTTTCTTTAAATGAGAACTATATTCATCAATTAGGAAAAATGTGTTTTACTTAAATGACATAAATATTTTTGTGGCCGGCCGCTATTTCCCTCTTGAAAAGAGACTCTATTATCCTAATAAAATAACTCCCCTTAGATACTTTCTTTAATTCAAAAAGTTGGGCGAAATATAATCCCACCCTATGAAAAATTCTGCATATACAGAAAAATCCTTGAAGAGCTTCATTAATATAAAAGTACTGTTTCTACATTTAATCCATTATTAAAAAGTCCTTAAATTCCAATAATAGTAAAATTCATACTTCCAACTATTATCCAACTAAATGATCCAAAATGCACCCTATTATATATTTTTGCATTGTACCTTCATGGAATAGATCACCCCTTCTATTTCATTTAGTCCCTCTAAACCGCAGTAATAGGAATTCTCCGGAAGGTACGTCTCGTCTACTAATGAAACGCATTTTTCAGATAGCTGGCGTTGCTCTGAATGGAATTTCGCGACGCGGAGATATTGAAGAAGCTTTGCAATCGATGAAGAACGTGGAGAATATCGCTTATCATCAGATATTTGGATTGCTGTTTAATTTGAACCTAGAGGCGGACCTATTTAATAAATATAATACCGATAAAATATTCGAACTTAGAATATTGTGCGTTAATTCTAAATATAGAGGTAAAGGAATTGCGAAGCGTCTGTTTGCTACTAGCGAAAAAGTTGCTGTAGAGCATGGATTTAAAGTAAGTAAATAAAGTAACGGGGATTAGAATAAAAGCAGACATTATTAGCATTACTTGAACTACCTTAATTCAGCATTTAAATTAGAAAGTTTCAGGGCAATTTTGATGACGGTTTGTCTCTTAACTTGATATTGAAAAATTATAATTACTCCTGAAATAATGAATCATTTTTATATAATTTTACCACTACCTATTGTGTTCTGTCTTAGTATTTTATTTTCAAGCGACGATTGATTGTGTTATTCTAAATCATCCTCAGTCTCAGTCATCAATACAATTGTGCATCCAAATCCAAAGTCAAATATCTGATAACCTTCGTGGAAGAATTGACTTGGTTTTACAAATCAATAACAATATCTATAAGCGTGCAGATTCTTTGTTTAGAAAAGATGTATACCAAGATGTACCTTGTCAATGCGATAATATTCTTACAGTCGTTTTTAAGTAATGAAAGGAGTTAGTACCTCTGTTCTTAATTCATAATGTTCCCACTTATCTCAAACTGAAGCTTCTGAGATAATTCTTAGGTTCAGTTAAAGCTACCTACCTAATAAAGTCTTGAAACACCTAACAATTGTGGTTTAGATATAGTATTCGAATATTGTTGTCACACCTAATTTCGGCAAATTTCAGACAAATATTTATCATTTTCCCTGCAAAATTAAAATCAGCATAGTCATATGTTCTCATAAGCTTTCAGGAATACACCCAACTGAATACTTTGCATTAAGCACTGTACATTGGTAAGAAAGTATTGCGCATCAGACACTGCTCCGCACATAGTAGCACTGAATTGTTAAGTGTGATATGGTTGAATATTACGATGCACAGTGTCAGTTATCTAGTGACTAGTAACTATTTTTCAGTCTTCGTGGTGTTCACTAAAAAGCTTGTGTAATCTTCATCGCTCTTTCATCAAAAGCCATTATTTATGTAGTACGTACATACGGTATTGACAATTTTCTAAAATTGATTTGGTTTGAGTACTTTATTTTGTTTATGCTTGTTAAACTGTTCTCTATTATGTATTAAATAATATTTTGCAGCTTATAAAGGTCGACGCAACAAGTTTCTTCACCCAAAAGATAGCAGATATCATTGGTTTGGAAACGATTAAAGAGACAAATTATAAGGATTTTAAAGATAAACAAGGGAGGCACATTTATGATAAAATAGAATCGCCACATGACTACTACAAAATAATGGTGAAGGAATTGGCAACGAAAAGAAATTAAACGCAACCTATTGAACGATGCAATCTTAATAAATGTTAATACTGCTACTGCCATGCAGAATTAAACATTTAGCTCACAAATACACTACCTACTGGTGTTGTACACCAACTCTATGTGATATCTGTTCTAGTCGGTTTACTTTGTAGCTTATTATACCATAAAAATTTTAGTTTAGAATGTTTTAACGCTTGTATAGTCAAAAATTTATTGGGTGCATAGCACAAGTATCTGAGTTATAATAATAGAGCTATAGAATAAGTATATTACTTAAGATATTGTTGGATATTAGACATTTATATATATTGTTGACAAAACTGGCACTCATATTGTATAATGATGTAAATATGGTTTTTATACGAGCAATTTGTAGGGGCCACCAGTAAATTGCTTAAATAACTATATACCATAACGATATATAACAATGTCTGTTCATGTTTATATGTAATAGCTGACTGGTACATACATATGGACAACGTATCCCTAAGTGTTATCTTTACTTATTTATCAATCAAGGAAAATGACAATAACAATTTCTTCTGCTAATACGCGTGTGTATAATACGTTGTTGCAAATTCACAATATAATGTATGTGAAAGTACGTGTTGTTAATTTTATGTACTAATTCCTTTTAATCCTATAATAGTTTTAAGATTAACAGAATGAATAACAAAATTTGCGTGACTATTGTTGGAGTATATTGCCTATTCACGGTGTTTGTATAAGTGACACTAGAGTTTATCTGTCACCTAAATTGAAATAAAACAATATGATAAAAGTGATAACAATGAATAAATAGATTGTTGTATTTCAAATTTGCGAGGGATTTGGATAATGCGCGAACAGAGTAAATCGCGCCAAGATTTCTTGAAATAAATCAAAATGTTACTTCTTAACTTTGGGATGATTTGTTTAAATCCTAATATACTATACCGTGCTATTACATACTATACTACTATGGAAACAAAGACAAGATCAATAGCCATCCATAATACCAATACAAATTATTTCATTTAAAAATTAAAACTTTAATGTAATTCGTACCATAAAAGATGAGTTCGTTACTCTCACTGGAGGGCTAACTCACACAAGAAGCAACAAACCGTCTTCATTATATGGTCTGCTAACAATAAGTGCACCCTCAAAAGTTTTTCTTCTTTTATTTTTATTAAAATTTACAACAAGAGCGAAAGCTATGGGCAAATCAGAATAGGAACTGGATGAGATACTTTATGAATTAATGTCAACGTAGAGCAAGAAATAAAGCAAAACTCTTTTAGATAAAGCAACAACATGCGGGTGAAGGTTTTATAGTATCGGTGAATGGTGGAAAATATACATATTTATATTTATTCAATTCAATTCTGTTGAATTGGTCCAGATCTAGAAAAACATCCCATTTAAGATAAGGTCGGGAAAATATAATTTACCTACGGTTTCGTCAAATATTATACCGTCTTTCTTTTAAATCGTTTTCCTATGGTTTACAGATGTGCTAGATATCCTTTGCAATGGTCTGATTTAATCAACAACAACGTTAGATGCATTTGTGAATATCCTAAAAGCTTCATTCAAATTTCAAATAATGAGACTATTCCAATTATTTTCTTAGTAGAAAGAGAACTACATTATTGAATAGCATTACTTCACTGTTTTCCAAATAATTCCCCTTTAGCAGTACCACAATTATGTATTCCTTGACACGCCTTGAGCACGCATTTCTTCGATTCTTTAATGCTAGGAAACAAAAATTAATTGAAAACGATTCCCGATAATTACATCAACCATACCACTTAATGTCGTAAAAGTTTATGTCCCCGCAAGTTTTTATAATAATTTTTAGAAATCACTACCACAAAGATTCATCATCTAATAAAATGCAATTGCTTTGTTCTTAATGACGAGCTTAGCGTACTATTAAAAATACTTACCACAATCCTCGTATAAAATTTGGTTGGTTTTGACTTCTGCCAAATTAAAATTTTAATTATCTTTTATATTTTTATATTCAGGAAGAAGTAACGAGTACTACGTAACTTGCGCACTTCAAGAGTAACAACGTATTAGACTCTCGGGGAGGTCAAGCTGAAAAGACCTAGATTTTGCTAATGTCTTGATTTGAAGATATTAGCAAAATCTAGATCTTTCACCTTGACCTCTCCGAGAGTCTAATACGTTGTTACTCCTGAAGTTTGCAAATTATATTTTAATTAAATTTGCACTTTGAATTTTACTTTTTCGTCTACGTTATCAATAAATACATCAGAGTACCATCATAATACGTAAACACTCAAGTAAAAAGAATTTGGAATTGTTTATCAATAGAGATTAGGTTAAGAATTAGCTTATCAAAAATATGAACTTATTAATACTAAAAGGTATTATTATTAATGCAGTGGATGCCGCTTCATGTAATCACGGTTAATATTTACTCTACGAACAAAATCATTCGCGTAGCGTTATTACATAATTTAATTTTTATAAAACCCAATGTATAGTTAACATGTATTACATATTTCGTTTAATGGAATCACCACAATAGCTAATGCTATCATTTATATTACTTTCCGAAAATGATTCTCTCATTTTAGCAGAGCCAAATTCTCAGACAAGTACCTGTCCCATTTCGATTCCGTTATACACATTCTGCAGAATCTAGAAATTCAGTTATTGTAACTTCTAGCTATAAGTGCTACTTTTTAAAATAATGGTATGACTGTCTTACGAAATGTCTATTACAAAAAAGTAAGATAACTTACCAAAAAATGAGACAAAGAATGCAGTTCTACAATTAGAAATTTCATCACCCCATTTATATAAGATTTTGTAAACTTATAGATCCTATACAATAAAATTAAAATCTAGATTGTAAAATAATTCTCAAAACTATACTAACTATAATAATAATGGGGTTAACCGAACTGGGTTCGAGGTCAATCTGTCTGCTAATTCCTTACAGGAATTGCAGTCCGAAAATATTTCATCTGCTATTGTTCACTAAGTCGTTGCACGAATTGCAATCACAATATATTACGTACGGCAACAAAAAAATAAGAGGTTCATATGTCTAATTCTTGAAATATTGAAAGAAATTAACAACTGGCAGGAAACAGCGTCCAACAGAAAATTTTGGAGAGATATCGCCAATAAAGTATAAACCAAGAAAATGGAAATGATCTACCCAGAAAAATAGATCTTAAAAGCTTTCACAAGCGGTGTGGCTATTGCCTGCAATTCGAGTAAGACTATAACAATAAGTAAGTAAAAGAACTTGAAAGAATTGAGAAAATTAAATTCCAGATGTTGACCTGTTTAGTGAGCTTTGTTTTCTCTAGATTACCTTGCAATCGTGGAATTATGGGCAACAGGTACCTTCTTTCAAAATTTCTTTAAATATCACCGGAAGTTAGAAATAGACCACCGATAAGACATATATTTCTTTAAAAGAAGCAACCACAAAAAGTTGACCAATTAGTGTTTTGTGGTGTATATGCTAAACCTTACAAAGAAACTGTAGAAGCTCTTAACATAGTAAAAAAGTAGTATTTTATCGTCACATGCACTACTTTTAAAGGTCAGATATACAATTTTCAAAATTTTTTGGAACCAATACAAAAAATTTGGGTTTAACCGATCTTGAAAAAAAGTAGCGAACACCAATAATCTTTTTTGAAACTTTGCAGATACAGTTTAATAACATCTTGAGCTATGTTCTCGTATTTTTCTTACATTCTCTTTCCATAGGATGTTTTCTACCACCATGTCCAATAGTTAAATGAGTGTCATGCAAATTATCGAACATTTTGTCGTTTGAAATGTAATATTTTATACCAAATTCTCTTAATGGTACTCGTATAATTAGCTTTTCGACGCTACTAACAGACGATATGTCAAACTTCTTCAGACTTCGATATTGTAATGTTGTCTTCGTTTTACCATTTTTTACTGATTTGACTGATTGTAGCACCTTATACCATTCATTACTAAGTAAAACTGTTTGAGGACAATAACTTATAAAAACGGGGTTAGAAACGCCCACATCCGGTTCCTTTAGATGGCATTTATGAAGTAACATACACGTGGTGAAAGATAATGCGGTAATGATTTAATACATTCAACTTCAACCAAGCGACAGCGAATAGAATACGGTAAAGCCCGAAACGTGAATTGTTTACATATTATTTCCAACTTTACCCATGCTTTATGGATATTACGTTTACCAGGCTAATCCTTGGTTTATCCGCTAATCTAACTTTATCGATAACATACACATACATACATAAAACAGATCTCAAAACCAAATAAGGTTGTTCACTGTGTTATTTCATCGTTTTTGTATACATACACATACACGGATAGATAAGATGAACGCAAATGAGAAAAATAATTTAAAAGTCAGAAGCAGGACAAGTTTGTTATGTCAGCAGCTAATTATTGTATATAATTGGGGGATCACGACTTCGAGGTTTCAGGAAAATTTCATTTTCTTGGCCGAGATTTTACTTCGTAGCCAAGGCAACGGGCTCGTCTTCGATATCAAGATCACGACCTATTTAGCTGAAATTCTATAGATGAGAGGTTCCCGGAATACGTTCTTTTATGCTCTTTGTAATATAAGTACAAGAAAAGAAATGTATAAAGCAATAACAGCAGTACGCAAAGTAGAAAAATTATACGCATACGCTCCTAATGGTATTAAAAAATAGTAAAAAGAGAACGAAACTAACAGAATATTTAGCAATTTCAAAGTATATGGATCAATCAAGTTTTATAATTGTCTAAATAAGTAAACCATTTATCTACAACATCTTCTGTCAAGAAGTATTTCCATATCGATAGCAAATACCTGCTGTAACAGTCTAAATACTTCTATTCCGTATTATTAAGTTGTCCGATAAGTTGAAATTCACATATCCTTTTAAAGAAATCAACTTGATACATATTGATAATCTTCGCACTTCATTTCCTAAGATCAATATTGTTCTGCACGTACTTTTTATTACAATAAAGTGTGCGTTTTGTACAGACAAGGTGTTGGTTTTGAAAGAACTATTTGCAGATATTTTACAAAACTTTAATTGAAGAAATTTCAGTGTGAAGGATGATAGTTGCCCTAAACATACTTTCCTTCCAACCAAAAGTTGGTTACAGAGGATGGCCTCTCCAAATGCAAACAAAGAACACAATAGAGACATAATAGATGTAAAAGCTAACTCTCTAACTAAACGGCAGGTATAACATGAAAATCATAGTGCTACGCCACCCACAACGGGTGAAGATGAAGATGTCGAAAAGTTTTACGAAGATTTTGCCCTCGCATTAATACAAGCAAAGTGTTGCTTTACTTTCGTTATAAGGGACTTTAATGCCATGATTGGCTTACATAATATAACAAAAAACTCAATAAGACAGCAAATTAGCGGTAGCAGATTAAATAGTTGTAGAAGCAGTCAAAGTTTGAAGGAAACAAATTGAGACAAAGAATTCAACATTTGATAAATGCATGTCTACAGTATGATACAATATACATGTATATGAAGCAATGCTATTCCGTTTATAATGCAAAAGAAAGGTGACCACTCAAATCTTGCAATCTTCACAAAAATACATTGACAACACTTTGAAAGAAAACTAGATCCTCGGGTTTTAGCAAAGACTACGGAACCATTGACTATCTGCAAACTTTAAGTTCATGGAAAAGACTACCGAATAGAACAGACTACTAGTATTGACATCTATTAACTTTTAAAAAGCTCTCGATACACGGGAACTACCGGCATTAATAAAACAATCCGTAAGACTTATCAAGCAAACTAAAATGCAACAGCAGAGTAGTCACAATAAACCAATGTTCGAATTTTTACCGAAGAGCCCCCTAAAAATTTCCAATTGGCTGGAAAATGTGATTGGCATAGTTTCAGCTCAATTTGAAATCCTCAATTTAGATTAAAGTTTAGAAAAACTGCAACTTTTTTTTCGTTTCTCCTCTCTAAAATGGAAACCATTCATCCTAGAAATCTTTATATCTTTATCTCATTTCATAGAAAATTTTGTTGCCCTGAAGTGTTATTCTCCTCACTTTTTCGTTCAAACTTATAGATTTAGTTGTATTTATCATTTTTCGGGTCTGGTTGTGGTGCATATGCTCGAAAGTGACTTTATACAAAAGCCTAGAGACATCACATTTAGTTACATCTGCGTTCCAGATTTTGCTTTTGTATTTTTCATTTTGTACATTGAAAAGGGTTTAATTGGGGATGTTTCCAAAAGCAAATGCAACAAAATCCAGATTGAAAATGAAGGAATTAGAGGAAAAGTAGCGCAGGGAAGATGTAAAAATAATAACAAAGACTGTTCATTAATTATTATTATTTGAGATGAAGGTGGTAATGGCTCAGATAAGTTGTGAAGAGTTAGGAAAAGTTTGTGTACAATCAGATGCAACTTGTAACATACACTGCCGTTGTTATTCGTCGTTCGTGACACAGGAATTTACGTCTTGGATGAATTTCACCCCCTTTTAGCTGTGTTAGTAACAACCCTTAAATACATCGGGATCAGTATTTTTACATGGGAGAAACAAAAGAACTACTTTTTGCTTATAAATGACAACTGGTTTGAGTCTGAGTGTTGTAAAAATATTAAGTAAAGTTAGATGAATTCTTTATAATTATCTCTGAACTGTTGATTTTTAAATTTTCAAAGAGGAAACTTGAAATTTGGTTTGGATTACTCACCCATTGCCTAATATTTTCATCTCCATCTTCCTATTTTATATCTAGTCTTCTCTAGCGTAGAGCATCCAGTTAGGAATTTTTCAAAAATATTTGCTTGAGAACAAATGGACGTGCCCATTTTGCAATAAAAGCTGGTTTTAAAATCACACTTCCATTGCACATTAAACTAGGGCCAATGAAACAATTTGTGACAGCTTTAAATCAAAATCGTTTGTGTTTTCAATACTTGGCAAATCAATTCCCTGCAATCAGTAGTGAGAAATTAAAAGCAGGAATATTTAATGAATTTCAGATAAGGCAACTTATAGAAGACCTACACTTCACAAAATTAATGACTGAAATTGAGTCCAATGCATGGTCTTCCTTTGTTAAAATTGCGCAAAATTTTCATGGTAATTATAAGTCTAAAAATTACGAACAAATAGTGGAAGATATGCTTAATAACTTTCAAATTTTGCGTTGCCATATGAGCAATAAGGTCACAGTCACTTAGAGACATTTCCTGTAAATCTTGGCGACTTTAGTGAGGTGCAGGGCGAACGATTCCACCAGGATATCAGAATAATGGAAGAAAGGTACCAGGGCAGATGGGACGCACACACGATGGCTGATTACTGCTGGAGTATTAAAAGAGACAAACCCTTTCAGATATACGCGAGAAAAGCGCTCAAAGAAAGCTTTTACCCACTACTGTAAATATTTATTTTGGGTAATAAATATATAATAAATTAATCCTAAATATTTGTTTTATAGAATAAATTTATTTTCTTTTTCATTTGTGCGTTTTTATAGGTTGTTTTGGAACCAATATTTATATGCAGGAATAAGACTCGCTAAATACAAATACGTGCTCACATCTTTTGAAGACGAGTTGATAGAGAAAATATGATGGTATTTTTGAATTCAGCGCACAAAAATCATTTAAGAACAGTTTAAAAAAGTCCGGCAGCAAAATATGTGTTGACCAGTGTAATAGAAACAATCTTCTATTTCCTTACATACATAATTGGACACAATTTACCTAAAGAAAAGATTATAAAATACATTTTATATCGAATCGAAATAGAATAAACACATTATTGCCGTTGTTTGCCATATATTATCCAATTATTACATTTCAGTGTTTCAGCACTACAGCTTGTCTGAAATTTTAAATTTAATTAGTTGCCTCACCGCAATTGTGTGGTGGCGTTGAATCGCCTTCAACGAACAGCTGATTGTATTCGAGCTGTCAAAACAATGTTTTTACGTTAAAGATCTTGAATTATCATGCAAGTAAATGTGTTTTGAACAAAAACTTTGTAGGAATTTACGTATCATCGTGTCAGTAAATATGTTCGCCAGTTGAATTGAATAATCAACATGATTATAACCTTATTTTCCGTTTTGTTAGTAAACAGTTTCGTATTTTCCATACACCTTAATCAAACTAGTCCAAATACACCGTGCCTGGAATTAAATATTGCAAACGGTAGTGTTTCTGTAGAACGAAGCGAGGTTACTTTTATACGCATCCTGTGTCATATATCATACGATTTGGTTGGTCCAGCTAAAATGCAGTGTGTGAATGGAAAGTGGGATTCTACCTTTCTACCCCAATGTGTTGCAAGATGTAATCCTCCACCTTTTATTTGGAATGGAGGAATTCAAGTTGAAGGAGAAAAGAGTGAAGATGGAATGTTTAAAAGGGGAACATTGGTTACATATACGTGTAGTCCTGGCTATTATCTACAGCCTTTAGATAGTAAATATAGAGTCTGTAAGGATGGCAAGTGGACAGGGGCTGATGCATATTGCGAGCCTGCTGGTTGTAAACCACCAGATTCAATAAAGAATGGGTACTATGTACATGAAAATGTTGAAATGGCTGGAGAGTTTGGAATTGGAGAGAGATTACATTATAATTGTAATAATGGATTTATATTGAGTGGAGCTTCAACACAGAAATGTTTAGCTGATGGATCTTGGTCACCTAAAATACAGCCGAAATGTATTGAAAATGATGAATCAGGTATGCAGTTTTGAATCATTTTTATAGTTGTATATACTCACATATCAATAATTTTTGTAACCTGGTTTGATATGTACTGAAGGTATTGGATACCAATTATTAAGAAAATCACAAAAGTTCATTTGGTAGCAATCTCCTTAGTTATGTTTATTAGATAATACATGGTACGTCAGTCATTAATGTATTTCTGCTTTGATTCACTTCTTGCATTGCATAATTATAAATATATCATTCCCAATTGACCATGTATCCCATGTATCGTTTAGATAACCTTCAATGGCTGTTTTTCATTGAATGACATCTAAATATTTATTTAAAGTAGAATATATCAATAGAGGATATAGGGCTTGTTAAATGGAAACTTGTTTATTTACCGATGAAAAATATTTTAACTTCCAACACTAATGTGTTTAATTTTTTAATCCGGGCGCCAGATTATGTTAGCAGCTCGTGCCTGGCAGATGGCGGCGCAATCGTCATGCTAAATCGGTAAATTTTATTGATTTGCCGGCCTGCTTTCGTTGCCGTGATCGACCCGTTCTTTTCGGTTTGAAACAATCGTTTGGCGAACACAGCTGAGTGAAAAAAAAGTGATTCTATTTTTTAAAAAGTTGAATTTCGCCTTTTATTGCGAACTCACCATGGCGGGACAGACGATAAACGATCGCTTATTAGCTGCTAAACACAGTTTAGCAGGACAAGGCCTAGCCAAATCTGTATGTAAGGCAACCACAGAAGAACTTTTGGGGCCCAAGAAGAAGCACTTGGATTACTTGGTACATTGCACCAACGAACCGAACGTGTCAATACCGCAAATGGCGAATTTATTAATAGAAAGGTCACAAAATACCAGTTGGGTTGTAGTTTTTAAATCGTTAATAACAACCCATCACATTATGTGTTACGGAAATGAGAGATTCACGCAATATCTAGCATCAAGTAATGTATCGTTCCAGTTATCCAATTTTGTAGATAAAACAGGTGTACAGAGTGCGGTGGGAGCAAGAACGGGCTATGACATGTCACCATTCATTAGAAGGTATGCTAAATATTTAAACGAAAAGGCTTTATCCTACAGAGCTGTTGCATTTGATTTTTGTAAAGTGAAAAGAGGTAAAGAAGAAGGTACATTACGCACAATGAATGCTGAAAACCTACTGAAAACCTTGCCAATTTTACAAAAATCAATTGGATCACTTATTGGAATTTGATTGTACTGCAAATGATCTCACTAATGGTGTGATAAACATGTGTTTTATGTTACTATTTAGAGATCTCATTAGACTATTTGCATGTTATAACGATGGCATTATTAATTTATTAGAAAAGTATTTTGAGATGAACAAAAAGCAATGCAGAGAAGCACTTGATTTGTATAAAAAGTTTTTGATTCGTATGGATCGAGTGGGTGAATTTCTAAAAGTAGCTGAGAATATAGGTATAGATAAGGGAGATATACCAGACTTAACAAAAGCACCGAACAGTTTGTTAGATGCATTAGAACAGCATCTAGCTTCTCTAGAGGGAAACACTCCAACAGCCGCTACAAATCAAAAAATTTGAAGTCTGGAGTTTCGGTATTGAACAATACAAGCAATGCATTTGGCACGGCTGCCAATAGTCAAATTGATGAAAATGTTAAACAAGCTGCAGTTGCAGAAGAAGAAGCAGCCCTAAATCAATACAAGGCAAGCATTGGCTCTCCTAATTCTTCCAGTACAAATCCATTTCTTAGTTCTCCAACTAAATCTGCTCCGCCCTCTTCAAACCAGCAGATTTTGGATTTATTTGGTACTGAACCTGTTGCAGCCAATCCAGCAACAGCTCAGCCTTCCACAGCCATTGATGACCTACTTCAACTTGGAAATCCTTTCGCAGATATGTTTCAATCAACCCAAGCACCACCAGCACCTACGAATGGAAATTTGTTTGATACTAATACTACTACAGCAGATTTCTTCTCTTCATCGGTACCAACAACATCAGCTCCTGTAACTACCAGTATGTGGGCGAATGGATTTGCAGCTCAACCATCTTTTGCTCCTCCAACTCAACCGGCTTTTCCTGCCACTAGTCTCAGTGGAAGTTTATTTGTTACCAACGAACCATCTGTTTTTGATCCTATTGCACCTTCCACAAATTCCCAGACTGTGGTATCACAGCAAGCTGCCCCACAACCAAAATCACAGCAACAAACTAAACTTCTTACTGGCGATTTGGAGTCCAGCCTAGCATCACTGGTTGAAAATCTTGGTATGGATTCTGGGAAAGCTCCAAATACTCAGTGGAATTCTCCAAAGAACCAACCCAAGCAAGGCAGTGGTTGGCAACCACAACCTATGGCCGCAACAACTGGGGCGATGTATAGACCAATGGGACAACCCATGAGTGCAGCTCCTATGATGTATCCAATGGGCGTGCAGCAGCCTATGATGGGAAGTCCAAGGTTAGGAAATCCACAACCGCAACCAGCGAAGCAGGAAGTCAGTTTCGATCCATTTGGTGATCTGTAGTCTTTTTATATTATGTATGTATTTATTTTGTATAGCATAACTTTTTTATGGAGAAATCATATTTAGCACTTGGTTTCTATTTGTTTAAAAGAAATTTATCAAATTATCTATAATAACAGATACAAGATAAATGATTGACTATATATCACAGAAGTACAGAAACTTCTACTTGTGTCTGCTGTTGTAACGCTACAGTGCAATATTTGTTGATATCAAAGTTCATGTTTGAAATTTTAGCCGGTGTGGAGCATTATCTCACCATTCAAGTAAGTTATATGTATGATTGGAAGGATTTTGAACAGAAAGAATGCATTGCAGGAAAGTGCTCTCTGAATTTTATTTACTTGTTAATAGGATATGTGAGAATTTGATTTGTTGCTCCATATTAGACTTCAATCGACATCTGCTTATTTTCATACTAATAGTTCAGTACCCTACATATGTACGTATGAACTGTTGTGCCAAAATGATGCGTTTATACTTGCGTATTTTCATACTTTCCATCGAATTTTTATACATTGTACAGCATTTTGCTTTAAAAAACAAAACTTATTTTGAAGATAGGCGATGATTTTCTACGCAAATATGAACTTTGCCTAATATATTAATACTCATTTCCTAATTAACTTTTATTTATATTAAGTTTTAATGTGATATCATTTCACGGTTTTATGGTTTTGTGTCTGTTATGTGATTTAAACAGGATGTCTTCAAACATTTATCCACAAGATGAATTGAAATTACTCATGTGTTGAGATTTGTTAGCAACATATTTGTGATTAGATAATAAGTAATGAGATATTTGGAAGCTATTGAAATTGTGTCATTGTCAAGTGTAACCATCGAATGCGAAGGTTGTTGTTTACAAAACCACTTTAATAATATTTAGCTAGTTATTCAAGTATTTAACGACAATTGATAAATGAAAAGAATTTGTTTAGAAAGTTGTAAATACTTCTATTTTACCATTATACATATAACTTTTTACTACTTGTTTTCTATCAAAATTGATGCAGGGTTTAGGTTCATGGGTTCTTGCTCTTTCCTTTTTAATAAGTGTTTTTATTGAGCTTTACATCTGCAAAGTGCTTGGATTATTCAGTGATTGATTCTGGGTTTTGAACTGCGGTTTGATTCACTTTTATATTTGTTAGAGATAAACTGATTTTTAGTAATTGTGGTTTTAGGGTTTGGGAAAGGGAAGTTTTTGTCCTCTAAATTTGCTGGAGCGCGTACGAAGTAAATTTCTTTACTTCAAAACTTGTCTTGTCTTGTGTTTAACACAAAATATTGTTTACCGAATTATACATTATATTCATTTGTAATTTATGGAGTACACTCCTGTGATGTTTAATTTATTGTGATATTTACTCTCTTTTTTTGGCATAATTATTGTAAGGTCCTATTTGTTAATTACTCACGTTTGTTGGCATCCTGTTCGTATATTGCGTGCGTTTTGTATAACATATAGTATACAACATATATTATTAATATCTAATGTATCATCTGTAATATTTGTACATTCCATAATAAGGTAAGATCTATATTTATTATAGTTTTTCATATAATAAATATAAATATTATTTTTCTATTATATTAGAGAGCTAGTCCTATATAGTGAATTTAGTTTTTCATGGATTTCTCATCTAGTGATAATTATATAATGACAAAGTTGTTCCTTATAAAACAAATATTAATTAATTTATTTATTTTCTATTTATACATCATACTTTCTTAATTGTTTTTAACTTCAGAATATTTTCTTTGAAATCATAAGAACTTCACCACGAGAATGAATATCTTCCACAATTAGATGGTAAAGAAAATTAGATCTGTTTCTTATAGATTTAGTTTATTGATAGAAGAGAAAAATTAATAACGGTATTTTTTGTATATAATTACGTTTATCACCGCTGTTTAATGTATACAACGTATGTAGCACATCATAGATATTGAAAAATATATAAATTGTTGCATAAATGTTAACGAAGATTATATCACGTTGGTAAATATCGTATGTCTGGATTCCAATAAGCAAATTATCGTTAATTTCCTTTATGAAGGTTCTAGTTTACATTTTAGCAACAATGTAATAATCAATATGTGACAATATTATAAGTAAAGATACAATGCTGTTGATTGAATTAAAATAAAACGCTTAAGTGTGTTAATTTGTCGTTTAATTTCACCTAAGTAGTTACTTAGGCAATACCACATACACCCATCGCCCATGTTTAGCTCCTTATAGAGCTGCAACTTGTATTATAACACGGAGGATTTCAATGGAACCTGTAATTAGCAACAGGTAGAACAGAATATTTCGAATTTGATATCTTGCTTTTCAATACCTCGAGACGAATAATAAATATGGCAGTTATAATTATGTACTATTTCGCATCTTTTCATTTTTCATTATTATTACTATTTTTTTACTTAACTTTAAGCTATTACAAATCAATACAAATTTTGGATTTGAGCTTTATTTACCATCTGTCAGTACTCTAAGCGGTGAAAAATTTGTTTCCACCATTACTGTTAATTTCAGGAATAAAGCCTTATTTTGGTTCCGCTTGAATTTTTCAAATCATAAAAATTATCCATTCGTTCGTATTCTTACATTTTAAAACATTTGCACCAGAAGAAATTAGGTGTAAAATTCGTTAATGGGAAGGCTATTATATCGTACCCCATCTTATGTTCTAGTGATTTCTTAATAAGAGTGAATCTGCCCCCATTTTTGAGGGTATCAATGGATTGAGGAAAACTATCGATTTTCGGTCAAAAAATGACGTCTTGAAAAGAGGGGAATATGAAATTTAGTGAAATAGCAGAAAATATACTTAAAAAACAAAAATTACCTATTTTAGTATTTCTCATAAATCTTAAAGTTTTGGATTTACATATAATTCTAC
This sequence comes from Chrysina gloriosa, assembly GCA_038088585.1. Lineage (NCBI taxonomy): Eukaryota > Metazoa > Arthropoda > Insecta > Coleoptera > Scarabaeidae > Chrysina > Chrysina gloriosa. Next base: position 21,299,064 of record CM076090.1, read on the forward strand.
TTTTCGTTACGCAGTGTATATACATCCAGGTTGGTTTACTATTTCAGAAGCAAGTCGAATATTTGGATTCGATTAGGTTATATTGAACTAAATAATCTAAAATTGAATCATTTGAATACTTTAAAAAATCGAATTGAAGGGCTGCTGACAGAATTCCTGGAGAAGATATATAAAAATCAGGATACAGTGAAAATACGTTTACCGGTTTTCAAAGTACAGCTTACCATTAATACAATTTTGCGTATGTTGGAATTAGTTTTTCAAACACATTTTCCACGCGGAAGACGGAATATCAGAAATGTGATCGGAATACTTCCAGTTTTCACAGGTATTGGAAAAACAGATTTCACGCGTATTACTTTTGGAAAACGAGAGTAAAAAGAAAACATTTGGACTTAAAATCAGAACTACATACATGTGTGTACCTACAATGAGTTGCTACTTCAATGTTTTTTCACTTGAATTAATCGATAGTTTGTGTTGCTGGATAAGATGACGTATCGCCATGGTGAAGGATGATTCAATGTTTTGCATTCGGTTTCCCGATTTCACTTTTCTCTTTATCTGGTTGGAAGCCTGGCGGGTATATTTATTTACCTCGACATCACTTCCAGATTATTTTGGTGATTCACTTTTTATAGCTTTTTACCTACTTTAAGCGTTGTTAGGCAAAATGGTTTCTATCAATAATTGAACGAAGCAATACACTAATTGTACAATTTGTAACAAAATTGATAAAAAGAAATTTAATAAAAATGGGGAAATTATTTAGCATTTCAAAATATTGACTCGTCTTTTATAAGCATTGTTGTTCTCGCCACTTTACCCAAGATCTATGTTAGGCATCGATTGACCTAACGAATTAATATCCAGTTTTTGTCACAAACTAGGTCGTGAAGAGAGTTTCCAAAAGTTCGTCAACGGAATTTATGGTTCAGAATTATAAATGGGACTATAAACGTACAACGAACTCGACGTTTGCAAAAGCAATTGTTTTTTGATGCCAATAATTAATTTGTTTTTGTTAATATATCAAAGTAACTTATTGGGAATTAGGAAAAAATAATTATAATATTTGGGAGGTTATGGAATCGTTAACAAAACAAAAAAGAAATTTTACCATTTAAGAAATTATAAATTTATTTAAAATTTAGTTTAACTTGAATTTTTGCAGTTTGGACACAGCACAGCACATAACATCGTCTTTGCATACGTATGCGATACCAGAACCCCTTTCTTTTCATAATTTTTGTTTTCTCGGCAGTATTAGACAGTACAGAAGACTTTGCAAGTTGTCTTTGGAGTTTGCTTTGTAGGACGGCAGCTTTGGTACTACATGGTTTAGAGAACAAATCTTTTTTCAATACAACTCCTCTGCTATTAATAGATTTTTGTCTGTTAGTAGCCTTCGGAATAGGCTTGATTGGAGTAGGAAGTAACTTAGAAAATGTGTTTGTGTTAGGTGACTCTTCATTTTTAGATAATTTTCTTGCTCTTGTGCGTTTGGAACTTGACAAACCTGAAGTTCTAGCCTCTGGGCAATTCGGTCTATGTAATAAGGAAGTTTTCATACTCGATGTCGCTAGAGACTCTGCTTGGTCAAGGCCTCTTAAGTTAGATGCTGCACTTGGTTTGAACGCGCTCTCGGGAATTGCATGTGGATCATATAAATATAAACCGACTGATTCTAAAACAGATGTTAAGACTTTTCCAAACCATTGTTTTGTCACTGTTCTATCAGTATGATTATGCAAAAACAACATTAGTTGTTCGTCTCAGTGATATTCAAACGAGCGAAATACTAGCTTGTCAAGCGGCTCAAGTTCGTGATTTGTATTGGACGGGAGGCAGCGTAAAACAGTGTCATACAAATCTGCAGTCTGTACTAGTTCAAAGTCAAAGTGGCTGTTGACGCCGTCGAAATAATGCAACGACCTGGAGGCTTCTAGTTTTTAAAATGGTGTTGCCAGTCGACAAAGCATTTCGATGTCATGGAATCTTTCTCTGTCACACGACAAGCTGAGCTAGGAGACAGATCATCAACAATCTCTGTTGTCGTCGTTTTGCCCTTATAGAGAATCATGGATGACATCGTTTTCTCCATGTTCCTTGCCATGAACTCTCCGTGTTCCCTTTTTGGCTAAAACTTTTGGTTCCTTATGCAAATTGAACCTGCAATCTTTTTCATCCATATTGAAGAGCCTTTGAGGTTTGAGAAAATGTAATTTTTTTTCGAGGACCTGTTTGAGTTTTGCAAAGTGATCATCGGTATTAAATTTATTTAACTTTTGAGCTCTTGCAGGATTAAGATTCTGAGATTTTCTAATTGAAACATTAGGATTTTCCTTTAGAAATGTTGTTACCTATTTATGGCTTGCAATTTTCTTAATGTCAGAAAACATGTATGGAATCTTATTTTGTTTGCAGTATTTATATACGCATAATCTTCATATTTTTGTTGTCATAGAGTAGCCTATTTCTGCTAATCGTACGGTTCGGGTACAGAGCTCAGCATTTTGTTCATCAGAACGAGTAAATTTCCGCCCTAACATTGCTTTGATGTTGCAATTTTATTTCACACACACTCGCATTATCTTTATGACTAAGACTAATGAGAGAACGAAACAAATCAAGAAATAATATCAAATTTGGTATATCCTTAAGTCCTTTTCTGTTAGAAACAATATCTTAGAGAAGGAAAAGTTTTACTCAGGTCTTGAATGAAGAAGATCTACATGTTATATACAAACAGCAATCTAGTGCTGTAGGCACGTAGTATGGACATTGAGGTCATCAATAAACGTCCATTTTTGGTATTTGAACTAAATGAAAAAAAATGTCTAGGAGGAAATACATATATGTAAATATTCTTTTAATGCATAATTGGTGACTTCAGATGAAAATTTACCGTATTTGCCATGTTTGATAGGAGAAGAGGGGCCGATTGAGTAGTTTCAGAAAATCGCTTTGGAAAGAGGTTTTGTAATTTTGATGGGGCAGGCAGTGCGTTTTGAACTAGTTAGCGAACAACTGTATGAGCTAATGATTCAGCAAGAATCGAAGAATGGAAGATCACCTACGCAAGCAAATCCGTTATGATGAAGATGTTGAAAAGATGTATTAGATATTCGTTGCGATTAAATTCAACGTTCCTGAAAACTGGTGTATAGTTTTTGAAGTTAATGGCCTATATATTAAAGTAGTCTATCTTTTTATATCTTGTCAATTTACTGTAGTAAATAGTACATTGTCGAGGAGTGCTATAACATTTTTATAGAATCTAGTATTTGAAAATTCCGGAATAGATCACAATAATTTTAAATCTAATCTACCCCAGGTGTGCCAAAGACGTATCACAATTAGCCGTTAATGTTGCATATAATTTCGTCAAATAACCTCATTTCAATCAAGCGATCATCGACACCCAATTTGCTTAAAATATTATTGCGGCTCTTATCAAGGTTGGTGGTTGTAAAAAATGAAATGCGCGAGTGTTAATTAATACGAAAAGAAGACGCCACACAGCACAAATATAATATTGGAAGAGATACGTGTTATGCAAATGGTCTCTGCAAACGTCTGTCAAAATGTCAATTAAAACTATGTTAATTACCACCGCAGATAATTTTAAGTTGGCATACCGCACAACCCTATTTAATTGGTTGTACGATGAATATGAATATGTTATTAATGCGAGAGTAAATGAATATCGGATGCTGTAATAAGCGAGCTTGACTTCATAAAAATATCTTGGCAATCGTCAGTGATTAATAAAGAGCCCTAAAACTTTGAAACTTGCTTATTTAACATAACTCGGTACAATTGCACATATGTATGTATATCAAATCCGTGCAGAATAAATACTGTAGAATACTGTTGCTGCCGCCTATAACAATTGGCAATTCTAACGTTCGAGTCAGATTATCTTCAATAGGAAAAGCACAATTATCGCAGTGCAAGCACAAACGCTACAAGCAGTATTTTTATAAATTGATGCTACTTTTTCGAAAGTCACTACAACTTTGACGAAGAAATGTTACAATATCTGTCGAAGAATTTCAGATATGCACAGGATTTCTTTCTCTGCGCTTGTCACAGACCTAAATCCTTCCGTGTATCACTATACTTAATTCTTCTATCTAAACGAAAAACACATATTTGGAACTCAATATGCGTAAAACAATTAACTTGCATCCGTTTCCTCCTCTTTTGTATTGACGTGGTTGTGTGTTACCATGCTTAATGGCTTCGTGTAGTGAATGTATTCCCTAGAATTTACCTTACTATCTTGTGATTTCCAATAAACTTTGTTTTACTGATAGAAGACCTTTGCAACTCGTTTAGGTGTGGGAATCAAAAGGTTGCAATTTAATGTCTCTTCTTCATAACAGATCCTGTAGACCGGATCTTGTATTTATTCCACCTTGTACCATTCAATCAATATCTCTGCCATCCGTTGTTTCTTTCCCATTCTTGATGAAGTAGCTTTCTTTATTAATATGTTTATTTCAGAGTACAGTTGAATGTGCATGTAATGGAGCTCGCCTGCAATGGAACTTAACTTATAATGTATTAGTTTTAATGTTTCCGAAATTATTGGTGGATTTTATTAAACCATCAAATTGTTTTTCATGCTCATCACATGTCTCCATCATCTCAGCTGGTGTTCTTTAATTATCATTGTTAAAGTTACTCTCTCATCTGATGATAGGGTGCTCAAAATATTGGAGAAACGTATACACTTAAAGGAGACCGTTACGCTCCCTAAAGTTTTCATTGCGCGAGGTCTTACCTCGCATAAGACCCGGCTTTACAAATCGGCGAAGAGTGAAGTTATTGAATGTAAATCTCGTCCTTTCCACAGACATGCTTCTTCAGTCACCATTCTTTCCAACTAATTTTCTTGCAAGCACTAAAAGGCGTGAGAATTTCAAGAAGACTAATTACCATAGACTTTACGCTGAATTTTTGGCAACTAATTGGGATCTTTGTAGGTAACCTTTTCCAATGTTAACGCTATAGTTAAAGCGTTATATGGTAAAAACTACGATATTATATATCTGTTTATTCTACTTGCGGCTCGAAGAGTAAGGCAACATTGTTTAAAGGACTAAACCACTTTTATAAAAAATCTCTTGAGGTTGAAGTCTTATTACCATCGCAAATGGATATTGACGGGAAGTCATTATTTTAAACTTCAATTTCAACACTTACGCAAAATCACTAAACTCAAAATAACCAGCTTTAGTTTTCTTTTCGAGAGTTACAAACGGCGTCATATTCACACCAACCTACACATCGCTGAATATTTAACCTTCCTATACTCACGTCAAAATGAAGGACGTATACTATACTATATAAATCGGTCTCACAGACCGTATGCGTGAGTATAGGAAGGTTAAGAAGTCACTAACGACGGCGTTTTAAAACACTTTGAAAGGATGAAGAATTGCTTCACAGTTGGACATGACAATATTTCTGGATTGCGCTATAGTTTTTTACAAATATAGTAGGTGTAAGTGAGGGTAAGTGATCAGAGTTACCATGACAATTAAAAATATGACTTCAGCGATTGGTTTTTGATGTCTTAAACATTAGTTGTTTCTTTTTTTTTCGACTTACTCATGTGATTCGTTTGTAATTGGATTCATTGTTCTTGCTCTTTCTGGTGGTGTGCACTACAGCTTCTCCTGTATATTTCTGTTTCGGATTTTGTTGTGTTCACCTATTTCTATACATGGAGCTCCCTCTTAATAAATGGAGTAAAGGAGAATCTAGAATGAATTGTAGAGTATCAGCAAGATCATACGCGGCTTATCATCCAAAGCTTTTTTGGCAGTTGGGAGAGTTTGGAATACTGAAAAGGTCAGATTTACCAAAACAGAAAAAAGCTAATTATTTTATACGTTACTGTCCCTCTCCATAAAACTCCATAAGTGTAGCAGTTTTCAAGGAAACTTTTTACAATCTAGGAAGTTCAAGTTCCAAAGTACGTTTACTTTTTCCATTACGATTTGGATACGATCGCATGACCTCCTAGGTTCATGCTTATGTACCTTCGTGTTCCTGCCTTAAACGTTTGTGAATCAGACGGTACTATGCCTTTTGATTGGCCCCCGTAGTTCTAACTCCGAATCTCCGTCAGGTATGAATACCCTAAAGGGTTTTCTGAAGTATGCGTTGCTAATCTTATCGGACCGCATTTGATGTTCTCCAGGGAGGTGCTTCAATACTCGACTTTCCACAATGTGGGAGTCTGTTGGCTTAAGAATAAGGAAGGAGAAATGGTTTGGTTAAGTTGTTAGTATTGCATTCTGTTATTGTGAATAGTACTTCTCTCTCCTATTGTTGATGTTTGTTAACCCCTATGATTAACTTTTTAGAATAATCTACTCATGGACTCGGTATAACTTGTGTTATTTTATTATAAACCCCTACAAAAAGATTGTTAGTATAATTTTTGTAATGCCAGCTGACACATGAGATAGGTTTATCTTTTATTTCTAGTTTAAAATTTCCTAAAACTCTTTTATGTGTAATCATGTACCCGTTATATATGATATCTATTTATGGTGTGATATATTTCTGCTTAGTAAAGTATCTAGTTTCTTTTGGTTTTATCAAAAAATATTTTTATTATCCACTGAGCTTAAAATTAGTGCGGCTGATTTGTTCAGATTTTATCGACAAACAAAACTAAAGGTTTCATACAATTCGATACGCACTGACGGGACATTCCTGTTGCCTACGACAGCGCTGCTATCTTGTCCGATCTAGATTCTAAATTCGCATTTTTTACGCCTTCTCTTGGTAATAATATTCATCATTTATAAAAACAACGAAATCAAAAACCCGAAACAAGATACATTTCACGCCTACCGGTTTACAGCTGTGGAATTATGTAGAATTGCCGGCAGTATTACCAGTTAAAATGCGCTCGGGATTTGTTTTATTTCTTATACGAGTTGTTGATTTTATTGATGTTGCATTGAATTAATTTAATGTGAAAGCGACCGTTTTATTATGTATGTTTTGATTTTGATTAAAGTAAGATCACCTTATATTTATCGTTTAAAGTCTATCTAGTAGCTCTATACACAGACGAAATCTAATGATTAGATAATTGTTGTATTGTAAGAGTTAGATTTAATTGGGGAAATCCTTCTTCTACTATTAGAGTGCATTATGGTGTGGAGAAACAGCACTTCCCGTTTGTCTCCTTTAGACTTTCTAGCTGCTCACAGCAGGTTTCTTGTATCTTCCCATGAAAGAACTTTATAACGAATGGAACCCGCTTTGTCCTACTACATCAACAGCATGAACTTTTGCTGGCGCAGTGGTGTTCTTAAGATGGTTGGAACTTGTTTATCTGAATCCCTTTTGGTATCATATTTTCATAGGTAATACACTTTTCATGCCCAGTTCTTAGGGGATCCTAATATAGAGCGGCTACCTGCCGAAGAATAAGGCAATTCCATTCTCGTACGCTATTCGCCAAGTTGTGGTTCTTCAATTTATGAGGAACCTATTGGGAATACTTTAATATAAATCCTAAGGGGCGTGTGTGCTTTGCGACACTATTCTACTACAAGATCTTGCCGAAATGCTGCGGATTTTCTGGAAAGTTCAAACCTTAAATGGTTACTACCCACAGCTGATTTCCGCCTCCTATGTATAGTGAAAAGATCTGATGGTATTACTTTCTGTGTGCGGGTAAGAGTTAAACATGCCAGTAACAAATATTGAACGCTAAAATTATTCTTTGGCACACTTTGTTTGTTCTTTGTATGGATGTTACCTTTGTGTTACACACAATCATAGTGGCTCACGTATGGACATGGTAAAACTCTGATATCACTTTATATCGTGAGTGAAAATCGGTAACCAAAGTGAAACTCAAGTAGGACTTATAGTATAGGAACGTTGTAAACTATTAACCTTTAAACAATTATATGCTAATGAAGATAACACTACGTGATGGTGTTCTGTTTTAGCTATCACATGTTTAACTTACTTATTTAATCCTTAAGTCTTTTCATCCCCTTTTCCTGGGGTGTAAGTTGTGTGTGGAGTTGAGTTCTTTGCATATTTCCCTCCATCTCTTCCTGTCTGGTATGCTTCCTCCCACGATACTCCTCTTTTAATCAATGCACCTCTAACGTTCTTGAGGCACGTCCGTCTGGGTCTTCCTCTTGGTCTCTTCTTGTTAGTCCTGGTTTCAAACACCTGTTTAACTATTCTTTGTTCCGCCATCCTTTCCAGGGGTCCATACCATCTCAGCTGTCAATCTTTTCCTCCATTGGTCTCAGCTTCAGATTATCTCTGAGTCTTACGTTTCTAATCCTGTCCTTCCTTGTTTTATTTACTATTTTTTCACAAATCTCATTTCTGTAGTTGTTATTTTTCTTTACTGTTTCTCACTCATGTTCCATGTTTTCCTACCGCATAAAAGTATTGGCGTAGCTACTTTTTTTTTCAATACATGTACTCTAACATCTTTTGCTATCTCTTTTTTCCCCAGAAATGTATTTCTTATGCTATTAAATTGTCTTCCTCCTGCAATTGTTCTTTCTTTTATTTCTTCTTCTATCGTACCGTCCTCTGATAGCATTGAGCCCAGGTATTTAAATTTCTTCTCCTACTTTTATTGCGTGTTTTTACGGATTCTGTTCCACTATCATTGTCTTAGTCTTCTCTATATTAATATTCATATTTATTTTCTCCAATGTTTCCTTCTAAATCTGTAAGTTCATATTAAGTGTTTCTTCGTCCTTTGCAATATTTTTATATTTTTAATTTTTCAGTAGCCTATTTTATATGTTATTATTCCTTTGTTCTTTACTCTCTTCATTGCCTCATCTAACACCAGTGTGAAAAGCATCGGGCTCAGAATGCATCCTTGTCTGAGATCTCAAGTTTCAAACATATCTGACCTGCTCTGCTTTGTTCTTACATAATTTGTTGTTTCTTTATATAAGGTTTGCATTCCTCTTATTAATAATTCTGGTATTCTCCTATTTCTTAGTATCGTCTTCTCTATTAACCTTGTCAAAAGTTTTCTGTAGGTCTATAAAGCATGAGTGTGCTATTTTATCTTCTTTTATAATTTTTTCTTCTATTTGTCTCATTATAAATAATGCATCATTTACCCCTGTACCCGGTCGAAATCCAAATTGTGTTTCGTCTAAAGCATGTTCCAATTTATCTCTCATACGTTTTGTTGATATTCTAGTATATATCTTTGATACTGTGCTAGTTAGTGTTATTTCTCTGTAGTTGCTACAGTCTTTTATGTTTCCCTTTTTTGTAAATTAGTGATTAGTGCATTACCTAACATTTTCATCTTCGTAAGTTCTTGTATGGCTATCTCTGGTAGCGTTTTTATCATATCTGCTGTGATCCCACCATGTTCAATTTTAACTCTTCTATCGCTTCCCTTACTTCCTTCACACTTATCTCGTCTATCACATATTTAAGCAAATCCATATTCCCGGTTCGATTATATGATACCGGTCGATGTGGTAAGGGCATATATTACTGTGTTATAATACATCTCTAGTTCTTTAATGAAAGCAATAAATATAGTTACTTGTTATAAGTACAGAATTAACGCGGAAAGGTTGCTTATACTGTCCCTTCGTAATAAACGAGAAGGAATGTAGATTTCTTTTTGCTCTTATATATCCGTATCGAATTCCTATCTTCATCTTGATATATGTATATCTTTTAAAGATAATTCCTTCCATCCAAACGAGCCGCGGAGTGCACGAGTAATCTTTTAAAGACGGACGAGTGTTAAAGTAGGAACATTAAAGTCAAATTTATTATTTCTTTGGCACCCGTCGGCGCGAACGTTCTTTTCGCATATTAGTGAAATACGCGCGATGATTGCATTTTTGTGGGATGGTTACGAGGACGGTTTATATAATAATAATTGTTTTTTTCGCTTAAATTAAATCCGAAGCTCTATGTACATGTATATTTTTTCTTAAGGGTCTGGTACATTGTTCGGCGTACTGAACCTCGTAGACTTATTGCGCCCCTTATAACCGATACGATATTTGTTGAGCCGGAGCTCCGCGGCGTCAATGTGCAATGTGCCAATGTACTTGGGTTTACTCCAAGAAATGACGCAGAGGCGTTTTAGGAATTCTGTTCTCGACAAATATCGTATGGGCTAGAGGTAGTTACTTCATCAGGCCGGTGTCTACGATGTAACTCACCACCTTGTTAATGGGAATTTTTTCTACCTCTTCTGACTGCAGGAATCGAGATCCAAAATGTTTAACCTTCCTATACTCACGCATACGGTGTGTGAGACCGATTTATATAGTATAGTATACGTCTTTCATTTTGACGTGAGTATAGGAAGGTTAAGTATTCACAGAAGTTGGGAAGTGTCATTGGAGCTAGGATCGTTTACTATTCTTATAGCGTGAAAATGCAGTGTCATGTCACCAGGCTCACTGCCTTTCCAACTTGATTCCTGCTCATTTACAGCAATTGTCGTATTTTGTTTTCTGTTGGTCTTGCGTGAGACTACCTCAGTCTGCAACATTAAGCTCTTTGAAGGTCAACGAAGGTCAAAAAGGTGAAATGAACTTACATTTACAGAAGGTGTTCGAAATGATGACCATGGGATCAATGCAGTGCTGCAATCTTCTTATAACGGATTGAGTGGTATTCCTTATCTCTTCGGCACTTATCGAAGCACATGCTCTGACAATTCTCTCTCGCATATCTTCAGGCGTAGTTGGAACTTGTTTTTTAAGAATCCCCACAAAGAAAATCCTGAGCCCTCAAGCCTGGCAAACAAGCCGGCCACGATAGATCTCCTTCGCATCGAATCCAACTATTTGGAAATCTTCTTTGCAACTCATTTCTAGCCATCAACGAAAAATGTGCCGGATACCCATCTTGTTGATATCACATTCTGTTCCTCGTTTCTAATGGCATTTCTTCCAATAACGGACCTAGTGTTTCTTGCAGGCATGTTGTGTACTTCCTACCATTAAGATTTCCTTCGATGAAATAGGGGCCTATAATTCTATCCTCAATAATCCCACACCATACATTCACCGAGCACGGTTTTTGGTGTGCAACTTCCCGCAGCCAATATAGATTTTCAGTTGACCAAAAATACGCGTTATGCAAATTAACATGCCCATGATTCGTGAATGTTGCCTCATCGGTAAATAAAATCAAATTAACAAATGAGTTATTTCTCTGAATCTGGAGTTGAGCCCATCAATGCGATTCATGAAATCCATACCAGTTAATTCTTGGTGAGGACTGATATGGTAAGGATCCTATTTATGGCGATGCAGGACACGAACAACACTACTTTGGCTTACGTCAGATTCCCTAGCGATTTAACGTGAACTAACACAAGGATCTTGAGCCACAGTGGCAAGAATACCAATTTCCGTTTCTTCGGTGGTACCTTGCTTTTGCCGGCTATTTTTTAGACGAATTAAGGATCCAGTTGCTCACATTTTATCGTACAAATATTTAAATGTACGGCGTGTAGAGGGAGAACGTTGAGCATATCTTTCAGCGTATAAGTCCATAGCTCTCACTGAATGTTGTTGACATTCTCCGTAAATGAGAAGCATATCGGTTTGTTCTTCGAAGGAATACATCATTCACATTCGCTGGATTCGACGATATCGTCCGTGTTTACTTGTCTTTGTCAGGTTTGATGAATACGCCGTATTTAGTGAATATTTACTGTATTTGCACGATATTCGAGAGAGAATTGTCAAAGCTCGTGCTTTGATAAGTGCCGAAGCGATAAGAGACTGCAGCACTGCATTGATACTAATGGTCATCAGTTCGAACATCTTCTGTAAATGTAAGTTCATTTGACTTTTTGACCTTCGTTGACCCTCAAAGACTTTAATCACATCATTGGATTCACCTCGATAGCCGCTATCAGAAAGTAAGTACCAAAATATAGTATCTTATCTAAGAAAACAAAGTTGTCCTTCAAATCTCTGGAAGCGACTCCACCTAGCAACAAAAAACTAATGTCATATAATAGCCCCCGTTATCACATACAACTTTTGTTTCAAAAACTTTTCTACTACTAACATACTTTCGGAGTTGTTCTAGGTGGCAATAGCTGGTGACTCACCTGTTTATACTCCAGCAAAATATTTCAGAATATAACATTGCTGTATCTACTTGGCGTTGCTTTCATTGCTTGGTAAGCAGGCAAACTCATGTTTAATGTTACTAACCTTAAAATTTAGTGGACGTTTAGCATACTACGGGGAATGTCTATGTAGATTACATGTAAAAGCCACTGTTGACAAGACATTACTACTGTTTATTACGTTCACAACGTGAGAATTATCATTTTAGTAAATTATTATTTCGATAAACCTTGTAGAAGCACGTAAAGTGATCGCATGTCCGCCCTCGCAAAATCAACGCACTCGAACTCCCCTCATATGTTTTGTGATCATCTAGGGGCCACTATCGAAGACGGTACTCGTTTTCTTTGAGGCCGAAGCCGCCTGACTGCTCATGGTACATATTCGACGTGGGAGGGCCCCGAAATATTCATTATTAATAACATCTACGGGAAGTGTTCCTGTACTTCACCATGTATTTTTTGAAATATCTGTTGGGGCCGTTTCATAAATTTATGCTTTATAAGAGACGACGGCCAATGACTTATCTTCATCCAGACATACATCTTACATCTATGCTGTATCTCATTTTTCACCTCTCTCCGTTTGATGTTGTTCATGTCGGTAGGTTCTTTTTCATACGCTTTATTCGTTCTGCGACCTTTTTTGTGACCCTTCGCTTGCCATAATGTTTATGAGGAAGTTTTGCGCGCTCATCATTTCTTCGCGTATTAAGATTAATTGTGTAAAGTTTGTTGCACTGTGGTGCTAATTATAAAAAAATAACTAATGGCTAAAAAATAAATGCAAGAAATGTCTGTACGTTGAGTTGATTGTGTTTCTCTGCAATACACGTATTTCTATAATAATGAACTTACAGTATATTGTTATTGGAGCGAACTCTTATTCGGAAGAAATATACCGTACTATCTATAGGCTTCCCTGCTCATTTATTGAGGTCTCATCGGAGGATAAAGGTACAATATCATTTGACCGAAGTCAATAACGCCGCCTAGACGCACACAAAAGAAAGATAATCACCGCTCGTTCCCAAGCACAATACATTGATTATGTAAGGTCATCGTGGAGAGATGATATTGAGCAGAGTTCATCGCGAGGTTTTGTATGTGAGGCCCTAACTCGATTAAAATCTATTTTAAATACTTCGCCGTGACAATAATCACGGTTCTCTCATTAAAAGCCGTATGCCTGTCGCTCCGGGTTGCAATTAAGGATGTCGCCATGATAGCTATCTCTTCGGACGCGTACCGTCTATCTGACTGTGCGATTATCTTCATTTTTGAGTCGTCGGCGTCTTCAAGGAATGAAAAATGACAATGAAAGCGTTGCACGGTGTTAGTATCGACTTTAACCGTTAGCAGAAGCACACGTCTATTATTGGAGATCACCTGGTGCATGCCTAGGATTCTATTGTTTGGATTATTGAACACATCGTCGCTGCCATTCTTGGCAGCAACTAGATCGCATAAGTGTGACGCGTGCTAATTGAAATAGAAATTGTTATCGTCTAATACGTATTAGAAATGATTCACATCTTTATAAAAACTAGTTAACTTTATGTGGAAATACTTGAGGATATAACTACAATAGGTGATGCAAAAGCTTTCCATAAACCATATCGGATCCCTTTCTGGTAGGTGCAAAAATAAGGTACACAAGAAGTGATAAGAGAAAAGAACAAAGAAATAAACAAATACTGTATGATATAAATGATCTGAAAAAGAAAGACGGTGAAAGGAAATATACAGCAGATATAATGAAACATTTACGAAAGCGGGAAGAAACTCAATTATTGATTGTGGAAGGAAACTGGAGTGGAATTGAACAAATAATTACACATGCTATAAGAAAACATTTAAGTAGGAAAAAATATACTTATAAATGAATGGCTAGATGATGAGTGCGACGAAGAGATAAAACAAAGAAGATTGTTAAGTGAAAAAAGTGAAAAAAGCACTACTGAATATAATAATCAAAGGAAGAAAGTAAAACAATTATGCCGTGCGAAAAAGAGAAAGTACCTAAACGATTAAATAATAAATAGAGAGGATGAATATAAAACAAAAGAAACTAAGAACTTTTACAAAGATATAAAAGGTATAAGAGAATAGAACCTAAGGACGTAGCGCTACAGGAAACACAGAAGGGAAATTAGCAAGATGAAAAGAGTATTTCAACGAAATATTAAACCCAACAATAAGCGGAAATCATGCAGAGAAAACAACTTTCATGGACATAATACCCGACAATAAAGTGATTGCAGGACCATTAAGAGAAAATCAATGAAAGCCCGGGATACAATGGAATAACAAGGGAGCATATTAAATACGGAAGAGAGAAGCTACAGGAGAACTTTATAATTTATTGTGCCAAATTTGGAAAACCGAAAAAATGCCGGAGTTGTGGGGAAAGCGACTATAATATCTATTTATAAGAAAGGCGAAAAAACAGTTTATGAAAACTACAGAGGGATCGCTCTACTAGAAAAGAGGAGACTGGAAATATATGCTGAGAAGTTGCTAGGAGAATATCAGGGAGGCTTTAGGAAAGGCAGAGGGACAACCGACCATATTTTTATGTTAAAACAATTTACTACGGGGTGCTATGCATATGAGATTCCGATACATATCCTGTTTGTCGACTTTAAAGAGCTTATGACTGTATAAATGGATCCAAACTAATTCACATCCTAATACAACTAAAAATCCCAAAAAAAAATAATAAAATTAGTAAAAATGAATCTGGAAGGTACAATGAACGAAATAGAAATTATGAACCAAAAAACTATCTGCTTTAAAACACATCAAGGACTACGACAATGCGATCCACTATCAACAATCCTGTTTAACTTGGCATAGGAGAGTGTAATAAGAAAGAATGGTATAAAGAGGAAAGGTGCCATATTTAACAGGAGTTACCAATGCTTGGCTTATGCGGACGATGTGGTCTTAATAGCAAGAAATAAACGAGTACTGGAAGAGATAACGAAGCGACTGAGGATGGAGGCGGGTCAAATAGGCCCAGAGTTCAACACCAAAAAGAAACGAAATTCATGGAAATAAAAAATAAATGCGGAAGTAAAACTATTGCCACGTTCAAGTTACATAGCGTAGATGGCACATTGATAGAATTTGAAGAAGTAGAAGGTTTTATGTATTTGAGAGTACTGATCGACAATAAATATCAAGAAGAAATGGAGGTGGTCTTGAGGATCGCGGGGAGCAATAAATGTGCAGGTGATTTGAGTAGAATTTTCAAATCGAAAGAAGAGTCGAGGAAAACAAAAGTTAGGATCTACAAAACTATTTTAAGACCCACTCTAACCTACGTATGTGAAACTTGAATAATATCTAACAAAACAAAACAAAAGCTAGAGATTTGGAAAAGAAAAGTTCTGAAAAGAATTTTCGGAGGTAAGTAGGCAGAGCTAGGATGGGAACGAAGGACAAACGCAGAATTCTATGAACTGTTTAACGAGGCACGAACTCAAATTATTACTGCAGTTGGCAATATTTACGCCGATTTTGATTGAGTTTGGTTCCAACAAGATGGTTGTCCTGGGCATAACACTAGATTAGTAATGGAGTTTTTACAAATTACCTTTCTTGACCGTCTGGTTGCCAGAAAGGGTACGGTAGAATGTCCACCTAAAGCACTCGATCTCATTCGCTGGGATTCTTTACTGTGGGGTTATGTCAAAGAAAATCTTTACAGATTTCAGACGCCGAGCAACTTGTAGCAGTTGCAACAAAATCCTTTA
Organism: Chrysina gloriosa; assembly: GCA_038088585.1. NCBI lineage: Eukaryota > Metazoa > Arthropoda > Insecta > Coleoptera > Scarabaeidae > Chrysina > Chrysina gloriosa. The sequence goes on from CM076090.1 coordinate 21,314,982, forward strand.
AGAATTTTCACGACAATAACTTCTGGAATTCTCGGGAGGAGTGAGACGGAAGTTTTGCGGCAGACTTGGTTGGCATTTTTAAACCCTTTATAAAGTGACGTTTTGATGTTGCAGCCTAGAATTTTTATTTATTTTGGACGTTTAAGGTTAATTGTAGCGCACTTGTATTATTTATTCCCGTTAAGATGGGGTTATTCAGTACTTTGCAAGGACAAGGTAAATTCGCTACGCGTCGCTAGTAGTTCAGTTTGATGTATAATTGGTGCAAAAGAAGTTGAAAAGGTCCGTTGTTTATTTACAACCAAACATTCAGGATGACTAACTTTATGTAAATAACCAGTCAATTCGGAATTGTCCTAAAAGAGAACTATTTGATGGTTTTCATCGACTTTAATTTTACTAGTAACAGTCTAATAGTAATAAGTAATAACGCATAACTAACGTTATTTTGTTTTTAGTTTCCCTACATTGTGATATGTTTCATGTTGTTCAACCAGCATTACATAATTTACATAAGTTTCAACGAAATTGGCGTAAATCGGAAGGAGTATGGACGAGGCAATATTTTTAAGACTAATGGTTACCGATCCAGACATATTTCAGTAGCCCTCTTGAGGCTATATGGTTATATGTTTCAATATTTTCTTGCAATTATTGCAGAGTGATAAGAGACGGTCCCATTCTTGGAGGCACTTTTCACCCGTTCAAAGGCGCTACTGGCAAAAACAGGAATCAAGATTTTACATAGTTCAAGCAGCCCTACATACCTTACCAAGTTTCATCCAAATCGGCGTTTCTACAAATCGGTGGGTGTGGGAGGGGATAATATTTTTAAGGATAATGGTTAGCGATTCAGACAATGCTTCAATAGCCCTTTTGAAGCTTTATATGGTCATATGTTTGAATAGTTTCTTCTTGAAACAATTCTAGACTAATTGGCAAAAACGGAAAGCAGGCCAATTTTTAGGGGCGTTCCTCGCCGCTTCAAAAGTTCTAATCGCAGAAACAAAAACCGGCAATTTACATAGTCCTACCGGCCTTACATAATTACCAAGCTTTATCGAAATCGGCGTGTGCGGGTTGAGAACCTTTCCTTGTAAGTTTCTTCGTTCCTTCGTTCCCGAAGCTGTGAAAGTTTTCTTGAACTTAGATTTGTAAATATATATTAATATAATTGGGTGCCAGTTACAAAAGTAATTTTGATATTAAATTGCAGTTATTACTTCGGGTAAAATTTTCCTGAACAGATACAATACTCTTTCATGATACTAACGACAAACAGTTACCTTTGTTGCCAGGTAAAGACACAAGAAATGATCCTTATTGATTGAATACTAGGAGAGACTCGTTGAGAGGCGGTGCCAAATTACTTTCGGCATTGCTTTCAATCTAATTTCAAACAATTTTAATTTTTTTATTGTGTATATATGTAGACATTGTTAATACTTATGGCATACCGATCGTAAAAATGAAGATTTTCCTAATTAAAAGTATTAAAAAATTACATTAAAAAGGCGTTTTTAAAATCTGATCTGCAGCTAAATTGAGTTTCCTTAGAAAAATTCGAGATTAGTGCGCTGCAGTTCTCAAATACATGTCTTAATTTTCATTAAAACATATTCTTTCGTTCACTCGTATGTCTGTAAGCTTGGCTGCAAAAACATCAAATTTCGTGTTATTATTGACTTTCTCTAAAAAACCTAAATGCGATAGCAGCATATGAATAATGGGTAAACCCTTTGTTTTGCAACATGAAATATGTCACAATGTAGAAAAATTAAAAATCGACCATAAGTAACTCATGCCGGGAACACTGTCGAGTCTCGCCAGTCAGTCTGGTAGAACTGGGCACGGAGGCGCTGAATTGCAGCGCCTATACTGCATTGTTGAAAGATTATATAAGCGGTAGTGTATGTATTGTATAGCTATTAAAGTAGTATCCTGCATTGACATAACTCCCAAATTTAGTTTTTGTTAATAACTGAAAAAATATTCCAAACAGTTGTTATTGTTTCAGTTATGCTTTCCTGTCCAACTCTTCCTAATGTTGCACATGCTGTAACGAAGGTTATTTCTGGATTCCAATTGGAAAGTCCACTGAGCGGCACAGAAATTGAAATCAGCTGTATTTCTAAGTACCATAATATTAAAGCTCCTTGTCGACCTAGTAGATTGAAATGCATCGGAGGAGAATGGATAGGAATGATACCAATATGTGGTTAGTATTTTAAATAACACAATATATTGGTTTGTTTTGCAACGAAACACTATAAACTTATGTTATACAACAGCATATTTTTTCGTCAAATTTGTTACAACTATGGCAATAATATGCGCGTTCGTAACACGTTTATAAAGGATTTTGTTCGAAGATTTAGAACTGACCCAATCATTTGAAAATTTAAGTTTTGTAAACTTGCATTCAATGTATCTACAGAGGAAGGTTACACTTCGAATTAAAATGCCTGTCTATATATAAAATTTGTTAGTACAAGAAATAATACAAATATTGCTATTCTGTGCGACGGAGTAAACTGAAGCAAATCAATTTAAAGGATAGCAGCGAATATATATTAATTAATATATAATACTTGGTAACCTCAAAATGATTACAAGGACTATGGCTTAGTATAATTAAATATTTGGTACCTAAGTTAGAGTAGTAGTTGAAAATTTGGAAATGTCCAAAAAGGTCACGTAACTTCAGGGGGTTCGTCAATATAAATTGATTGATAGGTTAACACACTACATAATTGTGACTTGATGTTATCATTCACTAGGTTTTTTCCTGTACTGGTAGCAAGTAATATAAAATTAAATTACGTGTATATTTTCTCTGCTAAAAAGAACATTCAGTTACCTTTAGGTACCAAGATTTTATAGGAGAAATGGTAAAATAATGGTATTGAAAGTGTTCTTTTTTGGGAGGAATTATTTTGTTGTAGTGAATAACGGTTGGCAGTGTCTCGACATATCTTTCTTTAATTTAATATTACAGTTTACTCTAAGGAATGTGCGCCACCTCCGGATGTTCGCCATGGTACACCTTTCGACATTAATGCAGCCCGCTACGAGCCAAAGCTGCAAAGGTTCTTTATCAATACCCAGATTTCATACCAATGTTTACCAGGGTATACGATGAGAGGTAACGAAATTCTAACGTGCTCGTCGGGATGTTGGATTCCTGCCGAACCACCAATTTGCCATAGCTTAGAAGAAACATACAGTAAGTTCTTTATTTGTATTTCGCTACTATTCCTTGTATTGGATTTTTATCTAAAAGAAGGTTAGAATTCTCTCGGTAGGAAGTAGGTTTGTAAATGGATAAGCTTTATAGTTATTGCGTATGCGTAGTTTCTTAGATTAAATGGGGAACATTAGACTTTTCTACAGAATATTTGAGACAAATACGGTCATATATGTAACCAACAAATCGAAAACAACAAACCCAAAATAAGCGGATTAATAAAGTCAGTCATTAATTTACAACCTATTTTTTCAACATAATCTCTCTTAAAGAACTTTTTTGGAATCCCTACAATCCACCTATTTATAGTAAGTTTTATCTCATTTAAGGTCTTAAATAGAACATTCTGTAGTGGTTCTTTCAAATTTGGCAATAGATGAAAATTACTAGGAGCCAGATCTGGCGAATAGGGTGAATGCGAAAGCAAGCAATTCGGTGCAATTCATTTGAAACATCCTTCGTTTCTCATGAGGTATGAAGCCTTGCATTGTAATAACGGACGATAACATTTACGTAATTAAACTATAGCCATATTCCTATAACATTCGAAGCACCCCTCGTATTTCTGTTTCCAAAACCATCTTCCATATATCTCATTGTTTTCTGTTATCAAGATTGGCGAGATACATCCAATTAAGAATTCATAGCCAAAAACGATCATCAGGTTTCGTGAACAATTGTGTGCAGATGTTTTTTCAGTTATCTTTTGGGGTACGTTCGAAAATTTGTTTCGAGTATGCATTATTGAAGCCTTAACAATTATGTTTGACAACTGCAAAAATCATCACAGAAACCTTTGACTTAGAAATCAGTTGGTGAATTCTTCCAAATAAATTATTTGACCCATCTCTTCTATAATTCTAATGTCTTCAGTGCTTTGTGGAAACACCAATTTCGTCGTTACTAAGGCAATTACTTTATCTAATGTAAGTTATGTAATTTTCTGTAACATGGAAACATTTTGGTCAACGTACATTGAAACACGGGAAGGTTCTGTAAGAAATGATAAATTTGTTCTGTTATCTGAAAAAATCTATAACAAAGGTTGATAGCTGAAATGATAAATATATAATATAAGATAAAGTTTCTTCTTATACAGGCTGTCCCACGACATGACTGCCACAACTTAAGTATATGTTATTGAAGCAATTTTAAGTTAAAAATGTCTAATGAATATATAACCAAAACTTTATCATAACTGAGCTATAAGCATTTGAAGTTTTAAATAACCCTACTAATGCAGATATTACGCACCGCTGCAAAAATGTCATTAAAAATGATTTTAAGAAAAGTCGCTTTATTTAATTAATTGTTCGAAATGTACACCCAATTGCTGTATACATAGTCTAGCTCTTCTTAGAGTTGAAGACGTAGCTCTGCTAACAGTCTCAGGATCAGTTCGAATAGTTTCTGCGGCATCCATAATCCTAGCCAGAAGTTGTTCTCTGTTTTCAGGTTTTTCTACATAAACCAAATTTTTCAGCCTTCTGCATAAAAAATAATCAAATGGATTTAAGTTTGGTGACGTTGATGGTCAAGCAACAACTGAACCTCTTTCAATCCAGCGGTTCGTATAATTTTGATAAAGACAATCTGTTATTTGTCTATCAAAGTGTGATAGTAGGTGCGCCATCGTGCTGTATTCACATTCGTCGTCTTACATTAAGAGGGACGTGATCTAGTAATGCTGGAAGGTAATTCTCCAGGAAACGGAAGTAATGAACCCCCGTGGGACGATTCTTGATTATAAACAAACCAATGAGACGGTCCTCAATAATACCAGACTAAATATTCAGCGAAAATCTGTCTGGAAAATAGGATTCCCTAGTTTGCCAGGGATTTTCAAGTGCCCAACAATGTTAGCTGCTGATGTTATTGATACCGTTTCGGGTGAAGGAAGCTTCATTACTGAAAAATATTTTCCGACAAAGCCCTCGGTTTCTCACTAACCAGTGACTAAATTCAAGTCTTCATGCGTAGTGGCTAGGTTTTAAAGCTTGTGCAGGTAAGATATGGTATGGGTACAAACCGAAATTGTGTACAGGCCTGCGTGAAGTTTGTTGGATATTCTTCGGACACTAGTAGAAGATTGAACGTCAACGATATTAACACTTTCGCCGCCTATGACATACACGATGTGCCAATTGGATATCCTTGTCAGAAGTCGATGGCTTTAACTTCGTCAGTGAACGTGTTAAGTATTGCTTCTTCTTGAGCAAGTTCTTGTTGCACGGGACGTTCAGAGGTAGCTGCAGGAAACTTACATTACACAATCCACAAACAAAGTAAATATTGGCGTATTCCTTATGCGAAAAAAATGAACATACTGTTATTAATCTTTAAATGTAACATAAAGAAAAACACGCTACATTAACTTAATTGACCTCTACTGTCGTAATGAATAATAAATGGCGAATCACATCAATGAATCAAGTCAACAATTACATATCCTTAAGCTGTGCAGTGATGTCATAGGAAGCTCGGTATATCGGGAATACGGCCAATCATCAAAGCGAATACTTTTGTTAAAATATTCTATATTGCGCCCTGATTTAGCGCCCCCTCAGTAGTAAAAAATACGTGGAGTAGAAAGTACTGACATTATTACATAACAGTCTTAGCCAGTATTTTGTACCTTAATCTTTACTCCTGATGATGCTCAGAATTGGGGTGGATATAGTGTTCTAACAAGAGTTCACCTTAGTTAATGATTGGCAGTATTGCCACTATACATAAATATACGAAGAAATTTTATACTGAAATTTCATTAACGGTGGAGAAATATCAATATCCTATAATTATTATATGTATATGTTGTACATATATTGAGGTATTCCTGTTTTCGTTTTTCAGTTGAATCAAACGCTAGCGGTCAGATAGTGGTATCCCTGTTGACGGGTACGGGGGTACTCCTGTTGTTGGTCGTCATTTGTTTGGTCATAGTATGCCGACGGCGGAAACCACTATCTCGAGCTGTTTCGATACAGCCATCGGTACCAAGACCCGACCTTGCCGATCATGCGGCTCTCCTGCATCATCCGGATAGACTGGCACTCATTGCGTTTGCTGACGGCATGCAAGTAGGGCAGGTAAGTGTGCTGAAACCAATAAAGGACGTATTTTTATTTATCTTAAGCTATTAATGCCGGAGACGAAATGTGAAATTTTGCACAGAGCCATAATTTCATATTCTGTACAACTTTTCTTAATAAAATTTTGCCGTATTATTAACCGAAATGGCACTTTCTCAATTGTAATGACCGCCTTGTTTTTTTATTTTTCACGGTTTACACAGTTCGTCCCGCACAACCATTACTTTGAGGATGACATGGTAGTGATTTAACAAGTTTTATTCAATTTGCTGAGCAAAACGCATTAAATTCCGCTGCATTAAATGGGGGGCCATTATCTGAAACCAATTCTACTGGTAATCCAGTTGTTGCGAAAATCTCTATAAGATTCAGGCTGGTTTCTTTTGACGTGGTTCCTTTTTCATTGGTTTTATATTTGACGACTTAGATCTGCTGTCTACTACTATTGAGAAATTCTACATGCACTCTATAAAAGTTACTTGGTGCTGCTGGCCAAGGTATCCATAAGTTCTATTCGAAAATTGTTGATACTGTTGACAAATATCACAACTGTTTACCAGTTTCCCCATATCACTGTCCACACAAGAGCACCATTAATAACATCACATCAACATCTTATTGTTAGTTCGCTGAATTCCGGTATGGTGTTAATGAAAGAATGTTTGTATCTTTGATTTTAAGGTTTCGGGAATAACTACTCTCCTACCATACATTAAGCAATCCTTTTCTACTGACTAACTCATATCTTTTTTGAAAACATAGCTGTAATTAGTGACTAATGAGCTTTCTTGTCCAACCGGAAATGTAATAGTTAAATCTTTTATCTTATTTCACAATCACTAATTAAGTTAAATTTACGCCCCAAAATATATTTGATTTTTTTAACCGCGAGTATAATTAATTAAGCTTCTGTTTCTGTATTAGAATAATGTTATTCAGTAGCAGATAGAATCTCGGCGCAAATGCGTGGAGCGCTTTTAAGTTGTTACAAAAGCTAGAAAAGACTATTTGTTTTGGAGCAAATTGTTTTATTGCTTTTCAAAATATTCTCCTATATGATTTATACACTTGTGTATGCGTTCAAGCCAATTCTCGAGACATTTTTCCACTTTGAAGTTGGTATCTCGAAAACATGGTTTTTGAAGACTTGGAAAGCGATTTTCAGCACCTTAAAAAGCATTGCTTGTTTGACATTCGGGAACAGATAGAAATCGTTAGGCGATAATACGATCTGGTGAATACGGGCATTATCCGATGACTTTCCCCTCCAAATAATCAATTGTTTGACCGTGCCGTGTAAGAGCTAGCATTGTTATGATACAGAAAGATGTTTTCGATAGTTTTTCCTGATTTTATCGATGACTTCTAGCAAACAAATTGTTGTATACCATTCAGCATTAACTATTCTTCGATCCCCTCAAGGAATGGTTGCGACATGTCCGGTACAACCGAAGAAACAACATTTTCTTGAAAGTGTTTTGTGAACGAACAGCTCTTGTGGGATTCGCTTCATCTAACGGAACACCTAAACATTGGATTGTTGCTTAGTCTCCGGATCATCCGAATGTATTTAAGTTTCATCACTTCTTACAATGTTGTATACGGATTTTGCAGTTCCTCGATCAAATTTCTTGAGCGCTTCCTTACACCAATATAACATGGACCTATCTTTGAGCATTGGTCAAATTATGCGAAATCCATCGGAAACAGTTAACAGTTAAACACAGTTAAATGCTCTTGCAAAATCGAATGCATTGCAGTCTTCGATATGCATAAAATGCCGCTAGCTCACTGTAAGTCACATACCGATCTTCTTCAATCATGTTGCGCACAGCGTGGACGTTTCTTTTTTGGAATAATACCCGGTTTTGGTTGACATTTACGTAAGTCATCACTGACGGATGCACGACAACGACAAACCAATACAATACAAACCAATTATAAACAGTTTTCGGATGGTGCTTCATTATCAAAATTTGAACGAAGCGATTCTATGCCTTGCTTTTGAGTGAGGTCTTTACTAAAATCGTAAACATTTATGCAATAAAAATCTTCACGTGAAATTTCCACTTAGTGGTTGTTTGTAAAAATATAAGAAAGCGCCCCTCATAGTACTGGATGTTCTGTACCGTTAACCTAATGGTTAAGAACAACGCCAAGACCATAACTAGAACTATCACATGGTATATAGATACGTAACTATGAATTATAATGTACAAGTACCGTGTTTGACAAAGTCCGAGGACCGCACGAATAATAGTTACATTACTTTGACTTTATTTTATACCATACACGTAGTCCCCATCATTTTTCGTACTGATAACCCATCTACACACACCGAAAACTTAGATTTTACTGAAGAAGTCTTTATACGGCTTCTGTATAATACTTTAAGATATCTGTTAATAATAAAGAATAAAAACACACTTGGCTGAATTTCACTAGTTTTATTTAGATTGCTCTAAGAATTGTTTCGGTATGATTACATACCATTCTCAAAGAGTGGAATATGACTGAGAATGATATGTAATCATACCGAAACAATTGTTAGAGCAATCTAAATAAAACCAGTGAAATTCAGCCAAGTGTGTTTTTTTGATTATTAATCACGAAGATGTTTCACCAAAAACTAGCGGCTAAATCAATTGATAGTAGATCCTCTTAAAGTAGATTAACGTTTTTCTTGACGCTGAATTTAATGAGCTGAGATAATGACAGTTTTAAGCCAAGGGAATAACATTTATTGATAATTTTCGCTTGGTGAATTTTTAGTTTAGAGAGCTGTATTACTTTAGGCGGAAATATATCCTGTTGTATGATGACAACTCTTCCGTAATTCACGAAATTATTATTTATAGAGACGGCTGGATAATAATTGTATTGAAATTTTCAAAGAATTTTGTTTATTCTCCTACACCCGCGCCTGCGAAGGTGTCAAAACTCGTCTCGACTACATCTACTTAATCACACGTGCGAGTGTTGCCACAGGTAGTTTTGACAGATTGTAATAGTTGTTTTAGCAGCGGCAACTCCTTAGTGCTGAGTGGAGATTCTGATATTTCTTCCTACCGAGTTTTAGTTTAATGATAGTTTAAAATTTGAATACAATAATTATTACTTCATAAATAAGCTGCCTCTGATGTATCTAAGATGTAAAGTCTGCGAAAGTGTGGCATTATATCGTGGCCCGAGGCTAATAGAAATAGCTTTCTTTTTTATAAATTCAGTTGGACAAATTTAAAGTCACAAATAAGAATCATATTTTTTAACGTCCTCAAATTCCTTTTGACGTGATAGAAAATTTACATAGTAATAAAATACGAATACCTTGGCAGGATCAGGTTTATTTTTATGCGGTAGCAGTACTACTGAAACTACATAAGAAGGAAACATTTCATTTACGATGTAGATACACACGTATAGATTCTACGCAACAGATGGAGCTGATATTACGCTTTCGCAGTGCAACTGGTGATTTTTCAGGTTAAACTTTCACTTATTTCATTTTTGTCCTTTCATTTTTCTTTTCTATCGGCATAAGTGATATTTACAAAATTGCCAAAGAAACATCATCGCAATACAAATATATATAGTTTGCCGATGATCAAATCAAGACTCGCATAAAATGCAGTTTGAAAATGCTCAAGAAATTCTTCAAAGTGTGATAGCATCATAACAGGAGACGACAGCTGACTATACTCATGAGCCCGAATCAAAACAATTGGCGGTAGGTTAGGTATTTAGCGATAGACCAAAATCGACAGAAGTAACTAGCTTTTTGAGACATTTTGAAGAAAATTACTTTTTGTACCTTACAAGATCCTTCCAGCATACCTCTTTGTCTACAAAAATCGAATTATAACTCAACTCCTATAGAATTAACCACGTGTTTGCTTGCATCTAGTACTTGTTCAAAATGGTCCAGTAAACCAATATTCTTCCAAAATTGTAAGCTAGCGCGTGATATTAGTTATCCCATATAGAAGTCTTACATGACCCCGCCGTAACTAAAACGAAATAAACGTTTGGAACAAATGTTTGAATTCCTCGGTACTTTTATATTCAAGACTATCGCCACCTTAAAACTGAATTTTCAATCGGATTTTCAAACAATATCAATTTTATTTATCGAAGTTTCAAAAACACCGACAAGGAATTCTATTCGATATTGTCAAATGTTATGGAAACGTATTGGTGCTAATTTGGGGAAGGAGAGCATCCATAAACGATTGGAAAATAGATTAAGATATTTGCAAATCGATATTCAGCATTTGCATTTTGACAAAGAATTTGGAAACCTAAGGAATCTATTGGACATGTGTATAGGAGGTTCTCTATAAGTGTCACCAGAAACAATCCACAAACTCTCAGGAAGTAACTTCATCTGGCTTGCTGATGCAGGTATTTCTTTAGAATAATCCGGACATTCTGGGCTATACTTCGTTCTTAGTTTCATATGTTGAGATATGTTAATTCTCAAAATTCCCATATTTAGGCAACTAAAAATCCCAGCACGTTACATTGAAAGCGCTGTCATTCGTAGAAGACTGACGTTTGGTGGGGAGACGTTTTGGCGGAGCATAATTGACCCTATCTTCTTCAATACAATTATAATAACAGCTTCATACATTGGCACCTGCAATACCTTCGTACATCGACTGGATAATGTGAAACTCTCCGCTTGATATTTCCTGTAGGACGGAGGAACGTCCCACCTCCATAGACATGGTCGAAATTTAGTCCTTTTTGGGGACCTCATCACTCCGACGATACCCGAGCTGATGTTGCCTGATTGCATTTTATGGAGATATTATGGGGCGGGGAATACCGTAACAAAGTATAAACCAATGATGCATTAAGAGTAAACATCATCGATTAAATTTAAGTAGTTGACATACTAGCAAGCAGATACATCCGAAAATACGATACCATGGATTCAATTCTGTTTGTGTGCAAGTAGTGGCAGTCTCTAGCACGTACTACAGCACCTAATTTGAAGTAAATCATGTTCAGAGTTTGAATTGTTAAAAATGTATATATTCGTTTTAGCATTTCTCCTTCCCCCTACAATAATCCACTTTTTTCTATTGGGTATGTTCTTTTCTGGAAGTTATCTGCTGTTCATTGCTTTCTTTACAGCATGTGTCCATCTTCAGAATTGCTGAATGTATTTGTGGAGAAGTTATTTAATATTCGCATATAATTTCTGTTCAAAATTGTTTCTACCTCAATTTCATGTCAATTTTGCTTCTGAGAACACTGGAAATAATAAATATAGTTTTACAGATCATTAATATTACAGGTAGTAATAATAAGTGCTTTCTTCGGACTTACAGAATTATGGGTAGAATTAAAGGTATGCGACAGGTCTACTACAGTTTTAGAGATATATACATAGCAGTTGATACACTTTATCTATGTACAAAATAGACTTCAACGAACAGAATCATATATACTTTTGTACTACAGAAAATAGATAAAATAGAAGTTAAGTTTTTAGTCTATTTTGGGAATTTACACAGGGGATAATCTCTTCTTCGGAAAGCCGTGATGGTAGATTTATAAGCACATTTAATGTATTCAGCATGCGGTAGGTACTCCGGTAATTCGAAATTAAATACCAATTTTCCATACTACAATTTAAATGCATATCTTGAAAAACTAAACCTTCTAAGAAAAATCGTAGCACAAGTAGTAAACCACAAAGCGAATCGAAATTACATGTTACTGCTCGAGTAAATAAACACGAATGTGACGAAATAATACGACCGTAATTGATAACTGTGGCTTTTTAGCGGTGCTAATGCGACATTAAGTATACGTTTATGGCGTTTTTCGTAAACATCAAACCGAATGAATTCGTTTGGCTTCTCTGCCGGATTTTCATTCCCATTGCTTTCCGAATGTCAGGGCACGAACTCGCTTCGAGCAATCTCTGAAAAGGCATAACGCCGCCATCGACGAATTTAAACGTCCAAGCATTAAAGTGGTACTTCTCGGTCCGCACGCCATGCATTCTCCATACATTAAGAGATATTACGGGCATTAGAGATAATTATTATTATAAAAATCAAATTAGTCTATTAAGCGTTTAATACCATCCCGAAATCGTGAGACATTAAGTAAGACATTCCATTTTTTGATAATTTACCTCTGGATCGTTTTTATATTGTACGCGTTTCCATTGAACTCGCGTCACTGTGGTAATGGTCATTTTAACTATTAGCACGTGCTTGTTGTTGGCTCAATTTAATAACATAATTATGCGTAGGAATCTTTCCGGGATAATATATTCAACAATGATTCGATGGCAAGATTTCGACAACTATAAATTCACCAATTCACGATAGATAATTAGTTGTGCAGGTTTCTATTTGGTAGTGTATATTTGAAATTTTAATTAGCTAATTGTGACATATAGACTGTAAGCCAAGAACTAGATATAGATTGTAATGATATGGTGTCGTAGAAATTATTGACGATAGAATTGAGGAAGTAGGAAAATCTGGTTTAAAATTAATTCAAATAAGCTGGTCCTTCTTATTACCACATCGACTTACATATGTATACATTTCCGGAATTGAATTATACCTCACCGATGATATAATACATAACCCGTTTCCCTCGCTATTATAAAAGTATTCTCTTCATAGATACATTAACTTTTCTCTCCATGACACAGCTACTGTGGCCCTCCGTAGCGCTCTCTACTTCGGAAAACAGTGTTTTCGGTACTTGCCAAAAACACAACCTGGTGAAGTACATTGCACTGTCGTGAACAAAACGCTAATGTGAAGTTCCAAGTCTGGAAATTGTTTGGTTCTTATCGTGGAAGCTTTGGTGATAATCTCCAAATAAATACTTCAATAACAAAATTCCACCCCAACACTTGCTCTAATTTTGCTCTTATAGATACATCACGTTCAGAAAAGCTAGACAAAATTGATGACAAAATAATAATTCAAAACTCAATCATGCATAGGTCTCTTAATCACGGGCTTGTGGCTTTGACCCCCGCATTGGGTGTCAATTGCATCTCTCCAAAGTCGAACTTGGCTAAGTGAAAAAGGGTTAATACGTAAGAGGGTGCTAAATGCTACCCAAAGAGATAGGGTACCTACCCTCGAAAATGAATGTACAGAGGAATAGGGAAAACACTTACTACTCCTTTTAGGCTTCCTTAGCTCGGGTAGCTAACTTGCTTGAACTAGCTGGTAAATTAAAGCGTCAGAAAATTTACTGCTTGGTATGCAATTCCGAGATATCGGCAAGTGGAGAAAATCTTAAAGAGTAGACTTGGGCTAGGTAAGCAATGACTATAGGAATTGTGATAAAAAAATAATAGAGAAGCTTTAGCCGTGTACTCATTTAGACAAAATTAATTAATCACAATACTTGAGATGTATTGAGAAAACTACTGCTACCTATAGAAGTCATAAAAGCCTGATGGTGCTTTTGCAAATGACTTAGTTTACGGAAGATGGGCAGAAATATCAATTGTTCCTCGAGCACTAAAACCGGCTACTTAGATAATAATTTACTTTACATAAAATTTAAGTAATAGTTATATAGCTGGCCTAGGTTTTTAAGAACTACCCTAACTAAACTGAATTAAATTAAATAATTGACCGAGTGACCTTGACGTAGGTTTTGCAGCCTCATACGATAAATTGAACTATAAATTCACGTTCGAGGTTATGATAAACTGAATTATATTACTAGATACAAATTAAAACTCTTCAGAGCTTCGAAAAATCCTTTTTACCACTACTTCTTGGGAATGCTAATACGGAATTCATTTTAATTCGGTACTTGCTTTGTCGTTTCGTGGAAGAGAAGGATCCATTCATGGTCAAAGCGAAGATCCAAATAGGTCACCAGCGCTGTTAGCTACGTAAGATTTGGCGTAACATTTATCGGTGTCAGTTAACTTAAGATGTTGGTTAATTGAAAACGTTGAATGGTGAGTTCTTTGAAAAAGTTACGGCCGTCAACAAGATGAGCGAAACATAACAAATGACATACTTTGTAGTAGAGTACTGCGCTCCGACATGAAAGGGTGCGGGCGAAGTGTTTCACCAAGCGAAACGACGGCAATCATCGGACAAATCACACTAGGGTTATGAAGCGTGCTACATCCAAATAAACACAGAAGCAAAGCAAAATGGCTGCTCCAATAGCACTGGCAGGGTAAAACTCTGTCCGTAAAACCAAGATTAATCAAACCAAATTTACTCTTGTCGTCGATGATTGTCGAACTTTAAAATGTCCCACAGACGTTTTCGTTAAAATACCGGATGAAGAATGGAGTTGTCAGGGGACACGCGCATAACTCAAACAAACCAAAGTCCTCAAATAGCGCCCTACCAACCTCCAATCGAATGAGAATCGATAACGTTAAATAAATAAATTTTCGCTGATAAACTGAAATGTTTAGCGATACATAACTTAATTTTCATGGTAACTTCCATTGTTAATATTTTATAATTAAGAATTTATAGCTATCAAACACAACTAACATAAGCAAATAAGCTTGATATTTGGTTACAAAAGGGATCTCAGGAAACGTATTAACAGATGTGTTCCTCTTTTTTAAACGCGAATAAATGATTCAGTTTTCAAACTTACGGTAAAATATGAATTATCTACAATGTTCCTAACCAAAAATCTAGGAATTACCTAACAAGTTTCTGCCAGTATCGTAGAAATTTCAAAGTTGAAGGTAAGACACAAACCAGAACTCAGAACCAGATCACCCTGGT
Source organism: Chrysina gloriosa (assembly GCA_038088585.1). Classification (NCBI taxonomy): domain Eukaryota; kingdom Metazoa; phylum Arthropoda; class Insecta; order Coleoptera; family Scarabaeidae; genus Chrysina; species Chrysina gloriosa. The sequence continues at coordinate 21,330,083 of CM076090.1, forward strand.
CTGGGTGTCAGGACATGAGGGGCATGGGGGAAATGAGATGGCAGACATCTGCGCAAAAAAGGGGCTGAGAGAAGCTTTATTGGACCTATCCCACCTTTTGGGTTTAACAAAGGTCTCCTTAAAGGTGAGATAAAGAAATGGACAGCGTCCATTACAATGAAACACTGGAATGAGACCAGCGGGCTGGAACATTCCAAAAATTTCTGAGCTTCGACGCTAGGAGGGCGGATCTCGCCCTAAAACTGGACAGGGGAAGCTTAAAAACACTGACAGGAGCACTCACAGGCCACTATACCTGTAACAAGCACCTTCACAAAATGGGCTTATCCAACACGGACACTTGCAGATTCTGCGGTGAAGAAGAGGAGTCAATGGGACACTTGATCACTAACTGTGGGGCACTAGGCCACAGGAGATATAGACTACTACATGCATATACGCTGAGTGAGGAGGACCTATTTACACTCCCATTGAAGGAGCTGATCCTGTTCCTCAGCGTATTAAATAAATAAATAAAACAAACAAGAGGAAGCACAATAGATCAACGTGGTCGCAGTGCAAAGGGCCATTTTGGGCCAGACCCCACCTCATTACAATACAATACAATACAAGACACAAACCGCATAAGTTGGCTAAACCAAACAAGATATCTAAATATTTGCAATGCTAATTTGGAACCTATTCGTACCTGAAAGCCTGCAGGTGGACAACAAACAAGGAAACAAAAATGGTTGCAATCGCGTCTGAAACAAAATAAAATCAAAGTGTCTAAATTTTTACAAATTTATGTATATACTGAAAAGCATTAAGTAATTTTATCAATCAGAGAATGTTGCATCAAAGCATATGCGACTTCACAAATCCAAACAGGTGTAAGCGATATCGCCAAACCGCAGTCTCCTACAAAATATATAACGCAGATAAGGAAGTTTGGTCATCTTTTGTAATCACGGATTCAAACCGGATCTCCAGCAACATGACAAAGAAAATCAAAATTAGAGATTCATATGCTAAAGATGTTGAATAGGATTTATATGAGAGAGAAACTTAGGGATTTATTCATTTAGTACGTGGTGACCATATTACTATTCTAATATTGATCGAGCGACGACGGAGCAGCAAGTGTTAAATCATCAAATAATAAACGTTGATGTTCATAATAACTAAACTCTTGTCGAGAATTAAAATCTTAATAAAATAATATCTGGATGACTAATTAAATTAGGTTCGATAATGGACAGCTACCAACTAACTGTGCAAATGCTTACTAAATAAGCACAATTTGTATATGCCAATAATGCGTGACGAGAATTAACTGCAGTTGCGGTCTACGATTAACAACGCCTAATTCTTCGCACGGATTATTGGCATGTGCAAATTATGCTTACATGGTAAGCTTTTGTACAATTGTTTGATAACTGCTCATTAATTTAATTAGGTTGTTATTTGGAGTCATCGAGGTTTTATTTGATTGGCTGTCAAACTGGATTGGTAGATTCTCTTAACATCCTTCAACACTACCAACTAAGTTTCCAAAATGAGTCAATGTATATTATATTATCAGCAATATTGTATTAGATATTCTCTCATTGAATGCTATTTTCGAAGAGGAAGGACAACGTGCTGTTTGCTTCCCCTGCGAAGACACTTCGAATGCTCATATGCAAGCAGTTTCAATAAAAACCATGGAGTATCAGATATTAAAATCGCCAACAAGCCCTAGTCACACAAGTTACGGAAAAAAACACTTTAAAAAACATACTAGCAATCAACGACTTGGAATTGGAAAAGAGACACATTTCCAGGAACAAAGTCCCCAGGCAATATGTCTGAAGTAGAATTTCAGGCTAAAATAATAAACATTGCGCTCAATTAATAAATAAAGCGCAACCCGCAGGGAAAGTTGAGAAGTTCAAAAGGCAGAAATAGGAATATTAGAAAGGTAAAAAGGCAAATTTAACAATTAATACTCCTCCCAACTTGTAAGGACGGTAAACACAGCCGGGTTACAATAGTTACAACCATATTCAGGAAATTTGATCTAATTTCAAACATAAATAAAAGATATGGTTCTCCTAAAGCCGTAGATCGTACTCGGCAGCGCGTGCCATTCAATTTCTTAAACTTAGTATTGTTCTTTTGTAAGATAACGGCAATAGACAGTTAGCGTTTTTGTGTTTAAGCTTGTTCCTTCTTCTGGCTAGACTTCTGAGCCTTATCTTCTAAGGCTTAAACATAAGCTCTTCCATGTTTAACGTCGTTAACGCACATCTTTCCTTAAAGCTCCAAATTGCCACATCTTTAAAAAGGCATGCATAACTCCTCGAGGAGACACTGCCAATCTTGTTAGTTTTCTGAAGGCGCGCTCAGGATATTCTCCTTAAAACTTATTCACGAGGTTTCGATATATATTGAAGGCTTACGTCGGACTTATAATGTTAGGGCATATCTTCGCTTAAAACACAATTTTTAACCAATGTGATTAGTCTTATTCCACGAGTAAAAGCTTATACAACTGTGGGTCGTCAGTTCTCCGAAAATATGGACTGCGATTATGGGGATGGTGTGGCAAGCTTTCAACCTGATTTAGGCAATTTTCGTGGACAATTTTGATGGGAATTGTTGGGATGTCCATTATATTTGTTAGGTTGGAATCATCAGATTATCATTAGTTCAACTTCCTGAAAAATGGATTAAGTGATAATACCTGTACTGCTAATGAGAATACAATTTTTCTGATTGTTTTCTGATGTGGTTTTGTTACGTACTACAACAAATTGGATTGTTTTGACACAACATAGTAGAGAAAAAAAATAATAAAAAAACTGGTGCTATCCTCATGTATTGTTAATAAATTTAAAGGAACATGTACCTACCTTATTTTAACAGCAGTTTTTAAAATTCATGCTATTCGTAAGAACTGCTTCCAAATTTGGCACAATAAAACTTGAATTTAATTATGTGTTCGTATGATTAATAATGGGTGAAAGTTGCTGTAGATCTTAAGAAAGAAAAAGACATTTCTACATGCTGACATACATAAATCGACATGGACACAAATCAAATGCGGTATTATGTAGGAAAGGTCAACAACATTGTTATTTACTTCTCGCGATCTTGTATCTGCTTGAATAGAGCTTAAAAGGCAAAGCACAATTATTCCAAATTTAAGGAGAATGACTAATGTGTAAATAAGCTATTGCTTAATTCTTAGGCATGTGCACCTTCTTGTTGTAGACTTACTCGCCATAAACTTAGCGCCACGAATCCTAACAAAAAATAATGAGAATTGCGGTGAGTCAGCATACATAACATGCATATGTCTATTAAAGAGAAACAAGTTATAAAAATCTGAAGGAGAGAGATGGAAAGAAAAAAACGGCGCTAAAATGAATTACGCAACCAGTATCGAAAGTAGCGAAGTAACGATTATAATTTCAATCCTTAGTCATATTAACAACTATCAATAATAATTACGGCGAGAGTAAACTAGGCAAACTTCTTCCCTATATGGTGATGGTTTTCTGTACCACGGCCGAACGATTCTAATCAGATATTATATATTGAATTGTTTTCGAACGCTTTCATAATACGGCTACGTAGTGACAGGTGAAACCAGTGGCGGCGTCATTCCGTGTGATTTAAACGATCGCTGTGTCACGATGTTTTCTCTTATCTGGTGACACTGAAGACATAATGAATGTAAAATATGCAAGCTGCTTCTATTTCACTGAATTTCAAAGAAAGCTCAGTGAGATTCTACATACATAAAGTACAGGTAAAGCGAAAGTGAAGATAAATTGAATATTGGGGAATATATTTACATAGTGAAGACCCCTTTATTATTCAGTCATCGTTCAATTTATGACGATGGAACTTATTCTTATACGGAATATTTAAAGCAAAGTTAAGTATTCACTTCTGGATTTATTTAGACAATAATTTGAATTCAATACTGAAATTGGGTGTTGTACGCATCACTTAAGTCTTGTTAGAGGCTCATTTAATAATTGTCACTGAAAATGCGATCGATAGATGCATTTGAAATGATTGTTTGTCAGTCCGCTTGTATGTTTGTTGGAGGACCGGCGAAAGGTGTAATAAGAATAACAACTGTAACAAGAAAGAATCAATTTAATCATGCCCTTAATTGCATAGCGTGTATTCCGTTTTGTATCTGCGCATCAACAGATCGTGATATCAAACGGTATAGTAACTGTAAAATTAAAGTTGTTACTGGAATTAGGAAGTTCTTTGCATTGGAAGTCACTACTTCTAACTTTGCAATTAGATGGTGATACCAAGGATCAGTATAAAAAGATTAAAATGGAACTTCGATATAGCGGCCTTTTAAAGTGTGCCTTAGTTATACAAACGAAATGATCGTAGGTTTGATAACAACTTTTCAGTTTTATCAAGATACCTATCAATTTTTTATTCATTCGCTAGCATATATTTTTCTTTGAAGCAAGCCAAGCGAGCTTACGTCCGTACACTTAAATTGTCAAAGGAGTATACCGCCACCTTCTTGTTGTCAATAATGAACCTTCTAACGTTCTCTTTGATGATGATGCACGCCATCGTCATTCCCTTTTTTATCTGTTTCCATTAGAAGCGGCTGAAATCGATCGGAGAATTGAGAGACAGCGTGTGCAAGCTTTGAGAAAAATACACTCGGAATTAGCGCAGCCAGCGCACGAAGAGGCAATAAGTAAATCGATAGTCGCAGACATAATGAATGGTAATTAGGTAATTAAGTCCACAATGAACAGCAAATGAGCAAAATTCAATTAAAACAAATCCCCAAAACAATAAATCGCAATTAGTTCAGACGAGCATCTCACATGTATCGGGACGATTTTGCTGATGTTCATTCGATCGTTCTTCCTTTTTTTATCATTACGATTACGTAAGAGTGGAAACGTGACCGATAGATTGAAGAAGAAGCAGTAAAAGAGAACGTATCATCACATAAACAACGATGACGTTGAAATGGGTACGAGGGCAAAGGATGGCACGTCTGCTCGCAGTGAAAAACGTCATTGCTGTCTAACAAGAACAGATTGATATTAATTGAGGGTATCTCGTAAATACATTGATTAATTTCCAACGCAAATTTCTATTCTATTTTGGTCTTCACATTGTTGTTTTCGTTTATTTTGATCTTCATATTTTGAGTGTATATATAATTTAAGCAGTTCAGAAATAATTTGGATTTAGAAACGGAAACAAAAAGAGAATAGCCCCTATTCTCTTTCCACTGAGTCTACTAAAGTACTACAGAATATATTAACAAAATATATTTATTTACAATTTTTAAAAGTAATTCTCTTTACAATCAATGTATACTTGCACACGTGAAAACCAATCTCCAAAAAATGTTTCTCATTCTTCCCCTGTTAGGTTGTTTATATCATTTCTAAATGCGTCCACCACTTCTTCGACCAATGTAAAACGGAAATCCCGTAGCTAATCTTGTACATGTATAAACAATAAGAAATCATTAAATGTCACGTCTGAATTATATCACAAAATTTTTTTTTTCCATGTTTTGGTTTTGGAGAATTTAGGGCAAACAAACTGTAGTGAACCATTCAGCAGCGATGCTGCAGTGCTACAATAGAAGCATGTCCAATCATTCCAAAAGATGTGGCGACTATCTTTTTGTTTCCGCTTTTCTCATCAATCGCATTTATTGGATGTGACTCATTCTCAAAGACCCAAACAGCCGATTGTTTTCTCGCGAGCATAGCAGTATACCCATGTTTCACCAGCTGTTGTAATGTTGCGCACCAGATGAAACGACCTATTGTTAAAGCGATCAGATGTAGACCTCCACTATTTTACACGGTCTTTTAAAACTAATAAAAGTAGGGTCGATAGCGAGTTGAAGTCTTTCAAAGACGGTGTTAACCAAAGGTCACAGGAGACGCTTTCTTTCCTCTGTGTTTTCCCCAACGGAGAATGACAACCTAGTTGTCGAAATACGTAATTAGACCTTTTGAAATCGGTGTGGTAAAGGTAAGAATTAATTTATGTAAGGAACTACGAGCATCGTCGGTATTAGCATGTTGGAGGGTATGTAGACCTAGGTAAACCATCATTTCCTTATACAAGATCTCAACGGTTGGATGAGAATGTTAGATACTTTTTACCACTAGGTGATTAGCACCAAATCAGTAGCTTGGAATCAAGTACCATCTATGGCCTAATGTATATATTGTAGTAATATGAAGGAGGAAAGTTTAAATTAGAGGAATATTAAATGACATTGTTTAAGAATTTGTTTTTTTATTTACGCTTAAAAATTGGGAATAAGATCATCACCGCATGTAAAGTTGTTAGGAAGAGAATTCATTATACTAATCAACTCCTCTTCAGAGGTAGTGCCTAGCGAGAATGCGAGACGATTGGAGAAAGTATTAGTAAAAACAGTTGACGCAGAAGGCGCGTAAGTGTTAGAAAAGCGTTGAGCGAAGCCCTCAACTATATCCTGAGGAGACTCAAGCAGAAGGTCATTATGATGCATTTCCCCGGCAGTCTAGACTCACCCTTCTTAGAGCGGATGAATTTAAAAATTTCTCTAGGGTTAGACTGAATGGAGTCTTCTGCTCTGTACATAAAAGATTTCTATTCGTCTGAATTCATCCAAGAGGAAAACGTTCTTAGATGTTTTCCATTTATGTCTGTAATACTCTTTAAGTTTCAAATTTGAAATCAGTCCAAAAGAAAACCATGGTGGATAATCTGAAAACAAGTATGAACCGGAGATTTGAGATACGGAACAATTGATGGCTTCATACAGAGTTGTATAAAAAGCATGGAGAGCAAGATTAACATTAACAATTTTGTAAATATATCGTCCTATCTTTCCAGAGAAGTACGTCTTTTCACTTTGGGTGAACTGTTCTACAAAGTTTCTATTCCTTAAGAAAGAAGTTGGATAGAAATTCAGGTTTCATATCATCAGAGACCTATGGACCTGTTTGTTTATGTTAACCAAAATTTCGACTGTGTTTGGGCCCATCCATGCGTTTCTTTCTACAAGTTCTTATTATCTCAGTCAATGCCTTTACTAAAAAGCTTATCAATCTCTCCATTTGTAACCAATTTTCTTAGTTTCTCTAGAACGGACTCGCCTTCATCATTTTCCTCGTTTTCATTCCTGATTTTTTGGCTACGTTTTTAACGTTCCTTTTTGTGCTCTTGCTTTTTATTTTCTTCGTTTATCGTCTGATCGTACGTGGAATAGATATGAACTTGCCATCATCTGTATTAATAGTGGTTGTTTCCTGGCCTCATGACCAGTCTAAACCTGTCTAAACCCAGTCTTTCGATCATGGAGAGGCAAAGATCCTTTTCTGTGAGTCAGCTCGAATTTAAAATACTCTATGCGAGCATATTCTTCTAATACATGTACTCAAACCTATGATACTTTATGCTTTTGTCCTATATTCTACTTCATCTTTTCTTTTATGAATCTTCTTGTTTCCAAAGGACTTAACCGAACAAATAAATGTGTCCATTCATTGCCCTGTAATTTGAGGTTGTCGAAATATGATAGATGGATAAATTACTTGCAAAGTGAAACTTCTAGAAGAAGCGAGCAAGAATATTGTGGGAGTTGCTTTGTTTTGAACGCCGTAGTATACAATTGATTAAAAGAAGATGATGTAAAAGCATAATGTTGTATCCTTAATTCGCTTCATGAGATATCAAGACGGGAAAACTACTGTAATGTGCTAAAGAGAAATGTTGCTGCTTTAGGTGAAGTTGGTTAATAACACAGCTTTACAAATTTTTAATTTGGAAAAATACCAAGAAAGCCACATGCCTATATAAGTTAATTGGGACCTCCTGAACACGAAAACCGCTGTAATTTTTTTTTTTCTAAGTACCGTTTTTTAGATAACGGTACTTTTGTGTTTTTCGGTGTATGGTCCCACTCAAACCCTTGTGGAGCCCAACCGAAAAGTCCGATCGAGATAAATGGCATATCGTTGGAAAGGTAATTGAATGCCTTTTCCGTCGATATGCTGCAAAATTTCTATCTGACAAGAAATGGCTGAGTTATGGCACCCCAAAGTTCAAAATTTGCCTATTTTTTACGTTTGTTTCAAAATTTTTCATTTTTATTTCGTTCTTTTTCTACGTTATAGTAAAGATCTGGAATGTTTTATTTTTTTACCAAATAGTTTATTTAATTACCAACATTTTAAGCGTAATTTGAAAAAAAAACGGATGAAAAATAAAGTTTTTATTAAGGATTTTGTGGAACGACAATATTTTCATTTTCATTGCTCACACACTATATTCGGCGTAAATTCAAAAAATTTAAATTAAAATGACGAGCGACTTGAACTTTTGCGTTTTTTTCGGATAGATCTTCGCGAATGAGGAACCAACAATAGTCCGCCATCATTTGTTCATCCCACCAGCCTGTGTAACGTCTCTCGATTTCTTCCATTTCCTGGTGAAATCTATCACCTTGTTCATCACTTTCGGAGCCCAAATTCGTGGGGAAAATATCCAAATGACTGAATAAGAAGTGTAATTTAAGTGTCATATTTGAACCTAAAAGTTAAAAAGAATCAATTTTCAAATGATAACGGCCTTTTTGATATACATGCTTTCACTCAAAGCTTACCAATGGCATTGAATTTTTGCAGTAAGGTATCGATCTTCTCAGCGTAATCAGGACTTCTGTAGTTTCCCAAAAAGTTGTGTACGATGTTCTGGAATGCTTCCCATGCCTCCAAATGAGCTGGACCTAAACACTCATTAAATGCTTGGTCACCGTACAGATCCCAAATTTGGGGTCCATCAAATATACCAGCTTCAATTTTGCTCGCTGTGGCTCTCGGAAATTTTTGTTTAAGTTAATTCATGGTAAGACTGCATTTTGGCAACTTTTTCACAATATTTGTAAATAACCCAAGCTTAATATATAATGGAGCAAGTATTATCTTCTCCTGAGGAATGAGTGGGTCATTTTTGATATTGTACTCTCCGTGCGTTCGTCCACTTCGCTCGGGCCAAACTTTTCGGGTGTAGTGATTCTGACGGTCACGGCTGTCCCATAGACATAGAAAACAGGGAAACTTCGTATTGCCCCCTTGCAATCCAGATAGTATGGCAACTAATTTAAAATCAGAGCAAACTTTCCATTGATGTTGGTCATAATGTATGAGATCGAGAAGTTCTTTCATTGCTTCATATGTTTCCTTTATGTATTTTCCATATCCGATTGGAATTGATGGTTTCGTATTCCCTTTATGAAGCAAGACTGCCTTCAAACTATCCTTGCCTCCATCCAGAAAAAGACGCCATTCCTCTGGGTCATAATTTTGTTGGAGAGCATAGAAAAGACCACATATGTTGGCACAAAAACAAAAGTTTGCCGTTTTTGCGAACAAAAGTGCAAATTGTTTGCTGCGATCACGGTAATATGTAACACGTGTCTCAGGAGCACAATATCCCCACTGTTGCAATCGTGATGCAAGTAATTCAGATTTCGATTTCGGCAAATACAAATCTCGGCACAAGTCATTAAACTCGGCCTGAGTAAGTAAATGGGGTTTCTTATTTGATTGCATTTCTGATTCACTGCATTCATCTGATGAATCATTTTTATTGTTCTTTTTCGTATTTCTGTGGGCCCCGCTACAATCAGCTGTGGTTTGGGGCACGATACTGAGTGCGGCACTGGCAGCGTCACCGAGCTAACAACTGGATAAACTGGTTCAATTCTAGGTCCGATAGCCTTTTCCGTTAAACAGAAATAACAATCTGTTGTATGGTTGATCTGGTTTCTCCATTGCATTGGCTTTCCAAATGTGAAGAAACACTCTTCACCCTTACCAATTTCATTTAATATTGTTCGGCAGTTGTTACATGCATTATTCGGTGTCCACGGTTTGTCGAGAGACGCAGGTCGAAAGCCGAAATACTTCTTATACGCTTCAGATAAATTTTTCGTATTCATTTTTCGCATCAAATGTTGTGATTTCTTTTTCACAAGAAAACCACAAACATAACAATATTCGTTGGGATCGATTGAACACATTTTATTTTTTGCACGTACAAAGCCAAACTGACATGTGTTTGCTGTGACAGAGAGAGAGCAAAATGTCATATTTCGTCAATCAGGGCTACCAACATATACAGAGATTCAAATTCCGTTTTTTTTTAAATACGTTAAAACTGGTGGACGCCGAATATAGTGTGTGAGCAATGAAAATGAAAATATTGTCGTTCCACAAAATCCTTAATAAAAACTTTATTTTTCATCCGTTTTTTCAAATTACGCTTAAAATGTTGGTAATTAAATAAACTATTTGGTAAAAAATAAAACATTCCAGATCTTTACTATAACGTAGAAAAAAAACGAAATAAAAACGAAAAATTTTGAAACAAACGTAAAAAATAGGCAAATTTTGAACTTTGGGGTGCCATAACTCAGCCATTTCTTGTCAGATAGAAATTTGCAGCATATCGACGGAAAAGGCATTCAATTACCTTTCCAACGATATGCCATTTATCTCGATCGGACTTTTCGGTTGGGCTCCACAAGGGTTTGAGTGGGATCATACACCGAAAAACACAAAAGTACCGTTATCTAAAAAACGGTACTTAGAAAAAAATTACAGCGTTTTTTGGTGTTCAGGAGGTCCCAATTAACTTATCTAGGCATGTGGCGTTCTTGGTATTTTTTGGCTGTAAACCAGTGTAATCATTTGCAAAAAGCAAGCTTTAAATAGTATGACGTACTAACTAAGGTTCAACAAACGACTGCATGATAAGTTATCATTAAGTTGTGTAACCCGCACTGACGATGTCTCTCCACTGCATGTCTCCACCTACGTACAAGTCGCGAAATTAAAATCCGGAAGGACAGCGCCAGACCGGTTTACACAACTTATCATGCACTCGTTTGTCGAACCGAAGTAATAACTCACTTCCGGATTTTACATTTGTTCTCAAAGTGCAAAGGTCACATTCTTAAAACATCTTACGAAATTTAAATTGATAGATGATATCACGTAACTTGTAAGAATTTAATAGTGCGGGAACGTTTAAATAGGGAGCTTAGGGTTGAGATTATATTGAATAGTAGACCAGGAAAGTCTATAATATTCATATAATTTCATATAATATTCGAAAAAAAAATAATGCTGTCATTGGTAATCTTTGTTTGAAATTGTGAAATGAAATGCAATTACAGACTAAAATATTGACTACTAAGTTCTTTAATACCGTATCTATTAATTCACATTAATGGGCGTTGTCGCGAAAAATATTCAATATTATAAATTATGAAGAAAGGTGGAGAAGTGCCGAGTAAGTTTCATGTTTATTAATACCAGGATACATTTCTTCATCTTGCGGTGGCAATTAAAACATAAAAGTTAACTTTCATAATCCGCATCGTTCTTTTTCTTTTCTTATAAGAAATATGTTAAATGGTTCAACAGAGATACCATTTTGGTGTGGCCAGTAAAACTATTTGAACTTGGAGTTGCAATTACTGTTTCTGAGATTTGCGGATGTAGTGATTCACGTACGTTTCATCGCATCTCAGAAGTCAAATAATAAATTAATGGCGTCGTAAAATTGGATATCGAATGATTGATTCGGAAATTAAATAATGTGGCATGCCTGCTGGCAAACTGAGAGACAATGGCCCTGTAATGTGAACTGCGATTATAACCCGGGTCCAGTTCATAAATAAGAAAATGTCATTTTACTGTTATTTGACTGACATCAATATGTCGAAAGATGCCGTTCGATTCGCGTCTTCTTAAACTTAAAAAATTTCCTGTTCTCTTATTTGCAATTAAGATGGTTAAGTTACTGTGGAAACACGATTGTTTCATATTTCACATTCAACGTTCTCTCGCATTATGTGTTTTACATTCTGGTCTGGTGTGAATATTTCTTATTTTTCATAAAGAGGAAAATATAATTTTTCACGATAATTTCTTAAACCATTCATGATACACGAAGCTTATATTGGTGCGCGGGTGGTCACCATCTGTTTATTTAATATCGTCGAGTCTGCTACGTTGATTATAAAGGAAGGTTATTTGAGAATCTTATCATGGTAGGGTCGAAGGTCTGTGCATGTAATGCAATCATCTTAACTAATTATCCATCATTTTTTCGTAGACGATTACGGAGATTTTTGGCAATAGGTCGAGACCCCGCCGCAAGGGGTCACACACATTGTGTATCGAGCGTCAAACCTATTATGACGGCGGTCTTTTGTTGTGTTCTTTAGAGAGAGTATTGATCGCATGAAACGCGGACTTCGTTCGCCGTAATATAATTAATAGATTATTTTTTACCACATGTATATGGTTAATTAAGCTTGAACACTCATTGTTCGTTCTCTTGATGTTTTGGCGAACGGTGACTAAAGAAACTGTAAACTCAGACGTCTGCTCTTTAACGGCACTAAACAAGGATTGCAACAGAAGACGAAAACTGCCAACAGATGAACCATGAGATATATTCTTCTTCGTTCTAAATTGATAGTCACATTTGCATGTTTTTAGCGATTGTTGATATTATTTATTAAATGGGCGTTGAAATATTTGGTATAGATATTAACTTTCTACGTTTTGAATTAAAGGAAATTATTGTTCGTCCTTTGTTTACGTAAGCTCTTGTACACCAGCTGGTCTTTCTGAACAATTTGAATGGAACAATGCCTATCACACTTTTAATTTCCGTTCGTTCTACTTGATTCACTAAGGATCATATCCAAATATTAAACTTAGAAACAGATATCGTTTAAAATGTAGAAGAACCGCGAATGTGGAAAATCTTAATAGATACAAATATTACCATAGAGCCGCCAAAAATAATTTTCAGCCTGGCTTTATCAGTCACTTTATGTCTGAAAGTTTGATTAGTGATGATCGTGTATGAGTTAAGGCATTTACCATTTTCACTGCTCATTTACGGTGTGGCGCATGTTGTGTGCGATACTGTATGTATATACGTTAGTAGCAGTTTGTCGGATAAAAAGGCACAAAATTTTGATGATCTTCCACTACGCTATCCACTTTTTCGCTTGTAGTAAATGTGTACAATAAATGAAAATACGTGTCCGGAATCATTAAAAGGTTAAATGCGACTGGGAACCTCTTACTTTTCGGAGCGTTGTGAGATGGAGGGGTTAGAATAATAATAATAATAATGTAATATTTCTGGCGTAATGTGAAATTAACAATAAAAACAAGTGAAATAATCGACGTCTAATGGGGACGAAACAAAATATATATTCAAAAACTCAATAGGGTCATATCGTTCAACATTACAACATTCAAGGGTTACGCCATTTATTGCAGTTTCTAATCCTTGGATATTTTATCTGCATATTGATTGAGTTGATTCTGTTTCCCCTTCGTTACCCACTTCAGTTGTCACAGTTTTTGGGTCCTCCTCGCAATTCGTTCTAAAAAAGAAACGATCTACTCGAGCCGCAGACGGCCATATGTCTGTCCTTCACATAGGATGAATACTTTGAATAATCGTTTCGATATTTAGACGTAATTTGGGTGCAGTTAGAATGATTAAATCCTTAATTTTTTAAATCTTTAATAATATCAGTTGCAGATGCTTGAGGGTACAAACCACAAACATGTAAGTGGGTCTGCCTTCCCTTTGTAGCTGGGTGAAACCATCTTCTTGTCGCATTTTCGTGTGTTTCCTCGGTTTTTTTATTGCTATTTTCAGTAATTTTGACTGGTTTACTTTTGACAATTGCGGAGTAATCTCTGTCTTTCGTCTTATCAATTTTTTGTTCGAATAAGTCAGTTCTGTGTTGGATTTTCTTATGGCCGTCATTATGTTTCTCGTATTTGCAGATTTTTTTGCTTTCTCTGGCTTTGTTCTTATCCACAGTTGCTCTTGTTTCTTGCTATTTAGTTATTTTTAATTTACTTTAATAATTCTTTATTCCATAATTTTTATACTTGTTGTTTTAATGTATAATATATGTAATATATGTATATATAATCATATGTTGTGAAGTACTTGTCCTGTAATTGGATTATAATCTGTTGGGCAAATATATTATTATTATTATTATTATTATTATTATTATTATTTAAACAGGTTAGTTATTACCATTAGTGATATCTCTAATAGCTTAACTTACTTTTTGACAAACATAAGTTTCATATATCTCTCCTATTGGACGTTAACGTTTTCTCGTTTGATGAAATTGGGATTAGAATGCCTTTGCACTATTCATATCTCCAGTTTTTAATAACCCTATCTTCTTTTAACTGTTGAAATTTTTCAACACTTAATCCTACGCACGGAATACGAAAATAACTTCCACATTTACCTCTGCACGAAATATAATCGTCGTAACGAGCGATATTTTTACAGCGCATCGCACATTGGATCGCTATTTTATAGAATTTGGTTAATATTAATGCTTTCGGATTCAACCACACTTGCTTTGGTATTGCTTGCATGGTTAGTTTGTTTTTGAGCTGTAGTTGTAGAGGACATTGATGCGTAGTAGTGCCGGGATCATGGGTTAACCTAAACATCGAGGAACGTATTAGTGAAGCTAAGGAAATAAGTAGAGAAGAGAAGACAGATTATGTGGAAAAACAGCTCATGGTTTCTAAATTAAATTAACATATTGCCGTGTTGGAACATCATCTGTTTTCACTAAATCTCCCCATGTGCTACGTGTATTTGTGTATTTGTTCGAAAATAAACTGTATTGATGGAAATACATTCTCCGTCTGCAGATGAGTTAAAAGTAAAAAAGGCAAACTACTTGCAAGGGGCGATAGTTAACGAGCTACAGCAGCAGCTTTGAATAATAAATAAAAACGTATGCAGCGTGTATAAGTGAAGGAGAGTATTTTGAACGAGATAAGAGGGTGTTGTAACATATTTCTAATAAACTACAATTCGCAGACTAGTTGCGTTGTTCAATTACCGCATCTCATATACTGATGTTTGGAAAACGTTTGAACAACTTGAGCACCAATGAAAATTTCGGACCAACAGGCAGATCCCTTCAAGAAATAGAAAAGGGCACCAATTGCCAAGCTAGGTGACGTGGATTTTACACCTACATTAGTGTCATGTTTTAGTGTTTTAGTACCCAATAAGTAGAAGGTTGCTTATTTCTTAGAAGAGACATAATCCGCTTTATTTCTTAAGGATAGCATTGCTATTATTAATGTACCTGCACTAATAGAGCTTGTAATAAGAATAACAATAATAACTAAAAACAGTGGACTAGTCTCCATCGTATCTTCTATTATTAATAAGGAAAATAGGCTCACTGGTTTTTACTACCGATAAATAAACGTATAGTGGTAGGGACAAACCGAAAGATAACTATTAATAGATCTTAATTCATGCATATAAATAGTTTACACCATGAAGTAGCTCCAAATTCTTTTACTTTGGCGCGGTATGGCACAAAAATTAATAATTTTTAAATTATCAGCAGCCTCAACTGCTTGCCCATTTTGAATATTAATTATAGTGTTACGCTTTTAACTTTTTATACATTAGATGACCTAAATTGTGTTACATTTTTTCGCTCATGTTTTATTTTTATATGAATTAGAATTTGCGTCATGATCGATTATTTGGAGTATGGGTATGAGAAAACTTTTAAGAGCACAATACAAAACATAAACAGGCTCTTTCGATCCAAACATTCCGCATTGCAAAAACAATCGAGTCCAAGTGGTCGCAGTAGCGGTAGCGGTAAAAAAGCAGATCGCACGAAGTTGCGAGGAGTAAAAATAGCGGCCGTATTTCTGCAAGTAAAAGAGAGGAACGCATCGAAGACTCGTAGACACTCGCGATAAAGAGCGGTCACATAGAATACAAATTAATATGAGGAGACCACACAGACGTGTAATTGTGAACGCTATTGAGACTAAAACTCATCAAATTTTCGTTAACAGATCATACGTGAATCTCGAGACCATTATTCAGCGCGATAACGCTGAGTCCTGAAACCGTACAAAAACGAACCTACGAAATTAAGCAATTACAAGATTATACCCTGCGCAAATAGTCCACGATCGTATAAAAAAAGGACGTCGTATATGGGGAAAAAGGCGGAGAACCGTTAATATCCTAGTGTGGTGATGTGTAATCTTTCCCATTTTATTATATATAATAATAAATGTGTTGAGGCCTCATGAATGAAGTGTAGGTAGTAAAACGTGAAAGAGTAAAATAGGCGTTGTTTATACCTACTCATAAAATGTCTCTGTTTCTACAATAAATGTACAGATACTTGCAAGCTATTGTTAGATTGGCAATAAAATTTAAAAAATTATGTTAAAAGTTTAGTAATTAGTTATTGTTAAGGTATGTAAATGAAGTGGCAAAAGCATATGTGTATATATGTATATGCACCACAATTAAAAAGAGATTGTATGTTCTTGTATGTTATAAATTTCCTATTTCAGTGTTAACTATTAGTATAAATTAGTAATTTACAGTTGTAAATTAAGGTTACGTTTATGCACCACCTTTAAAACTTCATTCGGGATAAACTTGAGAAATGAGGAACGGGAAAATACCTGATAAGGGTGCGTACAGCCTTATACAAGTGTGATTGTGTAAGCCTTTTAATAATGATTTTAATCCGATCAAATGCATTAATTAAATAGTTTAGATTTAAATCGTCTGCCGCTTTCATTGTAATAACCAGAGACCTGATTATATGTTTTTTGCATATCAATAATTATCAACGGTGCAATTGAACGCTTTAAGATCTACACGAATTAGGGTAAATAAAAGCATTTAGCACTAATTTAATTTTGCATATTTAGAATATTTTGGGGTTTTCCACATATTTCGAATATATTATTTGAAATTATTCGACATAATTTTCCGTGTGAAAATCGCGTTATTTTTATAAAAATATAGTAGAGGACTTTGTGGGAAATTTATATTGTACGATTACCGATGTTTCGTTAAATATAATACAATAAATATTACTCAAATAGGGATTAATGCTTTTCCAACAAATCTATGTTTCTACATTTTTGTAAGAAATGATATGAATCTTCATGAAGTAATGCCTACAATTCTTCGTTTTCAAACTTTTTCGATGCACCAGAGCGTTCTTTATCTTCAACATCAAAATCATTATTCTTGAAGTGTCTAAACCAATCTCTGCATGTTGCTTTTGGCGGAGCATGGTCGCCATAAGTGTCAGCAAGAATTCTGTCTGCTTCAGCTGCTGATTTTTTTTAAAAATAAAGTATTCCAGTAAAATTCCCGGCAAATACTCTTTTTTCCACGAAACTCGGCATATTTAGCACTATAAACACAAATATTGTTTACGCTTCATCAAAATGACACACTGAACTTCATGCTTGCTTATAGCAGTTACATAGATGCTTTAGCATCTTAAACTTAAACAAACGTCATTTGTTGGAAAACAACTAGGACTTATTCAAGGTCCTGATAATACCAAAATAACTGAAGAAAACTACAACAGATATTAAGTTGTAGTAGCTGGCCTGAACTCTATCTTGGCAATCTTAGGAAGTTTTATAAGCCGGTACTATTTAGGCCCTGAGCTACTAGGGGAACTATGGAACGTTGTTAGTCTATTCCAGTTTAAAAAGCTTCCGTTTTGTATTACGTATTCAAGAGCAGACCTGTATCGTATTTATTACGATCTGATGTTTATTTTAATAATAATAAAAATAATACTAATTATTTAGTCCATAATACATAAAATGTGTGGAACATGTGAAATAAAGTGGGTGTTGAATAAATAGTCATATTTACTTATCTATTATTGTTTTATTCTGCAGACTCAACATGATACTGCCCTATTGTAAGATAAACATTATTACACATTGATTGTATTTATATTGTGCCGAATCTAGTTGTTACAATTTGCATTTATTATAAAATTCATCTTCACCAAGAAAACTTTTATGAAAATATACAATATTTCGCGATAATTTCTAGTTGCCCATTAAAGCGTATTGGAACAATAACGAGAACTAATTAAAAAGATTTTTCTCTTTACAGCCAGTGTTACCAACCTATGAAGAAGCCATTAGAGACCGAGTGCCTGGTTGTACATCGACCAGGATTCCAAGACCTCACTGGCCCTCGTTGGTGGCCAGGAGGTCTCGAAATTCACCTAATCCTGACAACATCCATGTCACACGTCAAGGATCATTGTAAGTCCTTTTTCGATAATTACTTAGTTTTTATTTAATTTAGGATACCTTAACGTATACCTGTTAATCGTTATGCAGATTTATCGTGGCTTTTTAACCCATCTTATGTATTAAATTTTATAAATATTGAATGATTCTGATAACTTTGTCTCATATTAAGCCTCAGTGTACCTTTGGCAAATTATGATATAATTATATATCTTTATTGTATTTATTGTGATTACTATTATAATAAGCAAATATCTAGATAATGTTACATATGAAAATATTTTATACTTTATTTTTATTTTATTTAATAACTCCACGTTCTTTAAACAGTAAACAATGTTGTTTTCTCTTTAATTTTTAACTTATATGATAGAGATCTACCACTAATTATGTCAATAAAACAAGGCTGGTTTGAGCGATAGTTATATTTTCAGAACGTTTACAAACGTTTTCGGAACACCTTCGTCAGTGAAAATATAACTAGATAAATATATAAACAAACTTTTGTTTTTATTTGGGACTATCAACAAAATAACTAGTGACTAGGATTTCTTGATATAGAGGATGTATAACCAACTTTTATATATATATAAATTATAAAAACTAAATTAATGTGTAAACATACATGCAAATTAAGTAAAACCTTATATCAAAAAATCTTTGTCGAAACCTTAACAATTCTGTTCAAGGACTAGGGAAAACCAAATTCAAAAACCTAGCCAAAGGTTTCCTTCTTAAGAAATGCAAATGTCATTTTAACAAATTGCTATATACATTACTTAAATTTTGAATATCGGTCCTGAAATTAATAGTTTTAGTGTCTTTCTGTATATTTATCATTTCATATATTAGTCTTTTTTATAATTATTCTCTGTTTTTAATATAATTGTGTTTTCAAAATCAAAGTAATGCCCAAGATCTTTGTAATGTTTTGTTACAGCGGTCATTGCACCAAAATCATTATTTAAAGAATACTTATGGCTATACAACCTTTTCTTTAAATATTGTTTCGTCTGACCGATGTCACAACCATCATAGTCTTTACAGTTTATTTTATAAACTACATTACTAATACTAAATCCAAAATAATTAAACAAAATCAGAGTAATGTAGTTTATAAAATAAACTGTAAAGACTGTGATGGTTGTTACATCGGTCAGACGAAACAATATTTAAAGAAAAGGTTGTATAGCCATAAGTATTCTTTAAATAATGATTTTGGTGCAATGACCGCTGTAACAAAGCATTACAAAGATCTTGGGCATTACTTTGATTTTGAAAACACAATTATATTAAAAACAGAGAATAATTATAAAAAGACTAATATATGAAATGATAAATATACAGAAAGACACTAAAACTATTAATTTCAGGACCGATATTCAAAATTTAAGTAATGTATATAGCAATTTGTTAAAATGACATTTGCATTTCTTAAGAAGGAAACCTTTGGCTAGGTTTTTGAATTTGGTTTTCCCTAGTCCTTGAACAGAATTGTTAAGGTTTCGACAAAGATTTTTTGATATAAGGTTTTACTTAATTTGCATGTATGTTTATACATTAATTTAGTTTTTATAATTTATATATATATAAAAGTTGGTTATACATCCTCTATATCAAGAAATCCTAGTCACTAGTTATTTTGTTGATAGTCCCAAATAAAAAACAAAAGTTTGTTTATATATTTATCTAGTTATATTTATAGTTATATTTTCACTGACGAAGGTGTTCCGAAAACGTTTGTAAACGTTCTGAAAATATAAGTATCGCTCAAACCAGCCTTGTTTTATTGACCTATTAGTGGTAGATCTCTATCATATAAGATAAGTATAAAAGGTCACGAAATATATATATATATATACATTTATTTTAATTTTTAACCGTATTTCTAATCTCTTTAATTCTAATCTTTATATCGGGCATGACCAAATAAAGTAAGAATCGCGTAAATGACGAGGATAGATTGAAAAGTTCCCGGAATGACGATGAAAACAAAATGGTACGGATTCAAGTTGTATTTTATTTTTCAATATTATCTCCACGAAGCACAATACACTTGGTCCAACGTTTCTCTAATTTCTCGACTTTCTGTTGCATCAGTTCTACATCCAAACAAAATCTCGTACCACTCAGAAATGTTTTGAGTTTCGGGAACAGAAGTGTGTCAATTTTTGCTGAACGATTGCACTTGAATGAGCGGACGCATAGTGTTAGTGAAACGGCATCATTCCCGGACGTTTTTCCTGAATTGGTGCCTTCAATTTGTCCAAAAGCGTTGTATAATATTGAGCAGTAACAGTTTTACCTTTTTCAAGAGAACCAGTTAGGCGATCCCATTACCTTTCCAGCCGAGTGAATGGTTTTTCTTTGGAAGCGATTTACCGCGTGCAATTCATTCTTTTGATTCTGATATGTAGTGATGAATCCAGGTCTTATCCATGGTTCCAAATCATCTCTTGAATCCGTAGGATTCCTTGTAAAAACTTGCAAACAATCGGCTGAGGTTCGTGCTCGAATGGGTAAGTTTTTTTAAACCCAATTCATTATGTAAAATACGAGCTACTCGTGCACTACGATGTTTGGCGTCTTTGTCTTTTTGTAGTATTCACCATTTTATACCACTAGAAATCACTTTGTAACGGACCTCGATAGTTTGTCTTATGCATTCTCAGTATCTAGGAATAAGTTTAGTAACCCCATATATGCACTGGGTGTTGATGCTATTAGTTACTAGGCAAAACATTTAGCGTACAACGTATTTGTTACAAAACCATCACCAGTATGAACTTATAATGAGTGACAATTGCAACGCGCATTACAAGAAACTCTAGGAATTAAATTCTGTCTCCGCTTTTTCATTATTTTTCTCTTTCTGTTTGTCCTATTGCTGCTATTTTCTTGGTGGAACTTTTCTTTTCACGTTTACTACCATCGTTACAGATGTGAATTTTAACTAATTCGTTTCTAGCAAAAAATTGATGGCCAGGTTCCAGAATCATTAGTTACTTTGGAATTATTCATATTTCTATCATATTGTTCAGATTCACGGTCACCATCATTAAGAAAAGTAAGAATGTCTGTAGCTTAAAGTTAACGTCAAGAAGAGAGTGCTCTTACCGCATCAATCTAGATGCTTTAAAATATATTTTTGGAGAACTAAGATCCTATCCACATGCTCGTAGTGTGCTTGAGTATACTTAACCATCTTACGGCATAGTACTATATAGTCTCCATCGTGAAATTAGGAGCAAGTGTTAACCAAAATACACGAGTAAGAGAGTTCAATTCAAACTGAAGATGCTCATCTTTAATTAAAAGTAATCTCTTGCATAGTTCACTTGGAAATAATCCCTAAGCTTTTACCATCCTTAGAAACAAAAATATATACTGACGATCTTTATACGAGAAAATAGAAAATGTAGGAGGACCCTGAACTAGTTCCTTGTTTAGGGAAATTGATTCTAACTATATATTATCTCTATATACGTATTTCTTTTTAATATTCAAAGCCTGGTAGAATACACATACATAGGTATTTCCCAAGGATACATTGCAAGTAAATTATAAAAAGGGATTAATCGTTAAATGTAAAATAAAGACGCCCATTTGAAGTCATATCTGAAAATTTGGCGTTCGGATTGTTTCTCTTTGAACTAATTCAAATCCTTACTGTTAACATCAATAACAATCTAAATTAATCTTCAGATTTCAAGTTGTCAAGTAAAAACTTAAAATCGGTTGCCAAAGTTGTAAACACGAGACTAGTAAATATAAACATTAATTAGTTACGTGAGTACACCTAATTATCGAGCCGCTCAGGTATTGATATTATTCCAAATTTTTAATTGTATCGGTTTATCCTATCTTATACCCGCACTACTTCTTCCATTTAATTTTTATGAACTTGTCTTTTAGAACGTTCGTTTGGAGCAAGATGCCGAGAGCAAACTGTATCTTTCTGTAGTTTTCTTGGTTACACTATTTTATTACCATTCTTTTCAGTTGACGGTCACAGATATAATTGCGCTCATTTAAACCAGCCACAACGGGATAAATTCTTGGAACAATCATTGCTGCTAAAAGTGTACTTTTATAACCGTTACGTTACTGTTTAAAAAATGAATAAGATTATTATGGTTTTATTATAAATTGTACGTGTATAAATCGCTTCTTTTTTCTATTAAATCTGTATAACAACTTCTACGTTTGCTTAGTTTTAACCTTCCTATACTCACGCACACGGTCTGTGAGACCGATTTATATAGTATAGTATACGTCTTTCATTTTGACGTGAGTATAGGAAGGTTAAACATACATATTAGTTGGAATGCAACCGTACTTTTGTCGTAAAATAAAGCGATAGATGCGATGACTTCTATTAAATCGAGTTATTATTTATTATTGTTGTTATTATTTATCCAGCACGATTCTGACTTTATGCACGTCGGAAATTAATTACGCGAACGCTAATAAAATTACGGTCGTGTCACGAGCGGATCTATAAAACGTCGAAACGGCTTCATCCATTGCCTGAGTCCTATTTGCGAGACGCAAAAATCAAGCTCGCGGCCTTCCGCCCTCCCGTCCGGATTATTCACGCAAAAACTTCCACCCATTCATCCGCGTACGGATGGTTTACGACGATCTTTCGTAGAAATTACGATATTGTGAATTGGCACGCAGGTCGTGTTTTGCGTTAATTACTGCGGCAATTACAGGGAACAGAGACACGAAAGGGGAGCCCCCGACGATTACTGTGGTTATTATTAAATCCGTCGCGATGTATTTACGGTTACAGTTCGTAAAGCCATTGACTAATCCTTAAAATATGAAGTCACTAATTAGTTACACCTCTCTCGATTACCAACCTTTCCATCTAGGCGATATGTGTAGACGAACCTTATTTCAATATAAACCCAGTAGTAGATAATAATTAATTATTGTCAGTGAATTGTAAATTTGATATGTATATGTATTCGCTGGCTCGCAGCTATCATTCACATTTATGCATAGCCGTAACCGCAAATTTATCACAAAATTTACTGCGGACCATATCGATATACCCAGTATTCCTAAAAAAATAATAAAACATTTAATGTAATTCTGTGCCTACTGTTTCTATAACATTAGCACAGTGCAATTGATTTTATTTATGTTAGAAAAATTCGCTTTCACCGTTTCCTGAAACAATGTTTTGCACAAAATATAGCTTACAGATTTCCCGGACCTAGTATCTTTAGCTGTTTAGGAATTGACTTTGTTACTAGTTTTTGGAGCTTTTGCTAAAATTGTGAATAACAAAGGCAAAGATACAGTGTGGATAGCCCATCTCGTTGGCAGTTACGAAGGCAGATCACCTCTACGAGACTGGAGTCGGAGGCACCTTCCGTAGTAGATGGTACGTAGTTATCCGAACTGTCAATATTTAAAGGCATTACTATTTCGAAATTAACATAGGTGAAATTAAAAAAAAAGAACTGAGGCGAGTAATCGACGGTTAACAGCATAAAGAAACCCCTGTACAGTCGCACACATATCGCCAAATTCTTAACTTAAGATTAATTACGAATTCCAACGGAATTTGTTTCCCAAGTACTCAACGATACAAAATATAAAGTAAATAAAACTTAGCATGATGCAGTTTTCCGTGGACAACTTTGCTCGGCGTGGTTTTCGGTATACAGACGCCATCTTGGGCCACCTCCGCTTGTGAGGAAAGAATACCGGGAAAAGTAGCTTCTAGCTCTTACGATAGTTATATCAGCTTATACTAATTATATCTTTACTAGTTCTCTACTAGTTTGCGCTAGCTCACACTAGCTCCCTATAACAACGTGAAAGAGAGATATTACGGCATCGAAATTACAAAAAAGGCTCACCTCTAGTTGAGGGAAAAGCAACGTGGACGATTAGTTCAACCAGCAAAACTTGCGGACCAGAATTGAACGACACTCTTCACGCTACTAATCCCTGCGTCGGCTTTCCAAATAATCCTTGATAACGAGATCCAAACCGAGACGGAACAAACTTAGGTACGGCAACCAATCTGCTCGATCGCAACGTTACAAACGAAATGAAAACCACTTGCGCATACAACACAGCGCAAGCCCTATCATTGAATGCAAATTACGAACGACACACGTTGAAGCAAGAGATCATAGAAGAATACAGAAAACGGTAACAAAACAAAAAACCTAACAATTGGCCGTAACAACTTTTGCTGACAAAATTTATCTTGGCGACTTTTTATTCATACATTCTTAATTTTAACACTTTGCTATTTAAGTTTTACTTACTCTTGTTTAATTAGGATTGTTTCTTTGGAGTTTCTGACAGTAAAGGTTTAATTAATTAAATGCAATAGTACATGGAGTAACGTTTCGCTATTAATTATGTAGCATCATCAGACTGAAAATTACAAATTAAAACAATCAAAGAATCGTCAGAGTAATAGTTTTACCAATTCATACCTGATGTACTGAGAGTTAATTTTAGAAAACATATGTAACTAACTACGGTCTATTTAACTTTATTATTGTGAGTTTGAAAACATTTTTAAAATTTATTAAGGCGCAGGTGTAAAATGTATAAGACAATGTGATAAGGTTGTCTCTGCTCTCTGTTTCGGATCACAATTAATTTTATACCGGACAAGTAACCGATATCAATTCTTACTTTTATTTGTCTTTCTTCTGTTATGGACTCTTTAATTGAAACAATGTTTATTACGAAACATAATATCCAGTACCTTATATACTCCCATTATTAATTCTTTAGGGATTAAATTTCACTGACAAACTTGCGCATTACAGTCACATCCACCCATTATTTGCTAGAAAATTGCTTTTTCAATACACCTACCTTAATTTGAGTTACTGATGCAGATTGGTTGTGTGCTCCGAACAGTTATAAATTATATTCATTAATAATTTAGAGCTTTTAAGTTGTTTAGTATCTACTCATATAATCAAATTCCGTCACAATAGAACAAAAATATTCCGTTATAACGTATTACAATGCAATGCGTATAAGATACAAGGACGCGTCTTGAAGTATTTGACGTTCAAATGAGCAATAGCCTGCCAGATGAAACTATCTAGTATAAGCCCATCGGGTATCTGGAGGAGATATGGTTAGTGAAAATCTTTGAGACACAGTGTTGAACTAAATAGATGATTTTTCTTATGTGCCAAATTTCATTGGGCGTTGTCAGATGTAGAATTAACGCAAATGTAAATGCTATACATCTTTTACACCTGCAGAAATGCAAATATGCATTATAGTCACATCCCGTTTGAGCTCCATATACCATTATTGAGTTTTCCTTTTTTAATTGATACAATATTGTGTTTGAATTCAGCGACTTTTATCTGCATCCATATTGCAGCGCTTTTTATATGGTTCTAGCTGTTGGGTGCTTAATAATGTTACACTTCGTATAACTGTAAAATAATTCCATCATTTTAGATACGCGCTTGAATTATTTTCTTCTCAGTAGTTTAGGCAACAACTGCGTGTTGAAGGAAAGTAATTTTAAAATTAATTTTTACAATTTTGTTGCTTTCGGGTACTACGTTTTAAAGTACATATTTCTTCCTGTTGCTATTGTGACCTTGTACCCTCCAGGAGGTAGAAATGGTGTGACTATTTTCGTAAACGTGATCATTCTCGCTTTCTATTTCATTCATTCCTTAGTTAACTCCAGTGCACCAGAAACCTTCAGTCATGCGAATGTGTTACTGCACTTCGTGCAAGGACAAAACATTCAGGATGGGCTACAACGCCCAACGGTCGAAGTGAAAAGGACTATATAGAAATTCAGGGCTAAATATGGATTACGATACATTAGAAAAGATTTTGCGAAGGTCGAATTAAGCAGAACATACAACCTACAGATCCCTCGTGATTCAACTTCCTAAATATATATAAAAAGTTGGTGGGTGTGGTTTACGCACGTTTGAAGTACATATCCATTAATTTTCGTATTTCTTTCTTGGAGGTCATTGCGTTTTCATTCCACGTGTTTATTGATGATTTGGAAATCAGTAGGATTAGGTTGTAGAAAATTTTCGAATGTTTTATGTATAAAGTTTTATTTTATCCATTCTTATACGTTATAAATTAGGATGAAATGAAATCTTTCGCCTGGCTGCTGCGTTTCGCTCATCATACTCTCTGCCTCTCCTTGTATTTCAGACGAAGCAAGCACGCGCGTATCTTTCTCTGCCTGTCTTTCACACGAAGCGGGCGCCTGGCTCCGCCCAAACTTCTTCTTCTTCTTTTTCTCGTCAATTCTTATGACTTTCAGCGTCGGATTATTTTTGGATCTTACAACGATTTAATCCATTCTTTCCTGTACTCATTCTTCTCATTTCTGCTATGGTCTTCCCTCGCTTTCGTCCCAATTCGTTTACTCTGTCAATCCATTTTTTCCTTGGTCTTCCTTTTTTTCTTCTCCCGTTATTTTTGGCTTCTATTATTTTCTTTGTTAAACTCTTTTGTTCGATTCTAATTATGTGGCCGTACCAATTCAGTTGACATTTTTCAATTCTTTTTAGTATATTTTCTTGATTTATAATATTCCTTATCTGTTCGTTTTCTATTCTGTCCATTTTTGTTTTCCCCACGATCTTTCTCAAAAATTTCATTTCCATAGCTGTTATTTTGCTTTCGTGTTTTTGCTGTATTGGCCAGGACTCACTTGCGTACATTATTGTGGGGGCATATAATCCTATCTAAATATTCGTATGCGTCGATAATTTCTTCTTGTTTATCGTTTATTTTAATTATTAGATTACTGGCTGGCTCTTTATTATTTATCACCATTAATTTGTTTTTTTCTACGTTTATTTCCATCTTCATCTTTTCTATTTCTTCTGTCCATATTTTTGTTAATTTTTCCATTTTCACATAACTGTCTGCTATTAGTGCCAGATCATCGGCGTACAGTGATGCATCCACAGCCACAGGTTCCAGTCTGCTATATTCTAACAGTGTCTTCACAGTTTCGGTGCGTTTCCTCGTATTTTGGAGGATTCTGTCCATTACTATAATAAATATTAATGGACTTAAGCTGTCTCCTTGTTTTATTCCCACTTGCATTTCAAAATCTGCTGATGTTTTTCCATTCACTTGTACTATCCCCCTAACCTGACAATATAGACTATTGATTATTTGGCGCATCTCTCTCTACCAAACCTCTAGTTTCTCTAGACAAATATCTATACTCCCTCTATCTACTGTATCGAAGGCTGCTCGCAAGTCTATGAAAACTCCCAAACTTAACGCTCGAAATGTAGCGCTTACGTTCGTGCTAGTCCGGTGTCCCTTAAGAAGTATTCACTTCAAAAATGGGGGTTTAATAGATTTCGGCAGAAAGTAAAACACTATAACTTAGATTTTCAAAACTTAAATATTTTAATTGAAAGAGCAGTATCTATGAAGTACGGAAGAATTTGAAGCGATTATTGTGTTTATTGTAACACAACGCTATCCCACATTTTTCATACAGTGTTTGCGAAGCTCTATTGCATCTTGGATACTTCTTGAATTTCTTTTCAACCCATATTGGCAAATGTCCGACTTGATCCTGCCTTACTGCCATTAAGTGAATGTATTGCGTTGGACATTTTACGTTTCTCAGCCTGGATTTCGGGCTCAATGCTTCGGTGACTTGTTGATGTTGATTTTTGTCCCCAACTTACACACTACCGTGGCGACTTGTGGACGAAAATCGACTGATGTCAGCTGTTCGTCCTCCATGTACTTTGTTACAGCCTGGCACTAGACATTTCAAAGTCCAAGAAGTGGTAAACCATTTAGGTTTGTCGTCGTTCGATTTGCAATAATATTTTATACCTGCTCATGATACTATCGATCAAATCTACTGGTCGGAAATATAAAACTTCTATAGAGTGGTTTATATTTGTACCTTAACATTGATTTAAAATATGCCTAGGTGTTTGTTTTGGATTTTGCGAGGCGTAAAATGTTTTGTAACAGAACTGCCACATAGTGCCAGAAAGGATTAACGTACAACTAGCCTGTCTTGTAAAGAGATAGGAAATAACGCGAGTTAGTAAGTTTAAATAAATATATTATTTTCCAAAATAATGTCCTACGTCTATCTAGTCGCTGAAATCCATTTTGAAACCCCACGCTTTAGTACTTCAACAATATTCTTTTTGGACACCATTACAACCTATTCTGCCGTTGATAAACGTTGACCACGTATTTTGCTTTTGATGATTAGGAACAAAAAATGTTGTTAAGGGATAGGGCGGGAGAAGATGCGCGATGACTTATAAATTCAATACTTGGGGCCACTGATATAGTCTACTGTTTCAACAGGTGTTTAAGAACTGGAAGTGTGGAGATGAAGAATTATTCGACGACTTCGTTGATCTTTCTTTGATTGGGGATGACCTTCATTCATTCATTCACTCATTTAGGGTTGGTAACCAGGCACTTAAACTTTATACTGTCTGTACCTGCGACAAACAAACTGTTGTATCTTGATTAGCAGGAACACTTTATTGATCATTTGAGCCACAATTGCAGTACGACGTGACTTTCCGAAAAAGTGACTTAGTTGGTGGTTGAATACCCAAAGGAAGTTGTTGTTTAGATTGAGGTCGCATATTTAGATCAGATCTCGTCTCCTGCGATTGAATTTCTCACGCCGTTGCGTTCATTATCCAACATTCACGTCTGTATGCGCATTAAAGCTTGTAAAAGTTAAGACAAATATTTTTGGATATAATGAAGAGTAACATTCTCAGAATCTAAGATGTTACAACAACCCAAATATTGTTCCAGCCTCTACTTAGATCAATTTCATTTTCATTTATCTTATTTAACATTTTGGAAAATACGTGAAATGTATCCGTCCAGTAGTATTAAGGAATTCTTTTAAGCTCAAGAAGCTTTTATCTCCTTTATATATATGTACGTGCATGAATGTCCTTTATCAAATTTTAATCGTTGCATAAATATTTATAACTTATTTCATTTAAAATTTATGGTTATTGATTTTTATTATTAATGATCATATCGTTTTCTTATTTACTCTTTTAAAAGGAATATAGTATGAATGCATTATAGGAGCGCGAACGAGACAAAGTCGGCGAGGATCTCGGCCTCCGGTATCACCGGACGCGTTCAAAAGGAGACCGAGGCGGGTCATAAAACGCGAACACGGTTCCTTAATTATTAATTAATTCGGCGGGAACAATCGACGATCGTTATTTATGCGCACGGGGGACACACCGCATCGTCCCCTTCGGCGCGATTTACTACCGCGGCTGAAGAACCTTTGCTTTCACGATTCCATGCAACTGTCATTTTATCCGAGTTCGCCGAAGCAAGTAACAATATGCGGCGCACTTTTATTAGCTACTCGCTTACTCATTTCTATAAATTTTGCGGAAATATGCGGGTAATTGGATAGCCACAAGTTAATTAATTAACTTGGTTAACGTACCCTTTAAATTTTCTTCTTTGTTTTTTTGTATACCATTGGACGTATTTAATGAAAAGGAGAATAAATAAGTGCCTTTAAAATCCGTATTTGCTTAAAATATCAAATCGGGAATTTATGAGTGTCTTTAATAACAGTACCGTCACAGAAAAGGTGTGAAAGAAATCAGAGTACAGTGGAAACACATCTATGTACTACATAAACTCCTATTCAAAATTAACGCATTACTATAAGTACTGTCTATATATCTTAAATATTGCAAATATTATTCAATATTTATATATGGTGATTCAAAAGGCGATAATTAGAAAATAATGCAGGAACGCACTTTTGTCTTAGTTGATATTTGAACAAAAAAGATTGCTTTATTGTAGACGAAAAGAAATTATAACGTATTCAATATTGTAACTACAACAAAAAATCAGAAATTTGCAAAATCCAATAACGTGTGACACCTTCTCTAGCTCTTATAATTGCTTGCATTCGCCGTGGTGAACTTGCGATCACGTTTTGGATGGTTTCTTGGGGAATATTGTCCCATTCTAAAAGAACGGCACGTTCCATTTCTTGAAGGTTCCTAGGGACAGGTGAATGACATCTCACTTTTCTTTCAGAACATTCCAAAGATGCTCTATTGGATTCAAGTCAGGACTTCGCGGTGGCCAGTCCGTAACTTGAATATTAATGTCATTTAAGTACTCCAACATCGGTCTCGTTGTGTACGGAGATGGTCTTGAACAATATTTTCCAGATAGAACGCAACATTCATTGACCTGTGATTAATAGGGACTAATTCTGGGTGAACCTCAAAGCAAATTTCTCCCCAAAACATGTTAGACCCACCACTAAATGGTCCCCTTGGAGAGACATTGCGGTATAAACACTTTCTCCAAATCTTCGCCATACCCTTGCACGATCATCTGGAGATTTTAAACTTATCCTCGTTTCATCGGCAAACAAAACTTTCTTCCATTCGTCAACAATTCAATTTGCATGATTTCTAGTGAGTCTTAATCGTTCTACTTTGCATGCTGGACTAAGCAACAGTACAATTGCAGGCTTCCTACTACTCAATCCTGCGACCTTTAGTCCTTTTCTGACAGTTAAGGTGGAAATCCTAACATTTCTGGCTGTTTGGAGTTCATTATTGACCACCGAACTAGTGAGATATCGATTTCTCAACACCTGTTGTTGGAGAAAACCCTGTCCATGTTTTCTAAAGTGTGATGCAGTTTCCCTAAATCTACCATTCGAATAACTGCGGAACGATTAACGCTTAGCACACTTAGTTGATGCCCTTACACACTCATCATTGGCTAAATGGCGTGGTCGATTCATGTTCTTTATTCTTAGATCGTATATTTTGAATATTGAAACGGATCATCTTATAAAATCTTAATTAAATAATCTTAAAGTATAACCTTAATTTAAAAAATATCTTAACAAACTTAAAAAATTAAAAAGTTCACTCTTCATTGATATCTACTAATTCCGAAGTGTCAGTATTTAGTTAAGTTAGTCATGAAGTTAGCCACCTTCCCTACTTCTTTCATTGAAATGTGATAGCACGTGTCCAAACAAAGACCTGCAGCTCCCTCGTGTGCAGCACAATGGTAAGGAATGGTTGTCCTGAACTTTTTCTCACCACTGAATTCTGAGTAATGCACATATCATGTGCCATCGGCTTCTGACGAGAATATATATGTCATGACATGTTGCGGCTCCATATATCTGTGATTCAGGTGTTTATTTCTAAAGAAAATGGTGTTTTCTGTAAATTTCAATTGGCTACATGTTGTGCAAAAGTGGTTCTGACACGTTCACAAATATCGATGTTTGAGAAAATTATATTGATAGTTTTCCAAAAGTACGTGTTTGTTGCAAGTACTTAATTTTTGACTAAGGCTATAATTGAGAGACAAATTAACCTTTTAATTTTGAGATATGATATATAAAGTAAATAAAATTACCCTTAGCACACCTTTCTGAAAAATCCAGATACGTATTTCGGCAACTAAGTTGCTATCCTTAGTGGAAAACTGGGGAATTCACTAGCAAATCCGGCTAATACTCAAGACAACTATTCTTATTGAATGAGATATGAAACAAGAATTTCTGTGTCAAAATGAAATTACAGAATTCAATTAAATTATTGATTTAATCATGTATATATAGTTTACGGGTCCTGCCTTGACGTACTAGAATGAAAGTACAGAAACTTCAGAAGGCAGCCTTCAGATGCATGCAGGGCGTACGTAGCGCTTAATTGGACACAGTAATTGAACATAGCTCAACGGCGATCACTTCATTTAGCGGTATTTATTCATCAATTGCTTCTTATGAAAATTTTGTTATGCGGGGAACTTTATTTTATGTTCACAGTATTAATATTAGAAGCAAAGATGTTTTGACGCTACGTGTTATTCCAACTGATTTATTTACTGGTTTCTTTTCGTACAGTATTGTTTGCATCTATAATTCTTTTCTGGGTCGGTTGCAAAACTTGTCTTCTCCGAGATTCAAAATGGAGTATTTCCTCCTGCTTTTCGAACGACACCGATTAGTTTGTTCTGGGTGGATGGAAATCGCTGTTGTCATCCTTGTGTAGTTGACGTATGTATTCAATTGTTTAGTGCTTCGCAGTATGGATTTATTAATCTAAAGTTGTTACTTATATGATTTACATTCTCGTGTTCGCCATATGTTAAAATACTTTGTAGATATTTCGATTATTGTTATTGTGATGGGTAGGTAGAACAGCGGTACCTTTTTGTGGTTCATCTGATTTCCATCTCTTTAATAAAACTTAATTCACTTTATTAAAAATATTCCTTGTTTGTGATAGTTTGATTGATAAAGCTTATTATTATCGCATGCCATGACATACCGTGTGTTTCATGGTCGTCGAAAGTGTTACTATGGGCCACATTTGACCTATCGAATTATATGGGATCCAGTGGGTACATAACTTTTTAATACCTAAATTTTTATTCAAAATCATTGCCAACTGTTTCATGTCTATGCCGAAAGCGGACTCTATAAATAAACCATATGTTCTTTTGTATTAATCATTCTAGACAAAACTGTCGTAATTGGGATACTAAGATTCCACGATAAACGATGGAGTATCGCATTCAACACTTCTCGAAGACGAATGTGTAGTGCGAACAAATTCTAGGCCTCTATATTTTTGACGGAATCCTAGCCAGTACAAGATATTTGGATTTTCTTCAAAATTACTTCGTTTGTGCACTAATAACCTTCGATCCAGATGCAGGGGAACCCAATTTTCCAACGAATGGCTTTCTCCTTCACATTATGTAGCACCTGTTTGTGTTTATTTGGATGAAGTTCTCCCGTACTCTTGGGTAGAAAGACCAGGCTGATGGAGTGGCCAGCCAGATCGCCAGATTTTACACACGTAGATTACTTTTTGGAGGATACTTGAATGGCAGAATGTATCTCCTGCCGTTGAAGATTTAAAACCTAGGATTCACTATGAAATGCAATATATCCCGAAGTTTTTGACCGTGTTTGAAGAGAATTTATTATTATTAATCGCATTGGTTAGTGCTTGGTTGCCAATCGTGCGCAATTTGGAACATTTAATTTAGTTGTTTTTTGAATTGTTGAACTTTCAATATCATTTGTCTTAAAAATTTCCTTGTGACCTATGTAGAAAAATATACTCGTTTACAGTCCGTAATAAAAAATGCAGGTTATTATACGAATTCCCATATATGTATGCATTAATTCTACTTCGAAAAATGCGGAAATAAAAATAAAAATCGACGGGTCCGAGCATTTTTTAAAGATTTGTCCTACTTTTACCTCAAATTCCTGGTATTACTTAAATATTGTAATCTTAGTTGTACAGCAGGTATAAAGAGCAATTGTATTCCTCAAGATATACCCTTTAAACACATTGATAAGAAAATTAGTTACCGGTATATCGTCGAACGTACCACTTCGCTACATAAAAATGCCAACGTTAGCGAAACTTTCGATTGAGAAAAAAGCTGTTATTGTCCCGTTAAGTAGTGAAAATATGTCGATGGGTAATATAGCAAAGTGTGTTAGATGTAGTGTTTCAATTGCGTGTGAGTTGTTCAAAAAATATAAAGAAACAGAATTAACCGACCGCAAGATAAGCAGTGCTAAGAAGTGGGTAACTACTGTACGAGAACTGCTTGCAGACGATTAATTTCTGTTGGACCTAACGCCCAACATCCTAGAAAAGAAAGTCTTTACTGATAAAAAAATGAAAACTGCTCAGGATGAAGGGGGCACGAGAACAGGCATATTGGACAGAAAGACAATGGCTGCGTGTAATATTTTTCGATAAATCAAATTAATTTACATGCCAGAGATGGCATTCAATTCGTCTGGGGAAGAAAGGGCGAAGAATACAAACAGGAATGTACTAAAGAAACCACAAAGTTAAAAACAAGCGTGATGCTTTTGAGGTTGTACTAGTAATACAGTTGGTGCTCTACACTTTGTAGAGAGTACTGTTACAGTCGACGATTACCTGAAATTATTGTCTTTCCTCAAAAGGGCGATTACGAACCCCAAAGGCATGCATCTAAGACGATTCTGCACCGTGCACAAAAAGGTATAATTATGTCTAATGCATCGGTTTTAAGCATTGTTACTTCTTTTCCTATTATAGAGTTTATTGTTTTCACTTGTTTTCTTCAATTAAACGATTTTATCAAAGAAAAGTGGACCGTCCCTCTAGAACGGGCAGGTAATAGCTCGGATTTAAATTCAATAGATGCTGGTTCCTTGTATCGAAGATACTGGCATAAAGAAAGACCCAAAATCAAAATGGCACGAGGAAATAAAGGCTCATTATTTAGAAAATTTTATTTATTTAAAGACCAATAGAATAAGGGAAGTTATAAAAGCACGGGGAGGCTCCACCAAATCTTAAATACCTTTGTAAAAGTTTATTTTAGATGTATAAATAAAAGATGTATTTTTAGTGTTCTTTTTGTTTTATATAACTTTTTATGTTTCTAGATGTACGCAATTTTATTTTAAGATACCGTTTTAAAAATAAAAAAATTAATTCAAAGAAAGTAATTGTGTGTATTAGTTGATGCATAAGACACGTGGTAAACTAGTTTCACATTCAAAACTTAAATATAATTGCAAGCAGAAGTACTAATTGCATGTATGTGCAAAAATAATGAGTGTTCCGATATCATTTCACAGTACTGTATATCCAGACATACCAAAGTATGTGGCGATTGATTGTAGTAGATATAATGTTGATCAACTTTTGTAGTATATCATTTTACGAATTCAAACAGTTTGTTTTTGTTTCCCTTTGTTAAAAATAAATGTGTGTTTTTCCATACATGTAGAGGCTTTGGGGGCATTCAAATGTAACATCTCTGACATGCAATATTCTGAATAAAAAGGTCTTCGAAAACCGGTTTCAATACATATAAAAGCGTAATGATTGTTAGGGGATATGTAGTTTTCAAAACAGTAAATACATTTTTGGTGTATTCTGATTGTTATAATGTCATATAGTCAAATGTAATACAAGCAAGGGTAATGCCATTCGCTGTCAAAGACGAAACGAACACAGTGATCAGACGGCGTTTAAATGATATAAATGGATCCAATCAATTATTTTCCAGACCTAATACACTCAAATGATGTTATCTCCTAGTGTATTGCTTATGCAGTGGTGGATTCGACTCTCACTGGTGATTACTAGTGGTATTTATGTGGATATTTTAAAATTCATGTGCTCGCAAGGGGTTCCATAAACAACGACGACGGTATTTTTATGCGAATCGGTCGCTGCGATCGGTTCTGAATACAAATTGGAACCCTTAATATTTTGAAGTGCCGTACTTAAAGGTAAATTGATGATAATTATTATTAAAGCTGTTGTTTCGCGAATATTATTCATACGCTTCGATCGTTAACGTCGGGCTCTTTCGATTCGTCGCTGTTGTTTAAAACGCGCGTATTTTTTGCCCCGCGTGAAAAAAGCGACGTTCCGCAGTGATTCGAAAACTTAATCGATTTTGCAGTGCGAGAGATGTCGAAGAAATCCCGATGCGAGGAGGTTTAACGACGACTAATTTACGCGGCGAATTCTTCGGGAGATGGACATTGGCCGTTCGGATGCTTTATTTTGAGAGAAGTAATACTCCTTGTATATTGCTGGTTAAATATATCGAGAAGTACCAATAAATTACTTAAAATGGGAAAGTAGTAAATTTAGGAAGAAAGGCCGATGCTTGAAAATTATCGCGGTCAATTACCTAGAGTGCTTCCAATTATCTGATTTATAGGATACCAATACGAAATTGCCAGAGAATGGAGTAGAAGGAGATGATATACTTTGATGGGTTAGCAGGACTAAAAATTTGGTTAGTAAGATTGCTGTGAATTTTAATTTGAATCGTTGTGTGTAATATCAATTAGAAACGTGTTAAAATTGCCCAACAGAATTTATTAATATTATGCTATAGACACCACTGGACTTGAAAATGATGAAATGATGATGAGGGTACTCTCTAGAGAGGAGTCAACTTACAACTTGTTGGTATATTTTATTTATATTACTATTCTATCTGGAATACCTATTATAATTTTGGGGTCACATTAAGGAACTCTTAACTAGTTTGAAACACCTTCTCACTATTCGTATGATGAATTTTGTTAGCTGATATTTCTTATATACGGAATATTCTTGATCAATTACGAGATATCTTTAGAGAAATTGATCAGATTCGGCAATTTGGTAAAAAGTGTTGGTGTAGTGCGGTGTGTCCTTCAACAAATTGCATAAATGCTCTTACTGTCTTAATCATACCGAATAAGGATGTGTTTATGCTATAACGGTAAATAGAATTTGGAAAATATTTAAGTAATAAACTAAAGAATCGTAAAAAAGAGCTTAATAAATATCTCTGAAAATTATAAAATTGGACAAATTTATACAAGTAATCGCTACGGTAGGTCTTCTGTCCGTCGGCAATAAAAACGAAAAAGAACAGTCTCAGTTGGATATTAAAAACTAATTGGTTGTATTATTTAAAAGAACACATAATTTACCAGTGGGCATTATATAACTGTCCATTTGATTAAGCTATTCGCTCGAAACCCGAAAGATTTACTTATTACTTTTCTTTCGTTTCTTTTTCTACTCATGCTCGGTTGCCGTTTGGAGTATCGTCGGATCCGATGGTTTTAAGGCGACATTGTTTATATTACCATTAACTTCACGGATGATTAATGACCATGACGAGGCTGCGGTAATACAGGGGGAAAGCTATTAGTGTTTTGTTATTGAACACCTTTTTCCATCGGTTAGTAATGGTCCATGAAAAAGGTATTTCTGATGAAAGTATTACTAATTGTAGCCGAACGTGTGTTCACTTATATCAAACTTACGATGAAGTGCTTTAAAGCAATTGTACTATGAGTTTGGTGGCGCAATCTTCTAAAAAGTGATACACGCGCACATTAATACAATTATAAAATTAGACCGTGCTATTGCGATGTACTTTTGATCATATTAACTATTACGTGCACTACTTAACTAGATAAGTAAAAAGCAAGTATCTTATATATTCGTCGCAAACCATTTAAATGTCAACGATTTTTTAAACAGTATCAGTCAACAGTAAACAATGAAAAGTATAAAGGAGGAAGAGAATAGTGCAAATTAATAGTTATTTATTCAACACCTATTTGCACGTATAAGTTGCAAGCATGACGTAAAATAAACATTCTTGAATTATAACATGCTTATTTTTTATACCTAATAGTGAATACATTATTCCCCGCTGCTTCACAAAGATGAGAGGGCAGCTTTAAGTAGTGAAGAGGAAGTTCAATTAACTATGTATTATTTGGCACTTAAACGATTTGTATGTCGACCATCCTTAAACATTTTTATTTGCTTTACGTCGGAAATTGGCCAAAGTCGGTTCAATCCTATCTACGATTCGTCCGTACGGGCTTAGAATGTCGGCGCGAATCGTATATGCTGTCGGTACATCGCTCTTTATTCGAGTTGTATTCGTGTTTTGTATTTTGCAGTCATAAATTTACTAATGTCGCGTGGAAAACGTGTACCTTTGTTATATCTGTATATAAAATATACATCACTTGTACATTTTTATGTATATCTGTGGAACGTTGCTTTTTATACCATTTCTTTCTTTGGCACGTGTGTGTGTTGCTAGCGGTTCACACTTTGAAATAAAGTTTCAACTAGCAAGCACGTTTTGTATAAAGTTACTACACCCTTCTGGCGCACTTATAGAAATCTGTCACACTGTCACACACTGTGTCCAGAGTTGGCGTGTAGAGCAAATTGGGTGTATTGTATTTTTTGTAATGCAGTACTGTACAGTAATCATGG
The DNA here is from genome assembly GCA_038088585.1 of Chrysina gloriosa. NCBI lineage: Eukaryota > Metazoa > Arthropoda > Insecta > Coleoptera > Scarabaeidae > Chrysina > Chrysina gloriosa. The sequence continues at coordinate 21,368,163 of CM076090.1, forward strand.
CATGCCCTTATAAACAGAGCAAAACAGACAAAAGAAAGAAGACAGTTTATCTTATTTCGAAATTCTTTATACGGCCTCATTTTTTTGTAAAATGTGTGTAATATTTCGCAACATGTATTTGACAGCGAACATATTTAAGTTATTCGGTGCTCCGATTTTACAACAGGCCTGGATGTTGCCTTCACTTCTTATTTATTACGATTAGGTAATAGTTGCCGCTTTTAGTAATACCATTAAATTTTCGAAGAAATAACCTACCTATTTATGCAAGTTAAAGTTCATCATAACTTAATATTAGTATTACAATATTCTAGTTACTGCCTTTATGACGCTCATGTATTCTTCTTGTGTTAGCCAACCCTACTGATAACTAGACTGGGCAAATATGCGGTATGATGAGTCATATGTCCTTTTCACAATGGTATATTATATTACAGAGGACAAAGGACAGATGATTCATCATATCGCATATTTGCCTAGTTTACAGACAACTGACCGAGAATATCCATGCGCTGTATCCTACACCAGGCTCATACGATGTGAGCAGAGTGAATATGGATCATCAAAAATCATCATCGTTGAGAGGTACACAGAAGATACAACGAAGAATAATGAAGCGCTTTCGAAGATAATCCTATCCGTGGATTCAATCAACTAAATTTAGGAAGTGCCTTTGGAGACTCTGGATTGCCCACAAAAATAAATTTGCTGCAAAATTACTACTCAGCTTGTTAACTGTAAAAATGTGGAAGACTTTGTAAATAGAATCATAACTGCTCGCAGATTAAATAAAATAAACTTTGAAGTTAAGGACCAATGGATAAGTACATTGTTACTAGCCATTACCCGATGAATACCGTCCAATGATAATGGGTTTACAAACCTCAGGTCTAGTGATAACGGCAGATACGATTAAGGTAACGGTATTACAAGAGCATATGAGCATATGAGCCTTGTACAGCAGTAAGAAAGCAGAACATAATAAGCTCCAATCCAAAACAGGACTGAAGGAAAAGGGTTTCTCACATTTTATTCAAAGCAGGGAAATGTCATATCCGAAGGTTGGTATTTAGATTCTTATGTTTCAACCAACGTTACATACATCTCTAAGTAAAATAGTAGATTATGGCTATACAATAGTTTTTGATAAAGTCGCTTCAAAAGTTTTGATTCCAATGGCCAAACTGTTGCTACTGCTTCCAGAGTTGACGGCGTATGCAAACTTGACCGGCCTATAATCAATAAAGCAAACCACGAAGAAAGAGCTTACTTCGATCATGCAAAGTCCTCCATATGACATCGTCGCTTTCGATGCATGAATAGAAATTGAACGAAGTTACTACAGAAGATAACGAACGAAATTAATGGCATGAATTTCGATGACAAGCCCTGTGAAACCAGCTTTTAAAGGAAAACAGCACCATGAACCATTCAGAACGTGTGGCAAACCATCAAGTGGTATCCTCGAATTGGTCCATAGTGATCTTTGCGCACCTATGGAAACTACTTGCATTGGAAGCAGAAAATACATATTTCATCGATGAGTATCCTGAGAAGTATTTCGTGTATTTTCTCGAAACAAAGAACCAACTGGAAGAAACATTTGACAGTTTCAACCCCGTGGTTGAGAGGCCGACAAGGAAGGAGAAAAAGACTGTATGATCAGACAGCAATACTGAATACGTCAATAGAAGTCTTTTCGTCAAATTACGGCGTTATGGGATAAAACATCACCTGACTACGTCATAATCACCCCAGCAAAACGGAGTTGTTGAGCGGATAAACAGGTCTATAGTTGAGAAAGCGAGGACCATGTTTACTGATGCTGGTTTTGGTAAGCATGAAGTCCGAGAAATTGTTATTCGTGGCATATTGTGAAAACAGAAAGATATAAATTCATAAGCTACGAAAACTATTACGATAAGTAGAGAGTAAGTCTTTTTTAGAATGTGGTGATCCCCTCTGCCCCTCCCTAGGAATAGGAAAAAGAAGAATATAAAATTGGAGAAGCTCATATTCTCGAAGGAAAAGGAGGAGGAAAATGAAACTACAATAGAAGAATCTGAAGTAGAGAAGAATGAAGAGGAAGATGACCAAACTGTCATGGAAGATGCTAGTCTGGAGATAAGATGTTCTCAACACACTTGAATACCAGTAAGTATAGTCACTTATTCTGCAGAAAAGGACTATGCTTCTTTTGTGAGTTTTTAGAGGAAGCAAGAGAAGCCTTAACAGGATATAATGCAACAAAGTAGGATAAAGCTATTGATTTCGAAAGGGAATTCTTGAAACGAAATAACACTTTTCAAATTGTTGATCAAGTACCAGGCAAGGAAGTATTAGCCACAAAAGTGGGTTTTTAAAATTAGCCAAGGTGAAAGAAACTCCAAGGATATAAAACTCGGCTCGTCCTAAGAGGACAAATCCGAAACTGATTATCATGAAACTTATTCGCGTATCATGTAGTATTTATCACTTCGATATTTATTTTCGTTAGCAGCCAAAGAAGATCTAGACATTGACCACATGAATGTGGCTTATGTTCCCGAAAATTTGGAAAAGGGAAAATGTGTGAAACCACCGGAAGAATACTCAAATGATTCCAGAGTATAGCGCTTGAGAGGATTCATGTACGGCTTGAAACAATATGGATGTTCTTGGAACCATAGATTAATAGAGTTGAAAGTGGATAATATAATTATTATTTGTCAAATGCTCAGACTGTGCCGGGAGCCAACCGTGCGGCATAAAAATTTCAAAGTATAAATTTGCTGCTATAACTATGAGAGTGATCGAATTAAGTTTTCATGACCATAAAAGTATCACAGTATTCAAGCGTTAATTGAATTTTTTAATTAAAATCATAAATATACAAAAAATTAGTGTGGAAAAATTTAATGAGAAAACGTGACAACACTGTATGGCTAATGTTTTTATCTTGTAAGTTGGTGGCAGTGGTCTATCCAAATGACCCGTGAGGTTAGGTTAGAAACAGAGAATCGTGTTCGTGTTTACATTGAGAAAAGAAAAATGTTGAAGTCTGAAACGTATCGCTGGAAAGGTAAACTTGTGACCAAAGATGAATACGAACGGAGAATCATTCCCAAAAATTCGGGAAAAGTAGAGACTTGATTTCAAACTTTTGATTTGAATGTCATGAAGCTGTTGGTAATTTACCGAGAATCACGATATAGGATAGATGCGGTGTTGCCATACTTGTATACATCTAACGCTGGGAACGTGAAACAAATTCGGTAGTGAACCATAACAAAAATAGACTAAAACTTTCATTGAATGTTTCTCTATTTGTTCCTGAAAATTTATGAAGGAGTTAAGATTTTATTTTATCCTTTTTTTTTTTTTTTATTGAAGGGCGTCGCGTCAAGCTATTTTTGAATAGTCCCGTAAGAGCCCATGTAAAAATGCAACTTTTTAAATTAGTATATCTCAATAAATATGTAGTGAATCGTCTTCATACTTCACAGGCATGTTTATTATTGGTAATATTTTGTGTTTCCGAGAAAATATTGAGGTAGTTAGATTACCGTGTTTACACATCTACATCCATAAAAACGATTTGTGATCGAAATCATTTTTGTGATTGGTTGTCACGCTCGACAATTTCTGGAGCAGGTATCAACACGTCAAGTGTCCCAATGTACCCGCGCCCGTCGTTTCCCAGTGCACCCGCTCCCGTATTTTTTAATTCAAATCAAAATAATAAGAACAGTTTGCTAAATAAATTGAACACAAACATGTCACACTGTTTATAAATGTTCAATGTATGATTTTTGGAAAATACAATTCAACATCAGCTTATATAAGGTGCCGTATACAAACATGTCAAACAAAAAAGTTCATTTTAATGCGCTAAAACACCCTTTCTTTTGTAAGTGAAAAATCGTATGATATACTAAAAATTTCGGATAGTCCTGTGTGAAATGTGATTGTGAATCGCATATAAAATATTCAGAATTTTTGATAGAAATTCGTTTGTACCACTGTACCCTCTGTCTCAGTGCACGCACCTCTCCCCTAAATGTAATCATTCCATCCCAGAAAACATTACCCAGCAGTATCACTCGACTTAATTTATCCTTTTCCTCTTCTAGAAAATATAGACACACTTGAAATATTAAAAAAAATTAAATTGGCCGGAATGTGAACTTTCACATCTAGATGCAAACATTTAGAAGCACGGGTATACTACCTAATGTACGTAATACAAGCAAAATGTATAAGATGTGAGCTGCTGAAGAGGAAGCCAAATTAGAAAAACCGTCACGCAAAGAATAATGCTTTTCTTTAAGCCATACCAGCAGAGATACTATTTAACATCAACAATCTCGGTGTTAATTAGCATGTACGTAATAATCAAAGAATAACCGAACCAGTGATCCTTCACTTTCATAATCAAACTGTAAGGCACACATGAATTAACGGTTACGGCAAGTTTTGAAACTATCACAACGTAACCCTTTTTCTTCAATCTATGTTGCGGACAAATCCCTGGTATTAAGGAAAAAATTTACAAATTCAACTGAAGCACAAAAATTTGGCAAAGTGGATAAAGAACGAAAATTTTCTAGGAAGAAGACAACTAGATAGACTAGGTGGACGTGCAATAAAATGAACACTGGTGCTCATTGTCATCGTTAGATTAAAACAACGCGCAAGATAAGTGCTTAGTTACAGGAAAAACAGGTAGAACTGCAACTTTGTTATTAAATGGCTTGTTCGGTTTGAAGCCGGTAATTAACCGTGTATAAAAGAGAATTGGTTATTTTAAATACTCCCGGGAATATGCGTAGGTATTTGATAATTACAAATTGAACAGTCTTATTTAGTTCTTTAATACAATATTAATGTTCTTTAGCTTTTCAGGAAACTAGCGTCTATTATTCTTTGCAAGTCGTTAAAACATGTATGTAAGTTCAACTTCCAAGTGCAATCTGTTAGCAGGGGTGTAATAGGAACTGAATCGTTTGAATATTAATATTTGTTTTCCCTCAGGCTTTACGCTATTGTTTTTGTATTTGGCGTCATAAGATGTATCATATTTACACTGTCTTTAGCATGGGGCAAGATTAACAACAACTTCACTTACTATTACAACTGGTAGAGCCGTTGTGGTATTGTTATTTTACACCTTTCCTGCGTGTTCATCTAGAAAAGCATCTATTAACCTATTAATTATATTGTACCAATGCATTCCTTCTTAACCATATACGGTCTAATGATTATCTCCTTATGTTTGTTACTTCATACGCGCAATTTATACTACTGCGGCAATGCCACTTACATTACTGTATAGTATTAATATTTAAGTAGACTCATGTTAAATGCATTTAGGTTCTTGAGAACTGGCGGCCCTCTTTTCCATCTTAATGGGGTTTATACTCTTTCTTGTCGATGCTATTTGTGATTCTTGTCTTCATTGTGAAACATATTTGCGGATAATATTGAATTTATTCCAGACATTTCATCCAATAACAATTTTTCTGCTACCTTCCCTATTTCATCGAATTGTACGTTTTGTTGAAGCAGGGGATATATATTTTATGCAAATTACCCTACCAACCGCGGTGAGTTACCCTTATATTTTACGAAGAGTTATTTCTTCTTTTGTAGGTTTAATAAAGCTACAAAGAAACGTACAGAATTAAAGGTGCCAGTTACTTATAAAGTTTATTAAAAGAGAACAATAAAAAGGGAACAATTAAAGCATGCCATAGAAAAAATAGTAGAATTCTAGAGATAGGTACAACAAAATTGCGATTCCTAACCCAGTATTATTTATTATATCACTATTAGCAGAACTTGGATTTTCCAACTCTTCCGGAACATAATTTGGAAGTTCTGTTAGTTTTAAATTTTAATTGACATACAGCGTGGACGTATATGCTGGAATAAAATCAATAAAATCTATAAATAGTGTAAAAAGCGATCGGACACGTTAGCCTTAATTTTTAAATGCGCAAATTCTTACAAGAGACCTATTTTGTGCTGTCGTTATTGTTGCAGATATGACGTCGCCTTCTTTTCTTTTAAATTTTAACCTCAATTTTTGTGATGCAGGACGTCTTTCTGCATATAAAACGATGATCTCTGATAAATTACATACCAATATTTTTGAAATTCTTTTTGTGGATTATTCAGTTTAAAAATCAAAGTTTAACTAACAAGGCAAAAGTTACAAACAAATTTAAAATTATTCCAATTAAATATTTAAACTGTATACGATTGACGTGTTATCAACGAGCAAGGTGATTTTCAAATTCGTTTATGACATTATTTAATACTTGGGGAGTTATTAACCAGATTTCCTCGTTTATTTCAATCTTCAAATCTTCAATATTATTTAGATACACTTTGGATTATAGATAAGTACACAAAAAGAAATAGAGTGGACTTAGATCGGGAGATCTTGCAAGCTATTCAATTGTTCCTCGCCCATCAATCCATTTGTTTGGGATAATGACACAAAAATTTCGGGTATTATATGTCGCTGTAGCAATAGCAAATAATTTTTACCGTTTAGTGCACCTCTAATAAAAAAACGGGCCTATGACTGAATTACCGACAATCCCTGCTCATAAATTGATCTTTTGTGGAAATTGTGTGTGTCCTTCCAACATGCAATGGATTCTCAGGTGTTCAGTATCTATAGTTTACCCTATTGATATACCTGTTTAGGCAGAAGGTACCTTCGTCGGAGAAAATTATAGGTCTTGAAAATTCCAGATTCTTATTTCGCCAGTCTGTCATAATGTCATAAAATTCAACTCTTTTTATACTAGTTCTATACTAGTCCCCTACAACAACCTGAAAGAGAAAATAACGCTATCGTAAATAACAAAAAGGAAAACTCACCTCCAATAGAGGGAAAAGCAACCGAACAACATGGTAGTTCGAACACTAAAATTGGGGAAGCGTAGCTACCAAATGCACACAATGATAATACTAAACTCTCCAGAGTCGAATTTTCGTGCATATGCTCGACAAATGACACTTTAAAGCGAAAACGGTTTGTTCAACCGAACGCCACGAGCGGAATGACGTATCGAATATTGTTGTCTCAGAAACTTCGGACGCGCGCGCTATCTACACGTTAGAAGTAGAGCAAGAGGCCAGAAGTAACAGTACCGGAACACTGTGACAAACTGGCCGTAACAAATGATACTTCACATTTTGATTTGTGAGGGTTTTCTTGAAAAGCCAGTACAACATCTAATTGTTTTCTTCTGAAATTGTCGGACGACTTTCTGTAAAGTTATCTTTTACGTGACCCAACCCTCTAAATTTGCGTTCTATATTACTTACTGTTGATCTACTTCTTGTGTCCGTAACTTGTCTTCAAAACCAATCATCGTTAAAATTTCTATTCTTTGGGTTTTCACTTAAACGTACCATTTTTAGTTTTATGTCGATCAATCAAAAGACAAATAACGTTTGTCAAATCTGACAGCACAGAAACAACATTACATCTTACGTTGAAATTGATTGCCTTTTGGTTTTAAAAAGAATTTAAATCCGACAGATACCATCGGATTATGACAATAAGATGAGCAAAAATTGAACTTTGAAGGAACATTTCTTGGACCTTATTTGAAATACACTCTTTCTTGAAATTCTATTATGTATCCTATCTTGTAAATCATCGTTCTGTATGCAGAAAATCGTTCTCCTCCTAATGGGCTATAAAAAATTGATGTTACCACTTAAAAGAAAAGGAGGTGACGTCATATCTGAGACAATAATGACGTTCCAAAATAGTTTTCTTTTTTAAAAAATTTGCGGATTTAGAAACTAAGGTTGTGTCCGATAGTTAGGAATCTTTGGAGTTCTACTATTTTGTTTCTATTTGTCAGGTTTTTATTGTTGCCTTCTTATTGTTTTCCTTTGATAAAATTTATAAGTACCAAAGTCATAATTTTTGCTGTATCAGTCCCACAAACTAGAAACGTTGATATTTTGTTGATATATATCAGCGCTACGATCTAAAACTTGTATTTTGAAAATGTTGACAGCATAAGTTTTTTCGTCCCATTGCACTGCAAAAGTAAAGGTTCAAATTATAGCACGAATGATTAATGTGTTATACTCGTAACAATTGTTACAATATCTGTTATAAAGAATCTGTAAATACAGACGTCTAGATCATTTTTCTTTTCAGAATTTATTAGCCAACTGATAATTTACGGCAAATTACTGTAATTTATTTGGTAATTTACTGACCCACATCACTGATTTTACGAGGGCGGTCCGATAAGCACTTAGTCTCACTGCCCGATGGCGCCACTATCGCAAGAGAAATTTACTATCGTGTAGTACATTCTCGTAGACGGCTACTGTCAAAATTTCTGCCGAATAGGACTGGTAGTTATGTTTTGACCGCGTGTGAAAGTGGGCGTGTCCGCGGATTTTAGAAAAATGGAAAAAGAGCAAATCTGTCGGTGATTTGATTCTTGTTTTTGGAAGGGAAATCGCGCAGCGAAATCAAAGAGCGCTTGGATGCTGTAACTCTTTTCCTTCGATGGCGACCGTCAAAGATTGGTTTAACGAGTTTCAACGTGGTCGCATTCGGTTTTTGATGAGCCACGCCCAGGTGCCCCGAAAACGGCTACCACGGAGGATAACAAAAATCCAGATCTCGTATTGGCAAACCGCCGATTGAAGGTGCACGAGGTAGCTGAGACAGTAGGCATCTCAAAAGACCACGTGGGTCATATACTGTATGAAATTTTCGATATGAGAAAGCTCCGGACAACAAGCGCAACCGTGAGATCATTTCAGAGCAGTGTTTGACGCTGTTTAAGTGCAATCCGAAGGAGTGTCTGCGTCGTTTCGTGACCGTCGACGAAACATGGATCCACTGGTACATACCAGAAACAAAGGAACAGTCGAAACAGTGGACTTCACCCGGCGAACGTACTCCGAAGAAGGCGAAGACTGTTCTATCGGCCGGAAAGCTAATGGCCACCCTTTTCTGGGATTCACATCGACTACCTGGAGAAGGGTAGAATAGTCGCAGGGCTCTACTATGTCGAATTATTGGGCCGATTCGATGCCGAATTGCAGAAAAACGGGCCCCATTTGTCGAAGAAAAAAGTGCTCTTCCACCATGACAACGCACCGGCTCACACTTCCGCCATCCCCACGGCCAAATTGGTCGAATTGGGCTACGAACTGCTACCCCATCCACCGTATTCTCCAGATTTGGCCCCGTGCGACTTCTTTTTGTTTCCAAACTTGAAAAAGTCACTCGCCGGGCCGAAATTTGAGTCGAATGAGAGGTCATCGTCGCCACGGAGGCATACTTTGCAGACCTCGATAAAACGTATTTTTCAGACGGGTCAAGTGTATCGAGCTAAAAGTAGACTATGTTCAGAAATAAATCGCCACTTTTCCAAAATTTTGTGTTTCTTTTGTAGGCTGGGTACTTATCGGACCGGCCTCGTATTTAGCGATTTTTCTTTCCTCGTTCTTGAAATCGTTAATGAGTCGAAAAATAACAATACTATGTACCACCCACAGTACTGGGGAATGAATGATCGTTTGATGGTCTTGACTTATAGATGGGAACCTACACGTTACATTGAACATTAAAATGCGTATCGTTTGTTCGGTTCATGCGGTTATTCATGCATTCATATCATTATGTCTCGACAAAGATAAATCATACGACACATCAAAACAGTTTAGAAGAGAAATAATATGAAGTAATTACAAGAGGACATCCTTACTTTGATAGGATTAGACACCATATAAAAATGTCTGATATTCATCTTTGTCAACGAAAAAACCAAATGAAGATAAATCACGATTCTTTTGCAAAAAACTAATTGAAAGTTATACAACGTACATTTAGTTTTCGTGCTGATGCATGTTGATACTTTACATAAATATGTTTTACTTGGAAGATGAGATGGAAGAGTCACTAATGGTTTGTTCTCTATAAACGACAACAAAACGCGCGACACAAATACTCGTTTCGCATTTAAATTAACCCATTCTAATGCACGCACGCCGCGCTCACGCTGCTCTTCAACTTTACCGCTAATTTTCTGATTAATGACGATGAGATCACTTCCGTGAAAAATTCTCCGAGCGTGGAGGCGCGTACACACAAAAAGTCACTTACTAGCCACCCGCCACGAATTCCTCATTATCTGCGATTTCGAGGCTGCAGATTTCGACTGTCGTTCTCTTTTTCGCCTACGAAACCAAAACGAAGGCGCTGAGTGCCTGCTTTGCTACCGCGGCATCAAAATTCAATTCGATCGTGTCTTTCCCGCCGTTTTCTTGGAAAGCGGGATACTAAATCTGTATTTGATGGTCGTAAGTCGATACGGTATCATGACAAATGTAAACGTATAAGTAGTTCAGGAAATGGAACCAAGATTCACTTAATTTGATGAAGCCGGAACGTTTCGTAATTTAAAAATGGTTTTGTATTGAGACAGTTTGAAATTTTTCCTCGTAATACTCCGAATTCTTATCAAAATATGAATCACTAGAATATATTGAAGAACTTAAGTATGTTAATTTTCTTCTTTAATGTTCTTGATACTACATGTATGTACAATAGTGCTCAGAAATAATGACCTCCAGTAAATTTGGACTATTGAGATAGTCTATCTCTTTCAGTTAGACAGATATACGTACTTCATTTGTCACGCGGTGAGCCACTAACGGAATTTTATGCTTGTATCGACTTAAAGAAGACAGACCTCTTCAATAATCATAAGGGAACATTACTTCTGAACGTGACTGTACATATGAATATATATATGTGTGTCGGAAATTTAATGTTCTTTAATTCTGTGACCCTAATTAGTATTCGGTACCTTTTGTGTGTTCCAGAGACAACGCATGTTTTTTTGAATGGGTAGCATTAAATAACTAAAGAAGATAAGGGGTGGGCTAAAGATCGTTCTATTCAAAGCATATCCCCATTTAATTAACTCAGCCTATTTTCATTGTGCACTTAGTCTTCATGGTGAGATGGTTGCAGCTTTTCGGATATAACACCTGTAATGAAACGAAAGCTATTTACGTCATTATAAGTAATGATAGTGCAATAGGCGAATACAGCGAATTATGCCAAACCAAAGAAGTTGTCGAAACTATGCTGAACACTTAAAAACTATATGAAACTCATTTTCTTCTAAGATGAGACCGTTTTTGGGCCTGTGAATATTCTAAGTTGCATGAGCGACCACTTTACAGCTCCAAAGTGACTGTGTGGTGTGCAGTAGGTAAGTCCGGCATAATTGATCCATAATTTTTCTTTAGAAAGAAGCTACGTGCATGATGAATTGGCATGGCAAACTAAACAGTTTCAGTAAGAGGAGGCAAAAATCCACAGATCGATCGTTGTGATGCCCGTCGCGATTTGGACTTATATTTTTAATATTAAAGTGGCATCTATGCACCTTAATGAAATGTAGGTAAATTTATTCTGTAATGAAGATAACTTGTATTGCTAATTTCAAAAGCATCGTTTTTCTCTGGAACAATCTCTATATTTCACTAAAGAAACTATCAGGAAAAGGTAAAAATTGTCTTCATTAAGTAATGTTTTTATCAAACTGAAAGTGATTTCACAATTTCTGCCAAATAATAATTCCTACCAAGTCTTCAACCGACAATCTGAATTTTGTATGACTAATGATACATTACGAGGTATCCAATGGCCCATTGACCTACAACAAAAGCGTCAATAATACCTGGAACATACACGCCAAAATATTAAATCGTAGAATTTGCTATGGAAATTGGGAATCAAAGTTGGGTACTAGTTTTTGCATGCAGGATTTGGCATTAAGGATGCTCGATTGATTTGTTTTTTAATAACTTGTTTAAATCAACTTTTTAGTTATCACCGTTAAGCAAAATTCAGTTTAGGCCTTTTTCGTAAGTGACATTACTATTTCCTTGAACTCAAATGGTAGTCAATTACAATTTTTGTAGTTTGACATATATCGTATAAAATTGAAAATGAATAGAGTTCATTTTCATTGAAATACACTGCGTTATTCTGTCTTACAGCAATAATTTGTGTACTCCATATTCTCCAAAACCAATTAGATAGGTATTTTAAAAGCCCTTAAGCTATTAATTTGGTCGGAGATAACATACCAATTACTTCAGATAGATTACTTGAACTGCCTCTTCGAAAATACTTTAGACTCATTGCCTTTTAACAGTTTCACATTTCACGGAGTGCTTCTGTTCTTCCATATAAGTTCCAGTAGAAAGGTAACTCCGTATAATAGACCTGAAAAAATTATGTGTGTCATGCAATATCATCTTCATCTAAATTAATTTATCAAATATTAATTTTCGGTGGATATATAAAAAAACTGTTTTGTTTTAAACGATCTTACCATGCCTCCTCTTCTGTATCCAATTGAATTTTCTTTTCTTTGCGCGCGGAGACGCTGTGAAAAAAAGGAGATCGCGATGATTGGGCACTTTCTTATCAGATCCTCGATTCTCGGCTCTCATTACCGAAAGTAACGATTATTTCAGTTCTGCGGCGTGGCGTGTTATTAAGGTTCTTTAATGATCGCTTGCGCATTTCTTTTTGTCTTCTGGCAGACCGTTTACCGTTGATATTTCAACCGAACGTGCTCACTGTTCCCGGTTTGTCCTCACCGTTTAAGCTGTGTGCGTGCGTTTGAGCGATTCGAATTTGTAAACGTTGTCGGCGTTTCGTCGAAGTGACGACTGTAAAATAGGACTGTGCTGTCGAACTTGAAGTGAAAATTATATGTTGCCCTACTTAACAACGTGCAATTTTTGAGTTTTGACTGCATACCACTGGAACTTTTTCCAGTTTGTTGATTGAAGAACAAATTACAATTTAAGAAATGAGACGTCATGTTTCCTCACACTGTATGAATTCGTTAACTGTAATTGCATTAAAACTACCTGTATGAATCCGTATAGCCAGGCAAGAACATGAAATTTGCAAATGGTAAGGATGGCTGCAGTAATTGAAATGTGTCTCCGTACCTCTCTTATTCTGGAGTTGACTGTTCACAATATTTTGCTTCTGGTGGGTACCATTTTAATGATAATATTGATAATAGTACCTACTAATGATTTTAAAACAAGTTAGAGTTACACATAACAATGTGGGATACGTATCTACTAAGCTTGTGCTTTGTCAAAACTCCCTACTGTGATGGTGTGTTATGATTTGCTTAGGTTAATGCAAGTAAAACAAACATCGACGTGTATCACGATTAGATATGTTACATAATTACCGATCTACTTTAATAGAGGTATATCACGAAATTAAAGACAAGGCTAAACCTGAGAAACAACTATGATTAAGGGAAGTTACCGTACCATAACTGCATAGATATCAATGTGTCAACTAATATCAAATCGATCATTGCAAACTTTGCCAGACACCAAAGGATTAGAGGAGGGAATATGCGAACTAATAATGTTATTTATCAAGTTCATCTTAGCTCAATTTAGTCATTATATTTACCTCGTTAGCTCACGTCGGCGTAGTTTTTGTGCAAAAGCAATATGCACACGGCGGTAATTGTGGAGGTTATGCAGTATGCCTTGTTGTTTTTATTTCTTTTGTCCCTGCCCTGGATTGATTAAGTTCCCTAAAGTGCTGTGCCAGTTTCAATGATGTATTCACCGGTAGGAATGATTTATTGTTTTTCAGTAGCAATTTATTAATAAATTATCGTAGCCTATTAATAATGTTCACCATATATATTATGTTTATAAAAATGACTTCAATTAAATTGCGTTATGTAAAATATTAATTCAGTAATGACACCCATTAATAAATGTATTCTGAGACAGATTTCTCTTTTATCTTTTTCCAAGCACATTATTTTCTTCCATGGATATAGTTATGAAGCTCGTGAAGAATGTTGAAGTGTTTGTATTGGTTTGACGGTGAATATAAGTACTAGAATTGATTATATTTATTTGTAGATATATCTCGCGGTTCTGGTGGGATTAATTTTATTCTATGAATCAAAAAATATCACGAATGCAGAAATTGGGTATATTTAATGGTGGGACGTTTCAGTTGTGTGAAGACAGTTCTAAAAATTAATTATTTTAATTGAATCAGACTTCATCTATATATCTAATCATACTTCTACTTGATATTTTTGTGAAAGTAGATCTCTCTTATTACTAGAGCTTGTTCAAAAGGTGGACGACGTGTTATCATTAAGTAGTGTAAATCGGACTGAGGCTGTACTCCTCCGAATTTTATTATTCAATGATAAGTTGTCATTGATAAATTTTTACGATTTTTGATTCTTAACCTGCAGTTGAAGCAGGTAGAGATAATTGTCAATTTATACTTCCTGATTGATTTCCTAACAAAAACCAAAATATAGTATTTTCTTTTGAAAAGCGAAGTAAATATCTAAACGTTTCAAAATTTTGCATAAAGAGGTGGCGTTAAATTTTGTGTTATTATCTTCCGTTGAATGGAAACGCGTTGCATTCGATTATTTCACGTTAAATGGCGTATCAAGGGTACAATTTATCACCACTTAATTTTTCGAAGATGATCAGAAAGGCGCCGTGCTTAACGAGCTCACTTCTTTGATGCCCGAGGCGTCGCCCTTCCTTCGGTTATTCCTTGATCAAAGCAGTGCATAACAGGGATTCCGTGTACGCCGTGCCATCATCATTAGTCACTTATGTGCCCCTTTGTGTTCACAATAATCGACGCTGTGTTCATGTTGGCTTCGTCGCGGTGTGCTATCGCTCAATTATTTTCTCATATCCGATGTAATCTGATCGCTAATAATCGAGGTCGTTGTATCATCGTCATGTGAATACAATAATTCGAAGTGAATAAGGAGATGGGATCTTTTTATGAAATTCTTGCACTTAGTTTGTATGTTTCAATTGTGTTTGTATGCATGGATGTATACCATTCTTATTAACAAAAAAAAAACAGAAATTGGCTTATCTGAAATTTTGTCTGGATATTTTTTACGCATCACCTCCTGCCAATAAAGTTTCAATACAAACATTAAAATTGCGGAAAGAATATGTATTTGTATTAACCACAATTGATTTACTACGTACTTCCCTACAAACTTTTTAAATATTTATACCACTATTAATTAAAAACTTAACCTTAGCTGAATACTGTGGTTATAAATTTCAATGTTGTTTTCTTACAATTTTTATTATTTGGGTCTGTTTTTTAAATGATATGTTCCCTGTACACTGCGCGTATTTATGTTGTCGTAAATTATAAACTCAGAGCTTATTTTGGACGTAAACGTTCCTCTTTTGTTGAAAAATGTTTACTGCATGTTACTTTTATCGACCTATAATTTTTTAATAACTGTTGTTCACTTGACAAATGACATCTATAAAGAAACATAAACGCTAAAGAAATAGTAGCAGGTTTTAAAGCTTGCGCGCAGCAGTTGTACTCACATGCATATGGGCGAATATTTTGCTTACTGAATTATATAAATTTATGTTTTAATTTTGTAAACATGCGTGCATAATGTTGCGTTCTATTTTTGGAAAATCATTTCGAAAGCAGTAAATTTTCTTTTTCTGTATAAATATTTATTAGATGTTCATTATTTTGACAACTTTTTCAAAAATTTCGCATTTTGTAACTACCCTGCCCTGATGACACTAATCAATAATAGAAAAACTTTTATGTGTATCTTAAGTTTGGACGGCATTGTTCATTTTTTCATTTGACTTATCCTCGGTTTAGATTGTCTTTGTGATGAAGAATGATTAAGCACTTTGGTTTGCTTTTTTCTTGATTTACAGACGACTTCCTACAAGCAAATTGTTGTATTTCACTCGCTATTAACAGTTCGATGATTTTTAAAAGCCGCGGTTACATCACCGGACTTTCCAAAAAAAGCGCAATTTTGTTCGAAATTCTTCGAGAACCATGATCAACTTTTAGCTCATCCTTGAATGCCTAAACAGCCGATTGTTGCTTAAGATCGAGCCCAGTTTATCTAGATTGTGTCTCCTTTTACGATGCTATTTCATGCTTGAAGAATAAGGGTTTCAAAACAAACGCTTTCAATAATACTGCATTAGAAATCTGAAAACTACTGGTACTTATAAGTTTTATAAGCAACACTGGGTGCTTTATGACTAATAGTCGAAGTCGATCTGTGCACCCCAGCAGCGTTGGACCACATTTGAAGTTGTAGAAAATCATTCACTCTTCATGAGAAACATTACTTTTGCTAAATTGTGTTCTTTAACCCACTGTACCATCGAAACTGCTTGGTGTGTTAATGCCCTTTATATCTTCTTTCTACTAGAAACCTTATATGGAAAAAAACATATATCAGTCATAAATATATTTATATGAAACAAACATAAACAGATAACCTTAGATAAAATGCGAACATAATATATTAATTAATTAATTACCTAATTTATAAAATAAATGAAATTACCCTTACTACAGCTATTTCGGCAACTAAGTTTCCATCCTCAGTGGAGTACTGGGAAATTCAGTATCACTAGCGAATCCGGCTAATGCCCAAGACAAACACTACACAACGAAGACAGTACAACACTAAAGCACTGCACAGGCGAAACGTACCAAAACACTGTTGACAGTGAATCCCTATTGTGGAGAGCGTGTCAATGCGGTTGAATGATCCTACACAAATCTAAATTTAATTCAATAACTCGTACAATTTGTAATTTTGAATAGGTCCTCCATCTGCATTCATAATTCTCTCTCTATTTTTATAAATATATGTACTTTCCTAACTACCTAGTTCCCTGTTATTTTCTACCGCCTTCCTTAACCCTCTAACCGGGAAGACCGCCTTCAGAAATAGTGAAAAATGTCTGCACAGAACACTTCTTAACTATTGTTATACTCTCCAAGACATTCTGACAAGTCGCTTATCAGCCGTGATCAACCAAGTGCAAAAGTACTTGAAAAAAAATATTGGCTTCATCCGATCATTTTTACGGGCTTGCCTGTTGAACCGAAAATGAGCAATGTGCTCCTTGTTAGTATTGATCGTCTACTTTGTCCAATCTATTTTATGCCACATTCCTGACAACCGATTTCGTAGATACCTGATTTTTGATTTATTTCAACCTTGTCTCTGGCATTTCCTAAAAGATTACCTAATGAATTAGCTGATTTATATGCTGTAAATTGAACTGTTTGAAAAACTTTGTGAAGGAGCTTTGTGCAATGATGGAATGGTAATTTAACAAATTTCTTAGCTGGTTTATCCATAATTAGGTTCGTGGATTCCCTAATTACGATTTAAAAATGTTTTTTCCTAATTAAGTTGTAAATTTTACGGTGTTGAATTTAGAAGTTAGTTCATCAAAAATCCTGTGATTTATATTTTTAATGCCAAAAGGGCAAATATGTCCTCTACGTATCTAATCCAAACACTCGGAAAATACCTGGCGTCTTTTTTAAATTGGGTCTCAAAATGGCTCATAAACAAATCGGCCATAAATGGTGACAAACTATTGTCCGTCGAAGTTCCGTGTTTTCATTCAAAATATTTGTTCTCAATTTGGAGACATTTTTGGGACATGCAAAGAGTTGTTAATTTGATATGTTCTTTTATTTTGGTCATGCTCATATCATTTCTATTGAGTAAGATATGATATATGATGGAAATAATGAAGTAACATCGAAAGATGCCAAAATCTCACCTTCTTTTAATTTACAATTTTTAAGTTTCTCAATGAATTCTGAGGAATTATTTACTGCCAAACTTTCGGCTTTTACGGATAAATTTCTAAATTCTTTTACAAGCCACTTGGATATAAAATATATCCGTGAGTTAATTCCAGATACGATGGATCTCACCGATTTACCGGGGATTTGTATATTTTGAGCAAACAGTACAATTTTGGCAATGTGTTTTCGAGTGACGAATAACCAATTGCGTACACTCTTTTAATATGTTTTTGGTTTGTTTCTTGTATCATCCTCGGATGGCAACTTAGTTGCCGAAATATGTACCTGGATTTTTTCCGATAGGTGTAGTAAGGGTAATTTTATTTATTTTGTATATTATTTTAGCCACAGTCTTCTTATTCTTATTTGTAATTACCTAATTAATTTTAAATTCTGTGACGGCTGTAGGTAACAAATAATCGAGTGTCGGATAATCGAGTTTCTACCGTTATGGAGATATTGTACTATTCTAGAATACAAATATTTCACGTATGTAGATCCAAACATATGTATATATTGATCGTTTTTGTAATTCCCCGTTATCAACTTTTCCTTTGATATTACCGCCTAGAATCTACAAGGATGTACACTTTACGTATTAATTCATCCATACCGAATTATATTCTAACGTAATTGTTACAATAATCTGATTATAGAACAACTGCTTCTTGTTGTATCTGTCCGTGGATGGTATCGTTGTTTGAATGGGATGTTGAGGTGTCTCGTGGACTCCGTATTTGATCCGTATCGCGTTCGATTTTACACGCATCCGAAGTCGTAGTCCTCTCTCGGTAATCCAGTTACTTCGTCGGCTGCACAAAGCCCGATCTTCGCAGTACAATAATCTATCTGCTCGTAGATCTTATCCGTGGAGATGTGAACGAGTCTGGCGCACTTGCAATGCAAATCGATTGGGATTATTGAGAAATATCGTTAGGTTGATCGATGCGCGGCTGGTTTATATGTTTTTGATGCCGATGGAATGTACTGTCGCATAAACAGTCGGCATAAATGTCGATGGCAGACAGGCAGTCGGTTAAATAAGCGGCGTGTCGATATTATTGTATTTTATTTTCTGGATTGACGAAGGTTGCGAAGTATAAGACGTAAGGTATACAATAGCTGTTGTCATCGTTCTTTAGTTGAGATCTGAAAGCCTATATGTGTAGAGATATCCCAAGATTTACGCACATTACTAATAAACTTTACTGAATAATATCAAAAGTACTAGTAGTTTTCAGAATATTTGCTTTGTCTTTACACAACAACCATCTTGGCAAACCACTTGCTTTATGCTATTAGAAATGTCGTGATTAACTAATATTACCGATCTGTAAGTGTGAAATGAAGAATTAACTTACGTAATACGTGTTTCAAACAAATTTAAGTCATAAGCTCTATTGTCAGCATATTCCCATCTTAACTTATTTTGTTTTTTGCAGAGTTACGAAAAATATTTTGAATAAATGGAATTATGTCGAAATCTAATAGATTTACTGATTGCAGAATATTTCTCGTATTACACTAATTTTAGAGAAAATTATAGTTATTTGTTACTTCCAATTTCCATGTTTTACATCTCGATGACTTTCCCTTTGCATTCCTACTGCCCAATCCTACCTTGATTGAATTTAATTCCTATTCCACAATAATATGCATATCCTCCAGCATCAATTTCCTAAAAAACATCAATCGTAGTTTTTATATACGTTTGGCTTGTTTCAGTGCGTCCCATTCAGCCAGTATTAGATCGGATCCTATGGGTTCTACAGATACCATGGCTGTATCTGAAAACTCAACTACAGTTACTTTAGACACGGCCTCATCGCACAGTGGTTCACAACCAGCTTCTTGTAGAGCTCATTGCGGTAGCTTAGCGTCTTTCGATACCAGTTCAGTACTTAACACAGAAGGTAAACCTATAAATATAACATTCCTATTGCAATAAAATATCTTTTCCTTCGTCGAATTCTCAAAAGAATTGTGTTATAAGAATTGCTTCTACTTCTGATTACAATTTTTAATCGTGGAAATTTGTAGTTGTTTGACAAGATATGAGCAAAATATTAATACAGCCTTGGTAATTCTACAAGTAAAATTATTTTGATTTTATTTAACAGGAGTTCCCCTGCTCGAAGAAAATGAGTTGGAGGAAGTTCAATGTGGCGACGATGTATCTCTTGCTATGGAAAATCGTTCCATGACGGACAACATTTCTTTTAAATTATCCACTACTTCTGATGTAGCATAATTTGAACATAGATGTAATACATATAATATTTATATGTCTACGAGTACGAAAGCAAAGTAAATGAGTAATTCCATTATGCTACGACTCGTACTCATAGGTAAAGCTAATCATATCCGCATTCAAAACAATCCTGTCTTAAGCTTTAAAAGAAGTTGTCTTTGAAAGTTTCGTTTATTGAAAATTATGTATTAGTTACTTTCCTCTGCTTCACCTAATTTTATATTATTTTTGCATTATTGTCAAACATAACGGGTAATTACTTATTTGATAAACACATAAATAGAAGAGGATGAAATTTTTATATTTTTCCGATGCCTATATCCAGCGTTACATTTATAATGCTTACTTAATTAATTAATTTTTATCCTCTTCCATATCCTTGTACATTACAGATATTATATTTTAGTATGTTAGCGGTAATCAAAATGACCAAAGTTATTTTTCGAAAAGGAATGATTTTAAGCTAGTCCTGTATATACATGTTTTAGAGGTATGTATTTTCAATACCAATGTTACACATAGTCATCACTTTAGTACGATATTCGGTTTTCTGTTGATTCTTTTACAGTTCTGTTACACATTCTTGGCAAAATCGAATTCAAAATAGCATTTTTTAACACAAGCACCTCCAGTTACGCAGAAAATGCAGTTGTTTATTTATTTTACCATAGTGTATTATTTTATGTATATAAAGGTATTGTATAAATATATATTTAAGTGGTGCCTATTTTTATATTGTAATTCATAAAAATGCTATACCTTGTTGTTATTTTATTAAATGGAGGGAGATAGATATTGATATGTGTCTGTCTACTATAGATGTGTGTATACCGCCCAAAAAGCGGATGATGTACGTATGTATATGTTTGTTGTATTAGAGATCTGCGTTATAGGAAATATATAGACAATAAACGTGAACGTGTCCATTCTTTGCTTATGCTTTCGCTAGGTTAGAGAATATCAATATTTGAGGTTCCGTACTAAAAATTTATGGGATATTTTAGAAAGGGACATGATAATCCTTGTTACTTCAAGATGTTTAGCTTCTACAAATGTATCGTTCTACTGACAAGGAGTCATCGCGACGTGACACCAATGGATTTCAATTCTTTTTAGTGATTGCTAATTATCTCCAATGTCTTTGGGTAAACAGAAACAATGCAACTGTCAAGCGTTGTTAAGAAAATCAAATTTGAAAACTCGCGCCGTGTCTGTGTCTGCATCCTACGTACGTTTTGTTTTATTTTTATTGCATTTTATTAGTTATTACGTAAATAATTATATATATATATATCTGATTTATTATATAATACAAATGCATTTTGCTGTCCATATTTTGGCCTAGGAAATCCATCAACAGATAGATACCTAACACGAATAAATATGGAATGACGATATAATATATTACAATCATTATTAGTAACAATTTAGGCAATAATGATATACTTAAAAATGCTAAAAGAAGAATTGCAGTAATTAAAGGAATTGTTTCGGTAATTAAAGGAATCATCAACGGTAAGAAAATCATTGTCGATTCCAGCCGCATAAATACAGCGTTGACCATATGTATTAGACACCTCTGTGAAAATGCCGTATTATGAATACATTTATATTTACAGATAGATAGTACTCGGAAATACTTTCGATAAAACTCCTTAATGTAATTTTAACGAGGGTCGTGTGTACTTAAGCAGGTAGTTTTGAAGTAAGGGATCATTTTACAGTTTTGAGTATCACTTTATTTCCGACACGCTAACGAAAAGGAGTTTGTTGCGAAATTGTATTCATTCATTCAAGTGTGTATTTTTTATTATTAGTGTGTATACAGTAAAGTATAAAATAATGCCAAAAGTTCGTGAATTAACGGAAGTGCAGCGCGGCCAGATCCTTCTGCTCAGTTCGCAAGGGATGACACTGTCAGCGATCGCAAGACAAATGAAGTGTTCGCGATGTGCGGTTCGTACCACGCTAAAAGGTACGAGGAGACAAGATCATTCACTAATCGGCCTAAAAGTGGAAGAAAACGCCTAACAACTGCAAGAGAAGATCGAATTTTAGAGAGAACAGCCATACGGAATCGGACAAAAATGTCGAAAGATCTCGCCAGCGAATTAGCCCTGCGTCATGGAATTGATATTTCTGCACGGACAGTTAGGAGAAGGCTTGTGGCAGTTGGTTTACGTGGATGTAGAGCTCGACGAAAACCATACTTAACTGCAGAACACAAGAAAAAGCGACTTCAGTGGGCTAGAAAATATAAAAATTGGTCCGTCGAAAACTGGGCCAAAGTATTATGGTCCGATGAATCTAATATAGAGGTATGTAAGAATAGATATTTATAATGTTAGTAAACGTAGATAAATTAAATTACCGCTTAAAGTTTTTCAAAAAAAGACAGCCAATTTAAAGTATATTTTATTACTTTATTTTCCAGCTTTTCGGCCAACCTGGGGCGCAGTACATTCGACGACGACGAGGAGAGGCATATCACCCGGATTGTATAGTACCTACAGTAAAACACGGTGGAGGCAGTATTATGATTTGGGGGTGCATGTCTGCATCCGGCGTCGGCGAACTCTTCTTGTGCAAAGGTCGTATGAACAGTGGTGCTTATATTGATATGCTGGGGAAGGTATTGGAGCCGTCGGTATTAAAATTGTTTGATACAGATGTACCTGAATATTATTTTCAACAGGACAATGCGCCTTGCCATAAATCACGGCAAACAATGGGGTGGTTCAACGAAAATAACGTAGAGATTCTAGACTGGCCAGCTCAGTCTCCGGACCTCTCCCCGATTGAACATTTATGGAATATTTTAAAAACTAAGGTGGTAAAACATAAATGCAACAATAAAAACATTCTTAAACAAAGAATAATCGAGGAATGGTCAAAAATATCCAGTGAAATGTGCCATAACCTGGTAGCAAGTATGCCGAGAAGAGTGCGTGCTGTTATAAAAGCAGGTGGAGGTGCTACTAAATATTAAAATAAACTAACATTCTTTAATAAATTACTGACGAATACATTCCTGTTTGTGATTTTGATTTCATTTCTTGATTTTGTACTACGGGTAACAATAATTTAAAGTTTTTCGTACGTAGGACTAAGGTGTCTAATACATATGGCCAACGCTGTATGTGAGTGAAACAGAAAATGCCCGAAAACTCATGCGAAATACTCTTTTTATATGTAGATATAATGTGAACCTACTTAACTTGTTCTTGCATAATAGATGTAGATTTTCACAGAAACTATTACTATTATTCCATGGCGTTGTAACGTGCTCAATGTTGAGAAATATTTTGATATAAAAAGACTTAAGTATTGGGGATGATTTATGAGTGTGTTGTAACTGTATGGTTTAATATGTAATTTAAACACTCTGGCATTATTAGATATTAAAATAGTTAGCGCACTAGTTAATTTTTGGAAACGATTGAGCTACGCATTTGTATAACTGTATGAAGATTTTAATGGTGGGGTTGTGCTTAATGCAGTGTAAGTCTTATTCTACTGAGAGATGTATTGTTACAATATATTACTTCTATCAATATATTGTTGGTAACGCATTGTCTGCTAGATAATTTGAATACCTGAAGGCACCAATAAGTTATTCGGCAGGTAACTACGTAGGTAGAATGATGCCGTTTCAGGTACATAAATAATATTTTTCGACTCCCATATGTAAAGTAACAACAACAGTGAGTACATCTTTACCCTCACAAAAAAAAAAAAACACTGGAAATTTACGAGAACTACCAGAAATATCAGAAATTCATGAGATGGCGAAAAATATATGTTATTTCAGTATTTATCAAAACTCACCGAAAATTTGAAATCTTAAGAAATTGCACGTTTTGGAGAAGGACAGCATTCCAAATTCCTTTAGGGAGCACCCCACCAAAAAATTTCATCAACAAAAGTAAGTCAAAAATAATTATTATAGAAATTTGTTCTTTTTTTCATTAATTTACAGGTTTTAATATTTAGAATAGTCGATACAGTTTGAACAGGAGAACGGTATAAAATTACGATTGACAATCTAGAAGACTTAGGAGCTATTCCGGTTATATCACTCCGCGACACAAAAATTTCGACAAAGTTTACCATATCGGAACATCTAAAGTTGCGTATAAAGTATTTAGCGCTTCGTTCACAGCATTATTCCAAAAACAGAACTGTTGATTAATACAATTGGAAACGTACCCTACGAATAGCAAATTATTTGGGGATGGCATATTCGAATTCTCAAGTACCTCGAATCTTGAAAAAAATTCGAGATTCGAAAACTGTAATCAAAATTGGAATCCTTCGAATCGTGAAAAGTCAAGAACATTTTAACTCCAAACTTTGGAAAGATCAGTTTTATGGGTATCCAATAAAACCGTTCATAAAAAATGAGGGTGCGACAGTTATATTATGAATATTATGACGAACTAGAATATAAAAATGTAAAAATAGGATTTATGTCATTTTAAAGTATTAATAAATATTGTAACCTTATATATTTGTAAAACATAAGTTGTAGATTTTGAATAGAAATGGACATACACTGCGCAATCTAGGGATGCAGAAAATGCTATACCATCAAACGCATGTTCCATACCGAGAAAAGTAAAGTAGGATTCGTCCCACCTCTACAAAATTAAAAAAACTTATCTAGTCCAGAAAAGTATACAGGCCACTGTTTTAGACGAGGTCTCTTAGTTAGTTGAAGCAGGAGGGGATTGACTTACTCTTAAAAAGTACGTGGTGGGTCTTCGTTAGAGTCGAAGCCTATAGAGTTCTTTTTACAACTTATTCATCAAACTAAAACAGGAGAAATTTAAGCAAAGTAAGACAAAATATTGTCCGCAATATTACTATCGCAGGAAAGCCGAAATTAATTTTGGAGTTTCTCAAGGAATCGTTCGATCACCGCTGAGATTACCTATGCTTGTTATTTACATATGGTAGTGTAAGCGCTACTAACTTTCGGGCCATATCTTTAGCAAGGTCAAGTACATAACATATTAAGATAGAACGTGTATGTTTAATTTCGCGAGAGCCGCACCTAACGTTAACCGAACTTCGAGTTTTTGTGCTTGTCCAAACATCTATCGCGTTACTTAACTCGAATATTTACCGTTTAGACAACGAAATGTAAACGCTAGTAAAATTTGGTCCATACGTTTAGCAAAGTCAAGTGGGTACGATGGACAAGCCGAATTTATTCAGAATAAGAAAATCTAACGAATATGTAAAAAACAATCACACAGTGTTTATTTAGAGCAACTTTTTATCTGTCATATGACTGTTGTTGAAGTTACATTGGTTATAACTCAGCTACTTATTTTTTAAAAGTAAAATAAAATGGAATTAACCAGAGAGTACTTTCGAGTCATAATTTTCCATTATTTTAAAAGGGGTTTAAGCGCTTATGAATGCAAAAAGAGTTCAGATTCAATTTTTGGTGAACAAGTACCTCCTTTGTCTACAATTTATCGATGATGTAAGGAATTCGAAAACGAAAGAAATTCTGTTTAGGATCAAAAAGGCGCTCTATTACGGCTTTTAGCGACAAGAACATTGATGCTGTTAAAAAAATAACTAAAGAGGACAATAAAGCCATTTATGCGGTAATAGAGCATCAACTTAAGATTGGATCCTCGGCCTTGTGCCGCATCACCTTTCTGACTTCCAAAAATCAGAGCGTGTGAGAATTTGCCATGAAATTTCAGATGTATTAAATAATGGCGGACACCAAATTTTTTCCAAGATAGTGACAGATGACGAAACTTATATTCCCTTTTTCGACCTTCCTACCCGCCAAGAGAGTCTTGTATAGATTCACAAAGATGGGGAAACTCCTACAACGACTAAGAAGCAGCGTGCTATGAGAAAGGTTATGTACTCCCTATTCTTCAGAAGTACGGGCTTAGTAAATGCAATTGTGCTAGATAGACAAAAGACAGTTGCAGCTGGTGGTACACTGAAAAATGTTTGAAGTGTTCACTAGAGTTTCAGACAAGGGAATTATGCTTCATCAGGACAATGCATCGTCCCAGATGGCAGTTTCATCTCTCCAATTTTTTGCTGAAAAAGGAATATAAAAGTAATACAGCATCCGCCGTACTCACATGATTTCACAATGTGTGACTTTTGGATATTTGTTGGGCTTAAACGAAATTTGTGGCATAGAAGGTTTTCGTCTGAAAAAGAAATTGTTACCGCAATTCACGCTTATTTTGAAGGTACTCCGAAAGAAGCTTGGTTGGGAGCTTTTAAACAGTAGAAAGAAAGAATGGTCAAGTGTATTATAGCTGAATGGAATTACTTTGAGCATATTTAAAATAAAAGTCTAGAAAATATTAACCGTATTTTTATTCTTAATCATTTCAGCTTATTTCTCGTATGAGGTTTCAATCAATTATGGAATCTATTCTCGAATGTGATGCGAACAACTCGCCAGGTAGAATGTTAACGGTCAAGTACAATAGTGGATGTCATTTCTTTTAGATTTGTTGACATACTCTTACCTCATATAATCTTATAGATAAATTTGACGGAGATGTTGTGAAAAATGCTAGTCTTTTGCCAACTTATGAATCAAATAACGTCATGTGTTGGCCAACATGGCCGCATACATTTTTACAAACTCCGGAAAAAATAAGAGAGAATTGCAGAAGAGAGGCTTAGGTCATTCACCATATTCATCACAAAATGTTATTGTGCTCTTCTTAAGTTGCCTAAACGACGATATTGTCGTAATGTCCTAGAAACTGACAGGGGATACGTGCGTTGACAACTAGAATGATGGTCTTCGTTTCTGGAGAAAAAAGAAGATGTGTTAAATATCGGAAGCAACCGGCATGCAATTTCGATAAATACAATATTTACCGTCCTTTACATTCTGAAAAATAGTAAATATTAAAAAACAAACAGTCTTGTTTGACTGAAACTGCTGTTTCTTTCGATGTAACACCAATAAAGGTCAATGTTAGGTTAAAACACTGACAATTATTGCAACCAGGTGGTAATCAGCACTAAGAGTTACCAAATTCGTTTCCTAAATAACAGTATTTACTTTGTAACTGCATTGCTTAATCGAGGGCAATACCAATCTCATTTGCAGCGCCGTCGGCTTCCAGTCACCGCTGTCCTCTTATCGTCCCTGATATCAGAGAACTGCGACAAATCGATGGAGTTTAATTGTTTTGGTCAACCAGGAGCCGCTCCGCCACAGAGAAAAAATAAACGTCAATCATTTGTTTTCAATTATTAGCCGCCGTAAGGGAAAAATCCATTACAACACAGGTGAATTAATAAACTCATTAAGTCGGTTGAGCTGCCCGTGGATTTTTTCAGTTAGGCTTTGACCACAACATTAATATCGAGCTTAATCATCAAAATATGTTTAATCCTCTCTCTCTCTCTCTCTCTCTCTCTCTCTCTCTCTCTCTTTCTCCATGTAATTTAAGATATGAAGATTTAAATTTACCAATAAAAATTCAAATCAGCACAAAGTATTTTAAGTTAATGTGTTACATCAATTTTCAGATAAAAATATATGTGGCAATTAATTCCATGCATGATGAAAATGTATTTACTTGGTTTCTAAATTAAATTCATGTATTCTCTGTCCATCCAATTTCGTACTATATTCTTACACACAAAGTTGTTTTTTAGGCTATCTTTTCCAGTTAAAATATTTGCGAAATTCTAAGGCTCAAAGTGTTCTGGCGATATTAAATCTATCTTGTATTATCGATAACGTAATTGTAATGAAAGTAGCAACTACTAATGTTCCTTCGATTTCGTGCGGTTGTTCACTATGTGTGATCGTGCCCTTCCAAATTTGTTTGGGGATGTCCCGGTTTCTTACTCCTTGTAGTCTTCACTTCATTAATATGCTTTATATCATTAAGAAGTTTATGTTTTCTTTACGGTAACCTTTTAAACATTATTATTTATAACAACTTTAGGTCACCATTTTTGCTAAGAGAATTCTTGCACGGGGAATGTTATACTGTTATACTGATAGAGGCACACATGATACTTTGAATTAACGTCAAATGTTAGAATTAACCGCAATATTTAGTTAAGCTAAATCCAAGGTTTCTAAAAGCTACGGAAAACGATTTAATCAACTGCTAAAATTAATAAGTTGCTCAAAAACTTGTATTGAGTAATAAGATGGCGTAATATTTTGTCATAATTTTTACCGAAAATGATCTCAACATTTCGTCGTTTTGGTTTCTGGTTTTGGTGACAAAGTATCACATCAATCAACAATTTTCCTTTTGCACTGCAAATTCAATGGGAATGCATCCATTTCAGCGACAATCCAAAAAACAGGACGACTGTCGAAGCTGTGCGCCACCTAATCAATCAACATCCACACGTGTCATTGCGAGATAGAGACATTCTTATGAGTTTCAAATCCTCAATCCAAAGATTCCGCATAATGGATATGTGAGAGTTAGGTATCTTCGACTCCCTAGATTGGTGCCGATAAACTTGGAGCCAGTTTAACAACGGAGCTCTTAATACGCTTACAGTGTATATCAATGTTTATGGAAAAAGAATAAAGTACTTTCAGTGTACCTACTGTTTGCCTTTTGTGGCTGTATGCGACACTAAAACGATAATTCCTGTAAGACGATTTTTCTTCATTATATTCATATATTATATATTAATAGTTTAACCTTCCTATACTCACGCATACGGTCTGTGAGACCGACTTATATAGTATAGTATACGTCCTTCATTTTGACGTGAGTATAGGAAGGTTAATACATTACCATATACCTCGGTATGATGCGTGTTTTTTAGGTTTCTTTCTGATGTAGACATCCAATATGCTTTCTTCGAGGGTCTTTCTGATTTTTGTTTGTTTCTGGACTTGTTACTTTGTGCTCTTTTTGCTAATCTTGTTTGGTCTATGAATTCTAAGTGTCTCTATCCAGTAGCATACTTTTGTTACTCATTTAGTTCTATTTTAGATGTTACTTCGTCCTCGTAAATCTTCGTTTCTTGTTTCACATTGAAGTGGTTTTTTTGTGATTATGTATTTTGATCTAGCATTGTGCTCAAAGGCTTTATCTCCCAAACAATATCATTTAGACATATTCGTAGGTTGTGTTCCGTTTTGATTTTCAGATCTCTATTGCTCCCGATTCTCTGTATCTAACTGATTAAATTTCATCACCGGTTCGATGGTTTTCATTCGAACCCAAATTTGCATCTTTTGACCTGATTCGGTGTTACCATACATTTGATTTTGTCGATACCGATTGTCATGTTACTTATTTAACGGTTATGTTAAATGTGTGGAGAACTCTGAAGATTATCGTTTGTGTTCAGAAGAAGCATACCATTACCAACAAACACAAACCACATGGAAGAAATAGCGCTCTTTCTGTGCAAATGAATTACTTTCCCCATAAGAGGACCAAGGACAATTGGTTCAATAAATCGCACTTCCCGTTGTTATCCTCACGTCTTCACTTGAAATATACATATACTCTGTTTGAATGTTAGCTTTGGGGATTACAAATCCATTTGGAGAAACAAATAAAATTTGAATAAGAAATTGTATCGTGATTTTTAAATTATATTATAAAGATATTAAACATTTCTATGTTCACATAGTCAGTGTAAACTAAAGAGAGATGCGATTTATTTTCCACCAATTATATTCATTCCATTTTTATATATGTATATGAAAATTCATCGATCTTGCAATGCTTCTTCTTGAACAGAATAACTGTTTCTGTATTAATTACGAGAAGTCTAGAAGTTCATTTTCGCACATTTTATGAGCGTTGTGTCAGCATTGTTATTTATGCGTAAAAACTTCAGGAAAAGATTCGAGAAACACGGACAGTTAGAATTGTTCGCAAGAAAACACGGATTTTCAACATAACTATAAGTAAGTTAAAAACATTCCAGATACATCTAATACCATCGGGATTCCTAAAATAGCAGCGAATTATTTATTGTCTTAGATTATGTGATCATTGCAGAAATACAGTGCTAATTGTAAAATTTCCGCATTCGAGTCATCAAACTACGCAGCTGTGAACGCTTCCGTCTTTCTCGTTTTTATAGACTATCAATTTTCCAGTCAAACATCGTAAATATACTAAAACCTATTTATGGTTTAGCAACTTAAACATGACTATTAGTGAAGAGTACATTGGTCATCGCTGAAAACAGTAAATAGATTTTTCTTATGCCAATCAGCGCATGCCGTAATATCGCTACTATAAATATGCTGTTGGATGTGTGAGAAATAATTGGAGATCTACCTGTATCACGTTTTTTCACTGCATCGTATTGCTGTTTTTCTACCCTCTCGTGTTAGAAACAGGCGTAATGAAGGCGTTATCATAAACCAGTTCTCCAATTAACGTTGACTCGAGATATTTGCACTGATATTGAGAAACGCAATGATTTTATAATTTTAATTGGGCAAGTTCATAATTATATGAATTTCACTTCTGATTCGGAATTTATATACCTGCCTCCTGTTTGGCTTTTAACTACAATATAATTTTAGGCTTTTAAATTCGTTGTTATTTAGTTTCTTTTTTATATATTAACAAGTAAAACGATTTTGAAAATATTAGTTAAAATTGGGAGTTATAGTTTTTAATTTTTTAAATTTCCACATTTTGAAGCTAGTATCTATTATCTCACTACCGATCATACGCAATCTAATGATGATCATCTGGTGTACGGTTGTTAAAACAAACAAAATAAAGAAATATATATATTTTTATGTGTATCATATCACAGTAATGTCCATATCATTGTGTAACTTTGGTAATATTATCGATGACCAGCTTTTTAGGTGTTTTAGTTTTTACTACACCTAACCCTAACACCTAAACACTAACACTAAAAATTAGCAAAAGCCTCAATAAATTAATAGACGAAGTAGACTGATTGATTAATTTTGCTAACATATCAGCAACACTTTAAAAAAATATTCTGTTAGCTTCAGTATCCGTATCCAGTCTCTTCATTTTCATCAAATTTGTGGTTCATGTTCTTTCAGCATCCAAGGCATAGCAAAAAGGAAAATAAATCAGAAAATTGGCAGAATTTAATACAAAGGGGGCGCCTTTTGTTGTTTTAAAAACTAAGAAACTTTTTTTGGAGCAAACTTTTATTGTTTTTCAAACCATTTGTCTTTACGATTTATGCACTTTTACTTGAATTCAAATGAATTCGCGAAAAAAATCCACTGTGAAGTTGGTATATGAAAATCATGGTTTTTGGAAGCTTCGACAGCTTCTTGAGATGCTGAAAATCGCAATTCACGCATTTTTTCATTGACATCCGGAAACAGACAGAAATCGTTAGGTGATAAATCAGGGAATACAGACAATGAGACATTAAATTCGATGTTTTTCTTCTCGAAATAATCAATTGTTTGACGTGGTGTGTGGCCTTCATTGTCATGATGCAGAATGATGCGACGTTTTCGCTTGTTTTTCTTCATTTCGTCGCTGATTTCGGACCGACAAATTGTTGTACGCTATTTAGCATTAACAGTTCTTCGATTTTCTAAGGGAAAGGTTGCGACATGTGCAGTACAACCGAAGAAACAAGCAATACCTTTTCTGGAAGTACTTCGTGAATGAACAACTTTTGTGGGGCTCAGTTCATATTGCAACACTGAAACAGTGGATTTTGCTTTGTTTCAAATTTATACGAATATATTTAACTTTTGTCATCTGTTATGATGTTGCATATTTAAGCATTTTCTTATGTGTATTAACGCGACACCTTTTATTGAGCATCGGTTAAATTATGTGGAATACATCCTAAGAAACATAGAAAAGAAAATATGCCTAAGAATATCTCTACTTCACTGTAAATAACATGCCAATCTTTTTAAATTATGTTGCGCAGAACATTGATATCTTTGGAACAGTAATCGATTGTGATCGGCTTTCATGCAGTACAATACTGACGTATGTACATACGACCACGATGATATTCTGCAAACCAATTTTAAACAGTTCTTTCTGTTGGTGATTCTTTACAAAAAGCTGAACGATGCGATTTCAGGCGTTGATGTGTTAGGCGTTTACTAAAATTGTAGAAGGTATCCAAAGAAAACTTTCGCGTGAAATGTCCATTCTTTCACTAATTTTTTAAAACGTTCACTTTTAGTTTATAACCTGCCACTCTTTTCACAAAAAGTCAAATTTTATGAAAATACAATGACACATCTCAATAACACAACTAAGTGATCGTTTGTAACAATATTAAAGGCGCCCCTCGTACAATAGGTATGACCATTTATTTAAAAAATTATATGACATGGCCTTGCACCGCAGACTTCAGAATAATATATTTAGTGATAATTAAGGTTCGACAAACGAGTGCATGATAATTTATCGTTAAGTAGTGTAAACCGGGCTGACGCTGTCCCTCCACCCCTTGTCCCCACTCACGTGCAAGGCGCAACATTAAAATTCGGAGGTTGTTATTATTTGTTGGATTCAGTGTAACGGTAGTTTATTTTCTTTTGAGACACCTATAGGTTTGCGATATATAAAAAACACTTTTTTGCATCGACGCATGTACTTATTCGTAAATGCGACAATGTAGTGTGTGGCTCGGGCAGAAATTGACTTATTTATCGCAGTTACCCGGCAAACTGACCTAATTTCTTTTTGGTCGCCATTTTACCAAGATCAGTTGCGGCTACTAAGGCGGCCAGTGCCGAGTTTTAGTTTCTTTTTTATCAACTGCATTAATATACATCTCTCTAATGTTATCTAACCTTTGATGAACGTGCCATGGCATAGATTCTGCAAGTTCATGGTAAATATTCAAAAGAACATCTGCCAGCACAGGTCATGAAGTTTTTGTAGATTACGATGGCGTAGTAAGTGAGCTTTAAGCTGGCGCTTCATCACATTTCAGACCTGTTCAATATAATTAATATTCGCCCAATCAAAAGGCCAAGACATCAACTAGAATTCCTCAGCATGTGCCTCAAATCACTGTACACCAATTTGGCCTTGCCACAAGGAGCGTTATTCTGCTGGAAAGGTCAATTTTGGATAGGAAAGATAATAGTTTGAAGAAGGATAGTGGTACCTATTCATGTTGTGCGTAACTGTGTATCATGGTGTGTTATAGTAATGTACTAGAGGCTTATGATAACGTTCAAAACCATAATACCTACACCACTAACCTCGTTACGTCGATATTTGTGTCGAGACATCGTTTCTTGAAAACGGCTACCCATGATACGTTCATCGTGATCTTCGGGCTATAATAATCTGTTTCTATTAGGGTCATTCGGATCAGCATAATTTTGCATCAGTATCTGTAGTAGAGGATAAATAATATTCTCACGTTGTTACGACTCACTTGTGTAATTCCATGGAATGAACTCTGACAGTATAAGCATAGTCATATTGCTTTGATAGGTCAGTGTATAGTTGGTTAAATTTGAAGATAAATTTGCAATCACTAGAATAATAAATTTAACCAATCATATCTATTTTCCGTTTTTTTTTTTGTTGCATTGTAAATCATAATATGCCTACACTTCATTATTCATAGAATGGACTAGCCTTTTATACTTACCATTTATTTCATTTTTGTTGAAGAAGCCTTACCTAGTCATATTTCCGTTTCAAATATCTCCTTCATAATTACTCTATTGTTATTTATTACGAGTACTATGTAGTGTAGGACAAACAGACAGTGGATGTGTTAGCAATAATTGGTATTTTCGTATATTGTAACACATAAAAAATCATATAAAATAGCTCTCGTTAGATTGTGTGTAAGTTGTTAAGAGCCTCGATTCCAGATAGCTTTTATAATTCTAGATCTTTGGCTGATCAACTTATGTAAACAAATTCCGTTGATAATTTTGTGTTATTTATATTTTGTTTTAACTTAATTATTTTAGTTTTAAATACTACTGCATTAATGTATTTATTACTACTGAAAATTATGGCACTAGTCATCGTACATAACGGTTGGTGGCAATTCTTCCGGCAGCTATACATACATATGTATATACTGCATACATATTATCCATTTTGCTGTAACCTGATCTATTACTATCTACTGTTATTACAGACGATTTCTAGGAATAAATAGTTGTAAACGGACATTGTATTTGTGACCTGGCGTCAATGCAATTTTCGAAACCATTCTTCACGTTAGCCCATAATTAACACAGCATTTTTAAGCACTCAATGAAAAGCTTTATTATTTAGATTTGACTTATAATAGTCAATGCCTTGCTTTGTTGTTATCATTGATGAGATTATTCAGACAATTTTATAACTGTCAATTTTAATTGGTCAATTAGGGAAGAAAAGCAGACGCAAGTTTTCATTATTTAATTAACGGACTAATTTTCAAACGTAACCGTGAATAAAAATGGATTTAGATAATCGACTATGGACCAGTACGAATTCGTACATGCTAATGTGATTGCTAGTAGTAATTTACCTAACGGTTGGCGACGTCTTCGTGTGATTATCAACCTTATTATGTAATTGATGTTCTCAAAGAAACCTCTGAGCGTGCCCATTTTGCTATTTATGTATTGTTTACATTGAAGGCGGCAGTTAAATTACGAAGGACGCACAATGTAAATATTTAAGAAACACAATTGCTGTCCTAAAGGAAATATAGAAATTAATCAAACGATTGCCTTAATGATACTGTGGAGCTTTTATTAAGTAATACGAATACAAGTATGTTAAATCGAGATAATTTGTATAGATACAAACACGCTGATACAATCTTCTATGCAATTACAGCAATTGTTAGGTACACATATGTACATGTGTGCATACTTACATCTGGGATTTTTACTCCGTCTATGTCTAACATATTTTGATATATTACCATTGTCAGAAATAATGACTGGCGTAATGATATATACTTAATTGTGTGCTAATAGTTTTAATAACTTACTATTAAGAGCATTTCCGTTATGTCTACCGCGAACAAACGCAAACATTGACAGGGATCACCATAAGGAAATCAGAATAACAACGAGCTTAACTAACAATTGTCGCACACAAACACGAATTGTTTTATTAAAAATAATTTAGAAAATAATGAAAAGGGTTGGCACCAGATTTCCAATGAACCAAACGAATGAAATGACATTAAAGGCGAAGCAGTTACGTGTCGTGTTATCTACACCAATATGTCTCTCAAAATAAAATGATTGCAGTATCACAAATTATTCAGATAAATGTTCAATAATTTCAATTGACCAACAAAATGGAGTACCTCGAAGACGTCAGCGATTCGATGACCGTGTGTGCAAACATTAATGAACCGTACAAATCCGAAATTTAACACTACGCACGAGAGTCAGATATTACAAAGTATTAACAAATGACGTTTAAATGAAATGAGTTAGTGCTTCCAAAATTAAAAAGAAAGGATGGTTTGTAAGCTACTAAGCTAACCTGCAGTGGAAATGCTTCCTTGGTGATAGGATAAGATGCGTCTCTAGCGGCAAAGAAGTGGTATTTCCAAAAAAGTATTCGTAGGTGTTCGAACAAAAGGGTGTTCTTAAAATATTCCCGCAAGTCCTTAGATGGAATTTGGACCAACGTGGATGATTTACTTTTCCTTTTCAGTTCCACGTGCACAACAGAGGTTATTTAGAGAAAATCCGTAAACGATCGCAACTAAACGGACATCCGATTTAACAATCCACAGGTACCTTCACAATCTTCAATATAACTTTAAAACTCAACAAATGAAGAGGTTTCCAAAGAAAATTTCACTAGTTAACAGAACCAACTGTTCTACTACCAGAACGTAGGTGTCAAAATCTACGATACAATGTCTCATTGCAAGCTAAAAGCCCCGTGATAGCCTCGTAAACCACATCCGGAAATTTTTCAAAGCGGAAGTAAGGAATGTTCTCAAAAATCGGATCTTTTATTACCGACATACCTAGAAAGAACACAAAATCTGACGCAATTAAATCTACCACAATTAATTGTATAGAAAAAGGAACAATATCGTGTAAAGAAACGATATTGAGAACACGGTAAAGTTAGGAAGTAATGAATTTGAAATTAAAGAAATTGGACGTGTTTAGTTCCGCCAGCACTAAAAGTGGATCGCTGCAGATACAACTACGAAACAAAAC
Source organism: Chrysina gloriosa (assembly GCA_038088585.1). Lineage (NCBI taxonomy): Eukaryota > Metazoa > Arthropoda > Insecta > Coleoptera > Scarabaeidae > Chrysina > Chrysina gloriosa. The sequence continues at coordinate 21,404,298 of CM076090.1, forward strand.
GTCCACGCAGGCACGGTTGGAACTAACGAAATACAGGTGCGGTCAAAAATAACGTAATAATACATTATATACTACATGACATAAAGAATGCAACACCAAAAAGGGGTGCGAATTTTTAACCAAACTTGGGAGAAACGCTTAGCTATTCAACTGTAATAATTGAAAATTTCAAAGAAAAAGTATAAAAGATTAACACATATTATTTCTTTATTAACAATATATTGGACCTCCCCTATTACTTTACACTCCCTCACTCTTCGTGGCATTGATTCCAGTCGGTGATTGATGTTCTCTTGGGGTATGGTGACACTCGCTAAGTTTCTCAGATTTCCTCCCATATTGTACCACACGTGCTCAATTGGCGAGAAGTCGGGAGATCTGGGTGGCCATGGCAATATATTGACATAGTTCTCTTCGAACCGGTTTAAAGAAATTCTCGCAATGTTGAAACGGGCATTATCCTGCTGAGAAAGTAGGTCTTCGAGTTACTGAAAGCATAGAAGAATATGGGATTGCAGCATCCCATCAACGTAGCATTGGGGAATCGCTGGGAATATCACAACGTTTTTCACGTCTTCGTCTGGCCCCAAGCGGCCTCCATTCATCCCTATACAAAATCGGGATTCATTACTGAACATCACCCTATGCCACTCCACGTTTCAATGCATTCGCATGAATCGCAAGTGGTAGCCCAAGATGTGGTAGATCAGATTGCAAGCCGAAAGCTCTGAAACGGTTCGAAGGTTCACAAGACGACCTTCATTACCTAACACTTGATCCGCAATTGATATCGTACTGAAGAATCGGTCTCTTAGTGCCATTAGACGAATGTGGAGGTCCTACACCTCATCAGTTCTTCGCCTCCCGGATCCTCTTCGGCGACGTTCCTGGCCCTCCCTACTCCATGACTGATAGCAGCACATGATGGTGGGTTGGGTCCGGCTGAACGAAAAACCACCTTTGTGCAAACCAACAATTCGACCTCTGTCCAATTCGTTCAAGTGGCAGTAATTTCTAAAACAAAATAAACAAATATTAAAACTAAGAGAAAACGGTGAAAATTGAATGAAAAATCGCAAGAGATACAACTGACAATAATGCTAAGAAAAACTGACATATGACATTATAAATAAAACAAGATGGTACAGAAATACCAGTAAGCCATCATTATCATCATTATCAATTAGGGCTTTGTTCTTCTTCCATAAAATAAGGGTTTAGACGCTTACAATACTATCCGCAGTTCATTTTAAAATACGTATTTAAACAACCCTTAATGATGCTTCAGCAAATTGTTGGTAAAATAGGGGAACTGTAATAGTAGTGACTAGGGTCACAGTTCGACGGAATAAAAATTACGCCACCACTGATTACGTACATTTTCAAATTAATCGTTAACTGTAAAGCTATCCTCATGTCGCAACTCCCAATTAGATGCTTGTGTACTGTGATCTTAATTTAATATTTTCGTTTCCCATATGAAAAAAAAGTTATCTGAAAATGTTAATTAGTGTGTGTAACCCGTTTTAATTTAAGCATGCAGATAGTTGCCAAAGTACTGAGGAATGCGTCCGTCCGTTCATTAATATCCATATTATCGGCCAGTAATGGAAAGTCGAGTTCACTTGTTTTATGTCGTTACATCATTTTGTCCTTCGCTTATTAACATTCCATTGTCAAAATAACAAATCGGTTGGTGAATGCGGTTAAATCACGAGCACTTTAATAGGTAGTACATCAACTAATCAGCATTTTTTAAATTATTCGAAGGTCAACGCGTTCGATTATGATAATGTAAATATGGCCGAGTTTTTCATTTCTTCTCCCATTTCGCTTCTGATCGAGGAGAATGGCCCGGGAGTTCGCCGATTTTGTTCTTTGCCGTTGCCTACCGGACATCGAACGAATAATACATACATAAATGTTGACATTTTCTCACGAAACTCGTCTTTTGCGAAAAAAAGGAAGCAATGGCGGAGAAAAGAGCGAGAGGCACACGAAAGCATATCTGAGTTGCATGTGCATGTGTATGTGAGTGTCTGTGTATTCCTAAAAAGGAACACGTCAACGGATCGATCGGTATTGAGGGTTTGATCGAAACGTTGATTTTGGAAGCTGATCACGGAGTGCGGAGAATGCTACCTAGGGAATGTTTGGTCGTAAGATTCATACACTAGAAGTATTAAACAGTGATATATCTTAACTTGGTTAAAGGATATGTGGAAACGTCGTCCGCATTTAAGCAAAAAATTATCGAGTACATTTGGTTGAGTTTCCTCAAGATAGTTCGTCATTGTCGAATTCCTGCGTTTGGTATGATACCAAAAAGCTAAGAAATAAACATTCGGGTAAAATGGGTGTTAGTATAAAGCGTATAGAAGTAGATACAGATAGTTACTATTTGATATACGGTGCCTATCAATAAAGGTATTGAGGACGATATGCGCTACAGACGCAGAATGTCATTGTTAAACAGACCTGTTCATAAGATATTTCTTGTGAAACTATGTGATTTTAATTAGGCACAGTGTTATTCTTTAATTAAAGAATTTTGTTCAGGGTATGTTACCTACACTTTTAATTTACTAAAACTGGGTGACTTTACGGTAGTGCACTAACGGCCGGTTTCATAATGAAATTAAAGCGACTTTAAATCTTAAAGTCGACTTTAACTTTCAAAATCGGTTTCATAATACTACTTTAAATTAAAAGTAGCCTTTAACCGTCCTTTAAGTTAAGTCTCGATTTTGGCGCTTTAACGCTTAAATGAAAAATGAACAGGTTATTAGAAACGAGTTCGAACTCGTCATCTGACGATGAAGTAGAAATAGTTGTGAGAAGACCGAAAGTTTATAGAACCAGGATAAATTGTTTCATTAAATATAATGAAACTGATTTTTTTGTGAGATTCAGGTTAACGAAGGAAACTGTTGCCGCATTATTAGATCGAATTAAGCATTTAATCGCACTCCCAAGAAATCGGTAAGTTTCTTCGTGACAATGATATTCCACTTTCACTAAAAATAATATTTTATAGAGGAGGATCCATACCAGCAATGTGTCAGCTATTACTTGCATTGCGTTTTTATGCATCAAGCAGTATGCTTATTTCGGGATCGGGATCAAGAAAAGGTTTTTTGCACTAAATGTTCAAACTGTTTCTGATGCAAACCTGAAGATCAGAAAGATAATTGTTAGATGGCCTGGTTCTTGCCATGACCTGACAATATTTAATAATTCAAATTTAAAGCAAGAGTTTGTAGCTGGAAGGTATGGTCGATACCTATTATTAGGGGATAGTGGTTATAGAATTGAACCTTACCTTATGACACCATTGCTAGAAACACAAACAGCTGCAGAAAATTTATACAACGAGTCTTAAATTAGATCTCGCAATGTTGTGGAACAGCAGTATGGATTATGGAAAAGGAGGTTTCCCGTTCTAAGGTTTGGTATCGAATTGCATCTACAATCAGCAATGACTGTAGTTGTAGCCACAGCAGTTTTACATAACATACCGATAGATATGAATGAAGATATCCCTGAGGACTGGTTAAATATAGACAACCAAGAATTAGATAATATAGAAGCAATTGGAAATAATGAAAACGAAGGACAGGGTGTTAGAAGATTATTGATTACAGAGCATTTTGCCAATTTGTAGTGCAGTCTTTTTCTAATATAACATATTTTTAGTAAATACTATTTTTGATAATAAAATATAAATGTTTAAATATTCTAACTACATGTGCTTTTACTTATACATAAAATAAACATATTATAAACAATAGTAAAATAAAAGAAACAATAAAAATATATACACATTATATTAACAGTATAAATATGTGAATTATATCCCCCATTTTTGCTATTACTGGCCATATTTAATAATAATAACAAAATACAAAAAGTCTCAAGTGTACGAAGCGGTAAGAAACCCGGTAAACGATGAAAAACGCGGGGAAAATTATTCAGAGGAACAACATAAACTAGAGGACTAACGAAGAAAACTGAACTACAATACAGCCAACCTGCAAACGTTACACTAAAGTCGACTTTAGTTAAAGTGACCACTATTTCGTTTATGAAACCCATATACTTTAAATCCGCTTTAAAGTCAACTTTAAGTTAAAGTAGACTTTAGTTAAAGGCACAATAAGGTGTTTATTATGAAACCGGCCGTAAGCGCTAGCGTAGCACTATTCAAAATCAAAGAGCAGTTGATCGGCCTACTAGTTGGGTGAGCAATAATTGCTCGATATGTGGCAATCGTAACAGTACTCAACGGTACAACGGAGTAAAAGGTTTAGTACCCAAGTAAGAAAGAATGAATTTATTTTGATATAGACACAAGTTCATCTTAAATTAGTTAAAAGATTTCAAAATAAATGGCTCCAACGCCCGGTGTTACCAACATATTTCAAAGTAGTATTATTCTGAAAGTCCTTTTAACTGCAGCGAAAATTATTTACTAACGTTTTAAAAGAAAGTTTAGTGCTAAATTCGCTTTTAAATTAGTTTGAGTATTTTCAGTTCTGAAACCTCTGAAAATACTGAAATACTGAAACCACTCAAAATACTGAAACTACTGAAAATACTGAAGCCACTGAAAATACTGAATATTCTCTACAAATTTGATAATACACATTTCTTCGATGTATATTAAGGAAAAAGAGAAAACCCCGACAAACCAGATCGAATCTTTGAAATTTTATCTATTTTGTTCCATATCTCAGCAAGAAAACAATGAGGTGAAAAGTTTTTGACAGAATGAATATCCGTCAACCATGCCCTTAGACTCTTTACAGCAGGGGTCTCCAAACTTTTCAGCGTTGGGGCCATATTGATTACTTCAGTGAGTTTTCTGTGTATTATACTTGTCACTAAGCTTTACCTAGCAAGTCAATAAATCCGAGTTACTATTATTCTGTGTCTTTTTATCCAACTTATCACAACAACAATAAGCTATTAGCTGTCGCGGGTCGGATTGATGACACTGGCGGGCCGTAGCTTGGAGACCTCTGCTTTAGAGCATCAAAGAACACCTACTGCTGAATGGCTTACAGCGATTTGTTTGCCAGAAGTCATCGATGAAATCAGAAGAAAGACAACCGAAAGCGTCGCATCATTCGGCAGCTCTCTCCCACAGCACGTCACAACAATTGATTATTTGGAGGAAAATAACATCGAATTATTGCTTCATTGCCGATATTTACCTGATTTAAGGCCTAACGATTTCTTTCTGTTCCCGAATATCAAATAAAAAATTGCGATTTTCAGCATCTCAAGGCTGTCGAAGCCTTGAAAAACCATGTTTTAAGGACACCAACTTTAGAGTGGAAGAAAATTTTCGAGAATTAGTTGAACGCACGCAAAGGTGTATAAATCTTAAAGGCAAATATCTTTAAAAGCAATAAAACTGTAAAATTTTCTTTTCTCGTTTTTGTAACAATTTAAAAGACATCTTACAAATGCGACGTTTGAAATCTGATTTTCAGGTAGTCTCAAATATGTATATTGATTAAAACTGCAAGATGATCTGAAAACCATACAAGTATATAGCTAGATTTTGTTACGTTTTAATTTAAACTTTGTAAGTGACTAAATTTAGTGTCTGCAGCAGCTTCTTTGCTTTGTTCCTTATATCTGTAACCGGAGACTTCATAGAATTATTTTCAGGTTATCGTCTGTGCCTATTGCATTTACATATTTACGAATCCGAGTTATTATATTGACTGCAAGTGGGATTACATTTATTTGTGATTCCATGCGATTAGAATTGGTAAATTTTTGTTGCTTCTTGTTGCGATTTAACTCACGGAAGCATTGTTTAAAGAATTTCTTTGAAAAAGGTTCCATGGTATCTGCCTGTAATCGCTCACATAAATATCGAATCCATTTATTTCGATATCTGTTCATCAAACAGCACGGTGCCCAATCAGTCAGCACTCACTTTAGATACAGAAACAGGTCTGACGCAACGTCGATGGTCAATCAGGAAGGACGGCAACCCTCCCAGGAGCATGTCTCACGGTGTGTCAACACACCGGCATAAACCAGCCGCCCCATATGAGGCATTGCAGGTGTGATCCGCAAGAGCGAACCTTGTTCCGCGTACATGCCGCATTCCAAAAGCAGAAAGTAGTAGTAGTCGTCGTAGTGTTATAGTAAAAGAAGAGGACAAAGAAGAATAGGAAAAGGAGGAAGAAGGGTATTTTTAAACGTAGATGGATGGATGTCCTGCAATAAAATAGTATATTATCGTAAAACCTAGGCTATGCCTGTCGATGGCTTGCCGTCGATAAATAGAATTAAAACCCATTTAACGAACGTATTGACAAGACGTGCAGAACGGCAAAGGACGTGACCATTTACATGTTCCTTTTTCAAGTCTTCTAACTATTGGTTGCAAGTAATAGACATAAACAAAATTTCATGTGATCGTATTAAGTACTACTTAAAAGAAGCTAGAAAAACAAATCACCAGCTTCAAGAATAAGTTCAGGTATAGATACGAATGTATGCAAAAGGAAAAGATAACAAGATGGATACGTTTCAGTCACAAATAGATCATTCTGGTGTGAATTAGTATTTTGTACCTTTATGTAAATCAGTGCTCAAATTAGCAGCTACAATATTGGATTTAGTATTGCGATCTTGGACTTACAATTAGATTAAAACTAAGCAAAAACCAATTTTGAACGAAGCAGGTTAAATGTATCCACACTTAAGATTATTTCATTTATATAGGATTTTGATTATAATTTATAGTGTATGAAATCGCGTGATCTAGTGCGGGAACAAAGTTTGAATCTAGCTCCGAATGGAATCGAAATTTTCGGTTTATTCAGAAGAATCAGAAGGAATTGCTTTAAGAAGGTTTCTGCTTGCGCTGATTTTTGTGTTTGTCTTTGGATTTTATCTTCCAGAAGAAATTCTCCCTTCGTGAGGGTCCAATCAGCTCATCAAACCAGTCTGTCCTGTAGTTTTAAAAGTGTATACATTTAAACACATACACATATTCCAAGCTTCGAACATTTTGAATTTTGATTTAACGGATGCAATGTATTCGTTAATTATTAATTTAAAACAATTTTGAGTGCTACAGCACTTATAGGCGCCTGCCTTCTTTATTGCTAATCTCTTATTTCCATTTCTTCTCGTTTTCTTGTGCTGTCTCCCTCCAAGCTTTTACTCGCTTTACTTCTCCTAAAAATTCCTTTCATATGCTAAGGGATTCGGGCGATATGTCCTAAGTATATAACTCTTTGTGATCCGCCTTGGTTACTAAGTTTTGATTTTCCAGAAATATATTCTTCTTGCTTCGTTCGACTACACTACTCTCCCTCACTTATTCTAACTCCTCCGTATGTTTTCCCCAAGAGTTTTTCCCTTACACTTTACCCATTACCCAGATTGTAAGCCACACCTACATAACACAACTTCACTGTTCTTGACATGTTCTTTTTTTGCTTCCAGTACTGTTTTTAGCGATTCTAATGCTATGCGTCTTTTTACAATTCATCTGTCTTTGCGATTCTTCAGCTCTGCATGTCACCCATATCTCGAAATTCAGATTCTTCGACATTTCCGATGTTATATTCTCTTTTTCCGGTTTTATCTTCACTTCCGCTCACATATCTATGTACTTAGCTTTTTCTTTATTTACTGTCAACCCGTATGTTCCTGCATTTTTTCCAATTTTCTGAACGCCGTTTCCAGTTTCTTCTCTATCTGGTCTCGAACCAAAAAATTGTTAAAATAGTGCCAACTCTAGCGGGCGTTATCATTAAAAGTTTCTTAAGGCCGTTTCATATCCATTACACCACAACAAACGGGAGAACGAAAAATGTTAATAATGATAAGAATAATAGTACATATTTCACTAACTATGGAGTTTTCGTTTACTTATTTAAGTTTCTATAAGAATTTGCCTGTCTCTATATGATTTTCAGTTTCATTTACTTTATTAATTACCTAGCAAATTTTTATAAATAGTATAAGGAACAGTATGTTTGAAACCAAAGAAACCTGTATTGGCTGAAATGTACACAGAACGCAGCCGTCCTTTTTTCCACTATCCTTTAAACCTTATTACGGACACGTATAAATGCTCTATCTTTCTAGTTATCTGAATCACATAGGAAGCCGATTGGTTGGAATCTAGTTTTTAAACGTTTTGAAGTCCAGCTAAATGCGTTCGTTAGAGACCAAATGTGGATTTATGTAATACCGAGGTTTGTATGGAAGTTTATTAAAAAATAAATTTATTGGATGATAGCGGCAAACTGTTAAGGAAGTCGAGAACTGGTTGCAGACAATTAAGCGTATTTAACGTTGAAAAGGGGATTAGGAACAATGGTCGATTTTAATATAGGAGATAGAAGATATTGCAGATGCAGCATGTAGATGGCGCAAATTGTTGTATACACAAAATTTATGTTAGGAGAGGTTTTGTCGAGCAAATAAGTCGCACGGTTATTTATTGCCTATTGTTTCGCTAATTTTCTGCTTTTGTGTCAGTCTTTACGTTGTCGATGTAAATCAACTTATTTATACTTAAGCGAGATAAAACAAATGTTTTATTTTTTTGCGTGCATTAAATGAAACCAAAGCTTCTTTGAAACGATTATTTTTGCAATTAACGTGCATACGTACATGCATTTTATACACAGAGGATTTCGCAAATTCTTTTCAGTAATATTTTTATACAATCATGTTTATATTATCGTCATGTTATATGTTATGTATGCACATGCATTCCGATATTTTTCTTTTCTGACTTGTTTATTTTTGGTATTGGAGCTAAGAAAGATACTATACTATACTAGGGTGCTGAAAATATACTCCGCGGAGAAGATTTTTGAATGTAAGGGAAATTGTTGTACCTTAACTTTTAGGTTAGTTATGGAAACAACAGTTCTCATCGTTGCTAGGTTAATTGTTCAAATTAACTTAATTAATTAACCAAATTAATTTGCACCAAAATTTTGATTTGGTGTGCTGCTATCTTTGTTCCTTCGACTTATTCCATTTGGCATAACATAGCTGTCGAAATACACATCTGGGGTTCATAGTAGAAACCATTTTATTTAAATATTATGAAATATATATAAGAAATAAAATTACTCGTACCACACTTTTGGCAGATAATTCCAAATACTTATTTCAGCAACTAAGTTGCCATTGTCACTGAAAAACTGGGGAATTAAGTATCACCAGCGATATCAGGCTAACGTATCTGTAACTATTTCCGGTTAGTGTGGCCGGCTGTTATTTTAACCACAGTCTCCTTATTCTTATTTGCAATTATGAAATATAATATTAACAAGATTACATTTATATGCAGATGCTACAGAAACTTCAGGTTTATTGGTGTAATGAAAAATGCGTTGTGTCTTATACCAAGCTTATATAGTATACTTCTTTTATATCTTAGAGGGAAGCGCCGTAATTCTTACTAAAACCAATATAAGTACCATTAGCATAAATTAAAAGCAAAATGGGTCCAATTAACTTTAAGCCGTTACTATTATTGTTATTTGACTATATTTATTATGCTGTTATGAATTAGTCGTATATGAGAAAAGTACAGCAATAAATCTAAAAGCCTAGTAAAAAGCTTTCATTTTTAATTAAGTCTGCTGTAATAATAATTAGCATGATTAAAGACTGATCCCATATTGAGTAATGTGTAAGGCAGTACCATAAAGTATAGTTTTCACGTAGGTGAAGTTTCTCGTTCTTGTACATCAGGCACAACTCACTTTACGTGCAGGAAACTAGAACGTAACGATCGTAAATTCGTATCAATTCAATTTTATTTAAGTGGCTGCCTTAAAAACGCACTTGCGATATAGGCTAGTTTCAATACGGAGGTAACGTTTTGTAAGGTAGGAAGTCATTCACCATTGATTAATTAATCTTTACCTTAGGCAATTGAACGGAGAGGAATGTGTAATATGATTTTCTATTCTGCATATTGATTGAAATATGAAAGATTTGTTTAACTTACATACCGTAGAAGTGGTAACGAGGAACTCACTTGAATTTATTATGTGAATTGCAGTTTTATCAACTTAAATATTGACGTCTTTTCGCTGTTTAAGTATTTTATTTCTATAACCTTCCAAATATAGCAAAATGTCATGGATAGAATCAGGTTTACAGAAATTCAGTTAGATCAACCGTTAACTTAATTCATAGACCTTTAAATATGGTAGTTTTAGGTTATTCATATAGGGCCTTCCTTTCAGATTTCTTTATATCAAAGGTTTAAAAATTCCAACATATTTCAAAGCAGTCGTTCTCGTTTTGATTAGTGAAAAAGGGATGTATATGGTGTAAGTTCATTTGCAACGAATGTAATAGGGCACATCATTTTGCTAGAAATTAAATGTTGTAATTAAAAGGAAGTATTTTAGTTTGTTGATTTTCTGAACTGAATTAGAACTTCACAGAATATATAACTCCGAAATAAAATAGATAATTCTCCACACGGAAAACAGGAGAAAAACAATATCAACAGATACTAAATATTACAGATAGTGCATAATGGTAAAATATCTCACCAATCTGACCATAAATTTCGACATGGAATGCATCGTATTCCTTTTGTGTTTTCTTCGGTAAATAACAGTGTGATTCAAAGCTTTTCCGCGCACGAAATAACACTATCTCACAATGTTCAATAATTAGGGGGCATCGACAGATACATATAAATTAACTAAATGAATTGGCTATTCTACATATTTTATGTGACTGATTTATGAATCTTAATGTCAGTAGCTTAAATATAGGGTCTGAATTGTTAATCGTTCTCCAGTGTTGCGGATAAGTGAGAAACACCCAACATTTCGCAATGGAATGAAACTGAATGCCGAAATTTATGTGGATCCTCTTATAGAAAGAGTAACATTATGAATAATGGGCAATAATACTGTTTGTATGATGGTTGTATGCATACATGTAGGTGTAAAGGTTTTTGTTCAATGCTGAAATTTCAGGATATTTGTTCTTTAAACTTAGAATTATATGGATTGCTACCAAGCGCATAAAGCGATTTGAGTATGATGTAGTAGACTTTTAGAACTTCCGATTACACAATTGCAATGGCAAGAGTAATTTCGTGGCGGTATATTAGGCTTTATGTTATCGTATACAGCAATTTCAATTATGCAACCATTTCATATCTTTTCCAGTAGCATTTTTCAATTCGTCGGAAATAATTAATACCAATATTTTAATCAAATGTGACTGAAAGTTTTCATTTGCTTGGAAAAAGTCAATAATACTTATGTACATTACTTCCTCTTGTATTGTGATTAATTAGAAACATGTTGAAGGAAGAACAAAGAAAACCAAAAAACACATATTTCAAATCTAGTAGACATTCTCAGTGAGGAAACAAAAATCAGAAAATGTCACTCGTGGAATTTGGTTGACGGTAATAATAACAGCAATAATAATAATAATTGTCCTCATTAGTTATCCGTTCAGTTGTAGCTGTAAATGGAGGAGCACGTCTGCGAACATCAACCAATTCTTGGACGCGACGGCGGACGTGTCATCCATATCCGGATATATTTACACCTATATACATATGTATGTACATAAATGTATTTTCTCGTGTTGTTATGGTACCCCAATTTTCCACTTGATAGCAGAAATGGTTTGGTCCATCTTCGAAGCGCTCCTTCATGCAAATATAGTTTTAAAAATTAAACTAAAATTGAATTTGTAAACCAGAAACAATATTTATTTCTGTAGACCTGAAATATGTCAATATAAAAAGACATTACTTTTGCGTTGTTTCGATAGTACAATTGTAATTACAATGTAAAACAGGATATAAAAGCTGAAGGAGGTTGTTAGTAGACCTCAATCGGATATCAAATTTCGTGGAGCTTTAGTGTCGTTACAAAATAGGAAAGCTTTATTACATTTGTAAAAGGAATTTTATCATGGAACATCATTCCAAACCGCCATTATTGCTTTGAAATTATATAGGCCTTCAATTTCTTCCAGTACGACGCCCAGGAAATTCCGCGATCAACAAATAGTATTGCGGTATTCAAATAAACAAGAACAGTCAGTGTTTAAATTTCGTAACTGCTAGGCCACTTTTCTACAAGCTTCTGGAAACTAGTAAATTTGTCGATATCTCAGCCAGTTTAATCAGCTAATTATTGCCCCACATTATTTATTTGTCGCCTTATCGTGGTACAAGTATTTACAGTTCAAAGTCTCCTCTTGTTCGATATCCAGGGTCCAACGTTCTCTAAGCAAAATTAAGGTTAGATTCACTATTTTGGGAAGGGAGAATTTTTATAATGGGAAAAGGTGGCCTCCAGTTTAACTTGTAAGTTTTTATCCTGTAATATAAGTAGCGGTTTATTATTTTGCTTAATTCCTAAAATAAGTTACGTGAAAAATTGCTTTGTTCTATTTATAATTCCATTAGTTAATTTTTCGCTAGTTGATTTTACTATTAGAACGCTTAATTCAACATACAATAGTGTATTTTTGTTAGCTATGTTTCCTCATTAGTTGTTTAACTGATCATTAGTAATCGACCATCCGATCCGATTAATTACTGTTTGGAGAGTATAAAATTAATTATGTTTGTGTTGATTTTCTATAAAGATTTGCGTTAGAAAAGTAAATAAATGAAATTATCATAGAAAATATTTATTTAGTTGCATAATAGGTATAAAAGGTATTCTGTTTAGACTTTTACGTGACAAATATATAAAGAAGGAATCTAGCATGAGATTTAAGTTCCGAAACCGCGAAATAATATGAATCCAAACCCTGGGGAAGAAAACAAAGTAAATAGTGAATAGAAGTTTATTATTTAAATTTTAAAAGTGTGTAAAGGACATACCTCATCATCGCATAATCCGCAGTCCAGTAATTTGAACTTTTATTAACTTGCATTAATTTAGGGAATACTTTTTATTATTCCTGCATTGTTTTCAGTGATTAATATCAGCCTACAGTAATTTAATTTTAGTGACTAACAATAATCTATGAATGCGGTTGTATTGCATTGATTGAGTGGTCATAACTAGATAGCCAAAGTAAGAATGTTTATAGCTTAGGACGGAAATAAGTCAATTCTTAGCCTTATGACATCGATTTTGGGGACACCAGGCGAAATCCCCTTGTAATTAGCCTTACCCAATTAAGCAGGGCTCTGATCGGGTGGACAGATACTTCCCTAGCTACTCTTCGTACAGCTACGCTATCTAGAGTTTCCAAGGCTAAAGTGCAAAAGCTTGTGGAACAGGGCCAAGGTTACGTACAGGTTAAAAGAGCGATAATCAAGGCCAACTTCACTAGGCATGCACAAAGGGGCAGGTTTAGTCTAGACAAGGAAGTTAGGCCTCAACAGACGGCGGAGGCTACTAAACGTAAAGAAAGGACGGAAGTCCAAAAAGGAGGTCGGAGAGCAGTACTCCCGCAAGTCTTCCGAAAGGCAAGGGGCCAGAAGATTTAACCTTCAAAGAGGCTGCTTTGGAGAGGATTGCGGTAGTATGCCACGACTATCCAGCCTCCCAGATGGAGCCGGCAAAGCTTAAGACAGTCCAGGACTCTATTATGGAGGCATATAACAGCATTACGGAGGAAGAGCTTCAAGTCCGCTTTAAAAATACATGTACATGCGGAACAACCGCTCTCAAAGCTGTTAAGTCTAATTAAAGGAAAAAAGCTGGAGAACGTACTCTAAGGAGGCATGAGGACCACAATAGATCTGGAAAGGTCGCAGTGGGACAGGCATCAATGTCACCTCAAGTAATCTAATCTAATCTAATCTAGCCTTATGACATCGATTTTGGGAAACTTCCACCACATATTTTCATTCCTAAATGATTATCCGCAGCGGCGTGCACACGATGCTTTTGCTATTAGGTTAACGATGCATTTAAAAGGACGTTCCCCAACACTTCATAGTTGACATTTGTGTAAGCATGAAGTACGTCTTTGAAATTTACCAAAGGCTAGCAAACTACTATTGATATTCTACATTGCTCAAAACAATCAGCGAATATTTTGGCAGCTGTCAGTAAAAGAAAATTATGAATTAAATGTAGCAACAGAATGCACCATCGCGCTATAACATATACACACTCTCGTCGCTGCTAGGTATAAAAGAGCTCTTCGAGGTTGTTCTTGTGATGCCATGAGTTTTTAGGGAAATTGAAGCCAACACTGTGTCTGAAATTTGGATGTAGCGTGATTGTAGAGTTGGAGTGTCATATGCCAGATTGAAGGTGGACGTACATACCCAACAAGCAGCGGCTCACTTTGTCGGTATTAATGAGATTTAACAGCTGGTTCTTGGCAACTGGAGACAACAGCAAACAAGTTTGACATACCATAAATGACATCAAAAGGGACATGTACTACATTGAAAGAAATAGTATATAATTTAGCACTAGAAACGTCTGGGTTTAATAAAATAAAAAAGTCAGAAAAGAACTAATTGGTTGTGTAAAGAAATATAAAAGAAGTTAGACAGAAAAAATACCTCTGGAAAGCTATCTATTACAAAAGAACATTAAGAAAGGGAATAGTACATTAAAATTAGATAGGAATTTAAGGTGATAAAAGAAGGGAAGGCGACAAGATTGAAAGACCTTGCTGAGGGCGTAAACGATGATATTTAATCATTTAATGATATCAATATAACAAACAACAGAAAGTTGTGGAACATAATAAAATGAATCCATGAAAGAAGAATGAAGGAAACAAAAGAAAACAAATGCATTGAAACTAAATGGAGATAAACGTAGAAAAAATTAATATAATATGTATCCAGATGATTTGGTTCTAACAGCTGACAGTTATGACAAAGTGGAAAACTTAGAAATATATGGCTAGAGGAGATAATATGGAGATGGGGAGAAACGTAGAAAAAATTGAAATAATGGTAATGAATAACAAGCAGGAAAATTAAAATAAATGAGGTACAACTAGAACTGAGAAACACATATGAATAAAACAAAAAGTTAAAGACAGGGTGTATATATACGAGGCATGTTTTTCAGTCGCCTGATTTGCCAACCACTGTAGCATGGCTGTTTTGGTGTGACACCTTAACTAAATCACGTGGTACAATTGGCATTTTATGGCTGGAAACAACTTACTCTCCCTATAGCCGTGATCTAGGATCCAGTGACTACCAGTTTTTGCTTTACTTGGAAAGTTGGCAAATCAAGCGGCAGATTTCTAATGGAATTCAGAAGCAGGTTGTACGATATGATAAGTGCCTTAATATTGATTACGTATAAAATTGTTGTTAAAATTGCACTTGTGTTCTCTTTATATCGAAACTACTTAAAAACATGCCCCGTATTTAGCAAGACCAAGGAAGAGGTGGATCGGTAGCATAAAAGAAATGGGACAAAAGATGAAGAAGACCGTAAAAAATAAGAACAATATGAGACATAAGATTTGACGAGAATAAAAAGAAGGTTGCTTTGTTCTCAGCTTCTCAATCATCGGATGTATTCATTGTCGAATTGTTTTGTCTTTTTTCGCAAGTGTTGAGCGGCTCCTTCTGAAGTGTTGGCTAATGAAATGGGAAACCAATTGCTTTTTGTATTATTTAATTAAACATCATTAAATGAATTCCTGATCATTTTAAATAAGTTTGGCAAATACCTAGTACGCAAATATAGTCTTGGTTCACCAAGTTGAAATTTCTTATTTGATTTAAAAATTATGGTAGTTGTTTTCTTATTTCAAATTCTGTGAAGACAATTTTTTCTAAGAATTTTCGTTGCTTTATAAGTGTATTCTTTTAAGATAATGTAAAATCATAGATCGACATTCTTTTCGTACTAAATACCTATGTCTACTGCCTAATACCCAATGCTACGTTACGCATACCTAGGCACATTTATAGTAAGACGATATTCATTTGTTAAACATTAATTTGCAGTTCGGAAACTTCGATTCCTTGAGTAATATACCTAATTATAACGTACTTATATGATAAACCTTCGATAATCAATTTGATCATCTTACGACCAGTGATTACTAAATTTGGATGCTCGAACTACTGATACTGATCTTGTAGAAATCGATGTGTGAGATTAAAATGAACATTAAGGAATTCTATCAAATCCTTATAGATACGTGTTTCTACGTAAAATCTTATCAAAATTCATTTCTTGAACTGTAGTTTATCTTAATAGCTCCATCTTTTATTTTACCTAGCAGCGCTTGATAAAGTATTAAACAAGTACAGGATCATTTCCTTAATGTGATCAATTATAATTAAATGTTTCTCTGTGGTGAAGATGTATTAAACTTTTACGTTCCTTAATTAAGCAGCTATTTAATTTATGTGGGAGAAAATTAATCAATTCAACTTGTATAATAAGAAAATGACAAGTGACAATGAAAACAAAATAATACAGATTTAAGTTATATTTTATTTTTCAATATAATCCCCTCGAAGCTCAACACATTTGATCCAACGATTCCTTAGCTTCCCGATTGCCTCCCGGAAATGACTTTCTTCCAGGTTCTCAAAATAATCGTTCTATCAGTTCTCCATTTAACCAAAATCTCTTTTCACCTACAAATGTTTTGTGTTTTAGGAACAGGTGGCAGTCTGACGAATCAGACGAAAACGGTGGATGCAGAAAGATATCGAACTTCAATTCTGTCAATTTTTGCTGAACGATTGCACTTGAATGAGCGGACAGATCGTTGTGATGAAACAACACTTTTTCTTAGCCATTCTCGAGCGTTCTTCCCGAATTGCTGCTTTCAATTTGTCCAAAAGTGTTGTTTATTATTGGTCAGTAACAGTTTTGCCTTTTTCAACGTAACCAATTAGCAGAATTCTTTTGGTGTCTTAAAAAACCTATGCCATCACCTTTCCAGCTGAGTGAATGGTCTTTGTATTTTGCAGAAAACGTTTTTAAACCCAATTAATTTTAATAGTGATTGCAAGAACTCTGGTGTATTTACTGACATTATATCACATCGGTAAACTCCTCACCACACAATTGTTTAATAATACATTCGGTGACACGTGTTTCACTAGCACGAGCCAAGCATTATGAAAACTTCAGAAATTGTGGAAAAGGTCCATGACATGGGTTTGGCAGATCGCCGAATAAAAGTACGTAAACTTGAAGAAGGCGTGGGTATCTCTAATGAACGAGTAACTAGCGAAACACGTGTCATCGAATTTATTCTCCTTCTTCTTCTTCTTCTCGTCAATCCTTATGCCTTTCAGCGTCGGATCAATTTATTATTAAACAATTATACGGTGAGAAATTTACCGAAGTGATACAGTGCCAATTCGTTATGTAGAATACAAACTACTTGTTCATAAAAGATGCCTACAGCTTTCTCCATTTCATGCACTTTTATTAGTCGATCTACCTAAACCATGTCATTAATTTCTCCTATAATTTCTGGAGTGGTAGCCGTCTTTGGATATCCTGAACGTGGTTTATCACTTGTATGCGAGTAAATTATTTTGCTTAAAGCAATTATGAAATTATGGGTTTAACATATTGCTCGGCATTTTTGTTTCATTTCTCCAAATTATTGTACGCGTTGAAAAAAGTAATTGTTCTCTTGCCTGTATGAAGTTGTAACTATTGATTAATAATATAATTATTCATTAGTAATTATTTGTATGGTGGAGGATGTACCAATTAATTTTAATACCATTTGTTCTGACAGTGGTAGCCAGCCTGCAACCATCAAGAAAATCGGAAAGCTGTTTTTCTAAATGTATACCTTGCTTTGTTATTTTGTTTGGATGGCATTGGGATGTTCCTTGCATTACTTCTTCTTACTGCTCTAGTTGTGGGGTAGCCTCATTCTACAGGAGGTCTTCAAACTTGGATACTTTTGGAAATGCCTTAATGTCTTGCTTTAATAATGTAAAAATCAATTATTGTATTCAAGTGAAACAGAAACGTTTTATAGAATTTTATTTTTTTTTTTGTAGCAATAGGTTATGCACCAAAATTACACATTTAGGTGCAAGTTCACATTAAAAAGCAGAATGTTATAGAAAATGTACCCTTCATCTTCATTAGTATAATTGTGGAGAGTTTCCGTCGTCTTCAAATTCGATCTTATTTATTATGAGGTAAACATACCCCTTTTCTTCTCCTATTTGTTCTATACATTTATCCCCTAGATATTATATTTTCAACTGCTTGGGTAGCATTTTTCTTTCCTAGGAAGGGTATGTGAGTCAACGACTGAACCGCGAAATTAGAAAAATAGTGCACCAATATGTAGTCATGGCTCTAGGATACAATCAATGTTAGCAATTGTAATGACTTAATTTATAGCGCTACATTTCGGAATAAGGAGAATACCGATTGATTTTATTTGCACCGTATCATATTGAAAAATTATCTATTTTTGTGATATGTTGATCATTTTAGTTTTGTCAGGGAATATGAAAGTTTGGGACTTATCAATTTCAATCTCAATACTACTTGGCTTAACAATATCCTATGTATGTGGTGTAACTACGTCCAGGAAATCACATTTCACTATAGAATTTCGGATTGATTCGTGTCTTATAGCGTTGGTTATGTATTTCTTATAAAATGGGCACTGTTGGGTCTTTCTGACGGGTTATTTTAAAATAACTGGTTATTATAAATGTAAACGTTCTAGGAAACATAGCTGGGTTGATTTTGGATACTTTAAACGTACACGATGTATGAAAGAGGTAAACAGCTTAAAGGACGTTTATGAAATTATCGTTCAGTTATGCGTATGCTTCGAAAATATTGGTTCCTCTTATATATGTTCTCTTAGATTGCTATCGAAGCTTCTCTGGGCACACCGGATCGGTCTCTCTCGTAATTAAGATTTTAAAGAATCAGTTAAGTATGGCTTTCCGCGTATAATTATTAATAAGAGATCGCTGTACATCTGTTAGCCGATATGTATATTATCTTTTATCTGCTTTTTCATGTTCAGCACAAAAAAATTAAATATTAGAATTCTGTAAGCACAGAAATATTTATGTGTTCGCTAAATTAGATGTAACGACCTAAAATTAATAGCTGGTATAATAGCTATGCGAACTGTTCTTAGTAAGTTAATCTGTCGTGATGGTGTAAGCAGATATAAATCCTTTGACGTTTGATATTGTAATTGCCCAATAAATTGGATGTAATTGGTCAAAACTAAATAACTAATGGCTATCCATAACGGGTAGCGCCTTTGATGTTAATTAATATCAGATAAACTTTTTGTCTTGTTACTATCAGATTTGGACTTTAATTTTTCCTTATAATTGCAATCCATATGTAAGTATCTAACATATAAGGCACTTGGCGTTGAAACAGACGTAAGCAACAATACGTTTGTAGTATTTCACAAAATATCGTTCGTTATTGTAGAAAAATGAGTTAGAAATGTTGCAAAAGGATAATCGCTTAAGTACTAGATCAGTTAAAAATATATAGAATGATGGTACAAATTACATACAGAAATTGAAAATTTTTAGAACTGATTTCGTCACAGCAGTTGGCTTTAAAATTGTAAATTTGAACAATAAGAAGGAAATGGAAAAAGTCATTAGTAGCGCTTTTAGCACAATTATATTTTTGAATGCATTCAATCTGTCTGGTTACTTCCACCACTTTTTAGGTTGAATGAAAGAATTAAAAATTTACGGCTTATATTTTATAACGCTAATTAAACCTTTTTCGTAAAAACTTCGTCAGTGTTCTTGTAGCTCAAAAACTTCAGAAATCTTCTTTGGACTCATTCTACAGAGTACTACTGAATGACATAATAAGTGAATCAGACAACAGAGGCACATTTACTAGCAATGAATGCATAAGATAATCTTTTGATGTCAAAAACTCCGTGATGGAGATGGCTGTGTGACGTGGGATGTTGTTATGATAGAGCATTCACTTGTCTGCAATGCCTGGTCACACATGAATCACCCTTCTTCTAAGCCCTTCAAGGACACCCTTATAAAAACTACCCCTACTGTCAAAGAACCAAAATCAGCATTCATTTGATCTTTGATTTGCTCATTCGAACTTTCTACGGTTGGGGAGAATTCTCAATGTGCCACTTCTGGCTTTACCGTTTTGTCTCAGCGTCGTATTCACAAATTCAGGTTTCATCACCAGTGATTACACGGGCGAAGAAATAGGAGTGTTTGGCAATTCTTTCAAAAAGATGAAGGCACACCTTTTTTCGACTGTCGTTCTGCTCAATTGTGAGGCTTTTGGGCACCATTTTGATACATACCTTCGCATGTGCACATCTTCAGTTAAAATCTGATGAACGGTCAAACTCTTCAATTATAACTTATCATCCTTATTGTTAAACGACCGTCTGACCTCACAAAAGTCCTCACACATTCGATGTTTACATTGGTGTTTAAAGTTGAAGACGTTCTTGAGCAAGGTTCATCTTCCACCAGTTTCGTCCACTGAAAAATTATTTGTACCAGCGAAGAAACATGTGCTCTTGATAAGCAATCTTCCCCCATAGGTCTGCTTTAACTTTTCAAAAGTTACACTCGCGCATTCCCCAAGTTTGGCACAAAATTTAATGGCATAACGTTGTTCCGAATTCCGGTGTTCCATTCTGTGTGACACATAAAAGGAAACACAGCTTCACTGATGGCGTTCTCAAAAATTACGCGGTAATTTGAATTTGGCGTTTGTAGCGAACTATACTCTATTCATTCAACAGAATAGTTAAGCCACTCACTACAAAAGCGCGCAATATTTGAATAGAATATTTATATAAATAAATGGGTCCGTATCAAAATAACTTGTACCCCTCTGCGGCGACAAACTGACCAACGTCAAAGACCATTTCGTTCGAGGTTTTGACAATTCCAGCATCTAGTTAATAAATAATGAAGAATTTCAAATTTCATATCCTTATTTCAAATTTGCCGCGCCTTTTCTAATTTATAGTATGTTGAACTGTCTGTTACGCTCATTGATATAGATTTATGGGGAGTAGCTTAACTATTTCTGTTGAGTGGACAGAGTATAACAAACATGCCTAGGGAGGGAGAACAACTACCGTGTTGCCAGATCGCTTGCAATGGTGCCAGTCTCATTATATTTCTAACACACCTCGTATGTGTATGTTGTTCTACAGGAAAATTAGTTAAAGTGCAATCAGCTTAAAAGGTTTATCATCTTTTATGTACTCGCAGTTCCGTTTAACTCGATGTTTTACAATAGTATAAGTAACGAACCTACTTATTGTTTGATCAATTTCGTCTTCTTCTTTCAGTCAATGTTCAACGCTCTGCTTGCATTGCTTAGGAATATTGTAACTATTAGATTTTGATTGTTTTGAAGTATATTATATTATATCATTGTACTTTTGTGTGTCTATTCCTGTTGTGCATGCTGCGATGTCCGATTTTGTTTTACAGTTAATTTTTGTAAAATATTTAGCTAACGTAAGTAATTAGAGGTTAGAGCACCTGATAGATCATAGGCTATCTATGAATAGCACCGTCCGTGCGGTCTCGGCGATAATTGCAGTAGAACAAAGAAAAGCCTCCGCTAAATATTCGTCACATTGAAAAAAAAATTCCAGTTACGTTTTGTTAATGCTGATCAGTTGAGACCAATTTTAAAAAATCAATGCGTTGCGATCAAATTCTTCTTTCGCAGTAAGATTTCAATGTGAATCCCGCATATTTTAGAAGTCTTCTATTTTTATGGAGCGCCATTCCGACGGTCGACAGACCAATTAGTGCCGATATGAAATGCAATAATCCAGTCTCCAGTACCGTCATTACAAGAACACTGACTTATTAATTAGGTCTACAGGGGACATCTTCATTTTCTCACGTATATGTATGTTTGTGTACATTGTGTATCGACATGTATTATCTGGGTATATGTGCACTAATATTTGTATGTGCCGTGCGCAATAGATATTACTGTACATATGATTACCGAAGCAATTATCACTTTAAGTTCCGTGTGCTGAGTTAATGGTATTAATTTGTATGTATGTACAAACCATGAAAATCCAAAATCTACATTAGGAAGTTACACATCGAAACGAGGCATCTTCGAATTCTAATTAACAGAGCAATAAGTTCGTGCCTCTAAACAAACGTTGCGTCCAGCGTTACAAGATATAAAAGCTTAACTCGATAAATACGACACCAAAATAAATATATGTATGTATTTATTAGAATAACATTAATATTAATGATGGAAAATATTCGTCGATATCACATTTGTCTAATTTAAACATTTGTAGATACTGACGACTTTTAGTTGGCTTCGGATAAATAGTGCTACAGCATCAGCCAAATTATACCTTTAATTGTAATTAATTTGCAACGATCTGGTGTTGGCAGAAGCTCTCAGTTAGCATATTGTAGCAACTCTTTCTAACAGGTACTATAGAAACAATCGATTCTTTAAATATGTTAAGCTGTCACTTCTGAATAATCTTGCGGAGACTATAGCTTTGGTAGTATGTATTTGTCGTCTTGAAACTCGGATAAAAGGGCAATATAGTAATAACAATAATATTTATTATCCAACAGGCTACTCTTAATAACAGGATAAAAATGAACAAAATATGACACTAAGACACGTAACAGGTCAACTCGGCGATGTAAAGTCGGCGACGGTCAACTCGGCGATGCTGAGTCGGCGATGGTAAACTCGGCGGCAGTCAACTCGGCGAAAAGGAATACAATAATATATAAACAATAATAATAAAAGAGATTTTAAATGATTACTAATTAAAATGTAATGGCAAGAGATATTTGGAATTACAAAATTAAACTAATACCTAGTGTTAGAAAGCAAATTAAAATATTAAGGGAAAATTTAGAGCATAGGATTACTCATAATGACCTTATAATTACCTGCTTACTCGTACCTACATCCTATAAAAGCCTGGTAATATTCACTTTCTTTACTATTCCGAATTCATCTCAGAAGTAAAGACATTGTGTGTAATTTTGTTTGCTGCGTGAGTTTTTTATTTACTGAGACTCAAGATGGAAAATAAAGTTCTTAGCCAAAGGGGTCACGAAAAGTACTACTGGGATGGCTATCTGTACACGAAGGATAAAACGAACAAGGACAACACCATTCAATTCTGGCGCTGCGAAAACAAGCACGAAAGATGCAAAGGAAGAATATGCACCAATATTATGGATGGTTCTTTCAAATGTATCCGCAATGAACACACATGTAGTACGGTAGGAAATGCAGCAAATGTTGTTCTGCAAAAAATGAATACCACTGTGAAGTACCTGGCCGCGACAACGATGGAGAATCCAGCCCAAATCAGAGGACGAGTTTTGGAGAATGTCCCAGCTGCGGTTAAAGGAATGCTTCCGAGTTCCAGTGTCATGCGGAGAAACATTCAAAGAGTAAGAGTAACCATGTCCAAAGCACCCGCCAATCCAGAAACTCTTAGTGAAATTATCATCCCAGAAGTGTACTCGCAATATTACTATACCCCTACTCAATTTGTGAATTTTTTGCTGGCAGATTCCGGAAGAGATCAGGTGGATGCACATCGAATTCTGATATTTGGTAGAGAATACCATGCAACATGGAGTGCAAGCATGAAAGAATTATTTGTTGACGGCACATTCTTATTGTGTCCTCCACTTTTTGCTCCAATATTTGTTGTTCTGGCAAGAAAAGATACGCATGAAGAGAAGGGTCCAGTTTTTCCTGTACTATATTGCTTGCTGCCCAATAAAAGTGCAGAAACATATCTCAAATTGTATAACATGATAAAAGTTCTTTGGCCGCAATTAAATCCGGAAAGCATCAGTGTAGACTTTGAATTGGAAATTCACCAGGCCGTAAGACAAGTTTTCCCAGAAGCCGAAATTAGAGGATGCTTATTCCACTTGGTAAAAAATCTTCGAAAGCATTTATCTTCTTCCAATCTCCTAGGAATGTACAATACTGATCCCGAATTTGCACTACAAGCAAAAATGGTAACATCATTGGCATTTGTCCCAGAAGAGGATGTGATTGATGCCATTGCCGAATTGGAAAATGATTTGCCAGAAATATTAGAACCAATTTTAGAATGGTTTAACAGAAATTATATCGGTCGACTTAGGAATAATGGAACCAGAGCGCCAGCAACGTTTCCAATTGCAGTTTGGTCCGTTTATTTTCGGACATTGAATGGACGAGATAGGACAAATAATTTTGCAGAAGCATGTCATCGCAAGTTGCAACTGGCTTTTGGTTCTGGCATTGCTCATCCTTCGTTATGGACATTCATAGAAAATTTAAAAAGGTTCAGTCTTCGTACGATGCGGAGTATGAACGAGCAATTGCCGGGCGCAATGGTGCATCAAAAAGGAGACGTTATGAGGAAGCCGACGAGAGGATTTTCAATAAAGTTGCCAATTATAACAGGTAAAATTTGATCGAATATCTCAGAGGGATATCACACAATTACAATATGAACTAGTTTTTTCAATGGATTGTATATTATATTTTATTATAATAAATAATTGTATTCTAATAAATAATTACATAATATATTATTGTATTCCTTTTCGTCGAGTTGATCGTCGCCGAGTTGACCATCGCCGACTCAGCATCGCCGAGTTGACCATCGCCGAGTTGACCATCGCCGAGTTGACCGTCGCCGACTTTACATCGCCGAGTTGTCGCATACTGACTAAGACATAAGTAATGACAACCCTCAAAAATAATATATTTACATACCTATAAACTAAATGGCGCCACTTCCAAACTCAGCTTTACACGCAATCACAAATCAAACGATAATAATAAAATTAAGGAAATCCATACAATGAAAGCTATTGTAAACTAAAAATGTCATTGAACAAATTGATGGCATTTCTACTCATTATCTCTTAGGTGAACGTCCGAGCACATTAGTCCTCGTAGTTGGTACTGTATAAATAGCCACAGATATTGATGCAATACGCGATACATGGAGGCCAATCTTGGATAATAGATCTGGGCAGTCAGTAATAGTAGCTAAAACCTAATTGAAAGCTTGCACTATGTTGCTCGCACCTAGGCATCAAGGAATCGATTCCGAAGTGATCCATGACCTCAGCAAGATCAGCCCCAACCGTAAATGGGATACTATATTAAACTCGCGTATATCATGCTAACAACGAAAGCAAAATATAAACATTTAATTAAGTTCACATCGACAAACTCTTTTGTACATCTTGAAATACAGCCCAACGCCTTAGAGGCAGAACTGCAGATGTCATTAATGTGTGAAACAAAAGTCAAACCGGAACCAAACAAGACGCCAAAATCTCTTATAGAATTAACGTTTGACAGAGGTATATCAAATATGATGTAAGTATTGATAATAGGAGATTTTCTTCTCGTATAAGTCATTTTACAGCATTTAGGGATGTTTAAGTTGAGCCGGTTACTCACACACCACCTGTCAATCAAATCCAAATTATATTGCAGAAAGGCAACGTCATCCCAATTAGATATTCCGCAGTAAACTTTAAGACCATCTGCATACGCCAGTGAAGAATAGGATAACGATGTGAACAGAATATCTACAAATAGATTGAAAAGCAACAGACCAAGATATGAGGTGAGGCCTCTGTTACCCTTGACAGCATGGCAAAACGACGAGATTTAAAACCATTGTATGATACGTAGCAATTCCCGCGATGCAATTACAATTCTATAAGTTGAATAAATTTAGGTGATAAACCGTAGGAATTAAGTTTATAGGGTAGTATTTATCGATCTATAGTATCAAATGCCTTAGACATATCGGTAAAGATAACATCTAGCTGTCCACGAGTGTCCAAAGTTTGTCCAATTTTGTAATCGTGGATCTGCCCCGTATAAATCCGTGTTGTTTCGTTGAAATGTGAATGTGTACATGCGAGTAAATCACATTATACAGAATTTGCTCCTATACTTTAGCGACATTTGAGGGAATTGAGATAGGCCAATAGTTCCCTGTCAGCACACTATCACCCTTCTTATGCACAGGAATAACGCGTCCGACCCTCCATCTGTCAGTAAGAAAACATTATTTAACAAGCTACAATTAATTAGCTTTGTCAGACGTTTAGCAAAAATAAAAACACAGTCTCTAAGAAGAAACGGTATCGAATCGTCACCTGCGGTCATTTTATTTGGAAAGCGAGACATAATATAAATAAGCTCATCTTCTGTAACAAGATTAGGACTGAAAGCCGGGATATATGTAAAATTTTCCTCGACGTGCGCTTCCCGATCACTCATATATAAAAGGTACCAGCAAGTTCCTCAACTATATCACCTGGGTTGTGCAACAAAGTGCTCTCATTTGTAATTAGCACACCAGGCGTTCTTGTAACTTCACGTGTTTGGCGAGCATAAGCCCAAAGCGCAGAGGAATCAATCGTACATCAAGAGTAATCTGCTGCTATAGCTTATCTTGAAATCTTGTAGTAATACATATGTAGTAGCAGCAAATTCTGGCTCTCTATTTACAAATAATGTTGGCGATGAATTTATGCAGTTGTACTTCACTATGGGAGATATACAAATGCAATACTGTGTAAGTGGTACTTCAAAAGGTAACCGGATTAGAAGCCCTTCCATGCACCCTTAATAGCATCGGATGGAACAGTACTGGGTTTGCTTTATCTATATGGTATCACTCTCATTTCTACTCCACTTTTCCTCCCTTTCGCGTCTGTTCCTCTTATTCCCTGATTGATAACAAATAAGGGGCTAATAGGATATATAGCTAAAACGCCCACTATTACATAAGTGATTTGCAACGCAATATTGACACCGCTTAATAAAGATTATAAATGTTCAGCCGGTAACCTTTGGCTTCTTTGAGAATTTAAGCGCCAAAAAGGCTCCTTTTGTCCTGGACAATTATCAAAGTAATTTATTTATTTAAATTCATTTTAAAGTTAGACTAATTAATTAAAAACTTCCTGTCTTTTGCATACGTGCGTATGCAAGTATTTATAAAAGAATGTGAAAATAAAGCTAGTAGAGACGGTTATAACAAGACTTTTAGCGATCAGCAAGATGACTGGATGTAAAGGTAGTGTTGCCTGCAACTTCACATATTAGCATGTCAGGAAATGATTTTCAAATACTCGTTTTCATAGACTGAGTGCACGTGGAGTCCGAAAAGAAAGAGAATATTTTTTCAAGTACTTCTTCTTCTGAAATTTTTGTCTTTACTATCGTCGTCTACGTTCATTGCATATTTTACATATTATGTCGGTACCTCCTTTCCTACAGATGCTGTCTGGAAACTGTAGTTATCATTTTGATAAAAGCTTTACATTTGTTAGTATCAATTATGACAGAATGATGTTAATTTTATATAATTAATAATCAAATATTACATGCTCCGTACAAATTTGTTTAGTGTATTTATTCGAGTTAACGACTTATTTCGCTTTTCTGCGGTCTATGCCCCTAGGATAAACATAAACATGAAGGTGTACATTGCTACCGCTTTAGTCCGCGCGGCCTTCATTTACGACAATTTACGTTTTTCATTAATGTTACCATTTACTTCTTCGTTCGTGTAAACGACGATTATCTTACTTATTTAGAGCGTCGGATAGCTCTCACAAGAATTTTCTGCAAATTTGTATCGACACTGTTGCAGTAATCCAGTTAATTACAATTTTATTGTATTCTTTTTCTCAGTACTCGATTCCACTAAATTATCATATTCACCGGAGTTTTATGTAGAATTGGTATATAAATCTTCAACGTTTCCTGCAGTATATTCGACTTTGTTTAAGTCATTTCACTGTAAATCTCTGTATCTTGAATAAAAATGTACATGAGATTCTTGTTTGTAAATTTGTTTCTTATTTTCATAATTATGTTTTATTTTTACATATTTCTTTCTTAAGAACCTCCAATCTAAACCTGAACGATAAGTTTTAAACTTCTTATGGAACAGATGATTTATAGCAGCTCTTAAATTAGGGTAATTTCGTAAGGCCTTCATGTCAGCAACAAAAACGACCGTCTGAGCAGTCATTTAGATTGGAACTGAGATATACTCTTATTATTTTAAATTAAATCATCAAGATTGACGCTGCCTGCACTTCATCACAATTTATATAGAAAGTTCATATTTTCCTCGAATCTTTCACGACTTGTCAATTCATCATTTAGTACAACGCCTCAATATTATAATTTGAAGACGATCCTGTTAATCTGATTAATGACCAATAGAAAGCTTATAACCATCAAGTGGCATTATTATTCACCTTGTAAATAGGACGACGTTTTCTGAGATACGCAGCAATTAGTTATGCATATATCAATGAAATAATTTCAGGTCTGTGTCGCCTTTAACTACGCAGTTTGACCAGTCCATCCGAATTATGTTTATAATATCGAAATATCTCATCAGCATATATTTAATAAATCAAATAAATTACATACAATACGTATTCTCTCAAGGAATAATTCTTTCGTATCTCTTGTATTGATTTGATTGCTCCGAAATACTATATTATTGTTACTAACATTTAAGATATTTATAGAACTTTTGAATGAGACCTGTCACCAATTCAAAACTAATGATAAAGCTTGGAGGATTTTTAAATTGAACAACAGGTATGGCGTCGGGGTTAACTCAGAAACAACCACAACTATAATATTCCTACATACCACTAAGAGATTAACAGTTGATCTCTAATGAGAGAATTAACTCCATTATAAATTTTAAGTTGCAGTCGTAAAATACCACTCATGCATTTCACAGTTGAAACTAATTATTTTCAGAACTATTTAATATCTCATAAGATATTTTATATTAAATCTAAAGCGAAGATGGAACTGCAGGGGGTATCAAAGGCGAGTGCTTGAAATGGAATATGTTTATACATATGATGCCGCAACATCCAAGGATATACCAGGTGTACAAGTATAAAATGCGGATTTGCCACTACGCGTGGTCTATTATGAGCTGCTAAAACCTGGGGAAATCATTAATACCAAACGTTACCAACAACAATTGACTGCTTTGAACCGTTCGCTGCTTAAAGAAATCCAGAAAGAGGCAACACAAAAGTCATTTTTCTTCATGACAATGCTCCATCACAAACGGCAAAACCGGTCCGCGATACGTTGGAAGCATTTGACTGGACAGTTCTACCCCTTGCGGCTTACTCACCAGACTTGGCTCCTTCCGATTACTACTTGTTTGCATCGATGGGTCACGCATTTGAGCAACGCTTTGATTCGTACGAAGATGTGAAAAAATGGCTCGAAGAATAGCTCGCAAGAAAAGGGGATGACTTTTGCTGGCGTGGTATTCACAATTTGCCCGAACGATGGGAAAAGTGTATAACAAGCGATGGAGCACTTTTTATCATTTTACTGAATTTAACGTGTTTTGTTAGAAAAAATCCGCATTTCACACTTGTACACTTGGTAAAGAGGCGAACTTCCTGGCAATGTAAAGTACTAGGAAGAACCCTGTAGGAAAGGCACTGAGATAAGGAACAGAATGTGTAGCATGCTAAATACTCAGGACCATACTGGAGCAAAGAAAGTCTAGTAGGTTTATAAATATGAAGTGATGGCCCTGCCCCAAAGATGGCAAAGTGTTTTCGATAACGACCAAGTCAATGTGCCAGTTATAGTTATTTCGGTCCAGGAATCTTTCTGTTTGCTTTAATTTTAATTTAAATTCCTATTTAGGAACTCATCACTTTCTTGCTTCCATTGTACTACACACTGTTTTCCATTTCGTTGTTTCTTTGACTTCTTCGACTTGAAGCTTCGAAATCATCCTTAATCAAGTTCGCCTCTTTTCCTCGTCAGTTAGCTTTAACTTTTCGTTTTCAATTTTTGCTTTATGCGTTATTACATCGGGCCAGGTTTGATGTTTGGATAATTTGTTTTTTTCTTATTGAATCGCAATTTCGCACCGATTTAAGTTCAAACCCCTCAGAGTTCTTGTAGTATGTGGGAATTGCCGTAGGGCTTTCGAGTGTATCCTAACGATACTTAAACTTTTTAAATATAAAGGGGATAAGAGTTCAAAATATTAAAACATCGAGAAGACATTATTGTATTAATTTCAAAACTGCCACACAAATTTTAAAAATTGTCTCTGGAATAGTGTCGAAAGACAGGTGTGTAATTAATTCAAATTAGTGTTACAGTTTCAAGAATTTTATCCTCTTGTCTTGTTTCATTATTTATCCTGAATTTGTATTTTACGCCTGGTAGAAACTAGAACACGAAATTAAAGAGTAAATGAGTTAAAACGAAGTAGGCTTTATTCTGGCAGTTTAATTGTAGATATGTATTGGTAATTTTACGGACGGAATAATCACTGTAAGATTTCTTGATACAGTACGCAGCTTTCACATTACAACCATAATTACGCATGTGTTTGATCTGACAGCAGGTATTATCATTTTCTAGCTACACAATCCTTCGTAGTACTTATAGCGCGTAATACCGTCAATAGCATCTACTTTAATACACTATTATATGTACATACATAAATGTTAATATGAATAATAAAATCTGTTTAATGTTTATCATCTTCCTATCTATGACGAAAAGTAAGTTCCATGTTATTAATTTTAATAGGAATTCCATTTTAGTCACGCTGTATTTTTCTTGTTTAAGTTATTTGGTATAGTTGATTTTTACATTCACCAATTGCCGTTAATTACCTCTTTACATTTATTCGACAGCATACATGCTTGCCAACTGTTGAGTTTTACCAAAGCATATTTTCGCACGGCATTATTTCATGACGAAAATCGTAAATGTATTCTGTTATACAGGAATTATGCTATTTAAAAGAAAATGAAAATTGTCAGCTAACCGACCGACAACTAATGAACATTTCCTAAGCAGCTAATTTATTTCTAAACCAGTGGTGTTAGACAATCCACATCTAAGGATATGCTTTTTGTCCTATTCAACTCATTATCGCTGGTCGTATCTCCAGCTGCAAACGAGTTAAAATAGCTAAATATTAGCGACATTCGTTTACATTCTTGTGTAGGTATCCATTTTATCCGAGAAACTGTTTTACTTTTCTAGAAGCGGGCATTGGAGTAACGAGGAGGTGATCGTTTCGTTTGAAGTTGAAATTTATAGATCTAAAATGCTTGGTTTTAAAAGCGATATTGCTGCAGTATTGTTGCTTTCACTTGTTATTAAACCAAATGTTCTAAAAAACAATGGCATGTGAGAAACCAGAAAGATCAAAATAAGAATGTAATGAATTCTGCATTCGACAGTGTTACTATTTAGCACTGGTTCTATCATGGTCTAGTCTTGTGCTAAAATTTCTGCATCAATGTGTTATTCAAATAAACATCGAAATTAGAACAAATTTGTTAGTTAGTGTTGTATTCATTTGTCTCTTTATTTTTACGACTATATTTTACATTCCCAGTTTTCGACGAAATTAGAAATTAGAAAAAGAACCTTCGAAATTATTTATTAATTTCCAAACCATTGTTTCTAAAGTTCCTGCAACGTGAAAGTTAACGCTACCTTATGAACGTACTTAAAACTACGTCAGGAAACTGTATAGAATTGGAATGGAATTTCAGTATGTACTGATTCGGAGCCGGATTTCCAAATACCAGATGATGAATCCCAACCGCTGTACTTTAATATTAGTTTCCGACGAAAAAGAAATATAACACTAAAGAATTGCCTGTCCGACCTTCTGATACGTGTTCGGCATTCGAATGGGTCAGATCTCGATGCACGTCTTATCGGCATTGTGTACTCCACTTCTTGTGGACCACAAGCAGTTCCTGTCACACATATATTTCAATAGATTAAAGAAAACTCCACCGGGGCAGTCCGAAATCTTTTGTATAGTTCAAGTTTTACGACAATTTTACCATTCTTTTTTCTTGATTTCTTTATTTACGTTTCTGCTTTCTACCGCTGCGTGCGTACGTACATATCTTCGTCGCGGTAAGTCCGATACAACAGCAACAACATCGAATGATACTTACGTAATAATCCGATTTCACTTATTAGTATTGTAGTGGTTACTTTATGGTACCAGGCTTCCATTTAAACCATAAATTTGCGTAAGAATTATGTTTTTTCTTTTCTCCATGGAGTTTCGAAGAATACATATACTGATTTACCATTATAGGTAAAAGTAACAAAACAAAAAAGACGGAATTTCAGCTCCTCGTATACCTAACATCTTTAATGATATATTACTAATGACTAATGACTTCTATCATACAAGACGTAACTTAATTATGAAATCTCTGTAAAAAGAGAAAACAAATTCTATTTTTCTAAGGGAATCTCATTTATCATCTCATTTATCATCATGTTATTAACATATGTACACAATTCGTCAGAAATTATAAGGCATACATCCTTTGCAGAATCGATATCTTTCTGGTAACTTGTTTAAAGTAATATCTTATTACAGCTACCTCCAATTATAAAGCTTACAAATAGACTGACGATTTATGGCGATTTATACCTTCTGCTGTTTTCATCGTGCGTTATATCTCTTCTTTACTCCTACTTATATTTGTTTCAAGTTAAAATTCCTTGAAGTATGATTCTGCTTATTTATAATAAGCCAATATATAATATCCAGATTAATAAAATAAAATAATCTTTACTATGCCTGCTTTGAAAAATGCAGAGAAGTATTTCGGCAACTAAATATCCTTCAATTTTTCAGTGATATTCAGTTCTATTCCGGCACCTGATTGCTGTAAAACAGGTCTGAAATAATTGTTTTTGCAATTTGTGATATTTAACGGTGTAAATTCTGTGTACACTAAATTAAAGTACGTTTTCTACTAATTTGAGGATAATTGGAATTTTAGTGACTTAAATTTCTTATTTGTAGTTAATCCGTGAACAACAAATATTTGTCTTTGAAAGCAATAGAGAACACTTTTTTCTTTTTCAGCGTCAAGTTGTCTACATAATCTTTCAGTGTAATAACTGATTACACCCACTTCATATTCCTCATGAAGGTCATTCGTTGCAATTTACTACAAAATTTATCCATACGTTTTTTTTTATCATATCATAGGAATAAAAATAGCTTCCATTATTGTAAAAAAATATAATTTTTATATTTCTTTTGTACCAAAAGGATATTCTATAATAAAATACCAGTTGTGCATATTTGTCTCATACTCTTATCAAAATCTGGAGTAAAACAAAAATCTTTATTTCAATATACAGTCCAGTCCCTACAATGAAGTGTGTAATATATTGATACTATGAAATCACGTTTTCAACTTCCTGTAAAAATAGTTAAGGACCTGTTTATTATTGCTTAGAAAAAGTGATAATTTTTTTTTAATACTGGACGATCTATATCACCTATATCACCTCGTTCACTAAATGTACCGATAGAATAAAGAATGGCAATGTAGGTGGTTTTGCGACATATATCTGGTAAGGGTAGTCTGTTATTCATTATTACTAAACTCATTATGAACACTAATGTAGAAAAATTCGGTCAGTAACGAAACCATCGCATTTCAGTACAAGTTCTTTTAACTAACGAGCCAGTATTCATTTTGCTATATTGTAAGTCAATACCGTCACCAATAAATGTTAATATGAAAAATAAGAATTTAACTTTTAGATTTTTAACAATGATGTTACATCGGAGGAAGACACATTTACTGCAATGGCGCACTATCGAAGCTGCGGTCAAGATCATGAAGGAAATTTAATTTATTCAGTTCGAAACTAATTAATGAATTTGTATAACGCCTTCCTGATTTTAATCTTGATTATAATGACTTCATATATTGAAGGCATGTTATTATTAATTGATTTACAGAAAGAAATTGCGTTTTCAAACGAAAGCATAAGGGTAGACCTACTAATTGTAAGTTAACTGAGGATGTACTCGATGATATTCAAGTTCGTATGGACTGTAATTCCCACAAGTCAGTGGTAAAATTAACAAGGCAGATAGGTGAGTACTGAAATTTATTTTCATTTATTTAAATTTCGCACAATAATATTAATTCTAGGGTTTTCTTTTAACATGAAGTTTGCTAATATGTGCCCACACTAAACGGCGGCGAGTAGGCGATTCGCTAAGGTGAAGCGGGCATTACATCTGACATCAACATTGTTTGAAATCAG
Source organism: Chrysina gloriosa (assembly GCA_038088585.1). NCBI lineage: Eukaryota > Metazoa > Arthropoda > Insecta > Coleoptera > Scarabaeidae > Chrysina > Chrysina gloriosa. Next base: position 21,438,437 of record CM076090.1, read on the forward strand.
AGCTAGTGATTTTGTTGTTCGGTAGCTGTTTATAGTCGAACGAATATAAGCATATCATGCCTGAAGCGTAATTTGTCGTGAGTTCCTTAATTGGATTGTTATAACTACATTATGTGCAGTGTAAACAAAGAACTACTTACATCGGAGGTACATTCCTGACAAGCATTTATGGAAAGAAAATCATCCGCTATATAAGAATAAAAATTGAAAGAACAGGCTATAGAAGGAGATTGCTGAAGTATGCAATTGCAGTGATAAGTAGATTTATTGATGCATATACATAGGTATATTTTACATTAAATTTAGCATATTTATTCTGACAATTGAACTAAATAATTCGTAAGATCATCTCGAACTTGTTATGCTAATGAGCAGCTTCTACTATTAAGTCTTCCAAAAAGAATAGTATAATTTTCCGGTATGCTACTCATTTCTATTATTTAGCAGATCGCTATCGGTATCTTTTTCCCTTATTAAACTATGGAGTATGCATGCACATTTAAGGAATATGCAGATTTGATGCGGTAGTGTTTCGATATATTTGCTTAAAAAGCACTGTTTGACGTACAGATTCCGAATGCACTCAATACATGTCCTTGCTTTAGTTGATTGTGTGTTAAACTTTTATCTTTGCTGATTGAGAACGTTTCCTGGATACAGCCTCATCAGAAATAACTTATTCTAAGGGATATTCTTTATCTCCTAGAAAGTTGGGCAATGTTTTGTTTGGTAAGTTATTACTTTCTAACAGACTAAATTGTGTCGACGCAGCAAATGTTCATCTGTCGTCTTGTTTCCTTCAACCTCCCACCTCCATTGTAAGAACCGTTGTATCTGCATTAACAACACCTTGCAATACTACCCACAAATAATTTAGGCAGTTAATATATTGGGATTATGAATTTCGGGACACAAAATTGATAACGTTTACCATCTATAGCCCCAAACCAATTGAAAAACTTTTATCGGTTATAGTAATCAGATATAATTGTTTGTAAATGTGTTGGCGTTGAAACGGGCATAAATTCTTCTACTAATTCTTCCTATATAGCAGTAGCGGTTCCGAAAATAATTTCGCTTGCGAAATGAAAATGCTAAAGATCAAAATGAAGAACTATATATCTGAAATCAGAACAAGCTTCTTACTATGTCCCGCAGAAGCGTTTTCTTTTTCAGTGCCAGAAGTAAAATTAAAATGGAGGAGCTTGAAAGATCAGAAAATTAAATGGCGGTACTGTGAACAAATCATGTTCTTAAAACATTGTATATTATCATCTTACACACATGGGAATTTGCCCAACTTAGCAATAGAAAAAGGTGATGATGAATATGATATAGAGTGTAATCCATTTAAGGAATATACAACGAATGATAATCTCTCGGGACCAGGACTATCACGCACACCTTCCAGAAACGAATCAAATGTTTGCAAACACGCAAACCTGAACCCAATACACTCGAAAATAAAAAAACTGCCAATTCAAAATGAAGAAAAGAAGGAAGAACATCATTGTCCAAAGAACTTTTACCTTCTCCAAAACGAATTTAATGATCTTAAGAAACTAGAGCTTAAATCAGAAATAATGGCGCCAATGTTAAAAATGGGGAAGAAGAAAGGAGTCCCAAATAACTTGTTTTAACTGTCGTCAGATCTGCAAAATCTATCCAGCCAACGTACGTAAACTCTCGATAGATAATGTATCTAATGTTACTTGGTGTGTCTAACGAAAAAAGGAAATATCAAAATTTTTACCTTATTGTAACCCTATTGTCAGCCTTTATTCGGCCGCTATGCGACTTCGGCAATTTGTTTTTACCTTACTGATTCTATTTTTTACTTTATTTAATAAAACATCATACCTGAGGGGCTCACTGTTAACAAGTTTAACAAGCGAGTTCGGGAATTTAGCGCTCCCGAGGTACCCGAGCTAAAACCCAAACTAAGGTGTAAGTTAACGTGCCGAGAGTTGCGTAGCCGCAGGGGTGTGCGATATTTAACGATCCCCTGGGGGCACCAGGCCAAACCGCCTTGTAATTAGCCTTACCCGATCAAGCGGGGCTTTGATCGGGCGGACAGATGCTTCCCTGGCTACTCCTCGTATAGCTACGCTATCTAGAATTTCCAAGGCTACAGTGCAAAAGCTTGTGAAACAGGGCCAAGATTTTATACAGGCTAAAAGGGCCATAATCAAGGCCAACTTCACTAGACATGCACAAAGGGCCAGGGTAGTCTAGTTAAGGAAGTTAGGCCTCAACGAGGCTACTAAACGTGAAGAAAGGACGGAAGTCCAAAAAGGCGATGTCGGAGGGCAGTACTACCGCAGGTCTTCCGAAAAGCAAGGGGCCACGAGGTTTCACCTTCAAGGAGGCTGCTTTGGAGAGGATCGTGGTAGTATGCAACAACTATCCAGCCACCCAGGTGGAGCCGGCAAAGCTTAAGGCAGACCAGGACTCTATTATGGAGGCATATAACAGCATTACGGAGCAAGGGCTTCCAATCCGCTTTTAAAAATATATGTATATGCGGAAGAACCGCTCTCAAAGCTGTCAAGTCTAATTAAAGGAATAAAGCTAGAGAACGTACTGTAAGGAGGCATGAGGACCACACTAGACCTGGAAAGGTCGCAGTGGAACAGGCATCAGTGCCACCTCAAGTAATCTAATCTAATCTAATAAAACATCAAATTTGCAATTGACTTTCGAAGGCATTCAAAAAACCTTTTCGGATATTGTCCTACCTCTCTGCAGAGATGGTGAAATTCTCAGAATTTTGATGTCCTCCTATTCCAGGGATGTATTTGATGCTTCCGAGACTTGTGGAAAAACAATCTCTACTGTAGATAATTTAATGTGGGGATGCTATGCAACGTTAAACATGGATTAGGTAAATGGTGATTTCCGAACATTTACATATGTTAATAAAGACACTGTTAAGACAATTATTTTATGGTTTAAGTGATAGGGTATTAAGATTTTATCTTGTATCGGAAAATATATTAGAGTTCCTTGGGTAATGCGGTTTCGTTATTGGTAACTATACAGTAGGAAATTCTCTGTCTTCTCTTCTCTTCTCAGTCCTCTCTGTAACATTATCCTAATGATTTGAAGGTAAACTTTTAATAGTAATTAGAAGAGTGTACCAAGATATCCGAATATGTACGAGATTGTTAAGCAAAATTTACCCAATGTGTATGCTTTCATATATCTGTAGTTAGTAATAGGAAAATAATATATGTATGTGTGATTTTTCATTCATACATATTTAATTTCGTCTCGATGGTACTAATAAAAGACGTACGCAAATTTCTGATCACGTCGAATGTTAAATGGATTGCGTTTCCATATCCAAACAAACGCTATATTGACTTAATTCGCGTGGTTCGTATAAATTAAACGGAAACCCAATCCATTTAATATTTGACGTTAGAGATATGTCGCACATTTCATAACCAGGTGGTTCATAGCAATTGAAAATATTTCCAATACTTTTAATAAGTAATTGTTGCTCGAATTGCATTGCAATTTCTATTTCAAACCATAAAGTTCTGAAATTAATTTGTGTTTCTCCAAATCCTAAAGCACGTAAAGACAATCCACAAAAGTGTTGCTTAAAAACCATAACAAATTTGGTAGCCGTTAACATGCAATGTATTGGCGGCATTTTGTATAAAGCAGAAATTCTTTTCTCAGAAAGTATCGTCAAAATAAGTCTATAAGTTTTTTCCCTAAACCTCGAAACAACAACTATGTCAATATAGTTGATATAAATAATATTAAATTGGTTAATTAAAGAAGTCACTTTGATTTTATTTATTGTCGCCGAAGTTTCAGCTTTGCCTTCTGCAATTACACAATTCCGTATCCAATTTATGCGAATTTATTAGGCCAGTGGGTGCAACGTATTCACGCAAAAAGATTACAGCGTTCAAGAAAAAAGCAAAGAGGCCGAGTATATAAATTATGTCAACGCATTTCTGTCATCACGGATACCGAAATAATTGCGTTTTGGAACTCTTTGAATGATTAAAATTGTTCAGTGAAGTCCTTTCTGCACGCCTGTACAGTACTTCAACCGTACTAAAACTTTTACGGCGTAAAAATCAAGAAAAACGACGCACCGGCAACGGTAAGAAAAGGACGATTCGAAGTGGAGAAATGTCCGCACGAAAATCTTATAAATTATGTCCGAGACCGAAAAATTCGCCAGTGTCATGTAACAAAACTTGTAAACATAATTTCTAAATTTAAACAGTTAATTTTGCGTTCATTCGACTAAATAAAATATTACTGTTATGTTCACTTTTTCATCGCTGACTTGATAATTCATTTATGGCAACCGTCACAATAAGTTTAGCCGGCACTTCGCGTACATCAAGTATTCTGAATTGGTACTGATGTTTTCGTGTACTTGTATTTCCATAGAGCGGACCATGTTTCTGTCGCCGAAACTGTGTCAACGAATACCGTGGGACAACGCGAAAGATGTTCCAAATGGATTTGCACCTCTCATATACGACATCTCTTCTTCCATCCAACAGTATAAACATATCTTGAAAATAAAGGGGAACAGAAAAATAATCGAATTGGATTGTATTTAGTTCTTGTTAGGGATACTATTTCAATATGAAGTGAGGAGTGCGAAGGCTTACAAGAAATTATTTTCAAAATCCAGCGTAGCCCAATAACTTTTTACTTAAGGTAACATTTATTTTATTGTTTATATTACAAAGTTCCAAATATATTAGTTTGCTATGGAGGAATGTTTTGGTTCATATTCAATTTTGATTCTTATGACAAACATCTTAATACATAAAATATGCTTGGCGATTGGTTCAATCGTATGTTTCTTAGATGCCAAAACTATAATTAATTAAATTCAAGGAACAAACTTTAAAAATTGCGAAATTTATTCGCAATACTTCATTTTCATCTTCTTCTCTCTCATTTAAGAGTTTCTCATTTGGTTTGGTTCCCCACCCAATCTATTGTAAGCAACGAAATAAACCGACCGTATTTATATGGGTTTCGTATCTTTATGTGAAGACCATAGCAAATTGATCGCATAAATTAAAAACAAGAAATCGAGCTTCTGGCAAAGTGGGTGCGTGCGCGAATGCGTGAGCGGCTTGAGCGGTACATTAATCAGCATTCAAACTAACGAGAAATTGGAAAAGAATACAATTAACAATGAGGCGAAGACGTTAATTAAAAACAATAGTCTCAGTCGCTCTTGTTTTCAATTTTCTCGTAACAGTTTGAAATATGCTACCTATTTATTATTTTCGTCAGAAATTAAATTTTCTTCCTTATTCCTCCTGAACTAATTGGTAATTAGGAAAGAGTAATGTAGGCGTCAGCGAGCACAGAGCTACAAAGCTTAACAATAATTCTTACATACATGTGTATAATTTTTTATTCTTCGTTTATTGACAGTGAATTGCAAGGTATATAGTGTAGTATTGCTGACACTATATCACATCGGTAAGCTCCTTACTACTCGATTCGGTAACACACGGTTTAAAGGTGTTTGCCTCGTTTCTAGCGAAAAACGTGTCACCGGATCAAGTAAATAATTCTGTGGTGAGCATTTTACCGGTGTGATATAGTATCAGTCTTCTTTTGTTAGTGGTGAAACGAGTGTGATTATTAGTTCAAATGGTTTGTTCTAATTAATTTCCGCGATTTAATTTCCTTTTTTATCCAGGTATTATACCCTGGTCTGCTAATAGATTTTGCAACACTGAACGAATCAACTTTTCAGTAGCGCTAGTTCTTCGCGTGATTAACGCCTAATATTTATTGTCGTCTTAGCACACAATTTTATTTTTTTTTTTGAATTGCCAGCAGGTTTCTTGGAGCATTTAAGTCGAATAACACCTCAATACCCTCAAAAACACAAAAACTAAACCGAATTCCACTGTTCGACGTTTTGATTGCTAGTTTTTTTGCACACTTATCATCAGTCAAGAACCTATTTCATCATAATTATCCAGAGTTCTGGTGCTTTTCGTGTTTGATGGACACTCATGTCAATCAACACGTCTTTTTATAAACAAGTCGCATGGATCGGGGGCTGTAGAATGGTTGAAGAAAACGTCGAACATAGTGGTATAACCAAGCTGAAGAACCGCAGAAATCTCCTATTATGATGTAAGGATGAGCACCTTTACCCATCTTTCCCATTTCGACACATCTAGATTCAGGGAATTGAACAGTTGCCTGCATCGGCACGTGGGCCATTCTCTCTCTTTCCTCCTGCGTCTCGCTTGATCCGGATTTTGCGGTTTCCGTTGCCGTGTGCTTTACTAGCCGATACGTTTTCGTGTGACTGGGAGATTTGGAGTAATAAGTTTTAAATTTTGGACAAAATTATGTTGAACTGTGGTTTTTAAAAAATGGTTTTAAGGAAATTTCGTTGTGATGGAATTATTAGTGTGATTTTGGAATAGCGGCATGATGGGTTAATGGGATTTTCCCACCGTATCATCGGAAATTGACGGACATTGAAAAAAGGGATGAACTTAATCTCTGTAACTTCTGTTACATGGACATTTAATTAAAGTATATGACTGCTTACGCCGAATCTTCTTTGTACATTTATCATCAGTCAAGAACCTATTTCATCATATATATACACGAGGGCTGTTTTTTGTCAATCCCCGATAGGAAAGGCGGGTGAATATAGAAAATTATTTTACTACCAAAAGTAATGTACAATAACGGTTACTTCTCTACATAATCACCTTGATGATTGAGGCACTTATCATATCTGTGAAGAAGTTTTGTAATACCCTCTAAATTACCCTTGAAATTGCTCAAGGAGCCGTTGGGTTACACGAGCAGTGTGAGGACGGGCATTGTCATGGATCAGAACAATTCAGCCTGCCTCTTCTTTGGCTTTGAATAACTCTCCGTAAGCGTCGCAAAGTTTGCAGTAATTGTTGGACCCGGTTGCATAAACTTCACAATTAACATTCGCGGGAAAATTAATAGGGAGAACCATGTTTACGTGACTGGAGCTCAACAAAAAATGACGTGTTGAACTCGCCAGTGACAGAGCGTCTGGAGGGCGAGATGCGCAGCCACCGATACGGTCACCGGTCTTCATACTGTTCGATCGGAGGTTTAAAAAGAACAGCCCTCGTATATAATGCATATCGCACCAATAAAAGGTTTACTGAACATGTAACCTGTTATGGATAAGCAGGAGTCACCCAGAAAGGCATCGAAGCTAATCGCTAGCTGGTCAAAAATGATCGACATGTGACATATCATTTGAGATGCAGACATTTTTAGACATGTCAAACACTTGAACATCAAAGATTATGTATGATGAATAAACTGTGAGAAATTTAGTTTCCTACTGGATACTGCATCTGTAACTGCAGAGTAAAAGACAGCTCGCGTGAATTGATGCCGAAAGGCTGAGTCGGTTTAACAACCAAAGCTCGGAAGACGTTCAGAGTAATGGCATAACGTTTTATTCCTATCAACCCTAAAATAGACGTCAATCCGCTTTTATCTGTATCAAATTGGGGAGAAATCAATACAAATTATCCGTTCTCGTTTTATGTCGAACAAAATGACTGTAGTGTTTGTTCCAAAACAGGTCACGTAGCTATAAATTCTTTGCAAAATCGAAGAATCACTAATCTTTAGCGCTCATATCAAAAATAAATATTCATTTTCATTTTTTTTTATCTTTTGATTATATAAAATTCCATCGTCGTACCAAAATGGCAAAGTTTGGAAGATTCTTCCAAAGATTGTGCTGTTTACAGTAACAGACAAATTCCTGGAGGGAGACGAGAACTGGTCTGGATTTATGAAGGATATCTTAGGAAACCTGGTCTCCATCCACAAGTGTCTTTCAAAAACGACATCGAGGCGAAATATAAATTAGGTGCACAATTTTGTAATTTTTGTTTCAATTCAAATAAAACTGAATAATAAATAACTATTTTGCACTACCAGTTACAGATACCTGCAAACATATTAATTTTAGATAAATTTCGTTATCATTGAACTTATAACATATAAGTGACATTACACCACATCGGCAATCTCCTCATCATACAATTGTTTCATAATAAATTCGAGGACACTTGTTTCGCTACCTCGAGGCAAACAAGTGGTTTATACGTTTGTGATAATGCTTGCCTTGAGCTGGCGAAACACGTGTCCGCGAATTTATTATGAAACAATTGTATGGTAAGGAGTTTACCAATGTGGTATAGTGTCAGTAAATTACAACACATTCCTTGCAATTACCTTGTGGAAAAAATTTGAGTGCTAAGAGTTAATGCCTAGTAGTACACAACTGCTTGTTTACCAGGAGTAATCACCGTGCTTTAGAATGCTAATGAGTGAGAAATCTCCGCCAAGATAAGATAAGTTTACATACCGGTCGAAAGACATTTGAGCTCTTGTACCAGTAGAACATCGAACTATTACATTATTATCCGCGCGGTCCAGACGTAAGTCCCAACAACTTTTACGTTTCCAGAGATCGAGAATGAACTACATCTTCAATGGTTGCAGTCTTCGGAGAGGGCAGTCGATGTTTTCAGAATGACAATTTTGGCTATACTAACGGGAGATTGAAATAACTACTTTAACACTTAGTTTCAAGAAAAGCAAAATGGTTATCAATCAAATCAGACATTTTTAGTTTGTTTTTATGACTACATGCAACCCAAAATGAGATCATCTTCGTAGTAGGCGTAAAGTCCAAGCAGAGACTCGGGTTTAGAGGATAAAACTGAATACAATCTGGGATCCAATTAAGTTTCGCTGTTTAAAACACATTTTTCAAAATTTTCTTATATAATTCTAACTTGAAGGAAAAAACCAAAAATTACGAACGACTTTCCATTTTAAAAAATTGCTCAATAATTGCAATTTGTATCGAGAAAGTTTATGTCCTATTTTCGCGGTATTATGATATAGCATGATACGAATACGAAATGTTTCTCCCCTATATGGGCTTCAAGCGATCAGAGCCGTGGACTAACCAGAATTACGACAACCTGAACTAAAAGTTTACACTTTGTTCTGGTTCTTTAGGATGATGGCGGAGCTCGATGATCGTCGGGCAGCTCGATTTCAGTTGCTACACATGGTATAACTGATCCGTGCACACATAGCGACGTACTTACCCTCTGGACACGTTTTCACCTGTAATTAAATCGGTTCGCAGACCCAAAGAAAATTACAATAAAATAAACATTCCGATACCGTTTCGTTCTGCCGATAATTACCGTGATTAAGTCGGATGCGAGTGGTGTACGGTAGTGTTACGTAAGTATAAATTAGGGAGCCGTTGTCTTCTGTTATCTCTTTTTTGTATCTCCAATCGAAAAGTAGCACCCAATTCCTTCGGCACTTTATGGTGTTAACGGTGTATTGGGCGAGAACAGTAGAATACTAAATATGTTCCAGATTGATGTGTAGACGAATGCAAGCTAGAATTTATTTTCGAAATTTCACTATTTTACTTGCGCAATTGTAATGGCCACAGAATTAAGATGTACAAAGTCAGAGGAATAGTATATAACATTTGTTTATAAATCTCAAGTCGTAGCATGTAAAACTTTTAATTTTGCGAAAGGTATAGAGAACGTATTATTTCCATGGTTCGTTTTGCGTAAATGAGATGTGTGTGCTATTTAGAATGCGCTAACTTTAATACATAGTTATGTTTTCGTTGTTTTTAATAAGAGCGTTAATTGTACTAGCCGTACTAACAATCAAGATTTAACCATTCCCTGAAGTTTCATATCCACTTCCCACGTTTACTGAATGTTACCTTATATTATCCCATATAAAACAATTATACTGCATAAAAACGAAAACCAAGGTCAGTGAGAAAAGTATTTATTATTTATTTTTACAATGATCACAAATAATTCTTAGTTGTTTATGGTATCTGCAAATAAATCAGGAACGCACTTGGCACTTGCAAGAAAGTATTCAAGTTTATCTGCCGAATCCCACACTGATCCAAAGTAGCATTGAGTAAGTCAATTCCTCAATCTGCTAATTATAATTTGTGTAAATCTGTTATTCGAATATAATTACTTTTATTGTCAAGTTGTGGATTATAAATAATAATAACGGTGTATGTACGCAGTCATGTTTAGTAAATTACGGAGTATCGTGTAGTAAATTTAACTTTACGTTCTATGCTCGTGTACATAAGCAGCATAAAGTGAAATAAAGTGGAAACAATCTTTTAGTGCTTTATTAATACTTATAAACATAAGTATTTCCAGTATATCATAAAGCGGCTATTGGTTCTCGTTATATTTTATTATTAAAATTATTATTACGGTATAGGAGAGACCGCTTTGGAGTCTGACGAGAATGCGGTTGGTAAATTATTCAATGCTATTAAACCGTCTGAAACTTTCGATCTTGGATCCGTGACTGTGGAACGTCTTGGCAAAAGCGGTGGTGACAAACCTCGACCGATTCGTGTTAAATGTAATAATTCTTCTGCGGTCAAATCATTATTGAAAAACAAAATTAAATTAAAAAATTCCAATGATTTCAGAAATGTTTATATTAAGCAGGATGAAACGTTGTATCAGCGGAAATTGTTATGGAAGTGTAAGGAGAATTTAAAATCTCGCACAGACAATGGCGAAACTGGTTTGAGTATAAGGTATCTTGAAGGTGTTCCGACAGTGGTCGCCAGAAGGGATACTCAAAAGAACTAGTTAAACCCGACAGTTTTGATATTTTGTTTTACTATCAGAATGTGAGGAGCATTAAGTGCAAAATTGATGAGTTTTCTTCCAGTATTAGTGAATGTGAGTACGACTTCATTACATTGACGGAGACGTGGTTGGATTCGAGTGTTTGTTCTGATGAATTTTTTCCAGAAGATTATTCGGTTATTCGATGCGACATGAACTTTTTAACTACCAATTTGTCCAGAGGTGGAGGTGTGCTATTCGCTTATCGTACTTGTTACTCAGTTGATCCGATTGATGTGTCTGCTTTGACCCTGGAGCTACCGTCGCTGGACGTGGTGGGATCGCGGCTTTCACTGGGTTCATTAACTGTGTACATATATGTGTTATACCTACCTAAAACGCCATCTCTTGAAGATCTTGAAGTTTTGTTTGACTATTTTGTACGATACTTCTCTAGTGATAAAAAGGTTTTCATTGTCGGTGACTTTAATATACCAAATTTTTGTACTGAAGGAAATTGTAAATTAACATTAGCTCTTCGTAATTTTGCTACCATGCTAAATCTAGTACGATACAACAATATCCGTAATTCTGATGGTAAAATGTTAGATCTTCTTTTTTCCAATGTACACTGTAGAGTTGATCGCGATGGACTACCTCTGGTTGGCGAAGATCTGGCCTATCATCCTGCGCTACGTGTATCTTTCTGCATTTCTCACGAAATTAAATATACTAACTTTCCAATCGATAGTACTCGAAAACAGTATAATTTCCGTAAGCCTGATTTTCCCAGTCTTTATGGTGCTCTTACATCTGTAGATTGGTCAATTTTAAGTAGTTACAGCGACGTTAATGATGCATGTAATTGTTTTTATGATATACTTTATCATATGTTTGATCGGTTTGTGCCGGTTTATAGTGGTCATAGAGGGTACAAACATAGTTATCCTGACTGGTTTGATAATGAAATTATACAAAATATTAAGCTAAAATCCAAGTGTTATGAGAGGTACAAGAAGCATAATTTTCCTGACGATCTACGGAATTTTAAATATTTGCGTGGACTTATCAAGTATCAAGTGAAGAGAGCGTATCGCCGGCATATCGACAGTGTTGAGCGCTCTATTAATTCTAACCCTAAGAAATTTTGGTCTTTTGTACATTCACGCCAAAGAAAGTCTAGAATACTAGGTGTAATGCATAGCGGTGACTCCTCCTTTGATGATCCTGAGTCAATAGTGAATGCGTTTTCGCAACATTTTCTTAGTGTGTATCGTCCTTCAACTGCTTTCTCCATTGGTGACACCCTGAATGGCTGTTTGTCTGCCATACGCGTTGGATCATTTTCGGAATCTGATATTCTTTGTGGTATGAAGACACTTAAAAATAATTTGTGTTCTGGCTTTGATCAGGTGCCCAGTTTTTTACTCAAGGATTGTGCTGTAATATTTGCTGCACCTTTGCAAACGATTTTCAATTTGATGCTGAAAACATCTACTTTCCCTCCAGTATGGAAGCTGGCTAGAATTTGTCCCGTGTTTAAGAGCGGGGATGTATCTGATATAGCTAATTACCAACCCATATCAATACTGTCTAATATCGCAAAAGTTTTTGAATCTGTTCTTTACAGGATCATCTACCGTCAAGTTAGCCACCTTATAGCCCTTGAGCAACATGGATTCGTTAATAAACGGTCTACGGTCATCAATTTGTGTGTTTTTCTTCAACACGCTACTGAGGTCGTTGATAAGCATGGTCAGGTCGACGTCATTTATGCTGACTTATCTAAGGCGTTTGATCGTATTGATCATGGTATCTTGTTGCGTAGGCTGGAGGGGTTGGGTTTTAGTACATCACTTATTAATTTCTTCGCGTCTTATTTACTGGATCGACAATTTTTTGTGTCTTATAATGGATTTGTTTCAAACATTCGTAGTATTACCTCGTGTTCCCCAAGGTTCCAATCTTGGACCAATTTATTTCTGTTATTTATAAATGATTTAGTTCAACATGTTGATTGTAATATCTTGTTATTTGCTGATGATGTAAAGTTATACACATCTATACAGACAGTAGGAGACTGTGATAATCTCCAGTCTAACTTGCTTGCGGTTTGCAGCTGGTGCGCTTTTAACGGACTTGACCTAAATATTTCTAAATGTAAGGCTATCTCGTACACTGGAAAACGGGTACCATTACTTTTTGATTATTCTGCCGATTCTGTTGTTCTCTCCCGTTGTGAGGGTATCCGTGACTTAGGCGTTCACTTCGATTCTCGTCTAACTTTCAATTGTCATGTTCAGGATGTGGTAGCATCAGCTGGTAGAATGCTAGGTTTCGTATTTCGTAATGCTAAATCTTTTACCAACGTGTCCACGCTCAAGTGCTTATTTTCAACTTTAGTTCGCTCCAAGATGGAATATGCTGCACTTGTGTGGAACCCATATTACCACACTCACAAGCTTTCACTGGAAAATGTTCAAAGGCGATTTTTGAAGTACCTATGGTTTATGATTTTATGATTTCCTTACGACGCGTTGCTGAATGAATGTTCTTTTATTTCTCTCGAAGTTCGACGTAATAATATAGGCCTGCCCTTTCTATTTAAATTAATACACAATCAAATTGATTCTAGCGAACTTATTTCAAAGTTAAATTTCTGTGTACCCCGTCAATCATCTCGGCACTCTGACACTTTTTATATTGACCAGGCTCGAAGCAACTTATTGCTCCGCTCGCCGATATCATTTATTTGCTCAACATATAATGGCATTAGTTCGGGTTGCGATATTTTTCATTGCAATCTTACGGAACTTGTACGGGCCAACTCGAACGTTGCGCTTTGAAACTTACTTCGTAATTTACTTTTCCTTTTCTTTTGCTGAGCACGCACTTACTCTCATTTAGGTTTCTAATTAATTGCATTAGATTTAGTTTATATATCTTTACTGTACTGTTTTCTAATTTTATGTATTTTGAGTATTTTTGTTTGAATATATTTTTGTATCTTTCTCTTACCCTGTAATTGGTTTTTAAACTGTTGTAATAACTGTGGTAATAAACATTATTATTATTATTATTATTATTATTATTATTACTAAATATACAGTCATAGTTTGCAATTGCTACAAGAGTTAAAGTGTCTTTAGAGCGTTTTGAAGAGGCACTAGCAAAAAGCTTGCTGGTGCTCCATATATTTTAGGTTGAAGGCTTGAAGATGTATGGAGCACTCTATTGTAATAAACAATTAACAATATCTTACACCATATTTTTGTTTTGTTTTTACTGAATTTGTGAAATAGTTACGTATGACCGAATCATTACAAAGGCTAGATACTTGACTCGTGATGTCAAAAGCTCTGCAACTTTCCTTGGATGAAACGTTCTTCGTTACAGGTCCCTAACCGTGATCCATCACTGAAGAAAATTGTCAAACAAAAGAGGAAAGTGCTGATTCTTTATATCAACACACCATGTACCAATCCTTTTCTTCTTGTATTTAAGGCAATGTGTTGTTAGTCTCCATCAAACGTCAGGTTTAATCTTGCGAAACCTATAGATATCGGTCGTATCGTGTTAGGGACTTTATTTGCCTATTGTTTGTGTTATTGTTAATTATTGGTTCTACATGGTCATGCGATTGCCGTTTTCATACTCTTATCCACCTGACAATGTCCTCTTTCAAGCTTCAACAATTAAGTTTTATCTGTCTGTGTTCATCGATAATGAGGCATCTTCATTTTTAACCAAGTCTATGCTTTTCCACACAACCATAGTCGCAAAGTTGTCTCAGACATTCTTATGCCTTACTGTCTGATAATCCCCATATATAAAAAAGAGGAACAAAAACAATGTGACAATAATAGAGCAATCTGTTTGGTCTAAACTGATTATAAACTATCTACGAATGTACTAGAAAAGAAACTGGGAGAATATATAGAAGAACATTTGAAGACAAACAAACGCATTTAAACCAGGAAGACAAACTAACAACAACGTATATGTAAATATTACGAAGACTAATATAAAGGAAGATAGAAGAGAGATAGGAGCTGTTCATTACATCTGCAGACGTAAGGGTAGCTTTTCACACAGTAATAAGAGAGGAAATATGGAATAGTCTGAAAGAACTAAAAGTATCGAGAAAATGAATAGAAGCCATAAGATTCACATATGTATGAAGTGAAGGAAAGGGTACAATTAGAGAAGTATCGGAAGATGTCCAAATGAACAAATCGGTAAAACAAAGAGATAGACTAAGCCCACTACTATTTATAATTATAATGGATAAGATAACAAAGAGAATAAGGTAAAAGAGAGATAGACTGAATACTGTTATAGGATATAAAAACCTGGAACCGGTAAAAGTAATCTTTACGCAGACGATGTGGCAGTGATATCAAACTCCAAGAGCAAGAGGAGATAGAAAACATGACAATGGAAGTAAATACAGAGACCACAAAACTATTGATAATCAACAAAAAAACAAACACGTGAACAATTGGTGAGCCAGATGAAATGTGAAGGAAAAATAGTAGGACAAGTAACGATCTATGAATACTTTGGTAGCGTAGTGACAATGGAGGATTGGATGCGGATATAGCAGATAGAAGAAACAAACGTACAATAATTTACTACGCACTAAACGAGACAATATTCGGACATAAGGAAATAGATTGAGGAGTAAAGCTGCATAGCTATAACGCAATTACATTACCGATCCTGACATACGCGAGTAAAATCTGGACGATAAGCAAGAGGCACAGATCAATGTATATATTAGAAAGATAGAACGAGTAACCAACCTGGACAGAATAACAAAGATCAATACAAAGCAATTAAACTGGTACGGGCATATGGTGAGGAGGAATCCAGATATACTGATAAAGGAGATATTTGATAAGGCAGGACCTATAAAAAGAAGAAAAGGAAGACCTAGAACGAAACGGATGGACCACATCCAAAAGTATGGGAAGGAAAAGGAAGAATCTTGGAGGACTTAAAACGACTAGCAGGAGATAGGGTAGGCTATAAGAAAGTGACAAGGAAAGAATCGGAACCCGAATCCGAACGCCTGAAAGAGCACTAAGGATCTTATAAGGAAGAAGAAGTATTTGTTGATTTTTTATTGCAGAAGAAGTACTGGCTGTACAACGTTAGTACTTAAACTGAAGATTGAAAAACTATTTGGGGTTACAGCCAACGATGAGTAGAAATAAAGGTCTCTCTTTCAGTAATTCCAAGGTTTCGAATTCATTTAATCCTTCATCGGAGAGTTAACCATCCGAGCTGAGAAAACAGCTTGCCAGAAATTCTGTTCAGTTGCTGACAAGCTGTTTTCTCAGCTCTCATGGTGAACTCTCCGATGAAGGATTAAATGAATTCGAAGGCTTAGAGTTACTGAAAGAAGAGACTTTTATTTCTACCCATCCTTGGCTGCAATCCCCAATAGTTTTTCCATCTTTAATTTAAGTCCATTTGTTGAAATGTTCCTTCATATTTCTGTGTACTGCTAACCGCATTATTATTTTATTGCAACTGTACATTTCACAGTGTGTTCAGTTACTTGACGTTAGAAGCAAATTTTCCTTGATAGAATGCACTATACGTACACTACAATGCGAAACATTCCCTTCAGCAATACTTCGTTGCAAATGTTTACGTGGTGGTTTGTAATAATGTCTATATTTTAAATTTGTTTTCGTTAAAAATGTGTTTACTCTTTCGCATACTGTATCAAAGGAATGAAGTAGTAACCAAAGTTTAATTAAAAGCTATTCGACGGACTCAACTCAAACTCAACTTTAATAAAAAACTTGCTTCGCCGACTGGGAATGGTATTGATGCAACTAACGAATTGCAGATTAATTGTAAACACCTTTCCTACATAAATAATCTAGTTTAAAAATAAGGATATAATAAAATGAAGTGTCAAAGAGCAATAATGGGCAATGATGTAAAATTTGTTTCTTCCCAAAGAAACTGGCGTTAATTCAATTGCCAAGTCTTTTTCCTCTCAACGAAGTCTATTTTCTGACGCATATATCCTATGTACATGGCCTAATTAATTAATTGCCTATTTTCTAATTTTTTAACTCTGGCTCCTCGGTCATGCCTATTCCTCTACAACAGCTTTTCTTGTCACTTCCTTTCTTTATTTAAACCTCGATTGTACACGAAGATGATGGCCTTATTAGTGTCTTATAAATTCCTATCTTTGCTCTCTTGGAAGTATTCTCTTGAATTTGTGATAGTTAGGCTTACGCTATAATGCTTTTTTCTGAACTGGTTCCTTATATTTGGCGGTGACCAGGATGAATGGAAAATATAGTCCCCGCAAATGTCACGTTCGGGGTGGAAGTATATTTTAACATTTATGTCATTATTCTAAAGTTTAGAATAATAATAACGGTTTAGAATCTAAACCTATGCTTCTATTTTCTAATTTTTTTTTCTGCTTTTTGTTGGGTCATTCTTACATACTCGAGTGTTTTAACTTCTTCAAAGAAGTGCTTCTCCTCTTCTGTAATGATTTTTAATTTGCCTCTTTTGTCTCCTCTCGTTCCTGACTCTATGTATTTTTGGTAGTCCCATTTATGTAATAGACACCTAAAGCATTTTTATATTCCTCGGGGGTCAATTCACCTTTGAATTCTTCCGTGTCAGAGAAGAATGGTTCCTATTGTGTGACTGCACCGTTGCTTTTTGCCATTTAGGGCACCACCTCCTTTTCCATTTCTCTCCTAGTGGATTTCATTTGGATTATATCTATTGTCTCCTAAGTTTAAGGTTCCTTTGTTACCCTTCAGTTCTCCCTCTTTCCTGAACGCTGCAAAATGCGCCAACCAAATCATTAACCTCCCTTTTATTGACCAACATTTGCATTTTTATTTTGTAAATAACGGTATCTTGCTCCTCCTAATTTTCTTTGAAAAAAAAATATTATTTTATTTCGATTAACGTTAATTTATATCTCAATTTTTTTGCTAACATTCCTTTCTAATTCGCTTGTATTTTCTTTTGTTCTCGTCGGACCCATTTCTTCGCACGTCAATCCGAATGTTATTTCTTGCTTCCAGTAGTTTCCTAGTCTTCATCGAACCAGACCATGGTACCTTTTTGTTTCGTGTGTGTTGATATTTGTCTAAGGCTGTTGCTACAATTGCTTGTGGATGTTTTCACTAACTACCTCCTTCCTATACGCATACTTACCCTAATTTCGCAGTTATGTGCAAATTTCATCCTATGCTTTTATCATGTATATGTAGTGAGAGTTTGGATAGCTCATATATAGACGTAAAGGATCAATAATAAT
The DNA here is from genome assembly GCA_038088585.1 of Chrysina gloriosa. NCBI lineage: Eukaryota > Metazoa > Arthropoda > Insecta > Coleoptera > Scarabaeidae > Chrysina > Chrysina gloriosa. The sequence continues at coordinate 21,456,452 of CM076090.1, forward strand.
TGGCGTTCATATACAATAAAATTTATTCGGATCCCTTGCAATTGATACAGTTGAAGTTTAAAGAAAGGGGTGTCGAGTAAATTGATTGCATTATCTAACCTTGAGAAGATTAAGCTCCAAGTCACATAAAAATATGTCTCATCTACTGCGGATATAGTCTTTTAGTGGGTATACTTAACAGCATAAAAGCTGCATATACGTCTGCAAAATACGTATCACTTTTGTTGGGAATCCAATTATTTTCAATTTACAAAGTATAAAACGATTACATAATTACCATATTCTATTCAGATTTATAAAAAGCGATTAAAAAACTGAAGCAATAATTTATTCAGGGAGACATTTTCGTTCCTTCATGTATAAAGGCGCTCTTCTTGAATTGCAGTGTGGGTGAGTGGATCTCGTCGAAGATTAAATGTGTGTCACTTGCACAGCACGTGCTGCGTCACGTAGAATATAAGTGTCCAACAGAGATCTAAAATAAAATATCAAAGCGGTGCAATTAAATACCGGAGCAGGAAAAATAATATTCAAACACACGCGTGTTATCTGATATCTCCACCGTCTTGCTCTGAATAACAAAGTAAGTGTCCTCCTCCTCTTTTTGAGGCGAATTTTAAGACCTACATTTCTCTCATTTGACATTCGTATTGAGGGATACAAAGAAGCACTGATAGCCGTTTACCTTTTTATTATACGTAATTTTGGGCTTGTTTACTTTATTATTGCCTTTGTTTAACCCGTTTGTTTATATTATCCGTATTCATGAGCGTAGTTAGGACGACCAGTACACGTTGTATTTTATCTTGAAATGATATTTTTACTCCGCTTTTACCGTCGTAATCGTAAACAATAACAACTCTTTTGTGACTTAATAACAATATACCATACGCATACGCAGCGAATAAAGATAGTAACTTAGTGAGACGTCGCTGTACGAAAGAATACCGTGTTCGTTTAACATTAACTGAACAAGTTATTTGGAAATAAGTGGGCTTTCTTTGGAGTTTCTCGCATGGTACAATGCAAAAGAAAACATTTTGATTATATAAGCGAGTTTAATGATAAGTTTTATGTTGATTAAATTTGTGTAAATATGACTTGTACTGCAAGTATGTGAATGAGAGAATTGATTTGGTTGACGATTTCTCTTGTGATAAATTTAATCAAATAATCAAACCATAAGCTTTTTTTTAATTTTCTTATTATATTTAAATTACTTTTCTTAGTTCGTTCTTTCAAAAACGTAGGTCAGAGAGAATGAACATGACGTACGAAGGTATGTACAGCGATTGAAAAAGTCGAGTTCGAACGCTGTCTTAAATATAAGAAGTAAGACACTAATTATATATGTAACTAACGAAACGATCTAAATAAACAAAAAACGAACCTTCATGTTGAAATTAAACAAAGTTACAAGCCGACTATTACTTCTGCGCGTGTCAGAACGAACGCATATCACAATTTTATGATAGTAATCTCATTCAGTGGTTGTAATCGACTCTATTTTTGCTGCGATGGGATAAAATTTCAACGGTTTTTAAACCAGCGTACATATTTGTATTTTAACCCTACCTTAAGGACACGGTGTATTATACATTTAATATACCAATCAACTAAAAATAGGGTAATGCAAAATCTGACAAACAAAGGACGTACAGCAAAAATTGAGAAAACACGCGCACTTCTTCGTGAGGAAACGTATAAAATAAAGAAGCTCGAGTGAAAACCCTGGGAAGGCAAAAGTATCACCATCTGAAAAGAAAATCATAACTACAAGCTTTTCGGGCAGTGAAGGCAAACTTATGTCGCATTTTCTACAATATAACATTACAATTGACACCAACCTGTTACGTATACCACGGGACACCATTCGTAAAAAACTTGGGGAAAACTTATTAGAGGTGTTCGTCCCTTCCCGACAAAGCAGCTAGTGTTGTGCAGCTTGTATCATCTTGTTCTTCGATCGCAAACAGATGTGAAAGCTGTTGTAATAAAGTGCTTTGCTTCTAAGCACCTTAACTATTCTAAGAATAAAGGAGATTATATAAAAGAACAACATTTCTAACTTAGTTAAGCCAGTAATATATAACTCCACCCACTTGCTATCGTAAGCAAAAATAATAATTTTAATTATATGTCTCTGATTTTCTCATCAACACTAACTCCCAATATGTTCTATTGATGGTTTTACCAATACAAACATAATCACTAGCGATGTATGTATGTACTGCGCTCCAAAATAAGAGCACATCATGCCGCAGAGGTAGGTACTCTTTTGGTGCTTGTTCCATATTCTAGAGAGTTATTTTAAATCTCTAAAATCATACTGCATGTCCACTTTATCCTCGTGATCAAGTGGGTGCACGGTAATGCATTGCACCTGGCACTATTCAACGTCAAACGATAATTTCTCGATCCACTAGTTAAATATTAAAAAGGTTCGGTGTGTTCACCTTCTAAACCAGGCATGGGCAATCTTTTTTGTAGAAGTTTTATGCTGCGAGTAATCTTGAAAAATATACATTTTTGTGGTATCCTTATGATTCATTATGAATTAAGTTTAGACAGGCCGTGCTAATATGCAACGAAAGAATTCAGTAGCTGGCCGGGCAAATCTTACTCGAGGCCGCATGTGGCCCGTGGACCGGAGGTTGCCCATCTATATTCTAAACACTTATTGGAGAAAGAGGCAAGAGACAAAAAATCGAAAACAACATTTATACGAAAATCAGTTGGAAATGCACGTTATAGGAAGAATAGATAGGCATGAATATATCCTTTATTCCATTATAAATTGTTGGAAAGTTATAAATAAGTTGTATTTCATATCATTATTTGGGATCAACGTTGACTGCTGAACGTCATGAGCATAAAATTTATTTACGTTGTTGCCGATGAACTTTATAGATCATTAAGAAGTAAAATCCGAACGTTGAATAAATTAAGCTAATTTGAGATAGATACATCAAACAGTAATTTATGAAAGCATTAATGGCTTCGTTTAGGTACACCTTTAAATGAAGTGTAATGGTATGTAGTTACGAAGAAGAATTGATCCATTTATTTTACCCGCTGCTATGATAGATAAAATTAAAGAAGAAAAATAGATATAAGTAAACAGCATATGCGTAACGAGTGGTTTAATTTTATTTGAATGTGGGTTTTATAGTCGGGTCCGGAGCATATTACCAGACCGCGTGGACTTATCATCTATCAAACGGAAACGTGTTTCACTTAACTATGCTCACATTTCTGTCTATCAGTTGTCGTCTATCGATCCAATTAAGAATTTAGAGCTCAAGTTCACTGTCGCTACGGCCTTTTTCCTCTACTTCTTATCGGTGCTGTGAATCGCTGGTTAACGTTGGGTTACCGATTTATCTACGGTGTTTGTTCGACACGTTTTGAATTAGTGAAGACAAGGTTTCTCTTCGTGATTCATGTCAGTAGGGATGCAATTGAAGTTAGCAGACAACTTGAAACAAGGCCCAAATACAAAGCAGATTTCCTTATTCGCATACTTCTAAACAAATCGTTAAGAACGTCAATAAATGTATTTTTCTCGAACTAATTTACATTCATTCCATGTAATGTAAATTTACCACCTATAAGATCACTTATTTAAGGAAACCAAGACGAAATCAGTTTCTTTACACCATATTATTTTAATGTTAATTAATTCTGATGCACGTGCTTCAGCAAAATGAACTTCCTTTTCAGTATCGGCGCAATTACTACCTTATGTTACTGTTTTGGGTATCATCATTGTTTTATAAGACAAAATCGCAACCATATATATATATATATATATATATATAGACTTATACATAAGCTTTCTTGCAAGCTTTTAGGGCCAGAGCTCTGTTACACGTTTCCAATTTTTTCTGTCCGTAGCCTTCTTTTTCCAGTTTGCTATTCCCTCATCTTCCAGATCCTCTAGCACCGCCTCTCGTGGTCTTCCTCTCCTTTTCTTATATCCTAGTGTTTTACATGCTTCCATCTTCCGTTCTGTTTTCGTACATTCTCTCCATGTGTCCTAACCACTGTAATCTTCTTGCTTTAATGATCCAATATATCTGTGTTCTTTTATAGACTTCGTAGAGTTCTTCATTGGTTCTTCTTACATAGCCATCGTCGATCCTTTTACTTCCTATTATCCTTCGAAGTATTTTCCTTTCCTATCTCCTTACTATTTCCTTTGTACATTGGTTCAAAACCCATGTGCCGCATCCGTATGAAGTCGTCGGTCTTACTACGGTTTCGTATAGCTTAAATGTCGTTATCCTCGACAGCTGTTTTGCTTTTAGTAGGTAATTTATAATTTTACTAATTTTATTAGCTTTACTCAGTCTAGCATCAATTTCCTTTTCTTCCTTGTACCTGTTCGTTATCCGTACTCCCAAGTACACAAACTGATCCGCCTCCTCAAAATTCATCTCTTCCAAATGAGTACATACTACTGAACTCTATTCTTTCTTTACTAACTCTTCCCACTCTCATAACCTTACTTTTCTTTTCATTTATCTAGAGTCCTAGCTGCCATGTCTCCTCTATCAATATCTGTGTTACTTCTTTGAGTGCATTTCCGTCTCCGTATCCTATTATTTGGTGACTCTTATACAATATGTCTCCCCTCTCTGTTGAGTTTACTGTTCCTTACTGCCTTTTCCAGCACCATGTCAAAGAGCAGTATTAAAAGTGGGCGCCCTTGTCGAAGGCCTGCTTTTTTCCTTCCTGTTGTTCTTACGTTGCACGTTGTTTTCCTTCTTGTCATGATTATTAGTCTTTGCAATTTTGCAGGTATTCCTCAATTATCCATCGTCTCTATCACTTTGCTTCCTTCCACCTTCTTAAAATCGACAAATAGAACAACTGCTAGTACATTGTACTCATAACATGTCATCCATACTTCTTGCATTATAAATCGAAACTATAGTTCGTAAAAATCCCAGCGTATATCTGCAGATGGAATTGAAACAAATAATTCTATAGCTGTTTAATTCCAAAAGTATACTGAGAGTGGGTGAAGATATCTTTTAGTGTAGCTAGTATAGTTGGCAATTGAAGATTCTTACCAATAAGCTGTAAATATCGATTCTAACAGAGCCACGGTATATGTACATATATTGTAAATGATAAATTGTTACTTTCCTATGAAACTAAGTCTTCTACGCACATATACTAAAGCATTATGTGAAGACCTCTAACAAAATTACATGCCTATACATTATTCTTATAACGTGCATTTCCGACAGATTTTCCTATGAATGTTGTTTTCGATTTTTTGCCCTCTTTCTCCAATAAGTGTTTAGGAGGTGAACACACCGAGCCTTATTAATGCTGGTTGTCTATTTAACTAGTAGATCGAGAAATTATCGTTTGACGTTGAATAGTGCCAGGTGCAATGCATTACCGTGCACCCACTTGATCACGAGGATAAAGTGGACATGCAGTTTGATTTTAGAGATTTAAAATAACTCTCTAGAATATGGAACAAGCACGAGAATAGTACCTACTTCTGCGGCATGATGTGCTTTTATTTTGGAGCGCAGTACATACATCGCTAGTGATTATGTGTGTATTGGTAAAACCATCAATAGAACATATTGGGAGTTAGTGTTGATGAGATAATCAGAGACATATAATTAAAATTATTATTTTTTCTTACGATAGCAAGTGGGTGGAGTCATATATTACTGGCTTAACTAAGTTAGAAATGTTGTCCTTTTATATAATCTCCTTTATTCTTAGAATAGTTAAGGTGCTTAGAAGCAAAGCACTTTATTACAACAGCTTTCAGATCTGTTTGCGATCGAAGAACAAGATGATAAAAGCTGCACAACACTAGCTGCTTTGTCGGGAAGGGACGAACACCTCTAGTAAGTTTTCCGCAAGTTCTTTTACGAATGGTGTCCCGTGGTATACGTAACAGGTTGGTGTCAATTGTAATGTTATATTGTAGAAAATGAGACATAAGTTTGCCTTCATTGCCCGAGAAGCTTGTAGTTATGATTTTCTTTTCAGATCGTGATACTTTTGCCTTCCCGGGGTTTTCACTCGAGTTTCCTTATTTTATACGTTTCCTTTTAGAGCAGATATCACGAAGAAGTGCGCGTGTTATCTCAATTTTTGCTGTACGTCCTTTGTTTGTCAGATTTTGTATTGCCCTATTTTTAGTTGATTGGTATATTAAATGTGTCCCACGCACCGAATAATGATGGGATTAATGAAATGCATATTCGCAGATAATAATAATAATAATAATCGTTATCTTTAATCGTCGAGCAATTAATAACACTTTCCACCCACATATCCGAAGTCAGTGTACTTCGAATCGTTACCAGATTTAGACATATGTACATATATCAGGAACAGGTATGATCCCTTTCAAAGTTTTTGTACGCGATTATGCGATAACCTTGTGTTACTTGCTAGATGATTCAATATAAGAAACCACTGCAAATGAGTTAACATCTCTTTACCCACAAACTGTACTAGGTATGTATACATACTAGTTTGGTGAAGTCAAACAAACTGTGAAATGTGCAGTGGATGCAACGTGCTATTTTTAGTAGGTTCGTGTATTGGATGTATGTCCTTCGTAGGTATGATGTTTTAAATTAACAACTGACCTTCAAATATTTTGCACAAGTTGAAGGAAATCGCCTCCTCTATGGCACGTAATTTAATCAATTTTTCGTATGTAGTTAGTTACATACAAATAAGAGCATATGGAGCACAATGTCAATAGATATAATACATGATGAATGCAATGATGAATTTTTGTTGTCGACATGTGACAAATAAGGAGGTTACCTAATATGCAAAATTTGCTTGGTCCTTTAGTTATGCTTTGGGTGCTTGTAGTTTTGACTGTCATGTAAATAAATTGCAGAGAAGTTTTTAGTTTAACTAGGAACTGATACGTGTACCGGTAGAACAAACAGAATGTTATGATTGACAAGAGAAGACGGTCGTCAAAGAGCAGCCAGTGTGTGGTCACACGGGCCGCAAATATCGCTAGCGAAGTTATTGACATTCCGTCAATAGTTACACGCACCGTTTCTTGCGATCGCCGTCGTTTTTTCAACTCCCGGTACTTGCGGTTAATGGTAATCGATTCGTTTCATTCGGACTATTCCCTTTCTCGTAATTAGAACCCGTTTTTCGTTATTTCAAAAGAGTGGATTGCCGCATGCTTTCCTCAGCTCAACTATAATAATCATCGATGTGCGATATCGGTCTTGAGCGACTGTTTGGCCGTTTGGTCGGTTAACGTTCGTTATCGTTTGATCCGATGTCCTCTTTTGTCAAAACTGTTTTTAGCGCAAAAGAATTTCACTTAGCATAAAAATCCGATCGGTATTGCGTTTCAGAGAAAATCAGATCGGAACGGAATACGAAAATGCCAAATTGGAGACTAAACACCACGCGAAAGAATGTAAAACTGGTTGCCACAGAATATTAAATCCGTAATTAGTCGTTTGCGATCATGTGTGTGTTTCTTTTTGTACGAAGGTGATTTGTTATCTGTGCGGCACCATGTAATTCAAGATTATTTTGATTCAAGTCTCAATTTATATTGAGCTTCTGCAAAGGAAGTCATGAAGCATTTCCGTGCTGGTAAATGTGGAAAATATTATTACAGTTTCACTTTTAAGTGCCTAACTTTCTTTATACGGTGACTGTGTGTCCATCAACTAGCGATGAAACTACATATTTGAATTTACTTTCAGAAAGCATTTATAATGTACTGGCGAGCAAAAGAATTAGGTCACCTTGACATTGTAATGTTTCTTTTGTTATTGTCAGTAGTATGTTTATATTTGAAAATTATAATTCATTGCACTGTCTTTTGAAAGCTAAATGAAATAGTCAATATTGAATCGGAAAGCATTCTTTGAGTTCAACGATTTGTGTGATGTGAATGTAAAGAAAGAACTAATATGAATGAGCAAATTAACACTGACTTCTTGAAGTCGATGAGGTATACTCTCAATTAAATAACGGATCACATTCTGGTCGATGTTATTCCACTCCTGCAATAAAAGCTCTCTCAGTTCCTGGGTGGTTCTTTGAGCCAGTATATAGCTTCGGATACGCCGTTCTAACTCATTCTATGTTTAATGAGATTCATGTCTGGACTGGGTGTTGGCAAATAAAATCTTCTAATGCCCACTTCATTCAGATATTCTCTAACAACTCTCGCTACGTGAAGTCTTGCATTATCTTGCATAAAAATGTTTTGTTCGCCCATGGTGAGTACGATAGGCATGAAATGATTTTCTAGAATTTCCGTAATGTACCTGTGAGCTGTCAGGAATCCATTCTGTGTGAAAGCTAACTCTGTGCGTGCAAATGAAGAGATTCCTGTCCAAACCATAACCGATCCGCCGCCTAATGGAAGTGGCTTGTCCGTACAAACTGCAGCATATCCTTTTCCTGGTCCTCTCCTTACTCGCCGACGAGGCAAAAACGCGACTCATCAACAGAATCTTGCTTCAGTCCTCATTATTCCATGCGAAGTGATTTTGTGGCAAAATCCAATCTTGCAATTATATGTCGAGGTTGCAATGGCGGACTTGTAGCCATCTTCCTACAAGACAATCCAGCAGTACGAAGCCCTTGGAAGTGCTTCACTAGCATTCATATCTCTTCATATGTCTTGGAGTTGATTTCGCAGCAAAGTCGCAGAAGCTGCTTTATTCCGCCAACTTGTAGATACTCAAAAATGGTCATATCTTGGGGTGGTAACTCTCTTTTCGCCTGATCCTACTTTTATAGTTATTAGGTCCGTCTCCTGAAAGCGCTGATACACATTTTGTACAGCACATAAGCTTTTACCATTTCTCCGAAAACACATGACTTAGCATCTACTAGTACAATAATTTACAAGTTGCAGACTACAAACCTAAATCATCACAATTTCAAAGTGACCTAAATATTTTGCTCGCCAGTGTACATAGGTAGCTGGCCGAGCAATGACAACCATGATCTGTGGTGCAGAATACATAGATTTCTGATTTTCAAATCACTCGTTAATCAATAATCATATCAAGAGGTGCGTTTGAAGGCACCATTACCTTTGACAAAGTAGGGCCCAGCTGCTTGAATTTAGATTTTATTAAATTATTTCGCATTGTTTTGGCTTTCGGACGTACTCAAACATAACAATTCGATTTAGACACATATCAAGAAAAGCCTTGTATTATTTCCCGGAAGATTCCATGTAAGGCACTGCTAAAGATGAGAAAATATCTCTTCAACCCTAAACTGTACTGGTTACATATTTATGTTTATTGCAGAACTTCTCAGGCGTCTTAAACCCAAAACTAATAAAATTATTAATGATGATCTAAAGACACGTCAACTTTTGTTTCGAGGTGGAACCGTTTTGATTAATATTTCATGATCTTACAGTTACCCTCCTAACTCCCTTCAACCCCAACATAGAAACCTTAAATGGGATTATACCATTTATAACACGTTGCTGTAAAGGTCTTTTTATTATGAATTAAATATTATACCATACTTTGGCCAAGCGTCTTGGGGATTGTAACAGAGAAAATATGGATAAGTTGTAAAATGAAGCCTTTTATTCAAGGAAAATATTGAAATCAGTTTATTAAGTGTTCACATTATGCATCATTTGTTGAAGATAACGCTATTACCTCTTTTAAAATTCTCTTAATTTCAAATGTTCCTGGCATCCATCCTTCAGAAACTCGAAGTCAAAGTTCGCCAATATTCTGTACTGTTGCCCCAGCAAGAAATAAATTAATACGAATTTGATAAAACAATTATCCTAGCAGTTTCTAGCTGACAGGACATAGAGCGGAGGTGTTCCATCTTGTTGGAGAAAGTGCATTTTTGTTAATTGATAAATTCTCAATTTGTTCTTATTGGTTTTCCAATCGTTGTTTTATTAAGGGATGAATTATAATCATGCTTAGCCCAATACGACAGTCCTCATATCTTTAATGACTTACCTCTACTATTCCCTATTTCTAGATAGTACGTATTTACTCTTGCCTAATTACGTAATTAATTGAACTCTCATATGTACGAACATCTAACACCCGGGCTTATATAGACCTTCTATAGAAATGAAAACTACTTCACACAGTCGCACTGATGAGCGGTATGACCGCGAAACGCGCGTCTGCGAATAGTGAAAGTAGTTTTCTAATTAAGTACGTAATTAATCTTATTTAAAGAATTATACAATTAACTGTGTTTATACAATGTTATGTAAATATTTCCGCATTTTGGTTAAATTTTCAAGCAATTTGCTTTACAATGAAGAAACGGATCTATTGTCATTAGAATTTCAGTCTTAATTAAATTTATATTCCTGAGAAAACACCAAAATTTTAACATGTCACATGAGTCAGATATCTTTTCAGTTATTGCAATTATAAAACTACAAAATGTGTCTGAAATCCGCTTTAAAACTATGTACATACAATTGTTTTCTATACGCTTAGAATGAGTACTTGTATTAAATATATTTTGTAATAGTTCAAGGTAATAATAATAATAATAATAATCATAATAATAATAATAATAATAATCTTTATTGTCCAACAAATTACAATTCAATTACAGGACAGTTAATGAAAATACAATAAGCAAACCAGTATAACTCTACAACAATACAGTATTTCCAGAAGAACCTATACAAATGCATTGAAATGCCGCTCACAACAGCTGACAATATCCCGCAATGAGTTATGGTTGATGTCATAGACAGTCGAAATTATATTGTAATTGTAGCACATCAAGTATATAGGCGTACAAGATCCAATATTTGTTCTACATCGTAGCAAATAAAATGTTGGTGGATTACGAGATAAAAATGGTGGTATACAAAGGTTTAGTAATTGCAAAAGATCAGAACAGTCAATGTTACCATGAATTAAATTATATAGATATTTAACGCTAGAAGTAATTCTTCGGAATTGAAGTGACGGTATCTCAAAGCGATTCAACAAAATTGTCTGATCTATATTTCTAACTGGATAAACATTATCAATTTGAAAACATAGAAATTTTAAAAATCTTCTTTGAATTAATTCAAAATCTTGTCTGTGTGTTAAATAAGAAGGATACCATACTACTGACGCATACTCTAGACGAGATCTGACCAGAGTAAAGTACAAAGCTTGTAAAGCGTGAGTATTTTTAAGACATCTGCAATTCCTAATAATGAAACCCAATATTTTTCTAGCCGAGGCAGTAATTACATCCATGTGATGATTAAAATTAAGTGTAGGATCAAACCAAACACCCAATCGTATCGTACGCTGGTAAAATTTTGATCGACAAAAACAGTACCAGTTACCTAGTTTTTAAGTGTACCGGCTCAAACGTAAGCTTTTTCAACTTTTTGTGTAACTCTTTTCAATACTTGTGGAGTTTCATTATGTCAGTATCTAAAGTTATGACCACTTAGATAGAATGCTGTTTCATCACTGAAAGGAATATTATTAGTATATTATTAGTAATCCTATCTTATTATTGTTTTTTATTTTTTAACCACCAAGCTTGACCAAACGTCACAATGTGATATACTATTGGATTCGTGAAGGAAGTAGATACCTTTCCAACGATGTATCAAACGATATCATCCCATTTAAGATTTTTATGTTGAGGTTGGGTGGGTTAAGGCGATAAGTTTAAGATCATGATATATTAATAATAATAATAATAATAATAATCTTTATTGTTTTCTGATCACTTACAGGAAGCAGAAGAAAAACGTCATCAGAAAATGCATACAATGTAAATACAGTATATGTGTGTAAAAGAAAACACAAAAAATAAAAATAAAAAAAAAAACAATATCTTATTGGTAATAGCTAATAAAATCTTTCACTGAATAGCTGTTAATTTGAAGCAAGCAACTCTTTAATTTTTGTTTAAATTTAAGCGGTGGATGACAACTCCTCAACTCGATAGGCAATAAGTTATACAATTTGCATCCCATAAAATTCACACTTTTCTGAAATGTAATAAGAAACTGTGGCCATTTAAAAGGACCACTTAAAACAATAATTGAGCAATCGAAATCTCCATTGAATAACTATTGGCACTGTTCAGTTTTTTAAATCGCATTGAAGTTTAACCTTCATGAAGATATAGCGTTCTCCTCTTGTATTGTTTGTTGATAAGTTTGAGATACATATGCAACAACAGTGTAAGATGCATTTGATAACGATTGTAACTAGACTGCATTTATTATTATTATTTTATAAAAGTGACCATCTGCGAGGCTATGGACTAAAAGCATGTCATCCAAGGAAATATAGATTTGCCCTTTTTATTGTCAATCTTAATTGAGTGAAATCATTCGATAAAACTCTACTATTGTTGGATATACCTGTCAATGCTAGTTAGCATTACAGAATTGCATGCAAATAGAGCCTTAACGTAAAGTTCTTTAAAACTGTTTTTCTTGAAAATGTACCTCTTGTTATTTGGACAGGCATAAATATAGATATGTCAACAAATGTCACAGTCGTAATAAATTAAATCTTTCAGTGTGAATATCTAATAGTTATCCATAAAACGTGTTTTTGTGGGCAGTGTAAATTAGTATTTGGTTCTTATCGATGAAACAACAGCTATTTCAGTCCGCTCCGTTGGCCGAGAAATTCCGTGAGAATGCAGCCTAGCGTGCTTTCTTGCAGTTTTTCTATCTATTCTATTGATTTTCATTAACTGGCAATCACAAAAAATGCATCGCCACTAAGAAGACATTCATAGTTTCCATTTCGAACAATTTGTACACCGAGAAAACAAATTGTCGGGTGCATTGTTTCAGTTTTTCAGACATAACATCACGTGATCACATAGCATTATGAGAGTACTTGCGGTCGTCAGCCATTCGAAAAATGCACGTGTTTTTTTGCTTTCATTAGACTCGATATATTTTTTCCTTCGGTGTTGTCGTTTTATTTTGTTACTCGCGTTCGTTCGGTAGTAGCGGTGTGTACATGTACCGGCATACGCAAAAGGGTAACTTACAATATATAAAAAGTTGATAGAAAAGTGTTGTTTAAGGGTATATTGTATGCAAATGGAGCAACATTCTTGCTACCGATACGCAGTTCTCTGCACAACATAACAAAGTCGCACGATTTAAAAATAAAGAGAGAATTACTCACATTATACACACACAAACACGTACACATAGAAATCCACGTACACACAAACTGGTTCGTTATATATATTTATATTGTTAAAAATGTATGGCGAAAAATTACTTTATTATATGGTAAATGTATTCGACGGCATAATGGCGGAATGTTGAATTTCAAATTGACTTTACGTAATTTATGACAAACGTAGTCGAATATTTTTCCATAATATTGACATTCGCGTAGGGATAATATGCTGCCACAGTGTTTCCGTTTGCAGCAATAACAATGGCGTTGTAATTGCTTTTTATGTGGACATATTACCATTTTACTTAAAAGAAATGTAACTTTAATAAATATAATTTCAATTGATCAATATGTATTCAAAATTTTGGTCTAATTTAGGAGTTTCAAGCGTAATAACTAAACTGCAACTTGACAAACACTCATTGCTTTCAAGAAGTTTACGCCTTATATGTATATACTTTCCCTATTCCATTGATAAAGTTAATGCATTTTTTGTATTACGGTTATTTTTAGAAGCAATAACCCATTTTTCACGTCTCAACGTATAAAACAACAAAATTGAAGATTACGCAGATTACAAATAACAGATATGTATTGAAAGATTGTTAACGGTTTGATGTGTTTTGGAATTATATAAAGAAGAACTGAATTAAAACAGTATTGTATAATAAACTAAAATATTTGGAAAAATTATATATCTACATTTATTACAGAAATCACCACGTTGGCCCTTACTACTATATTTAAAACTGCAGAGGGTAAAACTAAAAGTCGCTGTATAGACACCTTATCTAATTATTGAAAGGTATACAAAACCCCAAATAATTTTTTGTTTGTCTCAAGTTATAAGAAATTTTTTGTCATGTGGCATCGTAGGCCCAACCCGTGGAACGATGAGTTAGGGCACGTTGAAATTAGAGCTACCACAACCAAACGCACGAATACGTTCATTTAATTTAAAGCTTGCGTTTTTTATTTGGAGCAGAGGGAGGAATAACAAATTCGTTCGCATTCGCTCATGTTGTCTCTTGTGGCGGCAAATCAACGAGTCATCAAAGAAGATTTGTCTTCAGTGTGGACGGTGCAACTGACAATAAGTCAGTGACCGAGTTCGTCCTAAAGAAGGCATACGTATACTTACGTTTTGTTAATCTGATAAATTTGTTCTATTATTTTTGTTATGTTTTAATGCTATTTACAAAATAGATTTGACTAGATTTCTCTCTTTTAATTAGTGAGTCGTGATAACACAGCCTTGCTTTTCTCCCCTTTTTTAAGAAATCAGACCATAACGTTGAAATTAGTGCTAATAATTATTTGATAACCTGAATCCGCAATGCTATAGTTTACTTATGTTTGCTCTAATTTAAATGTGCCTTTAGACTCAGGTAACGACCTTAGACTGGAAGTGGCAGTTGTGCATTCTCACAGAAAAAATAAAAGCAAGTTTGTATTGTACATACATGCATGCGTATTCATTCCTTTTCGCTGCCATTCTGTTAGCATAAAAAATGCATCCATTACGTTTCTCCTGTTTCTCCACCAATTTGTTCCTAATTGCTATTGTTAGAATTTTATAAGCGATATGTAGCGAACTTATATCCTCATAGTTACTATACCTAATCCTCCTATTATCACTACTTTTTAGTATATATTGCATCATATATTTCCCCTACTGCCTTTCCCCATACTCTTATATTTTAGGCCTGATGGTCTAATCTCGGTTATCATTTTTCAAATTTCTAGGATAGTCTTTACTTTATCTGTACAAGGACTACTTTTTAAATCGTGCTGACATTCTCTTTGCCTAATCATATTGCTCGTTTCCTGCTTTTTAATCTATATTAATTTTCTCATTTATTTTACCTTTATCTGTTATTAGGTTGCCTTTATTCTTCTTGAGATGATCCTATATAGTAGTAGTAAAATCCTCTAAGAAACTAAAATTTCAAAATCAACTTTTATTTTGTAAAAAAAGGATATTGAGTTGCAATAGTATTTATCATGGCTGGTCAGGACGCCCAGCAGTAACAGCGCACAATTACGTAATAACTTAGCTCTTCAAATTCTCAAAATTTTATTGCTTTATTCGTTAAATTTCTTTTCTATATTAGATCATTTCTTGGTTGTAAACATTTCTTTTCTATACTAGATCATTTCTTGGTTGTAAACATTTCTTTTCTCCTTCTTCGTCTTTTCTCTCCACTTTTCTTAGACATGATTAGTTTATTCCATTGATTCAGTTGCAGATGACATTCATATTTGAACCCATGTCTTTGAAGATATTTCGACTGGTGACTCTCTTAGTGGTCCTTTGTTTCTAGTGATTTTGGGTAGTCTCTCGTTTTTAATTCGATCCATGTGAGGGTTTCATTTCTTTTATGTCACTACGACGAACTATTTTCGCAGCAATTTCAATAGCAATAAAATCTTTCGCAGATTTATTCCAGTAACCACTTTGTAATTCAATGTTTACAGATCTTTCGTACCAATTATAGATAACTAATGATCGACGCTTTTTCCTTTTTCTATGATGATGTTTTTGGTAGATATAATTATTTTTCATCTCCAATATCTGGATACGCGTTGAAGTTTCTCACCTTCACCTTTCTATATAATGTGACTTTTATAGCTTATCAGAATTTTTAATTTTAAACGAGGTTGAATATTTTATACTACTTTGCTACGTACTTCTTACATGTCCGACGTAATGTAGATTGAGTTTTACTTTATACAGGATGCTAAACAGTACGTCATTAAGTAGATCATATATAGATCGTCCGACTTAAAATAGAGGTAGTTTCTATTATATTGCACTTCAGTTTTAGGCATCGCTGTACTAAAGACCGTATCACTTGCCGTTATGTTTCTCCTATATACTACATCACCTTAAGAAAGCTAGCAGTACCAATCATTTAATTTAATATATATCCTAATGAGATTCCACAGCTGATGTTAGTGGTGGAAGTCTGAAGTTTTGCTGTGTTCGTGTTCTAGGACAAGGCAAAAGCCACTTCCCGTCCCGATTTTATGTCATTATCTGAAGAAGCTACCAGTATAGTACTATCTACTTTGTAAGCTATCAACACTGATAAAGAATGTATGTATAAATAATGAATGATATAACAAGTTGCATTTGTATGACTGTTACAGTACGGTTAAAAGATATTGGTTACTTTTTAAATTGATATTGAATTTATTGCTTAAAAATGACATTCAATAAATGTACTAATGCTGCTTATATAGAGTATACTTAACATTTAAGATGCAGTAAACTTACCGGTTAAATTGATGTAGACGCTTGCGAAAATCTAGTAAAGCAATTATCGCTATTCCGGATAATTTGATCAAGAGGCTGTATTTAATTTAGATCTTAGTGTACGATTAAAGTGAAACATTCATGTATGCCATCGCAACCTACGGCACTAAAACATGTTTTACATCACATTTTTATGACGTGTGTCCAATCGCTGGCATGAGCAATAATTTATATTTAATGGTCGTCTACGTTTTTGTCTTTCTTACGAACATACATACTTATCACAAAGTGGTATTGGCTTCACAGTTATTATGTCCAATTTGCGCATTTGTACTTATGTAAGTTCCCTAAATATGTATGTAGGAGTATATATTAAAGTGAATAGTATATGGATATATCTGAAAAGCCCACGAAAGATAATATACTAGAGTTTCTTTACAGTTTGTTGGTAACAAATTGTACTTAATTTTTCTTTGTACTTCGTCATGAAAAGATAATCATAGTACACGTGTGAAATTGTTTTTATTGTCAGTTTACGCTAAGACATTTGATCTATCTTCGCTACTTCTGAAGGTACATATATTAAACACTTGGTCAGTAGGGCATCGTTACACTTAGAAGAAAACATTCAGAAGCTGAAAATTCAACAAAATTTGAAATTTTGTGAACAAGTAGTCCACACTGGAGGATGTTTGAAAGTATTTTCCTTATTGATCCAATCTCATTTTAAGAGGGTGAAACTACCCTTGAAAATTTAGTAGATTTCTCGTTTCCGACTACTTGTTCACAAAGTTTCAACTTTCGGGTACGGGTTGTTACCTTGGAAGTCCCCTAAACCGTTGTAATACTCTTTCTATCCACTGTTTCCTCTAATGCTCAAAGTTGCCGGTATAATATAAGAATTGAAGGTAAAATACAACAATATAATGCAATGGAATCGCTGCAGAATGCACGGTGACCATAAAAGGGTAAGAAAATACAGACGTTATATTGAGTTTGTTGTTGAACAGGGTGCGAATAAAGCTCAAACCAGTTTCATGGCATTAGAAAACCATGCCTACGTTTTTCTGGGATGCATATACAATCACTGACACCAAATATGTGTTGAAGGGAATAACTGTTGATCTGACAAGATACTGAGAAACTTAAGATTACGAAAGAAATGTGTGTGCAGAGTAAGGTCGCAAAGAACAATTTTTTGTTGCACCACGATAAGGCCAACCACGTTGCAGCAATGAAAAAATTAAGATACTCGCCAGCTTTAAATTCACAGTTCTTTCGCACCCTCCGTACAGTCCCGATTTGCCATCCTCAGATTTCAGGTTCTTTCCAAAGTTGAAAGAAGTACTGAAAGTTCAATACTTTTCATAAGATAATGAAGTTTGGGATATTGTGCATAATTGGATCAGCAGTAAAGACAAAAGTCTTTTCATGGACGGAGTTAAGAATGGATTCAGTCTTGGAGAAATATATCGCACCAAATAGTGTAAAAAGGCAATTATACATTCACAGTACAATAAATTTGATTCATTCTGATACTGGTTTTATTATTTTGTGTTCTTTTCATTGTCATATTTTAGAGTTGGAGATTTTAGTCATCAGTCGACTCTTGTACCATCACGGACTTTGGTTATGTCCGATCTTTTGAGGTACAGCCTGTGCTCCTGTTATTGTATCGGTTTTAGCGTCAAGCAAATTTTGCACAAACAACGCCGGGTGTATTGTTGGTTACATAACTTTCACGTCGCTTAAAGAGTAATGAAATCCTATGATTCTTCGATTTCAAGCTCATTATGCAAGTGTAGGTGGTGGCTACTGAAATGAGGCTAATTTGAATCATCCCTCAGAAATTTTCATTATTCAAC
Organism: Chrysina gloriosa; assembly: GCA_038088585.1. Taxonomy (NCBI): domain Eukaryota; kingdom Metazoa; phylum Arthropoda; class Insecta; order Coleoptera; family Scarabaeidae; genus Chrysina; species Chrysina gloriosa. Next base: position 21,474,748 of record CM076090.1, read on the forward strand.
TATCAGATGTATTAGTGAATATGTACAACACGATGGATAGTAGTGGTTTCTTTATTTGTTAATGTCGAGTTTGATATTGCCATTATTTTGTTACTCACTCAATTACAGGTTACTGTGTTCCATTACTTGTTAGTTTCTTTACTTACTTTTCTACCGTCTCTAGTTTTCTTCTAGTGTTTTCTTACACATCTTTTTGCCTTTTGTTTTCTTCTATAATGACACTCTTGCACACTATTTTGCATCGGTCTATTCTGTAGTGATATCAACAGATATCTTACCAGCTTCAGGCGTTCCTCTCTCATCCTTTTCTGTATGTGTTCTTACTTTAATTTATCTCACATTATTACATTTTTATGTTATCCTTTTCTGTTTTAATTACTATCTTCCTCAAGAATCCCATTCCAGTTTCATCTTGATTTCAAATGAAAATTTGTTAGTTATCACAGATTCACATACGTCAGCCTTGATTCTTATTGGTATATGTCCTTTCTGAGGACATTAACGTTTATTGTTCTAGTATTATTAATAGATATACTACCAGCCTCACCTCGTTTCTCCTAGTTTTCCCTTTATGTGTTCTAACCTTAGTTCCTCTCTAATATGTTATCCCTTTCTTGTTTTGTCTACTACCTTCCTCAAGAATCCCACTTCAGAAAGCGAAATTAAGTTTTATTGCCCTGATTTACTTCTTCTTCGATATTTTCATATTTCTAGAACTTCAAAAGTTTTACACTTGTTGTAGTTTTTCATTCCATATGTGTAATTTGTATTTGTACATCTGCCGTAATCATTCTGCTAGTTCTCCTTCCACGGAAGTTTTAGAATTTACATAAAACTTGTTTCCGCTTTAACAACTGCATATCGCTTGCAAAGAGCAGGTGCAAAACTGTTGCATCTTTAAATTTCAAATTCTAATCTAAAGAAGAAACAAATACAAAAACAATTGAATTGCCAGTGTATTGCAAGATCTTTTTATACTTTGCTGATAACATGAAGGTAACAAATCTAGACTATATGCAGAGTACGGTAGTAAGTCTAGCTCATCTAGTTCTTCTAGTTTGCAGTAAGTTCTTTGAACAGCATTTGGTCTGGTGTCCTGCTAGAATAGAATGCCATTTCTACTGATCGATGCGGAATCTTTTACTTGATACTGCGTACATTGTTTCCAGTTGCTTCAGTACATACATCAGCTAGCAGTGGATGATACCCTCGTAATTCCACTAAACCCAAAGCATCACCTATCTATCGACATCTATTGCTGTATTACAGGTTTTAGGAACTTACCTCTATTTAACCACTTTGATTTGTTACAATTATGGCAATAGATCCATTTCTCATTACAATTCATATACTAAAATCCTGAAGAAACGGTTGGTGGTTGAAGTTTCCATAAATTACCGGTTCGTCATAAATTCCAGAACAAAAGAGATTATATATGCGTTCGAGGAAACGCATAAAGTAAATATTGTAAAAGCACAAATAACACACAAGTAACATCCTGATCCTGATCATTCCTGATCGCTTGCGTTCTTTATGCGCTTCTAGTTTGAAAGTTTATTGTTTCCATTGCAAAAACTTGTGCTGGCAACATTTTCAAAATCAAAGTATTACACCGTAGTGCTGATATATATTAAAAAATTATTAACGCATCTAGTTAGTAGGTCTGATATAGCCGAAATAATGACAGGGGAACACTCCCAAGTGTCACCCCCGTTTCGAATGAAACTTGGTCAGTTTGCAGACGCCATCCAGTGTTGTAAATCGCTGCATTCCGTCACTGTTGAGTCCTACATTTAGAGGGGTAGAAGTCGTCCTGTAAATTTTGAAAATTCTCAGTTTCGTGATTAACACCGGTATAATGACCGAAAAAATCATATATCACGAAATTCTCTTTTCATATGTATGTTTATCAAATTGTGTCAAATTTGCTTTTCCCTCACCGCCCTCACCCCCTACCTAAAAGGGCGTTGAGCGAAGTAATGATAAAAGGGGCAGTTAGTCTGGAAATATCAAGTACGCGCATATAAATACATTTGACTCTGTCGATTCACCCCTTGTAAGGTTGCTTATTATAAATCAAAGGAATAAATGCTTTCTAAAAATTTCGTATCAGAATACGTAAACTGACTTCTGTGACACGGTGGAAGTTATTTCGTTGTACTATAGTTTTAACCAACGGAGCAGCAGAAACACTAAATTAACCACCGACAACGTGTGCGACAAAAAGAAATTTATCGATGTTTGGTAAGATACAGAATAAGAAAAAAGCGACTAAATGAAACTTAGAGAGCTTACAAAATTATGTATATTATTCAAATCATGTATGTGAAGCGTTGGAAAATGCAAGTTCTAGCGATAGTGATATAGAATAAATAATAAACAATACTAAGTCAGGAATCTTCATTTTGTTTTATCTCTAAAGTTCAATTATTATTTTTCAATATGTTATGCTTTTGTTGTTGTCTTTATATTGTTTTCCATTAACAATCCTTATAAACCACTGAACTCATTTGTTTTGTGTGTTTCTCTGTCATAGTAGCTTTATTAAACCTATAAAAGTGAGTGGTAAATTACCGAGGTAATTTACTTAAAAAAATGGCAAATTACCCAGAAATAAATCTTGGTTAAATTTAGTAATTTATCGCGGTAACTTACCAAAATTATTAGGAAAATATTACATCACTGGTCCCCAACTTCTGAAGATAATGCTTCATGATTCATCGTGAAAAGCAAAGCTTTTGTGACAATTGCAGTGTACTGCTCGCCGAATTTGCTTCAATACTTTGACGTAGGACCGTTTCATTCAGAGCTCTAACGTTTCAGCAGCCTATAGTATAAAGAGTTGCAGAGGTACGTCGCTTCAAAATGCTGCACCTTTAACGCATGATTTCATTATATTTATAAGTACTATAGTGCCGTGGAAAGTAGGGTACTGAACCATATAAATGATAAACAGCAACATATGAGTCTAGTATCGGCCATTTCAGCTCTTTAGTTTTGTTTGTATTTTGCAACACCCCGTGATGCATTTTTCTAACCGAACAGGAAATTATCTGCATAATTTGGGGTACTTTCAGAAACGTAAGCTTCACAATATAAATCCTAACCTTGAAATACATGATAATACACCTCAGTAGATTCATGTTGCTTGCATGGTAATATTAGCTTGTTTAACTATAAAGCCATGCAATTTCTCTGTCTGATAATCTTAATTTAGTCTGAATGTAAACTTTTCGTCATAACTGATAGTATCTGCTACTTTATCTTACCTCATGAAAAGCATTTAGCAAATTCAACCCAACGGTGTTGTTTTCCTTGTCTCTTTAATGCATAAATTAGTTTTTTCTCTTCGTTCCATTTTGTTATCTAACAAACGACGCCTATCTAGACATAAATCCGCGTTTTATTTATTAAATCCCGTCATTTACAACGCAACAATGAGATATGATACCATTTATTTTAATTACCATTATGCCGTTTAACGCTTAACTCAATTACCACCTATCGAAATGGATATCTTAATATCTTGATTTAGCTATCTTATGCTGTTTCTCTTATCACACGAAGAGGCCTGTTCATTATCGTATCGCTTACGAGATAAGCACCGAGCACACAGTTTTACAATCTTATCGAATCCTACTGCACGATTCGATAAATCTTCTATATTGCTTTGATCGTAAGGGATTATCGGACCAATTCCAAAATTGTGTTGTGAGCACGTGACTTTTTTGTCTTTTATTACACTTTCTACTTCTTCTCGTTGATGTTCGGTGCGGGAATTTAAATTAGTTTTAATTATGTTCATGGTTCGATACTATTGTCCACCTTCATTTCGATTGTAAATAAGGTCGAAATGGAATGTTAATACCATCGGTAATGTATGGGGATTCTCTAGAGGAACTAGTCTCAAATGCGATTTCGAATCCACTTCTTATCGAGGCAATTAAAGTTTATCGGAAAAAGTTCAATCTTTTTAGAGCGAAGTGTCATGTTTCGACAGGTTTGGTGTTGTAGCCGTGGCGATAAACTAAGAAATGTTTCTCATATGCACGCGTGCGCCTCTTCAACTTCCTATTGTGTATCTGTATATTAGTGTCGACAATAGGTTTTTAGATTTGCAAAACGAAAAGAGACCTCATAAATCAATTTGGAATAAGAGATCCCCCAAACGAAAATTCTGAATTAGGCGTTTTACTTTAATCAAAGTCATACTTGCTTATTGCCAGTACCATACCTTTAAGTATAAAATAATCTATAAATCGGCGTTTCAGCGTGTGACAGTTAAGTAACAAAGGTCAGCTAGCAGAATAATTAGTTTCCAGACAACCTAGTTAACTATTAAATTAATGGAGGCAATCAAGACAGGAGGAACAGTAAATTAGAACTTACTGTTAGTGAAATCCATAAAACATGTGATAGTATGGTGTTATTTCTTCTGATTTATATATAAGCTTTCATTCTACTTCTTGCACATTCACTTGTCAGTACAATTAAAAACTTTAAAGTTATGGGGGAGGTACAAAAGGAGCAAAACAACACGGACAATTTTATTAACAACTTCTCCGAGTTCCAGATTTTGTAAACGATAAGATTCGGTGATGGTGGTAACTACTTATGTAGCCTGGTTTCGTGAAATTATGCTAAAAATTAATACGGGACTGTTTTTTAGGCGGATAACTGCGGTCTCTCGTTCGTTTGGTTTTATATGGCTATAAGTCGACGGCAAAAATTTGCCCGTTCTCGCGAATTTCTGGAACAGATTCAATTACGGGCAATTGTGAGAGTTATAAAAATTGCTTCGGTGTTGGAAAAAGCAAAAATCGGACGCGTTAAATGTGAATCTTGCGCGTCTACGCAGCAATTTGTCACACATACAAAGTGAGCATGCTTAAAAGAATGTGGTTGAATCGGTATTTTTCTAATGCTCAAATGTGTTTCCAGTGCATCGTACCGCGCGTTCTTGCTTGTGATCTATTGCGTGGCCGTTAAATGGCGACTTTATATGCAGTTTGTACTCATTTGTAATCGTGATGTCGATCTTACGAGTCGAGTGTCTGTCGTGTCTGCCGCATGATTTTTACCAATAAATAAGGAATACATGCGATGCTTCTAATGTTTGTTTTGCCGACGGAAATGATACTTGGATGATGTAAAAGAAAACAAAATGGCGCTGGAATAACTGTCAAGGAATGATGTTTCGCACAGACCTGGCTAATTGAAATGGAAAATAGGTTTTGTAGATGGCAGTAATTGAATGATCTGCACTAGGAAGTAGAAGAAAATGGTGTAAAACCGTGGAAAGCATCCTTCGAGCTTATCAACACAGATATACCATGAGAATTTATAACTACAGACGTAATCATCAATTATTAGTGCTGAATACTAAAGTAATCAGTGGTTGTGTCCTAATTCGTTTTTTGTAAATAATGTAAAAATATTTGATGTCAGTATTCTGTGCCGAAGAGAAACACATTGACCAATTTGAATAATCAATAACACTTTTATAAAATATCGATTTAATTACATGGGATTGCAACGACTTCTTCATTTTTGCATTAATTTTCTCTACGAAGTGTTTGAAGTCAGGTGATCTATTATGTCTTGAAGATTGTTATTAGAGGCGTTTCAAAATTAGGTTTGAAAAGTGGTTTGCTGGATGAAGCAAATTGTGTAGTTAAGTACATATTCAATGAGCGATCAGTCTGACGTTGAACGGGTTTAAATAATGTTAGGTCTTAGATGTTCGTACATATGAGAGTTCAATTACGAAATTCGGCCATAATGTACTAATTGCGCATTTTTGCAGCTATTTGATTCTACAGAAGTAGACAACGGCGGGCTAGCCGAGTGCGCGATTGTAGCTACTACAGGAGTTTGTGGCAAAACAAGTTGTCTATTTCTGTAGAATCAAATAGCTGCAAAAATGCGCAATTAGTACATTATGACCGAATTTCGTAATTGAACTCTCATATGTACGAACATCTAACACCCGGGCTTATATAGAGCTTCTATAGAAACGAAAACTACTTCACACAGTTGCACTGATGAGCGGTATGACCGCGAAACGTGCGTCTGCGAATAGTGAAAATAGTTTTCTAATTAAGCACAATGTTAGGTCTCTTTCTAAGAATCTAATGTCGACTGCCTAAATGAAGAGGGGTTTTACCTTACTGAAGAGAGGATCTTATCCTTTGTCATTGCAACCTAATTTATTACTCCCTCCCACAGAAAGTAATACTGTAGGTTTTTCACCTGGTCACCTTGCTCTGCTACAACTCGATTCCGTTCACAATCGTTGTTTTTCTTGCTTTTCTCTATGTAATTTTCTATTTGTTATTCATTGGATCAATATATTTTCAAGATCCTGTTCCAGCAATTGTCTGTGCAAGCTTGTATTATCGTGTTTTTTCGCTTTATAATTAGTTCAATGTTTTAGCACAGTCGTTAGAAATTACGACTTTGATGTTCTTCCTAATCTTACGCCTTGCTAATTCGTCGAATGCATGCTGTACCTGCACTGTTGTTAAAGATCTTGGATATTTCAACTTGCTTAGCTTGATAAAAGAGATTTTTGTAAATTTCCCATAAATGAAGCATTCTTCCTGTGCAAAGCGCAGATAACGTATAGTCCTACATAAATAAGTAGGTATTAACTAAATAAGATGAAGTGTGCGAAATATACATTCTTAGAATATCGTTATTCGTCGTATACCGACTGATTCGGCTCGTTTTGATACCACTGTAAGTGCATGCATATGTGTATGTCTAGAGCTATGTGTATGATAAAGCACGCGAGTGGTGAAATTTTCAATTGCAAGCGAAGCGTATAAAAGGTATTCAGTGTTGTTCTCCTTGCATCTATAGTCTGATATGCGCCGCATTTGAACACATATATTAATCTGTTGGACCTTTCATATTCTCCACGCACATATCCAGCAATAAATCCTTGATGCCAGGAATTCCTGCTAACCCGAGCAATACGTTACTTCATTATCATTAGAAATCAAGGTGTCTGATGATATGATTTAAAATCGCATCGGTTTCCTTCCTGCATTTGCAGGTGGCATTGGTCTGTAATTATTTATAAACGTCATATGTTGTCACCTATGACCTTTGCGTATTTATGTAACCACGTACTGTTCACGGGTGACGGTTAATGTATTTATAGTAGTAGCTTTGGTAGCACTCGTTGCTTTTGAGTCACTCGGTGCCGCTCGCTGCGGGAGAATCTGGAACCCTTTGAACAGTTCTTGGATAGATAGGAAAGCTTTCAGCAGTTATGTTTGATACTTGACCATTTTATACATTGGTTGATGAACGCGTGTTGTTTCAGGGAAACAATTTTAATATTTCTGGAAATTGAAACAGTTCGTTATTGGTATTTATCTTCGAATTCGTACCCTTAGAACTGGAAAAAATTTAGCGCAGTCGTAGTGCAGCTCTCAATATCCATTTGACAGTAATAAACTATAGTTGAATTGAACAGGCCGATTCTATTCGATTGAAATGATGAATGTGCGAAAGTGAATTTTGAATTTATTGTTAAATTATTTTGCCACCCTTTACAAACGGAAGATAATCATAATGAAAATCACTCTACCGAAAACTTTCATTATAAAAGAGTATGAGTAAAATTACATAACTATTTATGAATACAGTTCCCGATACATAATGTTCACATACATAACATATACACATATATTAAAGTAAATTACAAAAGAATTACTATAAATAATACTTCATAAATCATAATTTGAACTGGTTCCTAGTAGCACTAAAAACAAAGCAAGAAGATTTCTATTAATTAGATCCTCAGCAAAGAAACTAATATAAATTAGATGTCATAGTTTTAATTTAAATTTGATTAAAACTGGGGGACTTAATTAGACTATATTTGGCCAACGTCCAAAACGAACACTGTTCAACTTCAAGGACTGCACAATGAACATGAAACACTGAACGCCTATACGAACCCCACCAAAATACTACTGACACTGAACTCCCATTTTAAGGAGTCAGTATTTATTCTAAACCTAAAAGTGTTATGCTTTATCGAGCGTGTCGAAACAGTTAAATGATCATGCATTAAATCTAAATTAATTCAATAGCTGCTACAATTTAGACTTTGGACTAGGTCGTCCATCTGCATTCACAATTCTCTTTCTATCTTTATAGATGTATATAATGTGGCTATCCAATTCCCTGTTATTTTCTTTAATTAATTCAAATTCTCTATTTGCAGAGCGGGCCTTGTTGTATATATGTATATATATCGAGCAACGGTCGATTTTTGAGGCCTTTCAAACTGAAAATAAGCAGTGTGCTCCTTCTATCGTGTTAGGATTGATAGCTTTGTTTCAAATTTCTGACAACCGACTTCGTGACTTCCTAGAGTGATTATTCACTTTATCCTTATCCTTGACGTTTGCCAAAGGATTACGTAATGTTATCATTGATGAAATGGGTTTATTTATCTGAAGTCGGACTCGTCAATTCCTTAATCAGAGATTTGAATTTTTGTTTTCTAATTATCTTGTCGATTAATTTTCCTTCGAAATCATTGTAATCGGCAGTTTATTATGTATTTAAGGTCTTTTGATATATTTCTTTTGTGAGGAGAAAAATTAATAAACGATATACTAAAAGAATAAAGAATGCTATTTCTTGCTGAAGACTGGTTAGGATCCTCAGTTATAAACCTGTTAACATTGGTTTATTTACGACATTTATCTATCTCCAAGTTGGTATTGAGGAAGAGAAGATCGTTGCTTTCCTCTCCTTTCATCGTCATTTTTACGATGTTGAATTTAGATTTTAATTTATTCAAAAAGTCCTCTAATTTGTACTTGTTAGTGTCAAACATAGAAAGAATGACGTCTACATATCTAATCCAAATACTTGAGAAATTAATAGAAAACTACTTTGAAACACCTAGTATCACCCAATTGGGTCTCAAAATTGTTCATAAAGAAATCGATCATAAATGGTGACAAACTCTTACCCATAGCAGTCTAGTGTTGTCGTTCAAGAAATGTTACTTCAATTTGGAAGCAATTGTGGGACATGCAAGATGTTGTTAATTTGATATATTCTTTTATGTTTTTCGTAATCAAATCAACTTTCGATCACTCGCGATTGTACTCTACTGTAGATGCAGATTCCTATAGTGGAATGAAGTAATCGTTTAAAAATGAGGAATCTGATCTGAAATTAAAATACAATAAAGGCATACCCAGCATTGCCTTATGTTTAAACTAGATACCTTCAACAGTCTAACATTAGCAGTAAGCGTATATGTACTATTATAATCTTAGCTATCTTCGATCAAAAATCCACGCTTTCCTTAGTAGTGTCTATGAATGTGAGTATGATATACCGATAGTTGGCTTAATGATTTTAATAATGATAGTAAAATTTTACCATCTCACTACATCATCAGATGTGACAGGAAATTTTCTGCAACTGGGTGATCTTCTGGTGGTGGCGTTTTCATTCCTCTTTTCAATTTGATTGATTATCGCATTATTGGCACTAGCTCACTTAGTAGTCCTGCACTTTTGATTGATTTAATTTTTTGTAATTGCTTTTGTAAAACTAATTTACCTCCTGATATTACCAACCATGACGTTTGAATTATTTTTCGACGATCCTGAAGCATTTCTAATCGATAAATCCACGTTGGTGGTGGAAAATTTCAATCTTCGTGAATATTCTACTAACTCGTCCTGCTCCAAAGATGTTGCTGTTCGAAGTGCAATGTACTTGCATTCAAACAACTAAACTCAATAACTAATTGTGATGATTGGATTATTTCTAATTCCGAATGTCATATTGAAGTTTCGCGTGACGATCTACCATTTGTTCTCCCAGTTAAATATCACCCACTTCTATGTATTTCTTTCAATTTTTCAAACAATAATTCTACACGTTTTATTTTTCCTTCAAACATAAGTAGAAGATACAATTTTCGCAGAGCAGATTTTAATAAACTTTATTCGGATCTTTTGGATTATGATTAGTGGTTCTTAAATAGTTTCTCGGATATAAACGAGGCTCTATTTGGTAATCGTTGCAGCCAAAATCATTACCCAAAATAGTTTATATATGACATTATATGTAATTGGAAAAATCACTATAGACGACATTGGAAGTCCACTCGAGCTCAATTTTATTATAATGAATATAAACGATTAGGTACTCTTGGTAAATACAGGCTTCAGATGCATTTCGCCTTATCATGATAAGATTCAATGCTCGGTAATAAAGAATCCTAGGGAAATTTTCCAATGTGTTCACACGAAACAGGCAATTTCTAGCATATCTAATACTTTAACTCATAGCAATGTTGTTGTCGACACCCCAAAAGAATTGTAAACATTTTCGCGCACAAATTCCGGTCGACATTTACTGATGCTTTAACTCATGTCTTTGACGACATATGTGTGCAATAATGTTTATTTTATTTTACAACCAGTTTCTGAAGATGAACTTCTTAAAATTATGGTTATTGGTTTTCTGCAAAATAATGATTCTGGGGAATCTTTGGTGTCATTTATTACTCTCTCAATACCTACATCGGTGTCTCCTATCGTTTGGGAGCGTGTAAGAGTGAATCCTATACTGAAGAGGGGCGATAAAACTCTGGTGAAGGACTATCAACCAATCTCGATTGCACATATATCTCCACTAAGGCCAGATCGTTTATATTACCATATCTTTTCATTAAAGGCAGGTCTACCAAACTTGTTACTGTTAGTGATTATATTAACCAAAAGCTAGATAAACAGGAACAAGTACATGTAGTCTACATAGATTTCTCTTCTAGTTAAAAAGTGTCATCATTCGGCTTTAGTCCCGCTTTCATAAGTCTTTTAAACTCCTATCTCGACAGATCTGACTATGTACGTTGTAATGGTTACAAATCTTACTTTTATCCTGAATTGGGTATCCCTCAGGGGGCCGCTATTGTACTAAGGATTAGATCGAATTTCTACCTTGCCCCTTATTAGCTTATGCCGATGATATGAAGATATCTACAAGCATAGAGACTTGGAATGACATTTTGCTTCTACAACATAATTTGAATATAATTTCTGATTGGTCTTCCCAATCTAACTTAAAACTGAATGTTGGTAAATGTTACATTATTACATACATCAGAAAAATGTATTATATTGATTCGTCACCTACTGTTAATAACCCAACATTAATAAAAGTTGAAAAAATTCTAGATCTTGGGGTCTATTTCATTCAAATTTAACCTTTTCACAGCAGATAGCAAATATGTATATTTCAGTTTCTAAAATGCTAGGATTCATATTACGCGTTTACAAATATTTTCATAATATTATTCTTTTAAAAATTCTTCTTTAGTTTTATTGTGATAAAACTTGAATATTCACGAACTTGCTCTCCACACTATATTTATCTTCAGCTTATAATTGAAAAGATTCAAAGGGGATTTTTTAAATTTCTTTCTGTCAAAATTGGCGGCGTATATCCCGAACGAAATAGTAACTATAATTCACTTATGGACAGATATTAATTTCAGTCACTGAATCATGGTCGTGAAATACTTGGGGTATGCCTTATTTGGAAGCTATTTCATCGATTATTTGACATCTCTAGCCTTGTTGGCGATCTTAATCTACTACATATCCCTAAAATTTCATCACGTTCTGCATCATCCCAAGAACCAATCTGCCCCAGGCCTCACTTACGATAATGTGTAGATATGCTAATTTGCATTGTAGTGATATTTTGGAATGACACTGACCAATTATGCCAGTTTTTCAATTTATATTTTTTCCCTTTATTTTACGTATGTATCTTTATTTAAGTTGGTGTAACTGTTGGACAGTAAATTATTATTATTATTATTATTAGTTCTAAGTTTCCCAAATATTTCAAAGTGGGATGATGACCCCTATTGATCATGGAAATAATGAACTGACACCAAATGACACCGGATTCTCGCCTTCTTTTAATTTACAGGTTCTAATTTTGAGGAATTATTTACTGCTAAGTTTTCAGTTTTCATGGGTAAATTTCCAACTCTTCTACATCCCACTTGAGTATCAAATATGTCAATATATCTTTGATATTACATGATTAATTTTTTTACCAACTGTTATTTTTAATTAAATAACAAAATATGTGCACCTTTTCCTTAACCATCAGCATTAACGTGTGCAGTTTTATTGTATTTATCAAATAGTAATCACTAAAAATAATCTCTGCTTTCGTTAAACTCTGAACGTTCATAAAACCGTAGCAATTAAAATTTTGATAAAATTCTTGACGATCCTGTTTTTTTCCGGTAGATGTAGCGTGCGAATTCATTTCACGATAACTTGTCCACACACATTATAGCGAACGAAGTCGGAGCTGGCGTTTTCCTTTCCGAAAAAGAAAAAATTCAGACTACGTGTATCTAGATGCGCACGCAAAGATAACTTCGCCACACATAAATCGGACCGCCACAATTCTAAATCAACACGAAATAAATAATTTATATAGCATTTTCATTTAATTTATTTTTAAAATTACAATAAATAAACCCGTGAAAAAACGCGCGCCACTATAACCATAAATAAAAATGGGACGCGTATATTTCTTCTCCACCTGAAACGCCGGTGCCCATAAAATTATACGTATACACCTTTTTATCGAAATTTATGCGTCTAAGAAAGACCACATTAAAAATCTTTTTGTATTGGCTACTTGATTATGCTTTATCGCCCGTCCTGTCACAATATTACACCGACGAAAGAAATCCCATATAAAGTGTGGACGATCAAAGAAATATTGTGAATAACTCTGGCTTGAATACCTTTCCATGGCGGACGACACTTTTTCTGGCCAGTTTTATGATAGAGTCGGTGTCGCTAAGAAAATATTAGCTTCTGATGGAATTGCCGACACATACTTTTATATACAAGTACTATTAGCGTTTATATTCCGACTAAAACAATTGTTTTTTTCTTTATATTCTGTTTTATATAAGCCTCCATTTCGATTGCTTTCATCGCGGTACAGAAAATATGTGAATAGGCTATTTTATCGTATAATGGCGGAGAAAAAGACTGGAATTTAATGAAATTTATATGATGTGACCGCTGAAAATTTCAAATATTTATTAAATCAATTGATGACTATCTCCTTCGAAAAGAAACGTTTTAAACGACTGTTCGGTTCTTTGAGTTCCTTTTGGTATCGGGAAATTCTCAGGTTCTAGAGATAATGTATTAACGTGTTTGTTATCAGTAGAAGTCAGCTATGTACATGGTAAAGAAGCTCGTGCAATCAGAGATCATTTTATCACTTTGTACATACTTGTACCTTATTAATTCCCTTTTCTCTTGAATATTTCCCTTAGATAACTCAATATTTTAATTTCAGATAAAAAGAAATAAGTGCTTACTTCGGTTAGTTATTATATTGCTTTGTCAAGAGTCATTTAGACATGGTAACGGCAGGATACAATCGCGTGTATGTTTATACTAAGTACAGTAAAATATTAACGATGCATGTAAAGATTAGTTACATCCACTAATGAGTAAATTACAGTATTTCCGAAAATGTTTGACTTGGATTCGAAAATGATTAAATTTCAATACGCTAAATTATTCACTACAGTTCTTATGATCATTACCAAGGTTTCAGCACATAAAACCTTGCAGACTCCTTCCTAATAATATGCTGACCACACAGGAAAAATCACATTGATAATATTCGTTCTTCGTTTCTTCTTCTTAAGATGTCTCCTTATAAACTTACACATACCGCGACATTTGATAATATTATTAAGATTAGAAATAAGTTTATGTATTACTTTACTGTTAACTTCTAAATTGCAGAAGTAGCTTAGTTTTACCTTTCGGTGTATCTTGCGTAAATAATTTTTATTCTATCTTCTTTAGCTGTTTTTTTTTTTCTGCTTTTGCAGTTCAGTTCTTATCCATAAAATAGGGCCCTTAATTATGTTTTTATGAAAATGTTAAGATTATGGCGAGAATATTCAAGTCATTACTGTAAATAGTCCAGATATGTACGTTTAGTTGCCTGTTAAATATGACAAATTACTGCTAGTTAGGATAAGGGAAGTATTAAAAACGAAAGCGAACATTTCTCATAATAAAACTACCTAATATCAATTCGAAGTATCTTGTACGTTATCATATTCAAATAACATCTTTAAAAATCCTATTTAAATCAACTTATTCATATTTAATTATTCTTAGGCTTCCACATCAATACTGAACTTCTAAGTATCTCAGATACCAAATGTCATTCCGTCATCAGCAGAAAATATTTAGATATGATTACATATTGAAATGAAGGGTTTTTAACGAAAGAAATTTGGATATTTATTAAACTCATTTTATTTTCGTTTGGAGGTCTATAGTTAATCTACTTTTCAATTAAAAGCCCCAGAAACAACCAATTCATCTACATTAAAAATTAATGAATATATCAAACGTTTTATGGCTCGATATAATATACATTTTTTCTTTCGTTTTATCATAAAGGCCGGTTTCCGCCTTGGCTATTAACACTACATAAAAAAGCCATATAGTTTAATCTAGTTTGTTAAATTCCGGGTATTTGTTTGTGGTTCGAAGATAAGGTGATGGTTGTCATGAGTGTGCTTTCACGGAGCTTTTTATTAAATCAATTAAGTCCAGAACCAGATAAGTGTATCGTAAAGTAGTAAAGTAGATGTTTTCGGTGTTTTTAAAGTATACTTGTTCGGTTATTTTAAATCATAATTTAATTTCGGTTTAGTTTAATTGAATCTTTAAGTATATATATTTATATCATTTAGAGCAGTTAATAGAAATAGAAAGTTAGGACTTACATATTAGGTATGAAAAAGCTTTGAGTTGGTTGCACATTTTTGTAATAGATACGTACTGTAGTACTATGAAATAATAAAAGGGGTAAACAGAGAAACGAAACCGGCAAACATTGGATATAGAAACATGAAACTTACAAGAAAATCTATCTTTGTGAAACGAGGTACTAACAAAACATGGCATGAAAACGAATGCAAATAAACCAAAGTGATGGCAATATTGGTACAAGAAGTGAAAATAAATATTAAGATTGACAACAATGAAATAGAGCAAGTCAAACGATATAAATACTTGGGAATGTCTATGCAAGACTCAGGACAACAAGAAGAAGAGATAAATAACAGAATAAGCAACACAAAGAAACTATTCTATTCGCTGAATAAATACACAGCAGGACAAAAAGAATGCTGTGTGTGGTTTACGCACGTCTGAAGTGAATACTCCCGCTCGCACATCATACTCTCTCGGTCTCTTCCTCTGTTTTAGACGAAGCAAGCACACACATATTCTTTCTCTCGCTCGCATATCATACTCCCTCTTGTTTTCTTTGTCCTTCACACAATGCGAGCGTCTGACTCCGCCCAAATTTGCCGCTCTTACGCTTACGCTCGAACTGGTCCGGTGTCCCTTAACAAGTACTCACTTCAAAAAATAAGATGAAAGCATACAAGACGACATATAAACCAGTAATAATATTCGGATGTCATGCGTGGATAAATGAATGAGAGACAGAAGCACAATAAGAGCGATAGAAATAAAATCCCTCAGACGAACATGTAGAGTAACCTGTGGTGGGACAAAGTTAGAAGCGAAAAAATAAGAGAAAAGTGAAAATCGGCAGCATGAAAAAATACATAGAGAGAAGACAACTGGGACGGTAGGGATACATGCAAGGAATGGATAAAGCAGTGCAAGTGAAAGAAATATGGGAAGTTAAATGGCAAGGGCAAAGAGGAAGAAGAAGACCAAACAAGACGTGGGACGACACTATCAGTGAAATCCTGGAAAAGAGAGACAGCAAAAGGGAAGAGACAACTAGATTGGCAGCGGATAGGAAGACTTGGAAAGAGCTCCTGAAAGGATAGACAAAATCAACGTGCCTACACCCGAAAGGGTAGAAAGATATATTGAATACACCTCGTAAAGTGTCGCGGGTAGAGTCCTGTTTGGACACTTTACGAAGTCGTGAAATCCTAGGACTAGAGCTAATGGGCGTGTAGTGCCGTATTGGAATACAAATATGAGAATGAAACTTTTGAATGAAGTGTCAGAAATTGTCTATAGGTCAGTTAAGCTGGGAAAATTACCACATTTTTTCGAAGGCATTTTGATGGAAATAAAATTTGTTGTGAAATTGTACTTTTAAAATGAGAATTAGATAAATATGTCTGGTGCGGCTTGTGCTCCTAGACGGTCCCAAAATGATTTGTTGGTGGCATGAATGAATTGTAATTGTTATTTTACTTTTCTGGTAACTTATTTGTTAAGCGGTTATTGGTCAACACTACTCAAAATAGGGACGTTAGAATTTCACTTTTAACGAATCATTGTTGGAGTCCTTAAACATTCACTATTTTACCGTTCTTAGAATTTTACATTTACAAACAGAGGGATGATTTCCCTTTTCGTGTTTCTTAAGTCAGGCATTTATGATTCGGCTCGTACCCTAATAAATCAGGACGCGCAATAAACGGAGGAAATATTTTGACCAAATGTTTCATGAAGTGTGAATGCAAGCCAAAGCCCTTGTTTTACAACTTATTGTTAGTTAAACAGATTTACACAGAAATTCTTAAATCTATTCGTAATTTCTACAATGTGTTCGAAATATGAAATAAAACCTAACAATGTCTTTATTAAAAAGTATATAAGCTGTTAAAATTGAACTTTTAAATTACCTAGTATTAGAAATTGAATCTCAAATTTAGTGGAGTTGTCGTCGGTGTGTACATTATACATATTTATAAACTCGCTATGAAAGGTAGTAGTGTAGATTAACGCTACGAAAGATGGTATGAAAGTTAATAGTCCTGCTTACTTGAAACTATCTACGATATGGTCCTGCCTTGCCGAGCACGTGGCGGGAAATAAGAGTCTCGAAACGATTGAGGATCGGATAAAGCGACACTTTGCGAGGTCACATTTTATGAGGTTCGAGGGTATATAGATATCGAAATCTATGAGAAAATGTGTCGGATATGCAGTTTAGGAAAAATTTACGTTTTGTGCAAAATGTTTTATCCAATTCGTTCGTAAAAATTTAACCGTATTGATTAAAATGTGATACATTTGCTACACACAGTTTTCAATAAATAAATCTATCTCTTATCTCCATTAACTTATCATCCGAATTCTTTGTCCAGTTGTTTCTCTTGACAATAGTGATAAAACATCATAGTCTAAAGTTCAACCACTAGATGTGGGACTTTAAATGTTGGTTATTGTATTTTAGGGACCATAATTTACGTCCAGTACATTAAATATGTATTTTTTTTTTAAATAATATATTTTTGCTGTTCAAAAGGATTAACAAAATTATATGGCGCTGCTATCCTTTGGTTGAAAATCCTTCCTAATAGAAATGCTTCTCCTACATGGTTCTTAGTTTCATTCATTTTTGAGAGAATTCATGTGGATGTAATATCAGATTGAGCTGATGGTATTTCACGCTATATTCGCTTAATTTTATATAATCCTTATGAATATGTATATATGTATGTCTTTTTCTATGAGAATGTGGGGTAGTTTACATAACTACACATTTACACATAGGTACAAATATGTACAAGAAGCAACAGCTTGTAATAAATGTAGGTGCTAGAAACTTTTCATTTAAGATAAGTATTCACACATGGGAATGTAGGTTAGATAAACATTTACTAGTATACGGGTGCGCGAGACAAATTATTGGTTTACACAATAATTACCATTCAGAATCATTGAAACGTTACCGATAGCGTGTAATGGTCTGTTTTAATTGGTTTTCTCTTAAGTGGTCATCATGTATTTATCAGTAATCGTCGACATTATTCTACGACCGAATTTATGTCCATCGCAGACAATTTCTTCACTTCTTCTTTGGCTCAAAGACTCCGCTGGTTAGATTGTGAATTATTTCACTCCCGTTTAATGTGTGAATATTTAAGTAACAGAAATTAACAGAACGTGAAATGGACTATAATTTTTACGAAAGTAAAAAATAACCAGCAACAAGATTGTATCACTAGGACTAAGCATCTCGCGCGGTAAATATTTTTTCACTTGTGACGTCGATAAAGTTCGTTTAAAACGACATATCCCTGGTCGGTGCTGGAAAGCATTAAATAAACTTTCGACTATATAGAAAACAAGAATGTTAATGTCCAGTTTTTAGAAGAGACAGTCTACTTTGTATATGTACATGTATAAAGTTTTTCTTTTTCGGTTTCGGAATGTCCGAAATCGACAATCAGTTGAAACATTAAAATCGTCGACTTGAACTCTTTCGAGGCGAGAACGACGACGCAAGGAGAAACAAGCGTTTAAAAATGCATAGGTCAGATAAGGCGGATTATAAATTCTCGGTGAAACGAAGATAGTGTGAGTTATAAACGCTCTCGGTTCGGTAGCAAGTTTTGGATTCTTCACTTTTGTAAAACGACGTTCAATCAATGCTTGCCATACAGCGGCGATGTAGCTGCGGTCAGATAGGGAATAAAATTAAAGACGAAATAAAAGGAGGCAAACGTCACCCAAAGAAAGATAAGGTGTGTTTAATTATTGGGACAAGTCGTCTTAGATCTTACACTTCACGATCTGTATACATATGTTAAATCCTTAAAAAAGTTAAGACAAGTCGATTCGGATATAAATTATAGCTCGTAGCGTAAGAATTTTTCTTTACGGTTGTTGTAAATTACTTGAGCTGTCTTAACTCTGGAATATTAGCTTTTGAACAATAATGAAGAGAAGTTGGAAAAAACTACATACATATGATCAATTGGCTTCACTAAAAGTTGAGAAATAGGATATCTTCTAATTGTAGTTACAACTATACTGAAGATCTGTGATGAACAAACATCAAACATCAAGGATTAACTCAACTCAGGAAGTCGAATACATTTAACCTCAGTTGGTATCATCCTTTCATTTAAGATAAGGTTCCTAGAGCAGACAAATAGTATGTACCTGTTATAAACTTATTTACGAATGCTGATGTTGGCTATAAAGGAGTCGTTGACTAGATTGCTTAGTCCACAGGAATTCTAAGCCGTATCAAATAATTTTACTTTTGAGAAAGATTTTGATCCAAAAAGGTAGATCGATCAGCTTCCTAATAAAGCCAGTATCTTTGCGAGAATGGAGGACTAAACTTTTATGGAAAGGTGATCCAAAATATTTTCTGGAGAAATATTTTTAGTGTAGTTGTGGTATACCTGCCACTATAAGCTGGACCACGTTCTTTCAACTGATTCCTTTCACATACCTGCAAGGACATAGGTTTATATTATATGAAGAGTCTCTGTCCTGTTACACTAACAGGGGCGGTTGAAAACATATATTTTAAATTGGATAAATTATAGCTACAAATTCTTATGTAGTAATTTGCAGGAAGTACGTTGTAATCTTTCCCTAAAGAATTGGCCATTCTCTCAAGGTTAAAAGGTAGTTATCGTCCTAAATAGGAAAACAGGTTTAATGACTTAATGGCGGATTTTCAATCGGAATCATCAATCGCTCGTAGGAAGCTCTCTTCTTTAGCAATTATTTAATTAAATGGATTGATGAACATCATTTACTAATATATTGTAAATAAATACTTACCATTATTAACTTCTAAGTGAGATGATACCGCATCTTTAAAATAATTATTCAATGCACTTCATGTGGGAATGCAATATGCAAGCAAATCTTCTGACTTTAGAAAATAGTGTTTCTTCTGATTTTGTTGGTGACGTATTGTGCTAGGACCTGCAGAGATGATTGTTGATTGTCTTCCATCAGTGATGACACATTTGTGCGCTCTTCCTATCGCATGGCAGATGGAAGTTATTTTGTGATCCTCAAATACTTTCTGGGTGATCATGATAAACTCAGACCATCATTGAGACTTGAGCTTTTCCAAAGCTAGTTGAACGATTCAACATCTCTGAGAATCGATTTTTTTGTCTTGTTAATCCTGATTGATTCTATTCTATTGTGAACTCTTCATTAGCAAGATCGCGCCGTTTCTCTGAACGCTTTCTTTCTAATTTAGTGTTTCAAATTTTAATTTAAGAGGAAATACGTCTTTATGCCGAGGTAATAGTGATAATAATAATTATAATACTAACAACTTATTCGCTTTGGAAAAAAACGTTGACACTGTCATTTACAATGATTGAGCAGCTTCAAACACGGTGAAACCAGGGTTTAGGTCTCGCTCAGTTAAGTGCAATTCCTTCCCCTAATTAATTAGCAGATACGTTTATACTTGCTGCAATGCAAGTTGGTACAATTCCCGACTAAAATATAATGTAATATCCGGCGGTGGTTCTGTCCGGGTAGTATTCCTAAGTAAGAATTGTTCACCACTTAATTACAACGCCAGGTAGTTTACGGGAGACATACCAAAAATTTCATGTTTATAAGTAAATTTGTTATTTGAGATATTTAGTTATTTATACAAGAGATATAAAGAAAAGCAGTTAGTTTAGATTTGTCAAAGCGGAATATAGAAGACATTTTTTGTTGTTGTGTATTTCTGAATTAAACAAAAATCTCGAGCTATATTTCAAATTGAAATAATTATTTGAAGTATCATCACAATCATACCAGTTCTTACTTCGTTAGGCGATTGCTATAGGATCTTATTGTCTCAATGTAAGGTCGTGCATAGTTTATGAGAGCACTTAATCAAGAATTTGCTTTAGATTGGATGTCACAGGGCGCCTGTGACGTCCTTACAACAAGCAATTAAGATTCTAATATGTAATTAAGAGGATTATTGTATAGCAAGGTGCTTTGCTTCCAGAAAGAGGCTTGAAAAGATAATATTTTAGAATAAACTTAAAAAGACTGTCGCAAATACAAATACAGGGGTAAGTAGGAATTAATCGAATTACGTCATTCCCTTGCGAGTAATGAACTTCTATCTTATATGTATACATGTATTCTATTTATGAATGATAAATGTTAACAAAAGTTTCGTTTCAGCGGACAATAATAAATTTTACAGTTCTGTATTTACTGCTGTATCTTCTCAAAGACGTTTTTACTGGAACCTGATTCCCGTTTGCTCATCTTCGCACAGGAAATAACAGCAGAAACGTGAAATCTTCATCGTGATTGATTTCGTCTTTCGAAGAAGTAATTCTGACCTGAAACTGTTTTTATTTGTTCGTTCGTCATTGACGTACACATGCACCTGTACGGTTTCGTTTATTTTCTTCCCTGGAGATAGTAGTGGCTCTGTCGTTCTTCGTACAAAGTTGACATTGAGAAATACTGTGCGCCGGAATCTTTTAATTAGTTTACAGCTGCTTAAAATACAGTTGACATAAATATTGAAACTAATTTCATTAGCTACAAGCGGGCTTACTCAGAGTACCGTATCTAGATTTTGTTGCCGTTGAAAAATTTAACGAAGGTATTTATTACGTATTGTTTCAATCATCTTTTATTATTTGAAGCGGCCACCTAAAATCGAATGTCTCTTAACCACATTTTTAGTTTGAGATGTGTGTTTTCTAAGAACATCATCTCTTTAAATAAGTCCTAAAATTTCCTTCTAAAATTTTGAGAGCCAAATTTACAAAATCTTAGTCTATAAAGGCAGGGCAATGAAAAGGAACATGTGTTCGTTCCAGAAAATTAGTCTAAATAAGAATTATCCAATGTGAGTTGAATTCATAAGCTGGTGTAGATTCTGACAACAAGGATGATACAAGGGTTAATACAAGTACACTGATCTATTTAAAAACGCATAATATGCTTGGAATCAGGAGGGTTTAGCGCTCTCATAAGTTACTGTTCTCAGCTTAGATAAAGTGTGAGTAGGTACTATTTTGTAAAGAATGCATAGAGGATGATTTTTATTTTTTGCAAGGAGCGGTAATTAAATCTTCATTATTTGCAAACGTATATTAAGCAGTATAATGAAATTAGAGTTATAAGCCTTCACAATAAATCCCTTTTAACTCGATTCAGCGACGTTCCTAACTCGAAAAACATCCTTGGATCTCCTCTGAAGTTCTTAATGACACGCATCACAGTCGTTTAAATCTTCTTCTTCTTCGAAACGGGTCCCTTTGATCTGACTTTTAATTTTCGAGAAGAGAGACGCATGGCATAAGGTGAGGGCTGTAAGGGTCTTGGGGGAGTGTAATAATACCTTTTGCAGTCAAAAACTGCCGAATAATTAACGTTTTAAAATTTTCCTCAGCAAATGCCGGGCGAACGCGGACCATCATCGCTCGCAAACGCTTCAAAACTTGGAGGTGAAACACAGAATTGACTCTGACAAGCAGGTATAAATTTGCGATGAATCATACCTCTGATATCGAAGGAAGCAATAAACATAGCTTTGATTTTCGATTTTGCAATCTTGTCCTTCGTTGGTCACCGTTCTTCGTCCACCATCCACTGGTACAGCTCTATCTTCTGGTCTCAGGATCGTAACCCATGATTCATCTCCAGTCACGCTCATTCCTAACCAACCTCACTCCTATGCTTCAATGAGCTGCAGATTTCTTTGTACATTGCTAAACGCTGTGGTCGTCTGTGAGTACTTTGGAAACGAATTGTGCGCAGAGGTTTCTCATCCCAAAATCGTCATGTAACATGATTCGAATTGTTCCTTAGTTAAAACCAATTTTTGCTGATAACATGCGAAGCCCTAACCGATAATCGCTGCTCACGCATGTAAGCAAACACACCCATTCGTTGACGTATACTTTTGATAACAATTCTTCGCTGTAGGCAGCTTGCAATTTTCGCAAAATTTCGACTGGTTTTGTTCGCCTAATTTCACTAGAAACTTGATGTTGATTCATCGCTCTTTCCTCACGTTGCTAATTTCTTCGATCGAGAGTACTCAACACCACAATCTCAAAAGTTAATATAATGGAAACTACAAAAAGGAATTGGCTTGAAATTTGCAACACAGGCTACATAAGGCTTACCGACTACAGTGAAAGAGTTGGGAGCGCCTTGGTGTTGCAATCTTAAATGGAAACAGAAAGGTCGCGTTGTTTGATTACCTCGTTCTTTGTAGGTTTGCTGAAGCGCGAAGTTGGAGTAGATCGGTGTTTTGGACTGTAGGCCAAATCTTACACTTCAACAATATTTTTCCCGTTGTAGGTGTTAACAAAATACACTAATTGTACCTCACAATTTAATCAAATTGTTCGTTACAATGTGCTTAACCACTAATTTACAAATTTAACTTGAAGAAATACACGGCGCACTTAACGGCTACTTACTTACTAAATAATTGATTAATTTAAACGCGGTTGAATTTGTTGTAATCTCCCGAAATATGATACTGGTGTACCCGAATGATTTATTGCCCGAATTGGCTTTGTTAGACCGAGTCTTGTACTCCAGTCCTACAATGTAAAACCGAAACCTTTTGACTGACAAATTGCACCCCTCATCTGCAATCATCTACACTTAAAGAAGGTTCGCGGGGTGGTGCTAAAAAATGGTAAGTATTTCCCTATTGGTGCAAAAGTGAAAGTTTAGAAATAGAAATTAAGGGAAAGTACATGAAATGGAATTTTGTAGAAAGTTAGGGTGAAAACAAGATAATAAAGTTACAGCTGGTGTCCCTTCTAGGTAAAGGGGTACTAAAATCGGTTCCGATGACATTGCATTTGACAACTTAGATTTACGTGAAACATAACAACGGAGATACATTGTTCACCATAAAACTAAAATACAAAACATACAAAAAATACAAAATATACCGAGGTCGTTAAGAACTTTCGGGATCGAATATTTAAAACCTTTATTTAATGTTTCTTGACTTTGTATTACTAAAAATAACGCACACTATTCAACATTCTTTCAATTAGATAAAAGTACTGACACATGCTTTGTCTAAGCAGAGAACAGTAGCTTGTAACAGGGCTAAATTCTTTTGATCACAAGTATAGAAGAGATGCACGAGAAATGGTAGAGTTAATAGTATGTGACACAAATTTTTGGTCTCTGGTTTTATGCGCTTTATTGAGATCAGATCAGATAAAGTGAATTTTTGTTCAGGTCATTTCATTTCCTTTCCTTTCCTCTTTTTGGAAGAAAACGAATTACATACTTTAATGTAAATATGATATCGACTATCTATAACCTTGCTATCCAAAAATGGTGGCTAATTTTACAATATTGTGAACGTGTGATGTACATATGTACATATACCATATTTTCAGCAGTTTTTACGGAACAAGCAAAATGGTTACTTCAAATTACAACTTTCAGAAAACAATTGTGAAAAATTCTTACGGACACAACATTGCGGTTTATCGTTATAGTTACTAAACTTGCGTCTAGGTGCTCTCTCTGTTCTTATTCGGTAAATCATAAAACACTACTTGATGAATTGCAATGCTGATTATTACTTTCGTTGTAAATGTATCTCATACCATCTAAGTATATATAAATGCAGATCTATTCAATAAAATTACCTAAACAATTACATAAATAGCGAGATGATGTCATTCGAAATGGACAGAAATCCAAACAGCAAATTACTAAATGGCGATTATGAAGTTAGCTGTGCCGCGTTTGCGCCATATAAGGTTTAAAAGTAAACGGGCCAATTGTATTTGTACCAGATAAAACAAGATTTCTTCTGTGTTTCACTCTGTCTTGTCTAGACGAATGATGTTTCACATATATCGTTTTATTTGCATTCTATCGCCGTTGCTCAACCGTAGGACATTTTTTATGGTTTTCGCTGGAAAATCGACATTAAGACGCGTGTCCATCTTCTTTTACCATTAACTGTTATCGTTAAATTTTATTTCTGTGTAAATAATGGCGCATTTGATGGTAATATACTGACATGGAAGTCACTTAAGGATATTTATTTTATAGGCTTTTAACAGATTCAAGACGTCATTTTTCAACTTTGTAGTCCTTGGCGCTTCAATACTTTTACCGCCACGTAAATAATTGGATACCGTTTTAATGGCAAAAATGGTTAATAAGGAGTAAAATGGGGTATTTAAAACTCAAAACATGACCTTGGTTGATAATTAACATTAACAATTATGCACTCAGTGAATGGTAATTAACGATGCGAACCGTATACTGCGGAATTTTCTAAGAGGATACATTGATGAAATTTTAATTATACGTCCAAAATGAACGGAACTTAATTGCAGGAGCCATAAGCGTTTTGGACCTTTTCGTTCAATTAAACAGTTACATGTAATAGAAGTCAAAGTTAACATGAGCTTGTAGGAGTTCGTACATTAAAAGCTTGCTTTTACATACTGGATTTTAACCAACAACAATTTGGTGCTAAGTAGTATCAGTCAATTGGGCGCCAACAATTTAGAAATTCTGTGCAAGAAAGAAATTCGGTACCGACTGAATTAATTTAATTCCATTATATTACTGGGGAATTTGAGTACACTCGCTGTAGGTTAAACAATTTCATATTACAGAAATGGAACTCCTAAATGTTAAAGAAGAGTTCTGCAATTTTTACCTCAGACTTATATATTTTCTTAATTTACAACAACAATTTCATGCTAAATGAATATTGAGATTTCGGTGGCTATAAACATGGGACTTTATTACGAAAGAATTTTAATAAAATTTTAATTAGATGCTGAATATGCACGCTTTCCAATTGCTATTAAAAATTCCTAGCATTTTTTGATAACGTTTTAAAAGCTTGGAGTGGTAGAGAAGTTACAACCAGGAAGCTGTTTTAAAACTTCTGACAATGCTAAACCATTTAGTTCCGCTTTTCTTGCTGCTACCATCAACGCCGGCTATCTTGCTTGCATCTAAAATTGAAATATGTTTATAAATGTATATACAGATAATGAGTACGCTTTAGCTTGATTTCGCGGATGAAACTTTTTCTTAATACATTATTCCATTTATTCCACAACGATGAATTAGTATAAAATCGTCATCAAGAATTACTCAGCGAAATTGTACGTCTATCACTTATTAGTTTCTATGTCCACAAACTATACTCAAACTGTTCTTAAATTCTATAACTAAGAAATATGTTGTCAGTTTTATAGTGTATCTTTTAATCACTTTGCAAAGAAACATAAATTATACTTTTACTTGGATGCCTACAATACAGATGATCTATGTCATACAATTAGCTGAACAGTGTTTAATATTATCAAATAGTAATGAGTTTTGGTACGAACAATACGCATTAGAAAACATAAGATCCATCAAAGTTTCTCTTCAGTATTTAATTGTACTTGTATTTATACAGGTAGTCAATTTATTCTTAGAAGTGATAAGTAGAAAGAAAACGATTTCCATAATAAGTAGTTATTGATTTTATACATAGGTATACATATGTTTTTGTATTATAGGTTCTCATAATAAGCATCGAAGTGGAGAAATTATCTCTGGTATTAAATGAATTTCAGAGCCGTTTAAAGTTTAGTGTACTTTCGTCGTGAACCGAATTTGGTGAAAATAGCTGTTTAATATGTTCACAGTTTTATATCAATAAATCTTAAGGCAAAAGTTACCATCTAACACGACAAATATACCATGACGGCCTTTCTCTTAAAATCCGTCCATTGGCAATTCACAATGCCTATATCTTATTCCTGTTATTGGTACGAAATGTGCTTCTACTAAATTTGTTCTTTGCTAATACAGTGCTGTGGAAAACATAGATAATCACTTAAGTGAGAATAGCGATCGTGTTTTCGAGAGCCAAAATTTAATAAAATATAATATAATACAATATAATATAATATATCTAATGTAGAAGACTCTCTATAAACGACCTAATAATAAAATTAGGTTCGTTAATGGGCAGTTAACAAGTAACCGTGCAAAAGCCTACAAAGTAAGCACAATTTGCATATGCCAATAATCCTGTAGGAAATGTTGACTATGTCAATCGCAAAACGCAACTGCAGACTAATTAGTTTCGTCCTCATTAGGACTCGTCAGTACAGTATATCGTTCTGCGAGTGACACAGCGAACATTTCCAGGTGATACATCGAAATCTGAAGTGAGAAGTCAAAATGAGAATTCCAAGTCGAATTCAAAATGTTTTAGTTTTTATTTCAGTTCTATACAAAGGCGTATAACTCGCACGTAACGCAAAATTTTGAAATTTCTCCAATCGTGATCAGTTTCACAAACAGTGTTTTTATAATCTCTTCCCAACTGATTCTTGTTTCCTTGAATGCGATCAGTATTACTTCCTTCACACAGATATACATTTTTCTACTGTCGATAGGATTAAGTAAACTAATTATTTTATATCATGTTATGTTATAGTCCAAATATAATATATTGAAAATAACAGTTTAAAAAAACAATTTATTAAATTCAAATACATATCATACTATGAGTGGGATATATGGTGAGGTGGAATACATATAGGCTTAAAACTAAATACAAATTCCATTTTGAAAGGCATAAATAAGTTATTTGCGTTGCACCGAAAAGATGCAAGATGGCTGAAAGAAGGGTAAGCTGCTTCAAAATCCTGTTGTGGGGTTGAGGATTTTCTATTAGTACTTAGTTAGTGATTAGTTCGGAGTAGGATACTTGAACTGGGGCGCGAACAGAAGAAAGCATTAGTATAAACATGAAGGCTTATTCAACATTGCTCAAAGACGAGACTACTGCCATAACTATAGGGGCGTAAACCATAATGGAGGAATGGAGCCAGAACTTATGGGTTTATACTACTGCAACCAAGCAGCAAGAACAATTCAGAATACGTACAATATTAAGTACTCACACAAATGCAAGGAAACAATGGTGGACAGAACACAATAGAATGAGTTCATCATGGGAAGCTTCTAGGGTCCGAACCCATATGTAAAATTTTGTATGAAATTGTAAGAACTGAGATGAAGAACCAGCTGAAGGAACGATATATTAAACACTTGACTAAAGTAGTTTCCCATGTTACAGACTACAATTTCTGTTAACGAGTGGAAGGAACTCCACGGTGCCGGCTTAGTGAAAGATTGTTTCTTGTTCTCTGTGAATGCCAGTAAATGAACAATATAAGATTCGATTTCTGCAGCCAGAAGCGGTAAAATAGAATTCCATTAGCACGCTGAAAGGTTTCATTAGGAAATTCGATCTTATGGAATGCACTATCTAAGGAGGCACAATAAGCCAATAAACTCCAGTGCGCTGAAAGACAACACCGCACCATTTAGAAAAGGAAAGAGGGTGAAAGTAAGAAAAAGTCTAGTTTTCTTGTGGACCATAAATTATATTTGAAAAAGTCGTTGTTGAAAAGCTAAGAGGCCCACAAGATAACTTTTATTCCAGAAACTATGAAAGAAATTGGGATGAAGTTAATTACGATCTGTTATTACATATTACTTTTTAAAACCAATCTCGCACATACTGGAAGTCAAAATTTAAATCATAAATGTGGTTATTAAGTGATCACTAAGAAACTAAAATTCTGATCATCTTTACATTTCTTTTAAAGCTAAGGACCATTTTGGTTCCAGGTGGATTACGACGTTAAATATTGTCATAGATAGTGATTTCTAAGATTGACCTGATATCGCATAGTTTCCATTTTCAAGTGTCATTAGCACGATTAAGTAATCGGATAATAATTTATATCTTTATCCTTAAACAACTTCACGCACATGATTGCCTTGCGGCGCCAATTTGATATTTCTATTCGTCCATTTCTTGCACTCCGCACACAGCTACGTTTTTTACATATGTTACATAGTATAATAGTTAAAGCGCAAAAATTATTGTGATACTGGTGGATTGCGAAGATATTCGCCTCCAATATTCAGCTTTGAATAAGGTGATAAAATGTACATATATGTATACGATATCCTCCCATTTTTTACAATATTTACCTTTAATAAAGAATAACTATCGAAATCGGTTTTAACGCTGTTACGTTTTTTTTTTCATTCGCGCGTACCGTGATTTCTGTCGTTCTAATTGTTGCTTTTATTTAATCTTTGCTCGTGGCCTTGGGAGTCATCTTGCGGTCGATATCCTTACGTTATCGATAACTTATCGATTTTCACGGTGGAGTGAACCTACATGCATAACTAATATCCGTTTTCCGTTTGCTGTATCTTCGGGGTTGGGTCAGAGGATCGTAGACTTTGGTAGAGTAAACACGTTGTTTCGTGAAGTGAATTACCTTCCAAAAGTTTTGTTCGTTTGAACATTTCGTTGGATATTAGGGGAAAATACTTCGCAGTTTCGTTGCCTTATTATCGTTTCTGGATCGCCAAACCGGCGCGGCGTCGGGTTTTGATGAAAGCTCGAAAGGACCCATTAATCTCGGACTAGAAGCACGTGTGACATATGTAGCCATTTTGTGTGTTTTACCCCGTTATAACGCTAAGAGGTTAGCTCTATCCTGTGTAGTAATCGTATTCTTAGAATTCTTTGTTTCTTTAGGGATTTTAATATCGGGGCCGTTTCAGTTTTGGATTGTTGTTAGTTTTGGGGCGTTTAGTTTTGGGCCATTTTTATTTCGGGCCGTTTTTATTCTTATCCGTCTTAGTCTTGGCTGCGTTAATCCTGGCCGGTTCTTGTCCCTTTAATTAACCATCTGGGTCGTTCTAATTTTATATTGGAAGGACGAAAGACGGGAGAACGGAGAGACGATCCCACATTGCCGCCAATCGCCGAGGCAATATACTGCTAAGTTCCTACCATCAACTTTTGTTCAGTTTCATTCAGTTTTATTCTTCTTTCAATTATTAGAGTCAGTAAATTTTGGAATCCTACTTAAATTAACCACACGATTTTAAGAAACAATTCACCTGTATGGTTGAAATGAATGCTTCCCACAATTTCACATAGGTGAAATTTATACTGTGAAATTCTTGTATAGCAGCAAGCTGATCGATATCGTTCACCTGTTTTTGGGTTGAACTAAGATTCATTTCTTTTAGTTAATAATTTGATTCCCTTTTTACGCTCCATCTTAGATTAGTACCTATATTATTGAATAGTTTACTGGATCATTATCAATGTTGCCTTCTTTTGTTTATGAGTTGGTTGGAGGCAAATCCAATCAAATGGTACGCTTTGCAAAACGCTCATGGAAATGACGATGTCCATCTCAAGTAGATTATCGTATGGACTGGTATTTTATATGAGGACATTTCAGAAGTGTAAGAGGAAAGGAAACGGTTCCTTTTTCATCAATGGCAATTTAACTTCGGCTTTGTATTTGCAGTTATTGCAAAATCAAATTATATCTGTTTGTGCTACGCTCTATCCACATGGAAACAACGAACACCTTCTCAATAACGGTATCTGGTTTCAGTAAGATGACGCCTCACCGCATTATGGTTAAATGTTCGTCAATATCTGGATATCGTTTTCCCAAATAGATGGATTGGGAGACGAGGAAACATTGAGTGGCCAGCGCGTTCGCCTGATTTAAGCCCTCTAGAATGTTTTTTTGGCGATACGTTAAAAATAAAGTAAACAAACATAAGCTCAATGAGATCGAGCATTTACAAATCCGAATTACCAGGGCAATACAAGAAATTCCCCGTGAACTTTTAGAGAATTGTATTCGGGGTGTTGTAAATCGATTGGGTCTATGTCAAATTACAAATGGAGGACAATTTAAGCAATTATTTTAATTTACTTAATTATTAATTTGTTTTTAATGATAAGATTGTACCCGATAACTTTGCTACAAATAATTTTGTCTATCTTAGATGTAGCTAACACTTATTAAATACTTGAACTGATGTTTCCTTCTAAATATGTTATTAAATAAATTAAAAAAGAAACATAAATACTATTTTAAAAGAAAAAATCTCTATCGAATGGTAGAGTAAAATGAACAAGTTCCCATTCAAAAAAATTACGCGGACAGGCGTCACTCAAGCTTTGTAAAATGTAGATAGAAATGTCATAAAAAGCTTTTGTATTGAACCTAATTTTCTAAAATGAATATTAACGAGAATAAATCCCCGTCTCCATACTTTTCACTAACCCTGTATAACTAGTAATTTTAATCCAATATAGTTCAGACATTCAAAAGAGTGATTGATAGATGATAGGTAATGCAGGATTTTCGCTCTTCAACATATGTAATATGTATTACATTGAATGGGAGGTGGTTGAAGGATTTGCGAAGCGAGGATGATTAGAAGATGACTAATGTGGATTCTAATGATGTAGCTGTATATTTAATACTTTGAATTTAATTTGGAGGGGTGGCATTGGATTGTAAAATATAAAGTTTGTACTACACTGGGTACCCAAAATAGCTACTATATGACCACCTTGAAGTTGTCTTTACGTGGTGTTCTACAACAGAAAAGGATGGATTAGCGACTAATATAAATCGAAAGAAATATTTCATCAGACTATGTGTTAACAGCTCAAATTATTGAAACCATTTAGCGAAGATTTTCCGTCTCACACCATTATACCAACTAATGAAGAAGATGATTAACGGAAAGCTTCTATGTTTTTGCTTTTAAGGAAGCCTTGCTAAATGATCGCAACAGAGAAGAGGCATCTGTATTTGACATGTTAGCGACCACTAGCAATTCAAACACAATGTTCTTAGTTCTTAGCTCTTAGTTAGTCCTTTGATATGTTGAATATGCAGTCATACGATCAGACACATATCCATGAACAACTCAATTCCTCTAAATAAATAGTACAGAATTGTGGATTTAATGTCAGCTAACGATCGTATAATTACTCTTAATGAACCGTACACATCATCGAGCGTGATTGAGTAGAAATTTATGGTCGCAATTAGCGCATACATGATTACTTCTCTTTCGGATTCCACCGTTGCGGGATCCTACCCACCTTTCATCGGTATTATTAGATATAAATTAGAGCGAATCGCTAGCTTCAGCATAAGGAGGTCGCCGATTAGAGAGAACTAAGGTGATTCTAGCTACTGAGCCGACGACGTGTAAAATCGACGACTATTAAGTGTTTTACGTTCACAGTCGTGATTCGATTAAAATTTTAGTGCAATTAAATCGGAAACTATAAATTATGAAATTGCTACTGTTTGAGTTGTTGCCGGTGATGGTACGACTGGGCGCAATAAATTATATAGCGTAATTAATGCTTAACGAATAGCACGCCGGAATCCTTGTAAATTAGGTACTCATCTTGATGGACGTCTTCTGTGAGAAAATGTTGTGGAGAAGTGTTTAACTTCGACAGTAAAAAGTCTTAATTATAAGAAGCCAGAAAAGCGCGGAGATGCGATGCAATTAATTCCGATCTTTTTCGATACGTACGCTAGAAATAAACAGCTAATGCCACTGCGGCAAACGAAAAGTCGTTTTCTTCTTATTTGCGAAAGTTAGTATTAACTAACTAACTAACGCAATTATACAACTTAATTATAAGTGCGATGACTGTGTTTATTGCGAAAACAAACATCTATGCCTTGAATGATTCCATATGCACTTACGTTTCCTTACAGAATGAACTGGACATAAAGCTTATTGTAACCAAGCATTAATAGCTGGTCTAGGGTTGAACCATACAAATACAAAGACTTTTCTATGGAGGCCCTGACGATAGTACATTCACGCCGAATACAAATGTAGGGTAGTCCAGGGACAATTAAAACTGGGGACACTAGAAACATCCGTTACATTAGACGTGTTTCGCGGTTTAAATCGTGCGCACTCATGGCAGTCCATCGGTCACTGCCACCATTTCAGAATATAAATGTATGCCTCGAGTAATGTGTTCTGACGCCATATATAAAACGTTTTGCGAAGCTGGAGAAAGTGTGATACAAGAAAGAATACATAAGTAAGTATCAAGCTTCAATAATTTTTATTTATTTGTTTAGTATATCTGCTTTAGTCAGAAAAGTTTAGATTTTTTGCCGTTACACGGAATTAATAAAATATTTGAGTGTTAAAAATGCTTAAAAATGTGGGGACAGTCGAAACGCTTAATTCAATTGTGCGTTTATCTTTTCCAGAACCACCAAATATTGACATTTCGGTATCACAGGGCACCAGCAACATATATATAACGGGAATCAGTGGCCCTGTGTCAAGAACAAACACCTTAACAGCTACAGTTTTACCAGAAATTGCTATGCCGCTGCCGAAGGCACTTCCTGGAAAAACAGCTGGTAGACGGAAAACTAGTAAGTTTGCAATTTATGCCGACACTCCTGAGAAAAATGCTATTCAAAAGAAATACGAAGAGTAAAAGAAAAAGCAAATTAAAAAAACTTAAGGAGTTAGAAGATGAACCGAAAGCAGTTCGACGGTCAAATAAAACCAAACAACGTTAGAACGATAAGAAACAAAGAGACCGCCAAGAATAAAATTGTTAGCCTCTAGTTTGCCTGGAACCATATGGTAACAGCTAGACGGAGCAAATATGCGGTATGATGAGTAAAGTTTGATAAAAGAGTTGAATAATAAAATTCGTAGAAGTGACAACTTGAATCCGGTTTACATTACTTAATGATAACACATCATCTACTCTTTTAGTCATCTGTCTTTTGACCTCTGTAATATAATATTATATCATCATCAGAGCTGCTCTGGATCTGAGTTCAAAGTTGAATACAGTGTACTGTGCACCACTCCCCACGTTTTGCTTCGTCATAAAAGCTCGGTACGTCGTACATATCATAATAATAGGGAGAAGTTAATTGATACTTCACCGCCGTCGTTATCTCAGCTCGTTCAAGCTGCCACTTCCCCTTTAATGAAAATCGTAAAAGAAGCAATCCGCCATGACGCTGCCATACCCTCTCAGCAAGAGTCTATTTATTGTGTGATCTAGCTTTATTGTTGGCCCGATTATCAATGGATGTGTTACGGTAAATTTGTCACAGTGTTCTGGTATTGTTACTTTTCGCCTCTCGCTCAACTGCTGACGTGCAGATGGCGCCCCGCTTTCGTAGGTTTTTGATTTAATTCGTGTTTGTCGAGGATATGCACACACAGATATTCTGCTTGCCGCGTTCGGTTGAACAGGTCGTTTTTCGTGAATAGGTTGTTCCGTTTTCGCTTTAAAGTCTCGTTTGTCGAGGTCATATAGGCGAATTCGACTCTGGGAAGTTTAATATTATCGTTGTGTGAATTTAGAAGTTACGTTTACCCAATTTTACTGTTCGAACTATCGGCCACGTTGGGCGTTTGCTTTTCCCTCTATTGGAGGGGACTAGTAGAGGACTAGTAGAAAGCTAAGATTTATTTTTGGGAACATATGAGAACTTTACGAATATTTAAGAATTATCGTAGAAGCTAGAAGCCGATTATTTTATTTTAACACCAGGTGTGAGGAAATGCGCCGTCTTTGACAGTTTCTGTTTCGATAGCGACTACGTCGTACGAGAGTTGACAACCGAAAACACGTTACCGCCTTTATTTATATTTTTGTTTCGTTGAGTTTTGGGAAAATTCTCCAGAATTATTTAATTAATTTAGTTTTAGTAAGTCAGGGATTTATGTTTGAGTGAAAAGGGGTTTTCTTAATTTTGCTATCTTATAGTTAACGATTTAGTTAGATATTTATTGAACGAAATATTCGATTTTGTTTTAGTATTTTAAGGTAATGTGTAATGTGTTTGTGAAGCGCCTGGAATTCCAACGCTTACCGAGAGTTTTGTACGCGTTATTTAAGTACGATACGAAGCTAACTCATTTTCGAGTAACTTTGCGAATAAAGAATCAGTTCAGATAATCCTCGTCTCACTTACCAACGAAGCTAAATGGTCGCTCTGACTTCAGAAACTTAGATGAGATCCAGTTTATAATAAGAGAGTGGCGCCTTCTTACTAATAAATTCTCGAACTTGAACCTACGCCGTTTCCATTGAGCTAGTACGGCCTGGATTTCCATTTTTATAACCAACTAAGTTGGATATTCGAATGGTAACGACTAACGTGCTTATCGATTACGTTTCCAATTTTTCCTTTTATTATTAGTATTTTACCAAAAGTTTTTGAAGCCAATAACAGATGTCACAGCCCAATTAGCTCTTATTACGTAGCTTAGGTAAGATCGGAACAATATCTAAATATATACAGTTCCTTATTTTAGGACAGCCATGAGGTAGGGATATTTACAATAATCAAAATAAAGTAAAGCAAAGGTTTATCATCAAATCCTTGCTGCTGAATTTTCAAGCTATGCTTTAAACAAAAGAGTTAATTTTATTTAAATGATGTATTAAATAGAGATTTAAAGCAGGACTAAAGCAGATTCAAACGGAGATTAAAATTGGCCCCGAATATCGGCCTTTATATATTCCCCGCGTGACGTCAATCACTGACCTAGATCGTTCTTCGTTGCGTACCAAACGTTCATTCGACGAGGAATCAACTTCAGACCAATTTTTATCTCCTCATCCAGCAAAACAGTCGTCTTTTGTTAACAACGCACCGCA
Source organism: Chrysina gloriosa (assembly GCA_038088585.1). NCBI lineage: Eukaryota > Metazoa > Arthropoda > Insecta > Coleoptera > Scarabaeidae > Chrysina > Chrysina gloriosa. Next base: position 21,510,169 of record CM076090.1, read on the forward strand.
ACATACAACGTATTGAATAAAATGTCGGTACAAATATTTACATGGATTCAATTTGGATATAATTTGATTCATAAACTACGACGTTATTAATTAGTCAATACAATTTCATCCGTCACGTTTCAATACGTACACTCTAAGCGTAATGCCGCTTATAAGGACATGTCCAGAAGTACTTACATGTAATACCTAAAAGCGCAAAAACCATATTAAACCTATACTTGAAGCGGCATCCTCTAAAGTTCTAATTAAAATATCGTATTGCGACGTATTTAGAAAAATATCGAAGAAACTTGTTCGCCATAGATATCCAGGTATTAGTTAATGTCACGTGATAATTAACTACAAAATAAGAGCACGGAAATATTCCATCTCGTATATTTTGCGAGCGCGTATGATTTCCATTTTCTGGTTCAGCAGAAGCAAGTCAATACTACAAAATGTGCTGCTACTGACGTAGGTTAAAAGCAAATTATAATAAAAGATATAAGTGTTGGTTCGCCACTCCCGTTTCGGTTGGTATTTTCTTGTAAATCGAGAGCTCAATTAAGGAAAGTTAAATTATTAAAGGGTACCGCCTCCAACACGCAGCCACTATAATTTCATTTATATAGATGGCAATTAAAATATTTTATTTCTCGTTATTTCAGCGCTGTATGCTTTAACTGCTACTTACTCGTTGCTAAGTACATATCTCCTGTAATTATATTATATATTTAATGATACGTTTTAATACGAAAGAAAATTAAATCGTTGCGGTTACAATGATTTTCGAAGCACCAAATTTCAATCGGAAAAAATGCGAAATTAAGTTTCTGACTTTCCAATTTAATTGGCTTGAAATTGATAGAAGGGCACCAACTAGAAACAATTATTTTAATCTATGCTAACCTAATGTAACGTGTAATGGCGATGGTAGATAGTGTTATGGTATTATAGTAAAATTATTTATAAAATTCGAGAATGTACACAGGACACATTGGGATGCAACAGGGACGGGATACTAGGAAAGAAATGAGGCAGCTTGAGGAAAGACCCGTGCATTGAACGCCAACTCACAATCAGTGTAGTTGCTAAACATAGCCAGGAAATAACGGTTCCTAGTTTCTTGTACATACATATATACGCTTATAAATACTACGCCGGGGATATTAGTCTCAAATGACGGTCATCAGAAGTACTAAGGGCGGAGATGCGAGTAGAAGATAAAGAGTTTTATTATCATTGTTATTGTTGTTGTTGTTTGTTGTTGGCTCTTTTGTAGAGCTTCGCGATAAGACAGCTTCCATTGTTGGAACTGTCCGTTTCTAGACCACCACTGAGACTCCTACATAGGCACGAAACGGTCTCGTACTAATATTAAATGTTCTCTCATTACTAGTTTATCTATGCAAATAGTTTTTATGCGTTCCTAGAAAGTAAATAACTGCGTAAAAGTAGCCAACTACTTTGTAAATTCCACGTAAATAACGTTGTTAAATGTTATAGTGACTGCTTGGTCCACAATCAAGTACCGATATGCTTGTGTAGATTAATTACTTGAACTAGAGTAAAATAAGTAACGTGTCAACGATATAAAAATAAGAATCCCTCATAGCGAATTAACCGCCTCAAATTGCCTTTTCCGTACCTTACTCTAAAAAAATCGGTCACAGTTATAAATAACACTTCAGAATGTATATATTGACAGCCAAACAAGGTAATATCAGAGTCCATTGCTTCAGCAATCTTTCACCGTACATACTGAAAAAGAATTGTAGGTTATTGCATGAAGAATGGGGTGTATATTCACATTAGTGACTGTTACACTTACCGCTGATTGGTTAATTGGAATGATAATTTTATATAGTACTAAAAAACGCAATTGTGATGTTTATGTGGTATGTTTTCTTGTTCCATTAATATTTTGAAATTGATTATTGTATAGTTGTCAGAATGATTCCCTTCTATAATGAGTAAATTAATAAAATAACTTCAAGAAACCTAGAAATTCTGATTGAAGCTAACTTGTTGGAATTAAGATTAGATAATTCTGTTTTTGTAAAGTATTTCTAATTATGTTTGCATTTTCCTTTTCTGTCCAGGCCTGCACAATTAAAAAGGAAAGGCAAAATTGTTCACAGTGTACAGGAGTTTTTACTTGTATTACTTGTAATGTAAGTATGAAAAATTATAATTAAGGAGATCAAACTACCACCTGTAATGTTAATAGTGTTACTATTAACTATATGTATTTCTAGCTAACTTTTTTTTTCAAATTTATAACTAAAGCAAGTGAAATAGCCAAATCATTACTTAAAGAGCGAAATTGCAAAAATGTGATTAAAGAGTTGAATGAAGATGAAAGCAAAACCATTCGTTGAATTTTCCACTAATTTTTCTGACGAACATATACAGTGCCTTCCGAAGATTGTAGGTGCCTCAACTAATGAAATAAGAATATAATTCATTAGTTGTTTGAAATGGTGCCGGTATGTAGAAACTTATCAAATTGCCTGCAAATGTGTACAAAAGTAAATAAGTAAATCTAAACAAAAAATTCTTATATCAAAAATTTTTGTCGAAACCTTAATAATTTTGTTTAAGGGTTACGGAAAGGATGTTGTCTTTATAAAATATATGTAGTTATATTTTCACCGACGAAGGGTATCTGAAAAAGTTATTTTGACGTTCTGTATATATACAGCAATTAACTCCCGATTTGTTTTTGATTGATCTGAAAGTGGTAGAGAAGAGCATATTTAAAAGATATACACATAAGCCACGAATCATATATACACATTTAATTAATGAAAAGTTGAAATTAATACGGTGCTCTAATGTAACCTTTAAATGACACAAGTAAATGAAACTGATTCATCAAGACAAAATTTAGAGGAAACTATTGTAGTATGTCAGTGTGTATAAGAAGAGAGAGAGAGAGGAATTGAGAAATTAAGAAAAGGCATGGAACACGAAACTTGTGATAAGTGTAAAGAAAAGGACCAGCAAATATTGGAAACAAAGGGAGAAGAGAAATCCTAAAGAGCTGATTATTTCATATCTATAACAAAATTTGTGGAAAGTACTTTAGCGGAATATAGTGAACAAACTGAGTAAATCAGTGTATCAAAGTCAGATTGAAAATGAATTGTATTCAGAGAAGAATCTGTGAGGAGGAAGTAACGTTACTGAAAAAATATGTCAGAAAATTAGAATAACGGCTTAGTAAACCAATACAAAATTACTTTACTCGGTAAGTAGACATCAAACTAAAACTGAAACGGAATACAAACGAATACAGATTAATGCCCACAACTTTGATTGAAACAGGATTGAACAGGATTGAAGGATGAAGGTATCTACTTAGACGATTAATATAAATAGAAGTAGTACAGCTAGTGACACTAGAATAAAGCAGGATAATATAATAATATAAATATGGTAGTTTCAGGAATATATAGATCACCGTCAGGTCAACATATTTTTAGAAAAAAATGGCACTGTGCTTTCAGACATCCAACAAGACTTTCCTGATCGACAAATTGTGGTGATGGGAAACTTTAATATGGATTTTTCACAATGTTCTTTGGAGGCTAGTTGCGTAGAAGATATTTTGAAGCGTTGGGTTAACAAACCAGTTTCAGTATCCATCCAGAATTTCCAAAGTAACTGAAACGGTTATAGATAATATGTTTGTTGACATAATTGTAACAAATAAGGCTACCAGGAACTATCATTTGCCTACCCACTTGGGCAGCGAGGACAAGTAACTATCTCTGACAATACATCTGAAAAACAGAATCAAAATCAAAGAGAAATGATATAATGCAGCAAATACTTACCTTTTCATCCAGGAAACTGAAGGAACTGACTGGTGGTGATGATATCTGCAGAGCTGTACTTCTGTTCCTATAATCGACTCCAGGAACAGAGACAGATGTAACATTAAAAATTGAAGCAACAGAAACAAATGTAGTAGATGCAATTGGAATAGTAACATCAACAACAGCATAAAAATAAAGTAGTGACAAAAGCCAGAGGGCAATTTGTGCATAATAAAACAAGAGATACAACACCAAAGATGAGCCGAATGTGCAATGTGCCATATGACAGCAGAGGAGGTTAACATTATTCATTCATTCATTAATTTTGCGAGAGGGGGCTGTTGAACGTATACATGTGCCGACACAGCAGCTAGTATTAAGCCCGTCAGACTTTTGGGACCGCATGTAAATGCTTTACGTGCTTCTACTCAGTATGCCATACTTGCGCGGGCTATTCAATCAGGGCACATCGTGTTTCCTTGGAATAGACGAAAGCAATCAGAGTACTTGCTGGTGTGGGCTATCGAACCATCTGCTGAGAATTATAGAAAAGGAACTCGATACTTATCATACCCTCTGCATTTACCCTGCCTTGTTTCCAATTCGAACGTTAATCCCTCTAAATTTTCCAACCAACGCGGACATCGTAATTACCTACAAATTGGACTTCAATTCGATATTAGAATCAATGGAAAACGCCTCCTATCTCAAACGATACTGCTGCAATCGCAATTAAAATAGGTTCTCTATGGTTAGGAGGTTGATGGTTGTGGAGGGGCCTAAGGACGTCACCTCAGCTGGTATTAAAGAACTCTGCTAAGCTAAGCAGCGAATCTTCTCACTTGAGGAGAGGGTCGATCTTGGGGCTTAGCGAGCATCTGAACACTGGGGCTGTTGTTGACGTGGGCTCTTCTTCATCCGGACATAATTATCCCAGTCCTAGTCAACAGAGAAGAAATCTTATTTTTCCGCAATAATGATCTCGAACTGGCACTCAATATATGGGCATAGAATTGGACAATTGGTTGAATAGTCTGTGTATGTATGTATATGTAACTAAATATATAAACCTGTATTAAAATAAATAAACAAATGGGTAGATATATACATATATTAATAGCTTTTTTCGATGTTTAGCTCCCCGTGGTGACACTTCAATATAGAATCTAGATGGTCCATTGGACCCCAGCCATTTTAATAAATAATTGCAAAAAACTATCCGTCCAATATTGACGCAAAGATTGTGGAACATACTATAAACATTTTAGATTAAGGACGAATAGTTTATTTGCAAGAAAACAAATGGCAAGATGAAGAAAGAAAATCGTTAAAAGATGTCGCAAAAGTTACAATTTTTTGTCCAAAAAATCGTTTTTTTAAATATTTTTAACTAAATTTGAAAATTATAAAAATTTGCGCTCAAGTGAAAAGTTGAGTGTGACAGACCCCACGTGGCCACGGAGAGTTAGTATGACGATCTCTGAAACTAGCGGAAATAGAGAGACGATTAAATAGGGAAACATTTGCAGTTGTACCAGCTCAATTTAATGAGCTTTTTATTTTTGGGACAAAATGCATTTTCTTGCAGAAATCATTTTACTACTTTGTTCGGTACCTATGGTTTTGTTACTCTTTATTGTAGCAAAAATGTGTAAAGGATAAGTCGATGTCTACAGTCGTAGCTCTATATACCCACATCTACATTTCTAAGCTTAAGGTAATGCAAGTACCTTTATTTATTGATCAAACAAGGATTATGGCATATTCACCAAAAGTAAAGTTAACTGTTTTCATTTTGTATTACGAGTTCAACGCTATTTCCATTGATCGAGACTTTTAAGGTTACTGTCCTCATTTTGCGTTGAAGTTCCCAGTAGTTATTAAATAAGTAACTATTAGAACGCAGTTGTTTAGATTGACAGAGGTTTGCCTCTTCAATATAAAATTTAAAATAATCTTTTTTATGTTGTGAAATATATAAATACATTCTGTGTTATCAATTTGTAAATTTTAATGACCATATAGGTTTTACGAAACCGTTGATCACGGTTGATCTACGGGTAAATTGAAACATTTATATCTCTAGCTGTAATTTCTTTTTAAATAAATATCTTCGCTAGGTGGGAAGCTTACAGGAGTTATACAAAAAAATGTAGTCAAAATTTCGTACTTCATCCCTTAATAAGTATACTGTTTATCTTGAATGTAGGGACGTCTACTAATACTATTGCAACTACTAGCGTTAGCATAGTAATAATAATACCAGTAACAATTATAGAAATGGTGGTGATGGTAATAATAATAATAGCAGTAGCAACGGTTTCGCATCGTTGCACACTTTTAGCATATCTACATATAATCTTAAGCGCGCGGGTAGGGTGGCGTGATTAGAGTACAATATTTTATTAAATATAATGTAATTACGTTTCAACTGCGTGCTATTCACCGTAGTTTGTTGGTGGTATGTGTATTCAACAGCGGTTACAGCTATTTAAAGGGATAAGCTTCGAAATCTCCATACAGAAAACCATTTTCTCCTTCCTAACAAGCTTAAAATTCACTCAAGTCTCTCTCAATCAAAACACTATAAATTACATTATATATACTCAGCGTAAGATCGAGACGAGGATGCCCATTGTTATCACAAACTGACTATAAAAATGGACTTTACAATAAATTAGCCGCGATCAAAAAACTAATACCGCAACTAACGGCCATAACTAATGCTTAGTATTGACGGGACGGGCGATAAAACGTCACACAAACCAAATATTTGTTAAATCCATTTCGGCCGTGTCGTCATTGTTTAGAAAATAATAACCTAATACCCTCCGTCGTACAGCGTTCGGGATTTAACGTGTGAAGTAGATTTTGGACTCCCCAAGACGAAACTGTCCTTTGTTACACCTTACTATGAACAATGCAACTCGTAGGTGATCTTTGATTGATTCAAATAATTTCTGGGATTGTCTCTTTAATAATAATAAAGACCTGCTTACATCGCCTTGTGTTTATCATATAATACTTGTGGGTTTTTGATTTAGGATTTGAATTGTGCATATATTATTCTTAAACTTCCAATTGTGAGTATAGTACCGTAGAGGTCTGTGTAATAGGAAGCTAGGGTTTGCGAAGTCACACCTGCAATGTGTACCTTTTGGTGTAGCTAATTGCATAACATACATGTGCATAGTATCCCTCTCTCTCAAATCTAGATCCATAAAAAGTACAAATGTAAAAAGCTCAAGTTAGTACGCTATATTAAATCCTATTAAATCTCTCTCTCTCTCTCTCTCTCTCTCTCTCTCTCTCTCTCTCTCTCTCTCTCTCCTCAGTCCTAGATCATTCCTGCTTACTCGAAAACTGGGTATCGTTCAGCACGGCTACTCGAAGAGAGAGATATTTTAAATCTACTTTTTTTCAGGGGGACTGGAGCAAAATACTGAATTGAACTTGCCGTGCTTTCAATGAGTGACACTCCAATTATTTCAATCGTTGTTGATAACTGATTTCTGAAGATTCTTGTTGGTAAACTATTTTTGAGAGACAAAATCTTAATAAAATAAAATCTAAGGGACTCTCTACACAATGACCTAATGAATTAGGTGTACCTAATATTATACAGTTGTAGTTATTAGAGAGATTACATAGATAGTGCACTAAATTTTATTTTATTAAAATTCTTGTGAAGATGTGAATCAACATACGTATTTTGAATTACTTTAACATTTTTTGTTGCCCACAGTAAGAGATGAATCTATCTTTGAAAATGTATGTTTCCAACAAGATCGACGCCCTGCATACTCAACAATGTTGTTGTTGAAATTATTTGCGTGAACATTTTCGAAACAGATGGATAGGTCGTTACGGAGCCATCAATTGTCCGGCTCGTTCCTCGATTTAAGCCCATTGGACTTCTTCTTGTGAGGATAAATTAAACAGCATGTTTATAAGAATAATTTGGATAAGAATGTCGACATTTTAAAACAAAAATTACTGAAGCGGTAAATTCTGCTACCGAAGTTATAATTTACAATGTTTATGAAAATTTTGTACATAGAGCTGGAAAGTGCATAGAAGTTGGAGGATATCACGTTCAATAAAATAAAATATTTTCTTTAGCTCGAAGTGTTTTCCTTGTTTTATCTGTGCGTTCTTTCTTAATTTCTCCGCTGCTAAAACGAATTTTTAAACTTTGTTGTCAGAATTGGTGTTTTGAGACAATCCATTTTTTTTATAAAGAATGATCATGACTTGGGCGTCTAATTTATTGAAAAATGATAACGCCTTGCGATTATAGCAGCACAACCTGTGGCTGAGATAGAGTATGTTGTATTCAGTTTACTTAGCACCTACCTATTCCCAAGAAAAGAATTTTGACATACATAAGGCTCCCTATAGACACGGCAATTAGTTCGCTTTTCCTTTGGAAGATGATGTATCAGGAAAACGATCCTTGAATTCTCTCACAGCCTCTGCAAGTATTGAAATGCGGCTTCCACGTTTTTTATTTCCGACAACGAGTAGCCAAAGGAAATAGTTTGGATATAAATGAGGATTATATGGTTAACGAATTGCTGGTTCGACGTTTTACCGCAAATCAGTTTGTGGCTCTGTGTATGACGATGCATTATGGTGAAGAATAATCCGATGTTTCTCATTAAGTTTTCCGATTTGGGCAATGACCTCTGATAAACAAACGATTGGTTCTCAATTGACATTAACATGGTTCTCTAAGGCGAGGTTAATGGTCACATCGAAACGCTTCGTTAATGAAAACCTTTTGTAGATTTAAGTTTATTTTAGAATACTCAAACAGTCGGTTTGCTTAGTACGAATAAATCCGAGTTTCACCGCCCATAACGATACTATGAACCAGATTTAAAGCACAATGATTAAAATTTTTAACATTTACTTGCCCCATTTTACTAGAGGCACCATCTTTCAATTGAATTGCGCGTGGAATCTACATATCTAACTTTTTAATAGTTTGTGCAATGTCGTTACTTAAGCCATACGTTGCTCCGCCATAATCATCTCGTGCACAGTATGGATGTTTTTCCAAACAACTGTATGACTTATACGAAATTTACCACTGCGACTACTAAGGGCAAACTTCAAATCCGAAAACTAGTGGTAAATTGTAACTTGCGATGACCAGGCGCCCTAAACAGACGGTCCACACATTTTTTATTTGAGTCACTTCTAAAGGTGTATACACTAATCGCATGTAAATGCTCGCGATATAGTTTAATTTTTTTTTGAATCTTGTTGAAATTGCTCTTGTACCTATACATGTGTTACTAAATTTGCGCCGCAGTCTGCGAGGGAATAAGAGAAATTTGGCAAAGCTCCTGGAAAATTTAAGATGGTAGAGAAAATGGAAAGTGAATTTTCCAAAGTATTTAACAATGACCGAAACATTTACAAGTTAATCTGGTAGTAAAGGAAGGTATGTTCTAGTTTTCATAAGTCATATGCAGTACAGTATTCAGTGTATTCACTCAAAGAAGAGGTGAAAAATGAACTAAAGGGAATGGTAAGAAATTGCATTCTAAAACTTGTAAATGTACTGAGTACTCTGTTCGTATAACACAAATGCTTAAAAAAGGAGACAGTATTCGCATTTGCATACACTTTAAGTACACCTTAAATCCGACTATGAAGGTCGATCATTATCCACATCCACAAATTCCAGACATATTTCAGTCCATTGGTGGAGGTGACGTAGTCTTATTGTCAGTGCTAGATTTATTAGACGCTTGTTTACAATTAGCTGTAGCAGACAAGTCAAAGCCACCACTGTGTATAAATACTCATATGGGTATAGAAAGGTATAGGTATACAAAACCTCCATTTGGACCTCTGCACCAATATTTAAATCTGTAAGTAAAAGTGTTAAGGAATATATTTATGTTAGCTGTGCATATAAATATTATAGGAGGTAAAAGTTTATTGGAATGTATACAGAAAACAAAATAAATGCTAAAAACATTGGAACGTGCGTCTGAATTTTTAAACGAATGAATTTTCGTGCATCAACTGGAAAATTTCGTTAGTAACTTTCGGGAAGTAAGAGGACAATGAGAAATAGGAAATACGAAGTGAAGAGTGTGGGATTCTCGATTTTGTTCTGAAAATAAGGAATTTTCCAGTTAATTCCGTTTATCCACGTATGTATGTAAAAGCGGTAAGGTATGGTGAATTTCCTGAAAAGTTGGCATTTAGGTGCCTGCGAATTTCAATTGAAAGGCAAGTTTCATTTTCAGATGGGAACTAAAAGCACTTTGTAAAACCTTTTTGGGCAATGGAAGCCAAAGAGATCGAAAATACGAACTGAAAGCTTGAACAATTCTTGAAAATGTAGAATTCTCGAATTCGTTAAAAAATTTGCGATTTCTCAATTCTCTCCCAGATTTTAATTTTTATGAGTCAGAAAATAGGAGTTGGGATTAGAATGTCTCTAAATGTCAAATGAAGGATGCAATTTCATTTTTAGGCGAAACCTGAAAGACTTTTGTTGAAATCATTTCAGGAAGTGAAAGCGTAATAACAGATTTTCTAGCCGCTGATTTTCTGAAAAGCTGACGATAAACATTTCTAACGTTCAAATCAGATGAAAACTGAAATAATTTGGAAAGCATTTTCAGAAAGCCAAAGCGTAATAATGAATTTTCTAGCCTATCTCGGATTTCTACATAAACATGGAAATAATATTCGTGTAAATGAGAGAAAAGTGTTTCCTTTAGAGAACAAATTGAGTTTTTAGAGAATGCAACTGGAATCCATGCAATACGGGAAAAAGTTGATGCCATATAGAAGTACCCATCAGCCCAGAATATTACATAGTTAAAACGTTTTCTAGGAATGATTAACTTTTATTCAATATTTGTTCTTGAACTGTCTAATCAGCTAAATCGATTATACAAATGAGGGCAAAAAAACCACTTAGATGGACAGAACAATGTAGAAAGACATTTTGTGAAAGTAATGTTTACTAATGAATAGGGTCCTTCCATTTTATAATCGAATTAAATCTGTTATAATCTCAGCAAATACAAGTTCTTATAGAATTGGAGACGTCGTGACGCATTTAAAAGATCTGTCTCGTTATTGATGTGATCTTAAAATGATTAAGGCGAATATATTCTTGTGAATGATTTTATGTTATATAGTAGGTAGATAGCGTTCAAAGTTATCAGCATGTAATGTACTACTCGCATATCTAAAATCTGGTACACACATAACAGATTATGCAATATGCTTAATACTTTATGCTATTGTAAAATGAACACCAATAATTAGATAGATTTTTATTTGAGTTGAACTTGTATTCAAGTGCCACTTCTCCAACACGTTATCATCTATACATAAATGTATGTATAAGTGTATATCTCTCGTATTTACAACCAAATCTCTGTTTGATATAATACATTATAGATTTTAGCCCACGCTTGATGCCGCTTATTCGAAACTAACAATAAGTGCGCTTAGATGACTGGTTAGTATTAAAGAGGAGAAGAATTAAACAATGGGGCTCGAGAACCTTTCTCAAATATTTATTTCGGTTTTCGTTTTGTTTCTCTATACTTGTCGCTGTTCGTAAGTGTACAGGAAACGACATTGTCTACTTAATGGTTATTTGTTATTTCATAAAATGAACATAAACAATCTCACGCGATAAATATATGATTCGGTGAGGTGTCTCGCATTAACTAGACAAGATAAAGTTATGAAAATTACATGATTTCGGTACTAGCCGTTTGTGCAATTGGTCATTTATATTAAAGATAGTACCTCGTAAATAAATTTGTTTAGATATCATCGGACATTTGAAACACGTGTTTCTGTAAATTAACGATATAGATGTAAATTTATTTCTCATTCTAAAGGAGTAAAAGCTTTCTTCCAAGATGGGGGAATGATGCGGCAAACGAGTGGAGTTTTATTGGAAAAACAAAACTGATCATCGTTTCGTTGCGGATATATACAAATTCCTAATCTAATATGTAAATATACCTACTTTAATTGTGTAGCATAAACAAGACTATAAATTATATCATTTCCCAGCGATTTTAGTGGTATAAATTGCTGACTTAAACGCACACAGAATGCAAAAAGTAAACTAAATGCAAATACGTTAGTGTCTAGTTAACTTGTTTTATAATTTCTCAGTTTGGGTTTAACTGGTTTTTATACAAATTTTAACGTAAAAAAATTGACTAGTAGGCGTGTCAGTATATGCTGACACTAAAGATTGGACGTTAGTCACGGATTGTTACCCAAATCCGAACTACGCTGTAATTTATCCGTTATATGGAATAATATGGGTAAACATATTTCGATTGGATAAGATTTATTTAATTAATTAAATCGCTGAACAGGCCTCGAGGACCTAGGGCGTTCTCCACTTTCATTTGTATTCACATTCTGGTAATAGCTATACAATTTGTCTCTATTCTTTTCCGTTTCTCGCCTTTGTCTGATATTCTTGCTATATAGCCTAACCATCTAAGTATTTGTATCTTTATGTGTCTTATTATACTTCGTTCCTTGTATACTCTTTCCAATTCCTCTTCTGTTTACCTTGCCCGATAGATAGCTCTTGGTCTTTTTCTTTCCCATTTGCTTAGAATATCCTCTTCCGGTTTGTTCAGTATCCACGTCTTTGCTCAGGATAATATATAGCATACTCCAATTTAAGCATAAATGTTCTTACTTAAGTTTTCCTTTATAGATCTCATTATTTATAAGTAAAGGCCGGATAATATGCAGTTTGCATAAATTTGCATATTTGCATAATATATGCATTTTGTATATTATTTGCATATTTTGTAGTAATTGAGCATATTTGAAGTATCCGACTTTTATTTATTTATTGGATGTAATTTATTATGGGATAGGCATTACTAAAAATATGTCGTGGTTGTAACAAACAAAGAGTTAAACAGCCCTCTTTAAATTAAAAATAGCATTCTATGAAGCCTCTTCTCGATACTTTTCCGATAAGCACTTCCAAAAATTTATTAATGCCATTCCCATACATCTAGACCGGGACAGAATTCAAGGAAAAGCTAATTCCCTGAAACTTCTAAATAAATACAAAAATACATTTTACCAGAAAAGTAGGAGCACAGGTGTTTCTTTGTTATTCGGAAAAATTTATTCCCGTATTCGAAAGCAATCTTATTTATTTTAAACGTCATTTTACGTTGGCTTTTCGAAGTGTCAACTTGTGGGTTGTTATTAATTATAATAGCAAAAATGCCGAAAATAGCGAGTGTGCCTGGATGGATTGTACCTTATTCAGAATTGCGTATGGATGGAGAAAAAGTATTTTGCGCAGCATGCAGTAAGGTTGTAAGTAAAATTTAAGTTTATTTCCTCTTATTAATCTATAGATTTTAAACGATGTTTAACAAAATCACCAATACAACGCTTCGACAAATAATTTTATTCTAGAATGAGTAAAGTGAGATGTATATTTCATGCGTATTTTTCGCATAACATCAGCACAATATGGAATATCTGATATTCCGTATTTTGCTGATGATTTAAAAAAAAAATCTTTTGAAAAATAAAATTATTTGTCTAAGCGTTGTGTTGGTTATTTTATTAAATGTCGTTTATTCCGATTGCTTCGCAAACTCTTTACACATTAGTTTTTTATTACTCCTTTATCTTTTACTAACACTTATTTTGTAAGAAAACAACTGATGATGTGATATTTTTTATGCAGCTTACAAGTGAGAGAAAGTTTCAAGTCGACCAGCATATTAAAACTCCATCTCATGCTGCAAAACTATCAAAGATGAAATTGGCGAAGAAGGGTCAGCAAACATTACCGCAATGTTTGCCATCAACCTCCAAAAAATCGGAACAAGAACAATTTAATGAAGATTTGTGCCAATGTTTGTGTCGGCAGATATTCCACTACATAAAATAAACAATTTAAATGTCAAGTTATTTTTGCAGAAGTTCACCAGCAAATATAATATTCCCGACGAGAGCACCTTAAGAAAAAATGATATTCACCGTATCTATGCAGAAGCATTGCGTAGCATTAAGAAGGCTATGTCAAATAATTCCCTTTACATATGCGCAGATGAAACTACTGATAGTGTGGTCCGATACATAGTTCATTTAATGATAGGTATCCTTAACGTATCGGTTCCAGCAAAATCTTATTTAATTTCATCCAAACAGTTGGAAAAGGCAAATAATTTTACAATAACAAGGTCTATACAGGAAGAACTGGCAACCTTTTTCTTACCGGAATCGGTTCCAACAGAAAAAATCAGAAATTGTTTTTAACGGATGCCGCACCATACATGGTGAAGGCAGCTTGCAACTTGAAAACCTTTTACCCAAATTTAATTCACACAACTTGCTGGGCGCACGCACTGACGCACTGAATCGTGTTGCAGAAGAAGAAGGAAACCATTTTCCCTGGGTAAATACTATAATTAGTAGTGTTAAGAAAGTGTTTTTAAATGCTCCATTAAGAGTGCAGGTTTAACAAACAATATCTATCCGGTATTCCGCTTCGTCCACAACCAATAATCACACGATGGGGAACGTGGTTAGAAGCTGCTATTTTTCATGCAAATCATTATGAAGAAATAAAGACAATTATCTGTGCTAGACGCCCAGAAGGTGTATTCGAGTAAAGAAATACCTCAACAGTTGGCGTTTATTAAAGCCAACTACAGTTTTATTTCCACTTCTATATTGCAATTGGAAAAACAATTTATGCCGCTAATTGAGAACGTTGAAATAATAAACAAATTTGAGAAGTTATGTTTTGAAGTTAAAGGAGGGGTGGGAAAATCCGTATATGAAAAATTTTTAAGTTTAATAGAAAAAAGTGAGGGTTTTAGAAAGCTAAAGGATATTGCTAAAATCTTATGTGGTGGGAGACAAGCGCCACAATTTTTCTATTGAAAACTTTGAGAAATATGTGATTATAAATTGTTTTCATAGTTAATTATGTAAAATGTTATAAATAAACTTGTAGTAAACATACCAGAATATTTTTTTTCTATAGTATTATATTTTCTAGCATTACTTGCGTACCTTTCTAGGGGAAGAAAGGTACGCATCTTCTATAATCCATTTTCATTTTAGTTCTACCGTTGCTTCTATAAATGTGAATTTATATTTCTTAGTTTCTCCTCGTTTGATAAAAAATTAGTGTAGCTAAGAAATTAGTTAGTTATAGATTATCCACTAATTCTAATTTTTCGTTTTCGTCTATTCTCTTCGATGTATATATATATAGTTACATTAATTACTAAAAGCAATTTTTAACCTTATGTCTTACATATGCGTGCAAATGATAGGCTAAAGGTTATTGTGCAAATACGCAATAAAGTCGTGAAAATAAGAAAATAACCTAAATATAGATTTCTGCTAAACCCATGGTGAAAATATGCATACGGCATGTTACATATAACAATAATTTGACGCAACCTTCTTTTTGAAAATTACTCAATAATTCAGATAGACCATTAACTGATTTTTATTTATTGTATAATTGATAAAAATTATACGGTAAACGTGAATAATATATTGTGCAGCGTACAAGAGAAGGGACGGGCCAAATTTGCCCGTGGTTTAATACTGCCCAGTACATAGTTATTTATGTTGGATGAAGAAAAATGGAACGCAAATTGTCTTCACGGAGTCGTGCGCAACGCTTTTCTTCTGGTTTGGCTTAATATCGTATTTACCAATTATCTTAATATATGCTAATTTAATAAATGTCTTAATTTGCGATTTTCTCGTTATTAATGGATATCTTCATTATCCGTATCTCTGAATATGTAATCATATGCTGAGCAATTCAAACTCAATAGTTACTTGGTGAAACCAGCTTGGAATAAGCCTATAAAGATGTTAATCGGACAAGTATGCCCGTACAATAAACAAACATAACTGTTCAAAATCGAAATTTAAACTAAAAATTTTCCGCACTGCTCATACAAATTGCCTCGCGGAATAATTACCTTTCTTCGTACGCAACGTTAAAGAAAAATAATTAAGAAAATAAAAAAAAATGCGTACATTAATAATAACTGTAATTAAGTCGAATATATCTACTCTTGTGTCTCGTTATTCAGAAATTCATGTTACTTTTCGGACGACTTTTTCGAACACATTCGGTGATATATGTTAATTAAAATCTAGAAACGAAATTGTGCGGCTCAGGAAATACCGTAATACGTTGAAATTTTAATTGAAGTTTTATAATGAATAGAATCCAAAATATGTGAATACCTTTGAATGCAAGTAATTGAGACATTCCGGAATTTCATTCAGGCAAAATTGCTACCGTTGCCTACCGTAGCTTCTGCAATGCAATTACGACACGTTTTCTAAATACATTTCTAAAAAACCTCCAACAAACTTGTTTCATGTATTCTAACCAGAAATTATATATTTGTATAACTTAATACTTATGTATATAGATACATCGATGTAATTATTTAAAGGGCAATAACATTTTGTTATGCAAGATTGACTTTTCTTCGACACATAAAGACAAATACATCTCCACTTACGTCATCGTCCTCTCCTATTTTCTTCAAAGCTACGTGAAATGTAACAATGGCAACAGCTCTTCCTTCCGTAAATATCAACAGAGAATCCAGTCTGATTCTATGTTTGTTGGGTCGCTTTGTTGGTTGATCCTGATGTGATTGTATTGTGATGTAATATGTATGTTTTTAAACCATTACAATTTGTAGATAATGTTTAGCATGAAATGCATAGACCTCTGACAAAATTACTTTTAGAGAAACGATTTGACTGTAATAGCTTCATCAAAATATGAATATGCATTAGGAGTTACATGCAAATGTGTTTCTCTTGTCAATGAAAGCAGGTCATAATGTTTTCACTAACTACTCTTGAAAGCTTGTGGATCTTTTTTAAATGTTATCTATACTTACTACATTATTTTGTGACTTAACTTTTATTTTTAAGTAATAATAAGTTTTTAAGTAAATGTAGCAGTAGTTCCAAAGTTATATTAACACTTTTAATACTCACCTTCCCCGTGAAAATTCGAGGTTGGTTTTTGTCAATCATCTGTTACATTGGTAACTGTTTTCAATATCTTGATCCATGTAGTATCACAAAAAGGAGGTGGGAAAACATTGTGGTATGGTTTAAAAGAAGCTATAGTGTCTGTTTCAATTTATACGTAAACAGATCGGACAAGACACAACAAGTAATATTTTATGTAAAACTTCAGCATTTTATAGTAACAAATTGACGTTGCTACCGCTGTATAATTATGACATGGTACCAATAGAGTAGTTGAAAATTTTTAAGAAAGATGAAAAAACGTTAATTTATTTGATTAAAATGGTGTTAGTAAGTTTCCAGTTTAATCCGTATCACGAACACATAAAATACTGCTTGCTAGTAAATTTTGAACGCTCCACGGAAAACACGAAACAAAACTAACTATGATAGAAATCAGATATATTAGAAGAATACCTACAGGGGAAAACGAAATGGGGCAGAGAAGTGTACAAAGACCTAAAAATACGAGTAAATTGAGAACATACGATTACAAAGATTGCAGAAAATACAAATGAATTGACTAGAACACATAAGAATTGAAAAAATAGGCTACTTTCAGAGGTCATAAAATTAACAAGGATGGCAGGAAGAACTATAGAACAGCCACGAATAGCATAGGAACAAAGAATGGAGGAAATAGGAATTAGTAAGGGAAACGTTGGAAAGAACTGAAGCAAATTACCTCCGACCGCAAACGTTGCAGGAACTGGATACGGAACCGGTTACAAAATATCCTACACCTCACATGAAATACAAAAGGAAACGAGAAGAAGAAGAGGAATACATATTTCCACTGATAAGTCTGCTTCGTATTTATTTGCTTGAGAAATTTCAAATATCCATGAGGATAAATGGGGCTTAGAATTAATAAGATATTTCTGTGCGGGTCGAAGGGAATCATAAAACCAAGAGTACCAAGAGGAAATTACGGCCACTTTGTCACAGCGTTCCGGTATTGTTACTTTTGGCCTCTAGTACCCTTCTGACCTGTAGATGGCGTTAAGCTTTCGTAGGTTTTGATGCAAATCGTGCTTGTGGATGCACGTGTAAATATGCCGCTCGTTTGTCGAGAAAATGCACGCGAATTCGACCCTGGGAAGTTTAATATTATCGTTGTGCAAATCTGGGAGTAACGCTTCCCTGATTTTATTGTTCGAACTATGGGGCGGGTTAGGGTGTTTGCTTTCCCTCTATTGGAGGTGAGTTTTCCTTTTTGTCAATTACGATGCCGTTATTTTCTCTTTCACGTTGTTGTAGGGGACTAGCATAGGACTAGCATAGGACCAGTATAGAATCTCCATCCACTTTGGTAGTTTTGACAGAGCGTAAGTTATGATTTTGCCATGATCGTGATACAGTGCTATATGGAAAAGTTCAGGTTTAACCTATGAATAATAAATCGTAGATTTGTTCTTGCTTTTACTGTTGATATAATCCCAGAAAATTTAAGTGTTGTAAAACAACATGAAGCAACTCCATTAAGCCTCTTCGAGGATTATTCTTCTTCAATTGGATACTCATATGTCTGAGCACTGTATATAAAGATTTCTGGTATCCATGAAAAATATCCCCCTCACAACATGTTTTTCTGCAATAATATATTTGTTCACATAACATTAAGGAACCATAAGTAAATTTACAGCCAGAACGTTCATATATCTAATGAAGGGTACTCCTGATGGCAACCTACATTATACATATTGTATAATACCTCTCTTACAGTATCACCACGTTCTTCTTCAAAGAAGAAGAAGTGGATCAAGAAAGCAATCATTTGCTTTTCCCCAATATTCAACGGTTTAAGCATTTTAATGCTTTAATCAAAATCACAACGTGATGTTTGTTCTCTTACTTCATGTGTATAACATGAGTCGTTTGCTAGGTTACATTAACTGTATATGTGATTTGGTATAATTTACAGTGTTTGTGAAGTATAGGTTTGGCATATGCAATCTGGGGGTAACCCCGACAAATTGCTTGTTTGTGCAGTATTTTCCATTTGATACAGGAAAGAAGCCAATACAGTGAAGTAGCGTCATAGCAGTTTTTAATCCTTACACGTTTACCAAGTATTATTACTGCTATAAGGGCTAAAGTTCAAATAGCAACTAAATAAGTCGTAAATTGTTTTAGTATGGTTTTAGAAACATGAAGGCATAATAGCAATGGGTATGTTACGATATATCTGCCCGCCAGAGTTGCCTTAATATAAACTTTATAGTCGAATTCTTATCAATAATTTATTTTTATAACCGACGTTTTACAACGGTTACAGTTTAGTATCAATAAATCCGAAGTCGATGCTTTTTACGTATATAATATGTGACGTAAGGAATTTAGTTTAAGACCACGAAATAGCTATGCCAACGGAGCGAACACTACGTACTACGGAAAGCTGTACATTGTAAATGATAAGGGAATACACGCGTTCGGGATCTCAAGTAACATTACCATAATGTCCATTCGAATTACATAGTTTGTTGTAGGTGGTCCGGTCTTGCTGACTTAATGTGGGGTCTTTTCAAAAGCGAAGTGCCATCCAGAAGAATGGCGGAAATCACTTCTGCCACATTCCTGCATCATATTATTCTACATAAAGTAGGCACTGTTTCCGTAGTAACTTGAGATTTTGTCTTACTGGTTGTATACAGTTGCATAATTATTTATTGATCAGAAGTTTGACCTTCCGTACAGGGCAATTGTAAATGCGTAACTAGTGCATATATTAAAGGAAGTTAGATTAACGTATTTCGTAGAACCTAGAATCGAGCAGTACCTCAATTCAAGCGCCTCCCAATGCATGGATCATCAGTCAACATTGGATAAAAATCACCTGACGAATTTGCACATTTTTCAAACCGCGCCGGAATTTTTCGACAGAAATTTAATTTATTATCAGCACGACAACCTCGCCAGTAACTAAGGCGAGAATCCTCGCAAGGAAAAACCACGCGAAACGAACAACAAGACTCCGTGACAACTTGGAAATATTAAACCTGATTCCTACGTGTAAATTTCAACACCAGAGCGAAAAAAATGGACGTCGGTCGAAAGAGGGACCAAAGAGAGCAAAACGACCAAGGAGTTGATTGTGGTTTCAATTTGCGGCAATTTTATTCAATTCCCGTAACAATTCATCGTAACAAGAGGTCTCATAATTCACGAAAGGTGACAGAGGTTCCGAAGACAGACCACCCGTATTTTACACTAGCGCGACAGGGCGTACCGTATTCCTTAATGAGCTTTATGAAGACGCCACTTCCTGTCCGGAGGTTGACTTACTTCGTGCTAGTACAGGGACAGACCAGTGCGAACAATGTTACCGCCTATGGTTCATGTTTAACACTACCGAACGCATTCTAGTAATGCCATGGTACATGCTTTCTATTTATCTATTTCTCTGTTTGTGGGAAGTACTCGCTTGATTTATGTGACCCGGTGTTAAGTTTCTATCTATATTTGCGATTTCGTTTAAGATTAGTATTGGTGGAGCTTTGTATATCTATTAGTACAGTATAAATTTTGACTAGTTGCAAAATTAAAACCTGTTGCTTGTTGTTTGTGCATACTTAGGACTTACGCTGCACTATCTGAACCAAAATTGTTCAAATTCATTAGTAGCCACTGTTTGAAATAAATGTACCGATAAGAAATTAAGGCTCTGAAGTTTGCGTTTGTTCTAAGCAAAATATCTGAGGATGGTAATATCCGATGTTGACTGTCCAAAGTTATCACTTTGACAACCGAGTGAATGATAAACTGTGTAAACCGGATTGAAGCTGCCACACCTCCGAATTTTAAAGTCGCGCCTTGCATGTTAATTGGGACAAGCGGAGAGGGACAGAGTTAGTTTGGTTTACACTACAACGCATTCATTTGTCTAACCTTGGCTATCATCGAGTTACGTAATTTTTTTCAGAACAAAGTCCTTTGCATTAGATGTAGAACAAGAGTGATCAGAACTATGAGTTTTCAGCCCGAAAGGTCATAAGTTTCAGTCGCAGTGGTATATACATACATATGTATGTTCCAGGGCGATTTCTAAATTAACTTCCGTTTGGTTATTAAAAAAATATATAGCAATACACGAAGAGGTTTTTATTATATACAACTCAAAGCTATTAGTTTCAACTATATGTTTATATAGTTGTCATTAAGTCTGAGACATTTGTCGTAGCGATGAACCAGTTTTTAATGCCTTCTTCATACAACACTACCGCTTGTAAATTAACCCATGCTGTAACACTATAACAACCTCGTAAAAACTGTACGTGAAATTTGAGGCAAAGAGGCATTCAGTTCTGTGATTGTAAATCGCCGATTTTCACGAATTTTCTCCTCGACATTAGCCAGAAGATCGTCTGTCACAACAATTGCCCCTCTACTTCGTTCTTCATGATGGACATTATTTCACCCTTCTCGAAACATACGGTGTCATATTTTCACCATACTGTCACATATGACATTTTCGCCATAAACAGAACAAAATTCACGATGATTATCAGCAGCATTCATATTCTTTGTGCACAGAAATCGGATAACAACACGCTTTGAACCGCGTGGAATTTTCAATTGCAGTAACCACTTTAAACGACCAAAATAATACGAAAATATCTCCGAACGATTCTCTCATCAGCACTGCTTGATTCATATTAAACCAGACTACACCGCAACGTTGCGACTGCGCCAATACCCCTACTCCTTGGCTCACTAGGCGAAAACAAAACTTGTAACTTTACAAATCACCCTCGTAAATCTGTTTTGGAAAGATACTAAGGGGTATCTGTAGGTTGAAGCTAAAAGATTTACGCTAAGATAAGATTGGGTTTATTTGTTCCATAATACGGTGTATATCAAACAAAATTAGCAATTAAGTAAACAGTAAAAATATAAAAAACAAAAAGGACACGTTTTAAACTTTGTGCTTTAAAAAATTTTGTATGATATAAAATCAGTTTCCTAATAAAATTTTTGTTAATGCAGACTTCAGTTTATCTTGGGGTAATTGCTTTAACTGTAAAGATAAGTGATTACAAATTTTAAAGATATTTGTCTTTACGCTCTTATATTCATGTTCTCAATATACGCGTACGTATCGTACCGGAATTCCAGACACTTAAACAACTCAATTATTTTTTTATGACCACGCATTCTCTAATACATAACAGGATAGCTGTATAACAGAGATTTTGCGAGAACTGAATAAGCCTTTATTGCAAAATATATCTACGAGAAATCCCAGATAAACATTAGGACAACAGAGTTAATTTGTTTAGCATGTTAACATATATCATAACATATTCACTCCTTCATTTATCGACGTACTCTCGTGGTATCCTATGACACCTCCTTAGAGACGTCGATAGGCCGTCCGCCGTTTTGGAAACGTCCTTCCGATTATGAAGCAGAAAGATGAATATTTACTATCTGTTAATGTAGTTCTCTGATAGAATTCCGAAAAATGGAAACCATTCGAGTCTGGAGTCGGGAGCTTAGTTATTTCTATTAAATATCATCAATCGAGATTGAGCACTGATTTGTATTCTCCAAAGAGAATTTGCGAATGCTGGTTGTATCTTAATCGTCGCTGGTTGGTACTGCGGTTGTTTATTGGGTAAACGAGATTGTGTTCCTTTAATAAAAAAATCTACTGATTTACCGTGTGCCACGAATGAATTGACGAATGATTGCCCTTTTTATTTTTTTACATGGGTTGCCTACTTTCAAGGGGCAAGAAATATACATATACATTTACAATTACAATAAAGTGCGAACAAGCACAGTATGCAGTTGAAAGCTATTCAAATTTTGAACTGACTTTAATGATAAAATTGAATATCAAAAATTTATTCCTACGCGCACAAGCAGCGCTTAACCGCAACACAGCTTGAAAAATTCTTTCATTGCATGAATTATATGAATGACTTTTGTACATTACGACTAAGATATCTTGTATTTAGAAAGTTCGTGGCTTTCCGATACCAGATTTTGAATGAACACATTCTGCCGATTTAATTAGCTCAAATGAATTTTACTCGTCGTCTGCAGACAATTCTTAACTGGAAGACTGGACGATAAGTTCATTCATTAAATGAATTGTTACGAATGTTGCTTTTTAGAAAGTTACTTTTTTATTTTTGTTCCTCAGTTACCTGATAGTCAAAGATTTTGAAGAAACATTAAGAAACACATGTCGGTCTAGTTGACTATTATTGTTAATTCCTAGGAGTAGCAATTGCCTCACTTTCTGTGAATTATAAAATCACTGAGCTGTTAATAAATTGCATCATTTAATTAATTTGAATCCACAGTTTTATTAAGCTACGGCAATGGCGTTAGTCAGAAAGTTGATAACTTTACAGACAAAATTAGTGATGAAATGTACCGTGCAACAACTTTTTTAAAACACATATTCCTAGAGGATAATTTCAACAATAATCTACGGGCGAGGTGTCTTCTTGTTTTTGGTGATAATGTCCCACATCTGTCCGATGTGAGTGTGCTAGAAGTTCCAACTAAGATGCACTAGTCTTAGCGATGCACAGTGCATTGCCTAGAACAACCTAGGTGGACAAAAGTAATTTCTAATAATTGATTAATTAATGGTAACACATTATAAACAAAACTTCTGGGGTCACAACTTCACCTAATAATGGTGGCAAACATTCCTCAGTTGTCTTGGTCGGTAATGTAAGGTAACCGTCATGTGATAACCTGGATATGTTATGAGTAGAGCTTGGAAAATTTTCAAAAGGCATACTAAATGCATAAATGCATATTTTTTTAACAGTCTTTATAAATGCATATTGTAGTATAGTAATACCCGAATGGTTAATTACTATTAGAAAAGTCATCATTTATTACAATTCAATATATCAAAATTTACAGTTAATGTTGGGGTTATGGTCTTCAATTGTCATACGGTTTATTTTCGCGTTCTATTTGTATCTTTTCGTCACCACACCCACCACCTTTTGAGCATTTTATAACCCTACGGGTGTTAGCTTCTTATTTCAACTACAGCCAGAGACGTTTAATGGGAGAAACAAATGTCACTAGAAATAAAATTAATAAATATTATAAAAAGCATATATTAATGGATAAGAAAAGCATTGTTAACGTTCAGGTACATATATACAACATTTTACATTACAAGAATTCATAAAAAATTACTGGAAATAACCAAGGATACATCGAAATTTAATACAGGTTTCTATAACAGCAATATACCTGGATGAACTGCATTCAAGGTGAATTAAGGTTTTCGTTTCGTGGACAACTTAGAAATAAAGCAGTGTAGTCCTGGTTTCCAAAAGAAATGAAAAGTTTGTTTGGTTAACGACGAAGAAAATTGACAAGATAGATAAGTCAACAAATAAGTCAATAAATATATTTGGAATAAAATGATTTTAAGAAGAAGTACCAGTGAATAAAAGAACCGCACCGTACCGGAGAAGATAGAATCTAAGAAGGGGAAGAATCCATAGATATCAAAGGTGCACCGAGAATAAAAGTTAAGAGAGGAGATATAGGAAGAATCATCATCGAAAAGAAATTACACTCACACACACACAACACTAGGTAATTATCTTGATTTTATGTTAAATATTTCTCAAAATTTATAAATATAATTTGTTGTAATTTATGCTTTTTATATCATTAATTAAGAGCTAGGCCTGTGCAATTTTGTTTAAGAAATTTAACTAAATTCTCAGTACAATATGCTAAAGGAAATTTGCATATTTTTTAACTTTTTAACTAATTTCCAAAAACTATCGGCGGAATTTTATAATTTATGGTAAAATACATCTGTAGTATGACATGACATTATCTCCTATTTTAGAAATTTCTCCGAACTTAATGATAGGAATGTTCAACTTTATTGATAAACAAATAAGTACAGGATGTACACTGCTGCGCTAAATCCATTTTTAGGCGAAATTATTTCTTGTTGTGATTCTTGTAAGTGGCTGAGGTAAATTTTTCGCTCTTCTCTTTTTCTTTTGGCCATAAATAGTAAAGACTCACATTTTACAAATCAGTTGTCACTGAGGAACATTAACGGTGTATAAAATAAATTTACAAAAATATTGCTTGTGCAACCGGTTGCGAAGTAAACATTTTAACCATTACATGATTTTTAAAAATTATTTGTATTTTCTTAATTTGCAGATTACATACGATGAAAAATTTCAAGTAGACTAGCATTTGGGAACTACGACTCACAATGGAAAGAAACAAACTCGTCAGGCCACGGTTCAACAGTTGCTCCCACATAACGAAGCCAAGAAAAATTTCAGCCAGGAAAATTTCTCAAAGGATTTGCGTAGTCTCTTCACTAGTGTGAATATTCCTCTTTATAAACTTGATCACCCAATTTATTGGAGACAAACCCATCTGGTTCTCACTTGACGAAACAGCTAATGTAAAAGGGCGATATATTGCGAATTTTGTTATTGGTAGTTTGGACTAAAATGAACCGGGAAATGGGTATTTGATTAACAGAAAGGAACTCGATAAAACAAATAATTTACTTACTTACTACTGCGCGATTTGTAAATGAGAGCTTATCTAACTTGTATTTGCCGCAAAAAGTTTCAGCGGACAATGTACTTTTAATGATAACTGATCCTGCCGTGTACATGATAAAAGCAGCACAAAATCTAAACACTTTTCCCCAAATTAATTCATTGCACATGTTAGCTTATGACCTAAATAAAGTTGCTGAAAGTGTTAGCTTAGAATTCCCCATTGTAAATAGATTAGTATCAAATATTAAGAAAGTTGAGCCTGTTTTAATCAGATGATCAGATTTATATTTAAAAATTATAATGGATTAAAAAATGTAGTTAGTAAGTTTAATTGCAACAATGAAGCAATTGAAAAATGTGCAATTTAATAACTTCATATTTAAAAATCAGCTAGCATAATCGAAAGCATTTTTTTGTATTGCAGATTCAATTACAAAGTTAGAAAACTAAAGTATGTACTTCAAATACATCAATTTCAGCTGTAAATTCATTAAAGGATCAGATTGATTAGTTCCTAACCACAAATAATATAAAAGAAATGTTGTTCAGTTTAAAGAAAAAAATTAGGTTTTAAGCAACTTAATGAAATAAAAGATATTTTAGATAGAAATTTTACTAACGTAAATGTGATACAGAATCATACCATAGGCAATGTATGAGTATAGATGAATAGAAAAACTTTTGGTATTGTATTGTTTTAACTTAATTAAATAGTGCAATTTGTATATGTATATATGTGGGTTTATTGTAAATAAATATAGCGTTATTTTTGTAATATATATTTTCCTTTCTTTGTGGTTAGTAACAAATACAAATTCTGTTAAAATGAACGTCGTTTTTGCATATTTCTTGACACAAAAGCATACTTAAGTGCATAGATGCATATTTAAGTGCATATTTTCAACTTTTTGGCGAATATTTGCATGCATATTATGGCGATCTTTTAGTGCATATTTTCTAAGCTGTAGTTATGGGCAAGCTATGTACGGAATGGTACTTTCCGGTGGTTAGTTCCCAAAAGTTCTTATACTGTGGGTATTATGTACTAAGAAACGCTTGCTTTCATTGTGGCTGGAAATTGAATTTCTGCACTAGTATTCAGAAAGTAGTTTTCTAATGGTACCTGTGTCGCTTTACTTCTATTGAGGGTGTGTTTAAAACAAGATAAAACTATATATTCACCCCATGGTACTTATTACATGGATTTGTAATTGATTTAGAACACTTCGCGCGAATTACTGGTTTCTGAAATAGAATTACGTGAGTAGTTCCTGAAATTTAGTGCCATGTCAAGCGTATCTCTCTTAATAAGGATAAACGTATTCACATCTATACTGATGGTAATGTAATTACGAAATATCTCCGAGTAAGGAATATTTGACATTTGTATTAACACTTTAACCGAAACTTTTATTATTTGTAGAGTTGATATTCCATATCCGTATTTGGTAGAAGTTTATTAAGATGACATTATTATGTACTTTCGTATCTTAATTTTAGTTTTATACATTATATGTGTTTTCTCATAATCTGTCACATACAGTGCTCATATAAAATCAATTTCTTTTTAATTTGTTTATTCATGTACATGAAGTGCAAATATTTAGTTGAGCGACATAATTTGTCATATTTATGTTATCTATAAAACATGGCATACGTAAAATTTTATGACGCAGATATTGAATTACACATTTTAAAAATCGTTAAATAAGCCTTCCATAAATTTTGTTACTTATATAATGGCTTACCAGTTTAGTATCCAGCAATTAAGTTCATGCCAAAAATACTTTACATGGTAATTAGCACCTCGACGAGGAAAGAACATAAAAATGATAAAACTGAAACTTTTCAGGTAATAATATTTAACGATCAATTGAAATTATACACTGGGTTAGAGCAGGATTGGTGTTGTAGTTCGACTGCTGTCAGAAAGATGGCGATTCGTGTTCAATATCAATGTTGAAATTTCAATAAATCTTTGAAGAGTATGACCCAGTTGTTTACAATTTCTGTATTCTCCTACGTAAAGATTACCCTCGTTTCATTATCAACTATATTTTATGTTCTATCAGATATCATTGATTTCTATAAGATTTATTTGAATGATCTTTCTATATGCAATACCTCTTAATATCGTTCTAAAAAACGACCGCTTTAATTCTGATTACTTTATCCTGATTGCCTCCCTTAATTTCTCCGGTTAGGCATAGTAAGTATTTTTTTGTGGAAGCAGATGATCGTTTCATCTCCATAAAATAGATCTAACTTTCTTCGTATGTAGACTGAGGTTTGCTGTCACTAAAATCTTTATATTGCTTAACTACGGGCACTTATGACTAACATTACTACAGAAGATTTAGGTTTAATTTCCAGTTTGCATTACTGAAAGATCTGATAGTTTATTGCACTGATAACTAACAATGTGAAACACATAATTCAGAATAATACGCGAAGTCCGTAGAAAAAGATAATGAAGCTGACAGTGTACCCTTCCATCTGGTAACGCTATGATCGTGCCCTTGGTTGCGGCGTTGTTCTGCATAGCTTCGTTGTTAGCTTCATTCTGGTAAAGTAATGTGGTAATTTGTATTCAAATTTCGAGCAATGATACTAAGGTTTTGTTTCAGACTCAAGCAATTAATTTTGGGAAACATTAAGGCTTTCCTCAAGAGCCGACGATCTACTGAAAACGTACTCTGTAGTGGTAATCCATTAAAAACTGATGAAAATGTCGACAGAGTCAGATATCCCGAGGGCTCCGACCGTCGAGTAACAGTAACAATAGAGAGTGATTGTGGAAAAGTTTGATTTTACCCAGACACCATTGTTGATCACGATTTTGTAAATGAATTGGTGGTTAGTACAAAAATCATTCTGAGAAAGGTTTCCTAGGAGCAAAAGAACAAGAACAAGGGAGGATATTTCGATCTTGTGGGATGAATTGAAGATGATTATCGTTTCTTAGAACCTATCATTAATGATGAGAAAGCGTGGGTTTTCGAATACAATCCGGGAAGTTAGGTAAAAACTAACAGTTGTGCCGAGAACTAATTTAAGGACTTCGAAAAAGGGCCGTTCTGTCACGAAAATGCTGCTTGGCACCTTATACTCCATACTAATTAATAATCACCGAGTAAATACATCTCCATGGATCTTCACTAGCTTTACTTACCAGACCTTGCTCGAAATTTCCAGCATTGTACATACTACGCTTTTCATAACTTATGCATTAAATTAGAACAGAAGATAGTTCAAACAAAATAAAACTAACATTGTAAGAGTAAATATTTTTTTACTATCACAGGAAAGTCGTGATTCATTTTGTTGAAAGTTTCATATGAAAGATTTTGAGAATTTCTGAAATCGTATCGGGGTCAACAGCAATGTTTATATTTTAGACGTTTATTTTATCTCTCGCCTTCTTTGAATACAAACGTCTAAAATTTATACTTCAGATAAATAAATATGTACGTCGATTACATATCGACGTATTCACGATTCTCTTGGCCAATTTTTGATGATATATTTTTTTCTTTTACTCTCATTGACTAGCTTTTACCCTACACATTCTTATAAATAAATTTGATACATTAGCTACGACAGACCCTGGATTGTATTATTTGTCATTAAATTGTATTTCTACCTTTATTAAAATTTTCTTAACAATGCATTGATTGTATTGACTTAATCCTCTGCACCATATCCAGAAATCGTAGGTATTGGGAGAATTTGTCGGTACTCCTTTGAATTACTACTTAGTTTATTGCGTTTCAGTCTATTGTTCAATGTTTGCTGGTTAGGCAATTGAATGTATTTTGGCCATATTGTTACCGCCTACCCGGGTTTCCTTAAACCTACTCACATGTTCCAAAATATAACCACTACAGTTCTCGTCCATTACGGAGTGTTCTGTGAGAGTTCGGCAAAGATTACTAGCCCATAAGTTCTTGTAATTATCGCTGTAGGTCACTACGAATAGTAAACGTGTAGTGAAAAACTTACCTGTCAGTGAAGTTACAGAGGCATGTGTAACTTCCCGTTAAAACGAAACATGCTATACGATAACTGTTAGTTGCGAATAATCACATAAATGTTTGGTAATATAAAAATGTGACTAGATATACTAGCATTATGTGAAGCACGGAAGATACCATAGCAATGTATGAATATGCCTAAAGTGTATCAAAGAGACACCGGAAATTGTTCATTTCAAGAGCTTCATTCCATTGTAACCTGCAGTTTAAGCATTTCATTGTCATCGAGTTTATTTGCAGCTCTGTTGTCGTCTTTAACTGTGTTCTGCGCTTGTCAAAATGGATACGAACCTCGACCAAAGAGTTTGCTTCGATTTTTGTCCTATTAAGGAACTTGCTTCTGCTGACTCGTTGGAAAAAACCTACATGAGCTAATTTTCTATAATCTATAAGCATTTCAGTAGTATATTCAAATAAGTCCGAGAAGTGATTCAAGATTTACCTCATCCCGGTCGACCTTCAACGTTTTCGACTGACGTAAACATAATAACAATAATAGTGTGATGGAAATGATGACCAGAAATAATCATTGAAGCTTAAGAGGGATGGCTCAGCATCTGGGAATGCGGTACGAATCCACTAACATTATTTTAATTGAAATTGTGCCCAATTCTCTTCAAAATAAAAAACAGCTTGCTAACAACAGACTTGCACGAGTAAATTCAAACCCTACATTTTCAAAACGCATCACGATACGTAATGGGACATTAGTGTATGGATTTGACATACAAAGTAACCAACAAGCTTCTGAAAACCACGCCAAAGCCACTCGAAAAGTAATCTTGTTGACTGTTTCCTTTGACTATCGTGTAGCGCATTTTATAGTCCTTTCAAATGGATAAAAGGTGTTATCTAATGTTGTAGGGGTGTTGGAGAGAGAATAATCGCTGAAAAATGACAGATTTCTCGAAGACGGGTACTTGGAATAATGCGCCTCTTCGCTCGGGTCTTGTACACATACTTGCCAAAACAATCGATATTCGTTGATTGTCTGTGGAGCATCGTATTTGTCAGATATGTGTCCCCGTTGACTGTTCTCCGAACTCCAATACCGTGAAAAAGTTCTAGATCTAATGAGGGTCTAAGACAAATTTTGTTGTATACCAAATAATGCCTACATGAAGTGTTCCGACGAATGGACTGTTGGTTGACATAAGTTTATCGTACCAAATGGCACTCATATTGAAGGCGATAAAATAAATTTGGGCGATTAAACTAATAAGTGTTTTGTGCTTTATTGAGCTATTCAGCATTTACTTAAATGTTCTTTCTATAGATATGAAAATATTTGCGGAATACATTCCTTAAATACTTTATTTTAACAATGCTTTGCTATCATCGAAATATGTGAACTTCTTTTGCTAACATTTTAGCGTGGTTGTCACTTCACCGTGATCAGAAGGACTAAATTAAAAAGTAGGGATCAGAAATTTTTGTTCGCTAGCAATGAGCTTTGTGGTCACCCGTACCAAATAAAATGTATATACAGTGGCTAAAAAGTATTCGTGCACTTAGTATTTTTGCAATAACCTCATAGGCATGAGTGATAAACGAATAAAAGCTGTTTTGTTTAATGGTCCAGCGGGCACAGAGACAATACGCAAGTAATGAATTTTTTATCAGGTGTAATAAAAGAGTAATGCAAAGAAAACAAAAATTTGAAGTCAAGAAAAGTATTTCTACACTTATAATTTGACTGCTAAATCGCGGTACATAATTTCACAAGGTCTGAACTCTGTCTAAAATGTAAACAAGTCTTTGTTTACACAGTGACCTCGACCTCTGCTACGCCAATTGAATATTTTCGAACACTTTACAAAGATGACAGCGAAGAAAAGTGAAATATCCGTATTAGTGCGCAATAGAGTAATTTTTCTTCCCAAACGCGGTGAAAATTATCGCAAAATTGGGAATGAACTGATATTAAGTTTTACCGCAGTACAGTACATTGTCTATTTACAACTACCCACAGTTCATGCAATGATATTGCGCCAGCATCAGGAAAGATTGTGTGTCCCCAAATCGTACGAAATGTTTTATATTCTGCCGATATATACGGAAGAACCGCGAGAAAGAAGCCATACATTAATAATTTGAACAGAGAAAATCGTTTAGGTCTCGCTAAAACCTATGTGAATAAACCCATAGAATGTTGAAAACGTGTCATCTTCTCTGATGAATCGAAGTTCAACATTTTGGATCAGATGGGAAGAGATTTGTCTGGCGAAAATCCAATACTGAGCTGCAACAAAAGCATATTATATCAACTGTAAAGCACAGCGGAGGAAGCGTAATGAATTGGGGCTGTATGTGGTACAATGGTGTTGAAAATCTTGCATTCATAGATGGGATAATGAATAGCCAGAAGTATATCGAGGTTTCACGTGATAATTTGCAGGAAAGTGCACTTGAAATGGCCCTGAATGATAGTTATTACTTTCAATAAGATAACGACCCAAAACATACGGCCATAAAAACGACGAAATGGTTGTTGTACAATGTTACTAAACAATTAATTACACCACTACAATTCCGGATATTAATCCTATAGCAGATTTATGGCACTTGTTGGATGTAGAACTGAGAAAAAGAAAACTGTCTAACAAACCTGATCTACAACGAGTAATTTTAGAAGAATGGAAAAAACTATCAAAAGGAAACTACTTAGAAACTGGTGGAATCCATTACTAGGAGACTAGAGATTATAATTACAGCTAACGGGATGCATACAAAATATTAGTTACAATTCAGAACTAAGATTATGTAGCTTTTCACTATAATGGTAAATGTACAAACATTTTCTTTTGGTCTCAATTGTTTTTTTTCATTACTCTTGTATTACACCCTATAAAGAATTCTTCATTTGCACATTATCTCTGTACCCTGTAAACCATTAAACAAAATAGCTGTTGTTTGTGTATCACTTATGCCTATAAAGTTATTGGAAAAAACTTAGTAAACGAATACGTTCTTGACTTACTGTATATATATATATATATATACCATAGGTTTACATGCAAATTTGATTAACTAATTAGTTCTAGAATTGTTAGGGAGCATTTAATAATAAAGTAATAGTATCTCCTTCCGGGTAAACACAACTTAAGGGTGAGGGGTAGTCAAGATATTACAAGATCCAGCAAAAATAAAACTATTCGCAATAAACAGTGTTTATTGTATAGAACTATGCAAATAGTCAATCAATTTGATAAGTACATAGACCGATGATCATTGGAAATTCCTGTTAGCTAAATTAAATCTCGTAAGGTCACTTTACGCACACATCTACACTTATGCATTTATCTTCTGAACGAAACCATTTGATACACTTCTTTTACATACCAGCCTCGGCATCTTTGGACGATGACGCTCCGGGAATATCTACTTAAGCAACGACGTCCGCAATAAGATACTAAAAGGAGAAACATTAAGCATCCGTGGAGCACAAGATTGATAAATTATACATAATTACGT
This sequence comes from Chrysina gloriosa, assembly GCA_038088585.1. Classification (NCBI taxonomy): domain Eukaryota; kingdom Metazoa; phylum Arthropoda; class Insecta; order Coleoptera; family Scarabaeidae; genus Chrysina; species Chrysina gloriosa. Next base: position 21,543,103 of record CM076090.1, read on the forward strand.
AAATGCACGCGCTGTATCAAAGAATGCAGCATTATATAGCGCCTTAACAATCAGCTAATTGAAAACATACTTAGAATACGTTTAGAATTTGCCATAATTAAAATGTGCGAGCAATAAGTTTCGCATTGTGATGTTTACGCGATAAATGCACATCATTTAAAATTAATGGGTTGATACGTTTTTAGAGTTATGTATATTTATACGTATTTGTTTTCAATTGGAGGATTAATGTAGTGTTATTCCACATAATACCCCATTCATGCTCAATAGCCACAGCAAACATAGAAGTAGTGTGTTACTAATTTTTCCTGAGGTTAAATTTTGACTAATGTTTGTCAAGTTATTGAAGTCACTAAGAACATAATTTTTATATTGATTTGCTTTTTCCAATTCATGACAAAAGGGAGTAACAGATAGTAATAAAAAGAAATGGATAAGTTTAGTACAAAGTGCTTTCAGGGCCTACTTTCTATAATGCATCTCTATATATAATTTCCTTATTTGTGTGTTCCTGTTCGCTTGTCTATCCAGAGCTTTTTGAAGCGCACTGATGGGCTAGAAAGCTAAAAATTGGCACGCATATAGTGAAACGCCTAGGCCAAATCCCAACGTAGCCGGATTTTTGATTTTTGGTCTGTTGGCGGAGAATTAAGACGAAAAAGGGGCGTGAAATTCAATTTTTTAACATTTTAGCTTACATCTTCGTTTTCTTCCTGCCTGGCAGGGACAGGCTTAACAGCTAGTACCTATTCATAATATCCTTATCTAAACTTCGTTGTAGTGCGCTCTCCTTATACCTGAAATCTATTATTTATTTATTCGTTTATTTATAGCGTTATAGCGTTTTCCAGTCCTTCTATTTTTCTCATCTTTTTTACACTTTCTATTCGGTCATAAAATTTTCTGTTGTCTGTCCTGAATCTTTTATATAAGATTCCTGTAGTGTTTTACGTTTTGGTTTCCATTTTGCTTCATCCCCTTCCGTAATCAACTCTATTGTCTTACCTTCTAGTAAAACCAATAAGTACTTAGACTATTTTATTCCATTACTTACTTACTACGTTTTGTAGTAATCCAGGTATGAAATCAAATAATACGAACTCGATTGTATTGGTTCTTATTATTAGGCTCAATATTATTTTCGAACTAAGTAGTCCTGTCCAAATGACTAATAAATTAAAGTGGTATAATAAATTAGGAATATGAAACTTTTCATCAATGTCTTTACGACCTACCTGGATATTTAAAATGCAAATTAAATGTAAACATGTAATTTAAGATAACCAAATTTAGACATTTTAAATAAAATTAATTTTAATACACATTTAAATATGCGTAATAATATTTCATTTAAGGCTTTCCTGAACATTTTTCGATCATCTTTTCTCGCAGCTATGACATGAACGAGCACACTTATGTATTTCGTATTTATTACGCTATAAATTTAATGACGAAGTGTAATTCTTAACCAGTATTTAGAAAATTTCCTTAATAAAAACGCCCATGCAAGTGCAGTGGGTGTCTTATTTTCTACCATTTATTAGAATTTATGCAAATATTATGTAATAACTGTACAGTACGACATATAAATATAAACGTAGGAATATAAACATCTGACACATTATGGCGCATCAGTAATATTGGCAACAATAATATGATAAAGAAGAGGAAGACGAAAAAGCAGTGGAAAATCGGAGATATATTCAATGTGTACGTCGTAGCGTTTATAATAAAGAGAATTATTTATTGTCCTATGCATATATGTGGTTGGAGGCGTATTTAAATCCAATTTTCTCAGTTTCTTGTCTGGCTTTTACTCGGCCAGTCATAATTTAGCTTTCAATGTAATTATTTATCCTTGATAACTGTTTCGCGAAATTAATGCACTTTCTATATGAGTATCGGTGAGTTATACCTTTTCCTCAAACCAACCTATTTGAAATTTATTTGCTCAACGGTTAGATTGTTTTATGTTGGAGTAGGTACTTTCCAGTTAATTACTTAACTCAATATAAATTACGTTTAATCGCCAAGGCGATAAAGCTATATTGTCGTTTCTTAACAGATTAGGTAATTCGTGAAAGTTTTCAACACACACAGACTACACTGGTAGATATGAATTATTTACGAAGTATGCAACATTGTGGACAATTATATTTTTAGTATTCAATAGAACATCAGAAACATATTTGCATCGGCTTAGAATTATGTATTTCGTATGTAAGCAATCAAAAGGTACCGTCTTAATGTTTACATAAGCTAAATCAATCTCTTCTTCCGACGAAAACCTTCTACGCCGCAAATTTCGTCGAAGACCAAAAATAGCCAAAAGTCACACATTGCTAAATCAAACGAGTACGGTGTATGTTCTACTACTTTAACATTTTCTTCAGCCTAAAGCTGGAGAGTTGAAACTGCTGTAGGGGACGATGCATTGTCATGGTGGAGTATAGTTCCCTTGACTGGAACTCTATTGAACATTTCAGGCAAACATTTTTCACTGTACCACTTAGCTGTATCTGTCTTTTGTCCATCCAGCTTAATTACATTTATTAAGCCCGTACTTCTGAAGAATACCGCATACATAACATTTTTCATAGCATGTTGTTTCTTAGTAATTTTAGGAGTTTTCCTATATTTGTGAGTCCGTACACGACTCTCTTGGCGGGTAGGAAGGCCAAAAAAGGGAATGTAAGTTTCGCCACCTGTCACTATTTTTAAAAAATGTGGTGCCCGCTAGTATTTAAATAAATTTAAAGTTTCATGGCAAATTTTCACACGCTCTGATTTTTGGAAGTAAGAAAGGGAATGCGACGACTTACCAGTTTTTAAATACAGGTAATCGTGTACGATTGTTTTAACAGCTGAGTTGATGCTCTATTACTGCATAAGTGGTTTTATTGTCCTTTTCATTTCTTTTTAACCGAAGCAATGTTTTTGTCGTTACCAACCATAGGAGGACCTCCGGCTCCTTTTTGATGCTGAACAGAATTCCTTTCGCATTCAAATGCCTTATACCATCCGCAAATTGTAGCCAACGAGGGAGCAGCCTATTCACTAAAAACTGAATCTAAACTCACTTTGCATTCATAAGCACTTAAACCTATTTTCAAGTCATAGTAAATTATGATTCGAAAGTGCTCTCTGGTTAATTCCATTTTAGTTTACGTTTAAAAAATAAGTAGCTGGGCTATAACGAACGCAACTTCAACAACTAAATGCCAAATGACAGATAACAAGTTGCTATAAATAAACACTGTGTGATTGGTTTTCACAGTATACTAAATTGTCTTATTCTCAATGAATTCAGCTTATCCCTCGTATTAGTTTTCATTTGAAAATTTCTGCAATTCGGCTGCTTAATTCGGACATGTTTTTTTTTCTAAGATTATTGCTTTAAAGAGTATATAACCTGGGGAATGTAGCACTGATATTGTAACGTGATGTATTACCTTCTCACAGTAAAATATTGGTTTCGAATATGGCACGTAAGATACTTTCACCGAAATGTCATTGTCGCTTGCCCTGTGGATAATCATCGACACCGAACGCGGTGCTGTCTACGTTTGGGAGCCGATAAGTGACATTCCGCGTAAAATGTTAATACATTCGACGATGGGAATAAATAAAATTGCGCGTTCGCAATGCTTGGCGGCGCGGCGATTTGCGAAATTCATTTCGTATTAATGCGGGCTGTCGTGTTTTCCTTTTTCTTTTGTCGAGGACCCCGAACAAGCAAGAATGCGCTTACTGGTGTCTGCTTATTACGCAATAAAGGCTGATAAGCCGGCCAGCGTCCATGTCACTTACGTGTTTTTTCCAACTGGGATGGTTTCCTTCGACTTTCAATTTCGGCGAGCCCTGCTGTCGACCTGTTTCTTAATTATGGTTATTGAAAAAGTGTCACCTTAAAATAATTAAGCCCACGTTTCAAATTAAGTATGAAGCTAGGTAATTGGAAGAGATAAAAAATCGAAGTATGCGTCGTCGGTTACCTATACTTTACTGCACCTTTTTGCTATAAATTTGACCATTGTTTATTACACATTTCTTTTCAAAAAGGAAGAGGAATGTTATTCCAATTGAAATGTTTCGGAGCCATACTCTCTATTACAGTCGAAGTAATGAAGAAGGACGGGATAAGTAGGTAGATGTTTCATAAATAGAGTTTCACGCTTTTCCATTAACTTCGAGAGTGAATACAAAAACGTAGAAGCAGAAGGAAAAGCGAGCTTCGGAACCGGAAGATCTACAATGGACTATCAGTTCTACGTAACCCGAGCAATAAAAAGAAAAATTGTAAGGAACGAAGATGCTATACGCCGATCTCAAAAAAGTATACGGTAGTGCCCCCTTAAAAATCCCTGGGCAGCGTTGGAATTTGACAATGTCATTGTAAGCATTATTAAAACAATATATAGCTATATAGAAACAGGTCAGAGTAAAATAGGTAAACGAAGGCCTTAAGCAAGACTCTTGTCTGTCGCCAACGCATTTTAAAATATAACTGGAGCATCCATTTAGAATATGTAAAGAAAAATGTGAAGGAGTAGGCATACGATTCAACAATAGTAAGACACTATATACCTACTAAGCTTTGCAGATTATGAGATAATGTTAGCTTAAAACCATGATAACCTGGAATACATAGCACATAAACTCATAGGAGAATGCAGTATATGGGGCCTAGAGCTAAATATAGCAAAGGTGGAAACCAGGTGCATTGGGGGTATGCAAGATGATCTGATATTATGAACTTTTGAACATATAAGGCAATGTCAACGCTATAAATATCTTGGTTCTTCAAATTACGAAGGACGGTCAGCAATAAGATGAAGGAACATACAGAGTAAGAGAGCAATATTGATGCCGAATGGTGATGATCACTGAAACAAATAAATAAAGAATACATAATACTGCAATCCGACATATTAACATATAACATATGGTAGTGAAGTATGGGTAATAAAAGAAGGAACAGAATAAATGCTGAAAGCCATGGAAATGGACTATTGCCGAAGGTTGGGAGGAAAGTCAAAAAGGGAAAGAATAACGGACAACCATATCAGAGAAATAATGAAACTAGCGCACAAAACTGTGCACGATATTAAGACAAAACAACTAACATGGTGTGCAGATAGATTATCAAAACAAATACTGAACTATCCTATTCAGCACAGGAGCTAAAATATACGAACATATCCTGAATAAGAAATTGTAATATTACGCAGAAGGAACGGAATCCCTAAAGGAAGAAACATGCAAAACCATATATTTACAGTAAAACAGATAACAAAGAAGACGGTACATCGCGGTGGAAAAATCTATCTAGCATTCATAGATGTGGAGAAGGCATTCCACTCGGTCACAAGATCTAGACTATGGAATAGCCTACAAGAAATAGGGGTTGACAATAAACTGATTGGAGCCATTATAGAAACACTATCAACTACATAATTCGGAAAAGCTATAAACCCGAAACATTTAGAACATACAACGGGTTAAGACAAGGAGCAGGACTAACAATAAGCCCCACCCTGTTTAATATATACGTGGATAAAATAGCCAAAAAATGCAATAGGAAAACAAAGATAATATATGTAGGATACAGAGAGCTGTAATAAGTATCATTCTTTGAATGCCCATTCGCAGGTGACATAATGATAGGGACTAAGAATAAGCATGACCTACAGGAGAACTTAAAAGTATGAAACGAAAAACAGCTAAATTATAGAATGAAACTAAACAATATGAAAACAAAAGTGATGGTACTTGCGCAGGAAGAAGAAAGAATAGATATAGTAATTCATAATACAGAAATAGAACAAGTAAATAAGTTCAAATACTTGGGAGTGCTGGTAGACAGAAAAGGAGATGAAGAACCGGAAATAATTAGAGAATTCGAAACACAATAAGCTTCTATTCCGCGACGAACAACAAGTTTATATAAAAAAAGAAATATCAAAAGCAAATAATAATAATAATAATAATAATAGTATACAGAGCTATCTACCGACCAACAATTACTTATAGATCTGAAACATGGATATTGTGACAAAGACCAAAAAACAAAATGCAAGCCACGGAAATGAAATATTTGCGAGGAGTTCGAGGGGTGACCAAAAGGGATCGAATAAGAAGCGCGCAAATTAGGGAAGACCTCGAAGTGGAATCCATTCTAGAGTTTATGGAAAGGAGACAACCGAGTGGGTGGGGACACCTCGAGAAAATGGATAGTCAAAGACAAGCTAAGAAAAAATATGGGAAGCACAAAGAACGAAAAAGATGAAACCAAAGAGAGTCAAAAGACCCAAAGAGACCTGGAACAATGTGATAAGCAAGATATTGGATAAAAGAGGACTGACATGGAATGAGGGGAGAGCAATAGCGAGAAATAAAAAAACTGGAATAAATTGATACATGGTTAAAATTAGATAAAGAAGTACCCCTACAATGCAGGTAAATGGTTCTTTTTATTCTATATATATATATATATATGTATATATATACTAGACTGGGCACCACCGGGTGGCAAAAGACGAGGACCATGGAAAAGCTGTAGAAAAGGCGTAGATATAGACATTCGAGAGGGAAAAACGGCCGTACTGCAGTGATTGACACAGCAGATTTCAAATATCTATGAGGCTGAAATTCAGAAGCTAGTTGTATGATATTAATATTGGTGGAAATTATGTTCGGTTGGTATGATACATATATGTAGGTAGATATCGTGTTGGGGGAAGGAATACTTTTAGGCAGTTTTACAATATTTGATGGCAAAGCAAAGGATACCCTACAAATAACGTCTTGTATTGATTTTGCACGATTTAGCAACTTTATGCGTTAGATAGAACGTATAATTTGTTAATCTCGTAGTTATTTTTCTGGAAAATCAGAGTTAATTCACCGATTTGAAATTAAACTTGTGAAATTATAATTGGGTAATAATTTTAAATCCTCTAAAATACGGCCAATAATAAAAAGGAAGATTTGCATGTATTTTGAATGTTATTTAGTACTAAGGTTTCCTTCTCATTCCGAAATACTTCGGATACAAAAACAAAATCTGAAACCGCGTATATGCGAGTACGAGTGTGGAAGTACATTTGTATAAATAAAACGTTACGTTCCTCGAAGAAGTTTCTAGTTTCGATCTGATAAAAGCAGTTTTAAGCTACCTGCTCCACTCGGTGTGCAGGAGAAAAAAGAAACTATTAGTGTCTATCGGTCGGCATCTGCGCTGCCCGAGTAGCAATATACTGACAAGCGGATTTTACCAGCTGTAGATAGTGCTATTAAAATTGACTATTGTTCCGCGCGTAACGTATTAACATGCACGAAGTCGGTTTACCGCTGGAACCGATATTTATGTAAATTGCGTCACTCATAATAGTGTACTTACCGTGCTATCTAATATCTAATACAAAGACGTGCGCTATTTGCTGTATTAATTTTACGCTGCATTTAATTACGAAGCATTTGCAGGAGCTATGTTAGAGAATATGTCACTATGCGTGTCTTTGAGCAAATTTGAAATATATTATACTAATATTTATGTATGTATGTATCTTCTTATTGATATACTTATACACAAATACAAATTAGAATAAGGACACTGTGGCTAAAACAATATAGCATTCTTTTTAAATTGAGTCTAAAAATTGCTCATAAACATATCGGTCATAATGGTGACAAACTATTGCCCATCGAAGTCCCATGTTTTTGTTCAACATGTTTGCCCTCAATTTGGAAACAGTTTTGGGACATACAAAGAGTTGCTAATTTGATATATTCCCTTTATTATATTATTAATAATAACTAATAACTAAACTAACTAATAACCGAAACTGTTTCCAAATTGAGGGCAAATATTTTAAACAAAAACACGGTACTCCGATGGCCAATAATTTGTCACCATTTATGGCCGTTTTGTTTATGAGCAGTTTTGAGACTCAACTTAAAAAGGATGCTAGTTCTTTTCCTGAGTGTTTGGTTTAGTTTGCTAGTCAACTTTTTGCCATTTTTGCTATAAAAAAATTTGAATTGCAGGACTTTTTGGATGAACTAAATTCTAAATTCAACACCATCACATTTACAATAAAAACAGAAAAATAATTAACTTCCATTTCTAGATACTGCTCTCGCAATATAAGTTGGCGAGTGGTAAACGTATTTAGGACACGTACCTGCCCCCTGTCTGATTCAGATAGTGCATAGGAATTATCATTACGTTGCAGGACGAATGATAGGCAATCTATCCCTCCTGTATCTGTGCGAACTCACTCCCATCCTTCGCCAACTTATATTGCGAGAGCTAAACCTTAGTAACTAGGAGTAACATCAATTTGGAGATACGTAGACACATATATATATATATATATATATATATATATATATATATATAAGGAAACCAATGTCAGTAGGTTTATAACTGAAGATTCTAATCATAGTTTTGAGCAAAAATGCATCTCTTAATTTTCTAGTACATCGGCAACTAAATTTTCCCGTCACAACAGAAAGATATCAAAGAGAACTTAAATACACAAGAAATATAGCCCAATACAATGGTTTCGAAGCAAAACTGATTGATAAATTAATTAGGGAACAAATTTTCGAAACCTCAATAAGGGCATCCACGAGCCTAACTTTGGATAAACCAGCTAAGAAGTTACATTATTACACAAAGGCCCTTCCCAAGGTTTCCGAACAGTTTAATTTACAGGTTGCCAGTAAATCAGCTAATTCATTAGGTAGTCTTTTAGAAAATGCCAAAGATAAGGTTGAAATAAATAAAATATCAGGTATCTATAAAATTCGTTGTCAGGAATGTGAAATAAAATACAATGGAAAAACTAGGCGATCAATTGTAACATGATACATGGAGCACATTGCTCATTTTCGGTTCAACAGGCCCGAGAAATCAAGTGTGGGTCGACATATTTTGGGCAAACAACACGCTATGCCAATTGACAGTCTAAAGTGAATTAAGGCGGTAGAAAATAACAGGGAACTAGATAGCTACGAAAGTATATGGATTTATAAAAATAGAGAGAGAGTTATGAATGCAGATGGAGGACCTATTCCAAATTCCAAATCGTACGAGCTATTGAATTAAATTTAGATTTATGTAGGATAATTCAACCGTATTGACACGCTCCATAGAACATGAAATTTAGGTTAGAATTAGTATAAATAAACGCTTCCCATAATGGGAGTTCAGTGTCAACAGTATTTCGGTGTGTTTCGCGCGTTTAGTGTGGGATGTTTATTGTGCAGTGTTTTAGTGTTGTGTGTTGTTCGTCTTGGGCATTAGCCGGATTCACTACTGATATTGAATTCCCCAGTATTCCTCTAAGGATGGCAAAATACGTATCTGGATTTATCTGAAGGTGTGGTAAGGGTAATTTTATTTATATTAAATAATACTTGTACATGTATTGGTAAGTGATTTTTCCTATTCTTTTTTGGAAGTTGTTCAGTGTTTAACTTTTATGTTATACACTTTTACTGGTTGAAAAAACGTGCATATAGTAGAAAGGCAGGAACCAAACGAGTTATGTCAACATGAAAGTTTATTATCTCTAATACAACGACGTAATGCGTTTGATTCCTCCTTTTCGCTATAAGTATACCTATAGCAATATACACCGTATTTATTTTCCTAGGCCATTAATATTTGTCAGTATTGATAAATTTACGAAGCGAGAGCTAGGTACCCTATTTACGCAAAAAGCTGCCTTAATGTAGCTGCAAACGGATCACAATTTGAAAGTCATCGTCCTTCTCTTGCGGGATATTACCATGAATCTTTGTCAATTAACTTTTTAGCGCTCAAGTGAAATTTATCCGTTGAAATCTAACATTCGCTCGATAGTTATAAAGTAAGAATACTATAGTTACACGCCTAATAAGCTTATTGTAATAAGTCAACCGTTGATTCACGCTGAGTATAACCAATAAAATCTATCCGTCTGACCTTAATTATCTTCGGAACTGTAATCTTATCTTTTTGCGCCGGCAATACGTTCATAAGTACATACATATGTCCGAAGGTATGTATGCGCGAGGATATCGAAGTGGAATTTATATAATACGGATTAACATAGGTAGTAGATAACTAGCATGACATGCAAAATCACAAAGCGTTACGGATTTCCTACAAGCTAAGTTAATTTTTTCAGATTTAAATTAGCGTTTTTAATGAATATCCCATTGGTATCAAAATTGAAATCCAAAGTATGCCACGCACCAGTATATATTCTCGTTTGTAAAACTTTTTATATTCTGCGGTGCTTCTTTAACGTTTGCTGATTTGACATTAATCTTTGCAAAGAGCTAGCTGTGTAGTTTATACATATAAGAAATATCACAGAACGTATACAGACTTGATAACAAGCAACTTTCGTTTATTTAAATTCTTTCTTTGATTTACACTTGGTCTTATGGGCGATCCGTTGTTAAGATAACTGTATTAATAAACTAAAAAATTCAAAGCTTCTACGATGATAAATATTAAGTTCTTTTAGTTTCCACGGAAGTTTCCCTTTTATATGATCACTTCTACTGCGTTATTTCAGAGCGTTTTGAGTTTGTGCTTTAGAATTTCTCTGAAGTGCGTATTACATACGAATTGTAACTTACGTTCTCATAAGTTTGTGTTTTGAACTTTCTTTCTTATTAATGAGGTCTCTTAGGTACTTCATTTGTTCTTTCTTCACTACTATGGTTGTTCTAATTGTATTATAACCTATGGTCACCTTTTCTCTTACTTCTGTGTAATTAATATTAAAAGAATAATTAAGACTTATATAGTTTATGTCATTCACAACAAACGAGTATGTGCTTTCTTTCCGTGGAAGACTTATGCGATCTCAAAGTTTCAAATAGAGGGAAATTACCAGTAAGTCGCAGCACTTTCCTGTCTTCCTGTAAGTGTATGCAGTTGCACAACATGCTTACCTAATAAGTCTTCCTACAGTTTTGTATGGGCCGCAGTTCAATGTGGGATACTTTTTCACGGGAAGTGGTTGTTAAGTCTGTGGATTTGAGAAAGCCATTATCGATTTAATCGAAATAACCACAGTATCAAGAAAAGAATTAACTGATTGGCGGAAAAGAAACATATAGTGTTCAGCGAGTTAATAAAAGCGTTCGAAGTTTATCTTCTACATTGATATCCTTATCAGGGGCATTTATGGATGATATATTATTTTGGAACTCTAAGGGACAAATCCGACTGTTTATAATTAACATTTAAAAGATCTGAATAGAGTATAAAAGTAGTAAGAAGCTGCTGCTCTCTATTATTAAACGTTCGCAGCAAATATTAGGCACAGCTTTGGCATGTAGCAACGATATATACGCCAATAAATCGATTAACAGCGGATATTTAATTTTGCGCGGTGCTAAATTAGTTTGCCTATGGGGTGTTAGTTCATCGCAATATCTGGCATTATCCAAAGCACGCTGTTATATATCTGGCCCGCCATAAAATATATCATTTGAACTAGAACATTGAACGCAGTAAATCATCGGGGGTATTTATTTTCTTCTGTACGTAGTACAAACGAGCCAGAGTATTATTCTTCGTATCGAATTTACGACGATCTATATATCGCTATTTTATTGGCTCGTTTGTCTATGCAATTGACTTGAGATTACCACTCTGAAAAAACTAACCACTACGGTTGCTTTAGTGTGTTAATATAAATGCAAAGGGGCTCGTAGCACAGAAAGTTTTTAGTGCCACTAAAAATATTACGCTGGAGTGCGTTGTTCTAATCTAGGCGCAAATTATTTCTTTTTCTAATTCTCTTTTTCTAGTCCAGCTGCGAAACAGTAGACTAGTTAACTCAGTAAGCAGGTGGATGACAAATGAGTTGCGTAAATTCCCACACGAAGATACGTTAATTCATATACCCGCGAAGGTAAGACCCTCGTATTTTGCAGTTTTACTTCAACCTTGTGAAGTTATTGATAATAAAAATGTATATGTATATGATTATAAACGAAAACAATAAATCTCTTCTTCTTTCAAATAAGTTAACAGTTTACGGGCACGATGTTTCGAAACAGAGTATCTTTACATATCGCTTTATTTGCAAAAGCTGCTGATCAACATTTTAATCCATAGATTAGGTTTATATAAGTTTTGATATCTTTGAAACCCACAAAATTTTTTGCTATCCGTTAGTTACTAATTATGTTAGGATGATTGGCTGAACTGCGATTTGGTCTGGTTAGTCTATCGCCTTCGGAGCACACGGACAACGGTGGTTTATATGGAAACTTCAAGAGCCCTCTAATTTGATATCTCGAGGCGCGTAGCGGCGAGGGCAGTTAGTTGGCGTTCTACGATTTGGGTTACGATCTGTTTATTATTAATTATATAGGAATGTTCTGCGTTTAGCCTAGCTGATCTACTACTTATAGTATATACAGACAACCGCAATGTACAGGAAAATCGCAAGGATACTGCACATTGATATCTTGATGCACGTAGCGCCGAATACAATTGGCTGGCGATCTGCGATTTGTGTTGCAATTTATAATTTGTGGGGATGCTTAGCGGGACTACGATTAAGGGGTTACTGTGGTGGAATTCTCACATCTTGGTGTAGAAATTTACGTATGCTCCTAGTTAGTCCGCTATAGAGTATAGCGCACTCTATAGCGTTGCTAGTTGACGAACACCGCGCTTCTTAACTTTGTGGATCATTTCTTAATATGGGATTGTGCAGAAATGTTTACACATGACATAATGATCTTTCCCAAACATCACAGGAAACGACCCAAATAATAGTCACAGAATCAAAGTAATCAAAAATGAACCATTTAAGCTTGAAGTTGTTGTGTCGTAGTGTAATAGGATTCAGCGCCACTGATTTGCAAGATGTAAGTGTAAACTCTATGACAGGCCGTAGTTATTAACAATTATTATCCGTAAAATGAAAACTGAATTTATGTATATGAAATATGCGTTCAAATACTGAAAGAGTTTTAAAGTTGCGAATTCGATTTTTATTCCATTTATTGTACGGCTATTTGTGGAACCAAGACAATATTTTATTCATACTACTCTACACCAAAAGGTGGAAATAGAAATACAGATACTGGAACTAGAACTAATATTACTACCTATATAAATTAGATACTTATTATATTTGAATTGACAGTTGTGCTGTGGACGAAGTAGGGCAAAGAATTTCACAAAAGATTGATATCCTAATTTCAATTTAGGGAACAAACGTTAAACTCCAACAAACTTTCAAGTTTTTTTACACAAGAGAGCACAGAAAACTAATACGACGTGTACCAATCAAGAACTTTGCAACTGTGATTCAGCAGATTCTCAAGTAACTCAAAGTGGAATTGTGGTAATTACCGAAACTTCTAAACAAATATTTAAAACTTGGAAATATAATGACCAAAAGATAAGGCATATATAGATACATAGCAGGAAAAGCTACAATTGCCTTTCAAAACATGTGTAACAACATTTATAATACGGAGGATTTAATTCAACCTAAGGTAGTAAAAATAGATAAAACAAATATCTGTAGAAAGCTTTATTAAAATATAAAACTTCGAACAATTTATTTAGGGTTACTAGCGGTGAATATTTTGAAGGTCATAAGATCACGAGCGCGGCAAGGGCCTAGAGCTTTTATTGAAGGACTTTTAATTTTGGAAAGATGAGAATTATGTTGTGAGGAAGCTTGATTTATGTACGAAACAGTGTTAGGTGAAATTTATTTCTTTTTATCATTATGTTAAGCACAAATCCACGTGTACATTAGCTACTGAGGCTGTTAAAAGAAAATAATATATGTACATAAGTTTCGAGCAGAATAAAGTTTACCGTTTTATTTCTATAGATTTGCATCTGGTGTGTGCAAAAATGTGCAAGATAATAGAAATGTGATCTAATATAACGTCCCGCATCCCAGGTTTTACGCTTTACGTCTTCATGAGCTTTCTTCGAGTTGAGCAATTTATTCTTAGTTCCACTGAAAAACGATTCTAACCAGTCGTGCAAAGCATTGTATACCAAAAATACAAAAATTAGTTATAGAATTAAAGAAAGAAGCAAAACGTATAAAAATGCAAGCAGTGTTTGATTGTGCAGCAAAAATGGTGTCAAACACCTTGAAAGGGGAAGAAATTGAAGCTGGCGGTAGTATACGTAAAATAATATAACGAGATGGCATGGTAAACGAATATCTGCAAAGTATGGTTCTGTTCCTTCACAGCAGATAATATAAAGGCGAAATCCTCCGCTTGGCCCATCAGTAAATAATTAGAAAATGCTTAATACAACATAAACATTATACTAGGAGTTAAAGCAAAATGCACCTTGCTAACAAAATATTGCATTAGAAACAGATCAGAATTATGCTAAGATTTGTAATTAAATGCTTGTTTCATATTTACTGTAATAGCAAATAAAGCAATTTCAAGGTGCTATGACTTATTTTCTTGTCATCTAATGTACACCGCTATCATTTTGCACACAACTATTACAGTGTCATAACTGCCATTTATATTGCACTGTTAGCTTTTGCAATCTTCGATTCTAACGTTAAGTACGCTTCATATACTGGGGCGCTACATTTCATAGTTTTATTTAGAATTATTGAATTGGTCTTGTTCTTTGGATACTTATCTATTTTGTACAACCATTAATTTGGTTGGTTAATAAATATCTTTCGAGTTGTTTCTACCATTTTTAATAAAGCATTATTCCGTCGCAATAATCGGAACATGCCATTATGCTTACTTGGTAAGCTGTTGCATAAGTTTTTTGACAACCTGCCTACTAATAAACCTAATTTAATAACAATCGGCTTTCATATTGATTCTCCCTTACATTCATTGCAATTGAATTTAAATTTATGTGTGCTACGTCAATTCGCCCTACATATTAATACGAATCCATGAATTGTTTAGTCACCACTTGACTTTCTGTTAACCTTTTCTATTGTCGAAGGTAGGATATATACATATTTGTATACTTGGGTTCAAAACATTTTTGCGAAAAGGCCGTTCAAATCTAGCATCTAGTTAATGTTATCAACTGTTATTTAACGCGCGCTTACGATATAGCTCCGTTCGAATAATCTTTATAAATACTTTGATATTTCAACTTGTACATACTTATAGAATATAAACGATTTCCCTACAATTTTGAGGATGAAACACCCTTTTTGCATTGGTATGCATTTGTTTAGCATTTTCTTATAATTTACAAAGGCTGGTACCATACAAGAAGTAATTAAACATCACCAGTGAACATTTAAATAAACGTGTAGGAACACTTACCTTATTTGTGTAAACTAGTTTCCAATTGCGTACAGCTTAGGAACAATATGAAACGCGTATTTAAACACCACAATATGTGTAAACTAGGTAACATATTAAGTAATAATCACAGTTAAATTTTGAAACTAATATCGCATTCATCTTCTATTTATTCATCCATAATTTAGTATTATACGCTGGAGCAGAGATAGTTGGAAATTAAATAATTCGAGTTCAACATGCGTCTTTATTTAACATATAACATTCTAAAATTTCATACAAAAACACGTTCGGATATAGCATTTTATAGGTAACAGTTACAAAACGAATCTTACATATTACTTTACAATTATTTCATTTCCAATGTTCATTGGGTGGTGGATGGATACCTTGTATTCTAGATCGAGATGTTATACAATTCTACTAGTTTATTATTCAGACTAAAATGTTACTTTGTTGTGAATAAATATAACATTTTTAGACAATGAAAATTGATGTCTACATAAACACCGTATTCGTCGAGTTATATAAAAAATCACGCATCCTATTTATCTTGAATGGCACGTTAGCGAATCTCATAAACATTCTCTCCTTTATAACTTTCATAAAGTTGGCGGCATTTTATTGGCTTGCACGTTAAAATATAAAAGCATTATATATTTGCTTTTCAAGCAGTTATACGAAATTACACGCATATTTTAACGACTTTACGTCTTACTTTAACTTATAAACATATGGCATATGATTTGTACAAATTTATGCTCGAAGCTAGTTGGGTTTGAATTCACAAAATATTATTGTATATTACATCTTTATCTATAGCGTGAGACTTAAACATGGATCATGTAATGGACGAGGTCGTTAATATTATTGCAGTTTTGCTTAAAGGAACTATCTTTTTCGTGCTTTATAACTTAAATGTTTTGATACGCAAAGGTATGTTAGACGATTATGTGGATTTACTTTATATAACAGTGAACTAAACTACTAACATTGAAAACTAAAAATTACTATACACGATGAAAGAACGAAATATAGGAAATCATTTCATAAGTTTATATACAATTTTTTAGATATTAGCAAAAGCGTTGATTATTCGCAATATGGCACAGCAAGAACTCTAAGGAAAATTTAATTTCAATTTTCAAATGGGTATTTTTGTACAAGTTTGCTTATATAAATGTGAAAAAGGATATTTTCAACAAGGAAAACGATGTTAAAATACACTGATTATTTACATTTTTATTAAAAGAATTATATAGGTACCGTTACGAAATTCTGTTTCGAGTTCAAATATGTACGTTTCTACAAATTTAAGAGGATTTCGTTTGTCGTTTCCTCCTAAGATCTGTGTTCCATGCATCCCCATTAACGTGGTCATATCTGATGCCATGATTTTCAATAAATATTCTTCCTAAGCTTAGATATCACACTCAGATATGCAGCTACATACTGAAATTATGAAGGATAATTATAAATTTCTTAGGAACAGAAAGTTATTCTTGGAAATGATTTTCATCATTTTATACTAAAGATTATTTGTTTAGATGAGCTTAATCTTAACTTCCGTGCTTCCCATGTAACACGTACCTAAAACGTTTTCAACTTAATGACAGATATGTATGAATACGTAGCTAACTACAGATAGCATGAATCTGTACCTTAATTACTTTACTATTAAATATATCAAATTTAGCACGGAAAATACGTACATGGCACCGCGAAGAATTATGCCTACAGAGGTATTTATAAATAGCCGCACTTATTTACAGAAGGATTCACATGTGCTTTATTCATATACTAGTATATCTTATATTTCTCTTGTGTAAAATTATATGAAATGAATTTTCAACACGATTGTATAAGACAGGTACCCTATAAAAGTATTGTTTCATATAAATACTGCTGCATAGCACAATTTTCGTCAATTGTAAAATGAATATTCTCTCAGTAAATCTCTAAATGCTACTTAGATACATATTGATTTTTTCGTTTCTTTGTAAATTTGTTCATAGCAGTACCTATATGGGAAAGTTCAGTCTAATTGAAGAATGTGGTAGTGTTTAATTTCTCAGATAAATTAATTTTATTGATACGCGAATGGATACCTGCAGAGGGTACCTGTTAAATTATTTGTAACTTAATGTTTTTCAAGGTAATCCACCTCCGCCCCAATATTCTATATCTACATCTTAAGAAACTATGAGGCAAGATATACTGATGATAATTTTTAATCAGTCTGGCTATGTACATATTTATATAGAAATTTCATAAATTATTAAATTAATCACTGGAATTTGTAAGGACAACTAGTTACCGTTACGTTAAGAGAAAATCGCTGAAATCGGACGATTCTAGAGCGTGATCTGAAAAATCTGTCTGCAGAAACGACGGTAAACTGGGATCGCCGAAATCCACGGGAGATAAGGAGGATTCTGGAAAATCCGGCGAAGCCAGGAGGGAATGATCCGAAACCGGTAATGATTCACCATCCGACTCCAATAAGAAACAATCCAAATCACTGTAGTCTGTTAGATGTTCCACTTTGGGATCCGAATTTAGCGCTGCACTTAACGTCGCTATGTACTTCATAGCCAATCTTAGCGTTGTAATTTTCGTTAATTTTTCATTAGTACTCGACGTATGTGCCGATGCCATATGAGGTATCGCCCTTCGTAACGATTCGAAAGCCTGATTGATCTCTCTCATGCGGTTTCTTTCCCTAGCGTTTGCAGTTTTACGTCTGTATTTGCTGAGGGGCGCCGGTTTCTGCTTGGGTTTATGCGATTTGCTACTTTTTGTACTTGCCTCGGTTTGTGCGGACGATTGTTTTGCTAACGTTTCTGTGACTCTTCGTACAGATCTAGGTCGTAGCGAATATTTGTCTTCTTTTGAAGTAGCGTTCGTCCTATCAAATTCCTCATTATTGTTTGGATCGGGGTATGCTAGGTCGTTCAAAGATGGCAAATTATTATCGAATTGTAATAAGACATCCATTCTACAATAGTTTGTTTTATGTCCAAAATCACATGTCACTGATTTAATTTAGAAGCAATCGTTCAATAGTTATTTCTTATGGTAAACACGGTATGACACTAATACATCACTTAGTCATTCAATTTAGAAAATAGGTGAAAAAGTATTTTCTTATGTACGTAACCGTATACTAAATTTGTATTGCAAGTTCTCGTCTTGATCTAGCGTTGAAATCTCCACTATGCAGTAGATGCGTCTTACTTGTTGGACCGCGATTTGGTCACTGCATCGGTCCAGCTATCTGGTGTTCAGGTACACTAGGCGCACTGCCCCCACCTGTGAATACAAGAGATCGCCCGCATCTCCGATATATGCGTCGAGCGTGGAGAAATGATGAATTGGAAGATCATTGTGAAGGTGGAATAAATGATGATAGAGATCTTCAGCATAAATGATTAAGAGGTCGAATTATTGTGAAATACTCTCTTGGACTTGTATCATTAACAGTTTTTTGGTACGATGTCGTCGTACGCTTTCACGCTGTAACAACTGTAGCAAATTGGGGTGTATACCTTGAAGAATTAGTCGAAATCTGAGGAAATATTTGCTTGGGGTTATATTGCAACGCTTAGTTCGGTGATAATTTTAGATTTTCTTTAATAACTGACAGAAAATATGTAACTTATTATCTTTTTAATGTCCCTACTTTGTTTCGACGTCAATTACCTACACAACCATACGATATTATTGCAAGTCAGTAAATTACTACATTCCATTTTTAAATTGTCCTGCATCCTATACGTGTATGTAAAAAATTTTACTTGGGCAATATCTAATTTCCCTTTATTCTATTTTGGCATTGATGTTACTAAAATTAATTATATTTTTACCAAGAAAATTAGGTAATCCAATTCTGCAGGCCGAGACAATTAGCTCTTATTGCATTGCAAACGAACTTAGGGAGTCGATACGTTGAACCAATATTGAAGAGTACTGATGGAGAATCTGTGAAATAAAAATTTTACGAAACAAAATATTGTTATCATAGTTACTTATACCAACAACTAGTGAATAGGTATGTGACCTCCAAAGATTGGAACACCTACAATGAAATGTTTCAGGGACTCTATTGAAAGTTGCTTCAAGTTTCTGTAATACGAGCAGTATGCGGATATTGATATTTGTGCTTGTTTCCATGGAACCGTCTCATGGTATAGATGGGCCAACATGCTTCTACAGCCTTTTCTCAGAAACCATAGGCACACGTTTAGAACACACTGTATTTTCAATTATCCTCATTTTCCCTTACAGATTTTCATATTTGAGGCGCATTTAATAACTTGGTGTTAATATTAGTGCCTTTCCAGAAACTTATTATGCATGAGTGTGATATCATTTCAATTATAATGGTTTGTTTTCCTTCGTTGCACCTACTGTGAATTGTCGCTGAACAGGCTTTTATCGTGCATGGCATTTCGTATCCCTAGCTAAGTAGGAATAGAACTCACTTCGCAAGATTGTTATGTAGAACTCACAAGTGGATTTCCCGTCAGAAGACCAGATTCTTTGACAACTAAAGGAAATATGCTGTTATTGATGTTGAAGGAATTGTTTGCTTACGTGGTGGTCCAGTTTACTAAAATATGAAGATTACTTTCAATCGCAGAGAACCTTTTAGACTATTACACCAGCCTCTTAAAATATGACTTCCACTTACCATGGCATCTGTAATTTTGGCGAAAATTTACGATGTAATTTGCTGTAGCAAATACTTTATTCGTAATAGCGCAGGCTACCGTAAAACGTGTAGGCTATGCAGATATTTACCGTAGCATTATCGGAAATTTTATTCCCTATTCAGCAATTTGCAATTGACCTTACATAATCGGTTTTACTTTCCGTCTCTTTATGCATCCCTGTTGTACCGTAACCCGTAAAATGAACTCACTGTCAGTGTGTATGTATTTTACGTTCAATTTAATTGGCGCATATAAAATCTCTGGTTCCGACAGCTCCTCTAGTTCGTCTGTGTATACGCCAACTATAAAATTGTATTTTATCGTGGATTAGTCATGTTTTGTAAGCAGATACGGATGTTGCACGTGACATATATGAACGTGATTTAGAAGCCCTTCATCATGCTCTCACAACTTTTACGCTATAATTCGGCTTTATTATAATGTAAATTATACTATTTTAGAGACCTTACCGTCTTTATTGTGGCAAACGAATTTTTTACGGGTATTAGTTGGCTTAGTGCAAGGCATTGGTTGCACTCGTATTACTGTTATCTTGGTGTAAGGTTGTTCATTTTATGATTCTCTAGGAATAGATTCCTTAATACGAAAAGGAAGTGAAGTCTAAGTGGCTAATATATTCTTTTTCGCTATACTGTACCCATAGTGCTACAAATTCCTATTAGTATTAGTGCACCTACAATGCAGTTTCTGCGTCCAAGCTGTTTGCGACTACTTAAATTACAAGATTGGGGACTTGAAAATAAGTATGTAAGTTTAAAAGTAGATGACCATATTCTGTGGTCTTGCGGATAGCGTCGCATAAACTGCGATCTGCTTTTCTTTAGCATGGGCATTTAACATTAATTGCTTACTTACCTTTGATACACTACTTCTTTCAGATGGAAGTATGGAAGACTATTGATTTTTAAATACTAGAGAACTGCACAAGGGCTGAAACTATGAATTTATCTTAAACTGCTCTCCTGATTGAGGGACTGATGTTCTTGTTCTTGCTAATTGCTGACCAAAAAGCATATAAAGCACCTTTAGATCTCCGAAAAGCATCCAATTAT
Organism: Chrysina gloriosa; assembly: GCA_038088585.1. Taxonomy (NCBI): domain Eukaryota; kingdom Metazoa; phylum Arthropoda; class Insecta; order Coleoptera; family Scarabaeidae; genus Chrysina; species Chrysina gloriosa. The sequence goes on from CM076090.1 coordinate 21,564,191, forward strand.
GTTCCACATACTTGATTCTCTCTAAAAGGGGCTCCAAGTTCTTGTACGTCTATTTAAGATGGAGCTCAATACGTTACCATTATGTAGTAACACACCTTGTAGATTCATTTTGCTGGAATCAATGAAAAGATGCTATTCTTCTATGTCTTACCTAACAGCTTTCTGTTTCGCGATTTCGATAGGAAGCTGTTGATGTTCCAGGAGCCAACAAATTTTCCGTACGAAGTCTGTATGCTAGCAATTCTGACGCGTCTTTCGGGAGATCCAATTCTGTTACTAAATCACTCCGTTCATTTTGAGTAAAAAGTTCTGCTTTATCTCATACTTCGGGATTGTAATCTAGGTCGTTAGAGTCAGATGGGCCCTTATCGAAATCAGATGAAACACCAGCTTCCATTTCTTTTGCTGGAACAAGTATTGGTACATCAGATCCGTAGGGCGACTAGTCTGATAGCAGAACTGGTGTTAAGATATGTTACATTTCTCTTGCTCTTAGTTTTAAAACCATTTATATTAACGAACATAATCGTCGTATAGTTTGTAACTTCACGTTATACCAAGGGTATTTAGAGCCTTAAAACTTGTTCTCTACCTTTCGCCCGGTTGTGCAAGGCTTCTACGCAAACCTTGCACACAATGTGTAGTGCCCAAGATTTATCTTGGTCACCAAGCTTTATGCTAAAATGGGCATAATACGCTGATCTTTCAAATGCGGTCATAGGTTGTTTTTCTTTAGTTATTGCACTTCCACAAATACCATCAAAGTTGTTGGGATCGTTTATAGAATGGCGTCTTTCCATTATTTAAATTAAATAAAAGACGAACAAATATCGACGAAAAATCGAAAATCGATACGCACAGTAATAAAGCAAAAAAAGACTAAAGCCAAGTACCGACGTTTTGTAAGATAACTGGGAATATAACACAATATTGCCAGTTTGATTTTTCAGTTTCAGTGTTCATATAAGCATCATTATCTAATTTAGGCGTGAATATTTTCCTTATTTATTGGAATTTCTTGAATTGGATTAATCTTAACAAACACTCGTTTTGTATAAAAATTGTATGTGATGAAGAACAGGACGTTATTTTCAAGGTTAGGAGATCCAAATCATTGAAGCAAAGCTATTCATTTTCAAATTTGTTGAAGACCTGAATAATTGGTGGTAGTTGTAGCTCGACCCAGTCTTTATTGCGGAAGGATAAGATTCTTTCTGTGTAGGATAATGATGGTTTGGAGGGATTACTATACAAACAGAAAACAGGACAGGACAAACGGGTATGATAAATAGCAAGCACTGTTTGTATAATTCGCGGCAGCCGGTCCCCCCTCCACTCCAGCAAGTACTGTAATTGCTTCCTACTGTTGCAAGAATACACGCTGTGCTTCGGTGGAATGACCCAATACCACTATGCCTTAAGTTGTGCGTGAGTGTAAGCGTCCAAGAGAGTTCTAGCAGCCTGGTAGATATAGAATAGATAAAGTGAGCTGTATCCCCATGACATTGATGTGTGCCTCCTATTTCAAATGACTAACTACATGCAGTCCCGAAAATCTCTTCGTGGACTTCGTACTAGATGTTTTTGTGGTAACTCGTAGGTGGTTAGTCTTGTTGATATTTAATGTCAAATTATTACTGCCGAACCATTCCTCAGCTTCCATTAGTTCGGGTTCCACGGGTTCCCGATGAAATTACTATGGATGAGTCATCAGCAGATTGATATACCTTTAATGTTATTTGGAAGATCGTTGACATCTACTATAAACAGTATGAGTTCCAGGACCGATCCTTGTGGTATCCCGTTGATGGCTCTGATTTCTGGTCTTTCACCATTCCACCCTCCGATCTGCTTTCTGTTAGAAGTATGTAAATCCACCAACTTTAATGGCCGACCACAAATATCGTAATGGTGAAGTTTGCGCAAGAGGATTTTATGAGATTTGGTATCAAGCGACTTTCCATTCCGATATACTTAGTTGAGCTAATTTCTGTGCTCTTCTTCAAAAATTCTAGTAATCGGGTTTTAATTACCGTGTCAAAAGCTTTGGCCAGCAAAACCAGAACGGATATGGGTCTGTACTGGTTTGGCAGATCTCTACCCGCTTTTGCAAACCGGTACTATTCTTGCCACCTTCATCTGTTCTGGAAATTCTGCCCTTTTAAAACACCAATTTTTCATCTAAGTGAGGGAAGGCATAGCTTTAGGAGTCATCCCCTTCGGTAGTTTTACTGAGAAATCGTGAATATCCATTGCTGTCTTAGTATGCATCCTACGTATGATATCTAGAACTTTGATTTTTGTCACTGGCGATAGAAAAAGTGATCCAGTTATTGGATACTTCAAGGAAGAAATCTGACATCTGAATAGGCCTAGGTATACTTTCAACTACCACTATCGCAATATTAATCAAATAGGTGCCAAAGTCGTCTGCTTTTATATGGCTCTCTTGGGTTTTCAACTAACCTTTGCTGTTCTCCTCCTCTTTTGTTATACATCCTACTGCCTTCCGCTTATTTGTCATTATTGTTTATGTATGTATTAACTGCATGCTTTCATGAATTTTCTGTTTTCCCTATATTTTCTTTTGAAGTTCTTGTATAGTACGTAAGCCTCGCTCTTGGATATTTTTGCAACTATTCCAATTGCATCTAATACATTTCTCTGTTCTTTCAGTTCTTGTGAGTCTATTTTCCCCTACGAATTTAACGTGTGGCCCAAGGTAAGCGATGTCCAGTATTTCCTGGACCTGATTGTGGGAACTGGAATCTACTTCCGCAGATATCATCACAGACCACCAGTCAGTTTCTTTTATTTCCTGTATGAATCGATACGTACTATTTGTTGCATTATATATCTTTTGATTTTGATTTTTTTAGATAACAATTACCTGTAGTCGCTGCCCGAGATGGTCAGATGGTTTTTTACCATTAGGTCATCTGAATTAAATATGTTACCAATAACCGTTTTAGTTGTTTTGCAAATTTTTGATGGATTCTGAAGTTTTTGTTGGCTTAAAATCTGGAAATTTATGCGACTAGTCAAGGAAGTCACAGTGCAAATGCCGTAGACGTTGAAGTTGACGAAATTATAAACAAAACGAAGAAATGCGCTGAGAGTAAAAAAGGATGCGCCCCATGTAATTGTATCTGATGTCGCTAAAAGAAAAATGCCTGAGGTCTCTTCACGATGCGTTTCTGTGAAAAGTAGTGCAAGTTCCTCACTTCCGTATACGAAGCAGACTAAGGTTTGTGGAAAAGTATACCAATACGGAATATGAGCAAGATTTTCTACTTTTTGATTCTGGAAACGAAGATAATTGGCTGCTAATTTTCGCCACAAGAAGAAAGTTACAGTTGCTATCAAGGCCACATCATTTGTTTATCGACGGTACATTTAAAACTGTGCCGATTTCCTTTTGCCAATTATATACAATTCACGGACTAAAAGAAAATATTTCTACTACGCTGATTTATGGCTTGCTGCCAAATAAAGCTGAAGTAGTCTATATTAGATTACTGAGACAAGTTATAGGTTTCGAACCAGGGTTAGATCCGCAAACAGCTTTAATTGATTTTGAACTGTCTATGGTTACTGCTTTTACAAAACCAATTTCCAAATTCTGTAATTCGTGGGTATTTTCCCACTTAAACCAGTGCTTGTATTAGCATATTCAAAGGAATGGTTTAAAACAACAATGCGACTACAACGCAAATTTTGTTTTCAAAATCAGGTACTTGTCTGCCTTAGCATTCGTACTAACAAGAATTGTAGTGCAAGTCATTTGAAGCTTTAACTGACGTCGATTTCTTTTTCCCTGAAGAAATGCAACCATTGCTGGACTGTTTCGAAGATACGTGGATTGAACGACCCACGCGAAATCATCGTCGAAGATTGCTTCGTTATCATTAGAAATGTGCAGTTGTTAGTATAGCACCCTTCAAAATCTCTAAAAACATATACAGTAGAAGCCGCTTATTGTGATCAATTTGGAACAAACCCTTTTTGATAACATTAACCGAATGATAACAGTAAGCGGAAGGTAAACATAAATGTATTTTTCTATGCTGATGTAGTCAATAATAAATATGTATGTATGTAATCAAATTATTTAACGACTTACAAATAAAATTCAAGGGAAAAATTAACGATTAATCAACAATTTTTAATATTTTACCAAATTTGTTTATTTTTTTATCATCGATACAATACGTAGGTACATTTATTTACACTTTACGATTTCATTCGAACAACTGGTCGATCGTCGTTTGACGTTTATTTTTATTAATAAGATTTTGTATGTATATTTCAAAATCATAATATCTATCAAAATTACTTTCTCGGAATTGTACACCACGTCGGAGAATATTTAACGCTTCTTGCATCTGGCCATTAGTTGGCGGCTCTTCAGACATTTCCTCTTCTTCTTCTTCTCCTACTTCGGGTAATTCAGGATTACTTCCTTCGGACGATTGATCCACAACTTCCCGACAAATGTCTGATATAGTCATTGTGGCAGCTGTTTGAACATCATTGTCGATATCCACCCAATCGGAAAATTCGCTTTTGGACAGACCTTGAACTACAAAAAAAATTAAAAAAATATTAGTTAGATGTACAAAACAAGTTCTTTTTCATACCTTCTAAAATGTCAGCGCACGTTTCATGGAGATCAGGTTCTTCATCACCAGTTTTGGAAAAACCTCCTTTTCGAAAACAGTTTCGGATCGTTTCTGGTTGAACTTGCCTCCATGACTTCACCAGCAAATGCAGCGCATCTAGAAGACTGATTTTTTTGCTATCGCATCTGCAGTAGGTGCATCTCGATTCTCATCAAGTTCTTGTATAATTTGGGCTCGAATTTGCCCTCGATAGTATTCTTTGAATGTTCGAATGATTCCTTGATCACATGGTTGTATCAATGCCGTAGTGTTCGCAGGTAAAAAAATAAGTTGGATGTTCGTCAAAACTGCATTCACTTTGTGCGCAGTACAATTGTCTACTAATAAGACGATTTGGCGTTTCAATTTTTTGTCCCACCTGAGTAACCACTCGCTGAACAAGACACTTGTCATCCAAGCATTCGCATTAGCAAAATACTCCACGGGCAAAGTTTTAACACCTTTAAAACACCGAGGATTCTTACTTTTTCCTATCACTAGAAGTTCTTCCTTTTCACCTTCCATATTAACAGAACATAACACTGTTACTCGTTCTTTCGAAGATAAGCAACCTCTTACACTTATCGTTTTTGAACAAATAAGTATGATTAGGCATCGCGCGAAAGTAGAGTCCTGTTTCATCTGCATTGTAGATGTCCCGAGGCGGATATTTTGCAATAATTTCTGGCCATTCCGAACGCATCCAGTCAGCGGCTGCTAACGAATCAGCACTTTTTCTTCACCGTGCAGAGGTCTATAAACGATATTTTCTCGCTTTTTCCACCGATTGAACCATCCGTCTGTTGCAATGAAATTTTCTTTCCCCATAGTTTTGGCTATATCTTCTGCTTTTTGACGCATGATAGGACCATTCACAGAGGCATTTTTTTCGCGAACATTTGTAAACCAAATTTTTAAAGCTGATTCAACTTGATTATCCTTTCCAGATCTTTCCCTTTTTCGTTTTATGTTTTCATTCGAACGCGCACACGTTTCTATTTCTGTACGATTTTTAAAATTTTACACAACAGCGGTTGCGAAATTTTTAATTGTACCGCAGCATTCCTTTGACTCATTTTCGGAAGTTTATCGAAGTTATCGAGAATTTGTCGTTTTTCTTCGTTCGATAGATCGCGGCGTTTTTATTCACTTCTGCCATGACCACGGTGGTTTATGCGAAATTTCAATAATTTACCCGTACACAAGACTGTAGAACGTGAGATTCGTAGAAGAGTATAGGAGAAACTGAATATCATTTAAACGAACGGACCTTTTATACATAAACTACATCAAAAAAAAAGATGACCTCTTCATAATATAGAAATAACAATTCCTTAGATTGTAATATGCGATATGAGAGTTTTAATTGAAATCGGCGAGAAAAAGCGGCTCGTTCAAAGGAGTTGCGCTGCAGATACCGTCGCCTGAAGAAACTTTCCGACAAAGGATACTATTCATAACTAATAACATTAAGCGGCTTTTGATTACAATATGCGGCTTTCTTTCAATGAGTTTTAAATAGAGTGATTTGGGACCAACGGTTTTCGATAACAATAACCGTTTGATAACATTAACCGTGATTATAATAAGCGGCTTCTACTGTAATTAATTGGAAGGATGGCATCGGAGATTTGAGTACCAAATTGCCCCTGGTCATCTGACAATTAGGAAGTTCATAGATGGCATCAAAAGGGAACAGAGCCCGAACGAATTACTTATATAATAGGTTGTAGCTGGTGATATGGTTTCACCGTCAAAAACAAAGTGCAAGGACACAGCTGAAAGAATGCGTCGATTAGTGAAGATTAGTGTGAGAAATCCATATTAAAGTCGTCCATCACTATTATTACTGCATAAGGAATGTCCCGTTGGATCCCTGAAAGCACAATTTCGATTCTTTCTAAAAAGAAGTCCACATTACCAGACGGTGATCTATATGTTCCCACAACTACCATACGTCTCTCCTTATACGTAGACCAGATATTTCTATATCTATTTCTTGTAATTGTCGGTGCATTCTAATGTCCACAGTATGTGCACCTTCTTTATGAGCATTAAGACACCTCCTGCACGCCGATCTGTCCACTAAAGGATAATGTTATTACATAGTTTTAAAAAGTCAATGTGTTGTGATGCAAGTGAGTACTATTATCATTATGGGAATGATATTGCAATTGGATTAGCTTGCTCCTTAAGGATTGAGTATTAAGATTAAGTATCTCCAGAAGCTGATATTTCCCCATGTCTCCCAAAACTCGGTTGTTCCTATTGTCTGGTATAACAACCGGTGGGTCGAAACAACTTAAACATCTTTACTGTTATTCATGGTATGAGACATTTGTTAAACGAGCAGTACCTGTTGACAGGCTCCATGATTTTGCAATTTAATCTTTCCCATTTGCAGCATTTGTCCTGTTTTGTAATCTGATGGTACCGCAATGAACATCCGAAACTGCCTTAGTAGCAATCCAGTCTTCTATCACGTTTATCACGCTGATCCTGCTGATTTCTCCCGCAATTTAATCGTTATATTCCTATCAATTATAACCACCTTGAATGGTACACAGTTCGTACTTGCGGCTTCTCTCTTTGTTCTCTAGCAAACTTCCAACATACCAATCTTATCTGTTTTGCCGATTTTAGTTCTGTGTGCTGTCCTTTCAGCCGGAATAATAATCAAGTGTAGGAGCAGCAGGCTGTGCAGCACTTTTGTGGTTGTCGTGGACTTGATAGACACACCCTTCTCCCTCCTTATTCCCAGAAGAACAGAATGCATGAAGATTGCATTAGCCCGTTTTAGAACAAATGGAACGGATATCCAAAACAGAACGACCAAAGAAAAGAAATCATCGGTCTAGTACGTTTGAGAAAAAATTGGTAATGCAATAGAAATGATTTATTTAAGAGAATGCTATCAATTTACCATAATAGAGAGAGTCCAAAGTGGAGCACACAGGTGTATTCTTCATTTCCAATTGTCATAGGAAAAAGGGTACAGGTACTCTGATGTGAGCATATAAAAAGAATGGTAATCCAGGTAATTTGGGAATTGAATACCCTATTATTATTGAAAATAATGGCAGCGGAAACAACCCAGGAGCAGAGCATCAAGAACATACGGTCAAAAATAAGTAGGAGTGGAGATTGGAATGTGATCAAAAATTTCAAACTACTCTGAATAGAACGGCTATTAGTGGATATCTAGATTTTAGAAGAATGACAAATACCAAAGATAAACATGCAACACTGGAAATAAATTTAGTAACAATTTATTGGAAAATTGATTCTAAAGTGTAGATTTTTTTAGCAATTAAGTGCTTAAGAGTGCCTGTGTTTATTCTTGTGGGGATAAATGAACCTTACGCTGTCCATAATCATGGCACGGAAGGCAAAATTATCACATAAAATCTTCGAAAATTACTGTACTTTAGTATTTTTTTCTTGATTCTTTTATCAGAACGTGTATATTTTAACCATTAAGGCAATTATTCAAATGCAAGCTGTTTCGCATTGCTATTTGATCATCATTGGCGCCACGATTTTTATGTCAACATGATCCTATTATGTGATTAATCATCGTTTTCATTTAATGCGATTATCCGAAGACGTAAACAATTTTCTCTAATTAAGCCACACGTATGTGCTCTTGTCTTTCGTATCCGGTGGCAATAAAACTAAATAACATGTTTCATCTTCATGTATCGTTACCACAATCGTCCGGTGCAAAATAAAAACAATTGCCTTGTACGAATGTACATATGTATTCATGTACGTATGTATGTGCAACTTTCTTTGTCGTTGTTTCCACAATATCTGCATACATAATCAAGTTCTTTGCATGTGTATGTACGAATGAGTAGCGCTTAAGGCTATATGGGTTATCTCCACCCAGTACTGAAGTTTACTCTATAATTAAAATAAAATAAAAGAAAAACGACTAAGTCGTCGCATACTGTGAGATGTGGCGAAGTGTACACATATAGTCGAAGATGGCGAATAAGAAGAGAAAAAGGACAAGTAAAATCGAAAAAAAAACTACGTTCCTTTGACAACCCGTCATTTATTTTGATTACGATGCGGTATTAAAAAATATTAACGCATCGAAAGTCACCATCATTGTGTCCACCTTGACCTCCCACAATTGTCCCAATTTTATGGCGTATAGCTTAAAAGTGGTATTGAAAAGCTCACATACATGCGTATATACATGCATGCATGCTATGCGCGTTTAATGATAATAATAATGAATTGAAAATATCCCCCATTGTGGGTAGGTGTGCGTCGAATATTTTAATTGTTTCGCGACGGACCATTGTAGCAGCGCTTTTTCTTCTCTTCTGCTTGTAATGCGTATCGTTATTTATGGTGAGCATTTCGGAACTTTTTTGTTATTGAAATAAACGATCAACTGCTTTGAAGAAAAGAAATCACAAAAGGTGTACGAAGAATGATGATATGCACAAAAGAAATAAAGGATTTTATGCAAATTTGGGTTTGGCAAAATAAACTATATGGGTAGTACCCGAAACCCGGGACTCGATGAAGTATTTTTGTTGTTAATGAAAACTGTAGAAATTTCAATACCTTATTTTATTTTATTATCTTATCATTCTGTTCCTATGCTGCACGTTTTTGTATTTTGATAGTTTCACAAATATTCAAAAGGAACATGTAGGCTACTGCATAAATTTCAAGAATAAGGTGATCACTTACTTACTTACTACTGTCAGTGTATCGCAAATTTTATGGTCATACTTTCTGTTACTTTTGGTTGGTTAAGTAGTATTTGCAGTTCATCATGTAGCAGCGTCCGTAAACAACAGAGGAGTCACCATTCAACAATTTATAACTTTAGAATGGTTTAGGCCAGAGTCTTTGGAATTAATAATTGGTTGTAGTAGTAATTAGTTGGTCTAGTTTTGAATAACATTGGCGATTGCTTGTACCTATTCAGCAGAGTAGCGAAATGCTGAATAAAATCAATTGTAGTGTTCAAAATTTGGGTGTTTGCGACATCGTAATTGGTGACAGGATACGTATTTGTTCATGTGAGTCTGAACCAAAGCTGCAATCGAGTGTTTGGGTATTCTAAGATGAACCCAGTCTGACAAAACTCATGAAGTACTTCTAAGCAAATAATCACCGCTTTCTTCGGTGTCACTCCCTCCTTAGAGAATCATCGAACGTCTAATGCTGATTACTGCACAACAATGATCAGGTAAATTAGACCAAAATGTGCAACCACTCTCTAGCACCACTGTGTGTCATCTTACCAAGTCAGAAGCTAGTAATTACACTAGTCAATACATACCTTAGAGCCGCACTTTTTCTAACTGTTTCTAACTTAACTAATTTTGGTGCGTTGGTGGCTTGTCTCTTTTAATACTCCAGCAGCAATCAGCCATCATGTGTGTGTCCAATCTTCCCTGGTACCGTTCTTCCATTATTCTGATATCCTGGTGGAAAGTCGCCTAGTTTTGTAGAAAATCTCTCTAAATGACACAAAATTTGAAAATCATTAAGTATATCTTCCACTATTTGTTCGTAATTTTCAGAATTATAATTACCAAGAAAATTTTGCGCAACTTTAACAAAAGAACACCATGCCTTGGACTCAATTTTAGTCATTGATTCTGTGAAGTGTGGGTCTTTCATAACTTACTTTATCTAAGGTCCATCAAATATTCCTGCTTTCAATTATTCATTATTGATTGAAGGGAACTGATTTGCCAAGTATTAATAACAAAGACCAATTTGGTCTAAAGCTTTCACAAATCGTTTTAGCCCTGGTTTAATGTGCGGGGTAGGTAAAATATCTTTTTCTCGTTCTACTAATGCTTCATTAATAACATTGGCTTTTCCCTCTACTAGAGCGTCCTTGTTAGGCCAATTTATTTTTATCCAATGTTGGACTCAATATCTTTCGCTCTGGTGTCCCATCCACATAAAAAAACAAGGATCTCTTCTATATCCATATTGCTGACCTAAAAGGAAATTTACCATTTTTAGATCAACACATATCATCCAACCATTTGTCTAATAGTTATTTTTTTTTCAGAAGTAGAGATATTGTGTTATAATCCTCTTTCATCTTTGTGGAATGTCCAATCGGAACACTTCCATCTTATTTCCATTGTGTAGAAAGACAAACTTCAGACTTCTCTTGGAACTATCTATCAAAAGTCGCTAATCAGTTGATGTGTACTCTAATACGCCTATTTTTTGTAACAGTCCTTCTATGTCGCTGTAAAACACCCAGTTTACGTCCTGAGAGTAAAACGGCAGGATATCTTTTTCTCTGTTACCGTAGAACATAATTTTTGTTTCCGGAAAAGGAAATTTTTTTCATTCAGTCTAGAAGCTAGGAACTCCAAAGACTCCTTTGAAAGATTTAAATCTCTAATAAGGCCATTTAATTCTTCCTAGGTAAACCTTTCTGGAAATGTTGAGTCTCCTTCAAAGTCATTATTGTAATGTTCACAAGAAGACATTTCATCATCATCCCCTGATAATCTATGTAGGTTACTAAATATTTGAACTGGTATTTCTTCTGAATGTGGAATAGATTTTCTCGCGGGATATGTCCACTTATGTCGATTATTCCGACTAATACCCTAACACTCATTAGACAAAAGTAACAATTGTCAAAACGATTTCTTGGTTCCTTCTATACCATTGGAATCCCAAATTTCAAACATTTCCCTTGTCGTTTGTCCACTGGCGCAGGTTCCCAACACATGATTTGCAGGCAACATGTGGTGCTCAGTTTTATCTTTATCTACTAGATGAACACCAAAATAGGCCATGTACGCCTTTTTCACAAACTCACAAATTGGTTTTCTATTGTCTCTTAAGGAGTATGCGCCACATATATAGTAAAAACGTCTGGATGATTAACACAGCTCCAAATCTGCTAATAGAAGCCACGATTTTAATAACACTTCTCGAACAAACACACAAGAACGCTTACGTTTAAACTGAACGTTGACACGTAGATGTCTTTATATTGATTTGTGCAGATATTATTGAAAGGAAAACCTTAAATGCCAATTATACCGCTATTTTCATAAATCCTTTTTGACGTACATTCTTGAAAACCGTTTATTGCATAAACACATTGAAGCCGATATTCTTGGAAACTATGGAAGGTAATTAGGGGAATTTAAAATGATAAATAAATAGTTTCTTACCTAGAAAGATTAGGGAAGTAACAACAACTGTATTAAACAATTAGGATTGAAAAGAAGGTCTATTCAGAAGGTTTATTCTAGCAATATGAATGTATATGGAATATTTAATATTTGTCTATCTGAACAACTAGAGCTAATACAAGAAACAGAATGGTATTTTTGGAATCAGAGTTTTTGAAATATATAAAATCAGTTTTTTGGATGCAGCAAAACATTTTTTTATTTAAAATTTTAAACGTCGAATTAACGACTCATTGTCAAAATAGTCCTGATCTAAAGTCAAATGGTTTTCTTTTGTTCCCGTTTGCTTTCACAAGTAAATATTTCAGTTACATTTGCATTACTATTTACTGAGTTTTATACTATCTCATTTGACAACGTCGTCTTTCTTACTTAGTTTTTAGGATAGATCTTTGTTATATCAAACCATATCAAAGTTATATGATTTTCACCTAACTTAATTGATAGTATCATTAAAATCAAATAGTTTTTACACGCTACTTTAATATAGTAGAGTACATGATCTGTATTTTACATACCTGAGCACATTTATACGTATACCGGATGAAATCAAATGCGATGCATGTGTACGAACTCATTCTATAACAAAAAGGTACGATAAATTTACATGTTGGCGACAATGTGATGAAGGCGAAAGGATATATTCCTTCTTTTCGTTTATAGCTAAAGACACGCTGCTTGTGTAGTTCGCTGAGATATCGAAACAGGAGACAAGTTTTAAGGCGCATACCACCTGACATGTTGACAGTAATATAATATATTTATATAACAAACACCTAACACGCGCCTTCGTTACCGATAGGTGATCACCCACGCTTTAATTAGTAATACCAGCTGACACCGAATCTCACCTACGCAGCATCAATCATCCCAAGCTCTCAACTTCCTATTTACCTACGGCTTTGTACGAAATTGAATGGAGTTAACGTTGTCGTTGTTAGCATAGTCTCCCTTGTTCTTTGCAGTACCGCCCGACAAGGGAAAATACAGTTCACTCTGTTAATCGCTATGTATGCAAGCAAATTCTTTATACTTCCCGGAATTTATGATATTCACTAATTACTAAACATAGTGGAAGGATTATTACCATTCACATATCTTACAAAAGTTTTAGTAAGTACTACTTTGAAAACGACACCAGCAAGGAGTTACCTATTTGAATATTGCACATAACACCGGCGTGTTAAGCGTGGCTTGTAGAGACGCATACGTGGGGGCGAAGTCATTGTTATTACTCTAGGTATGTATTAGCATAAAATATTTTAATTTAGTCGAGAACTGTCCATGCAAAAGGACGTAGTTTCAGTTAACACTAACTGAATCAAAGTTTAAAACAAGAAACGCAGTAGAAGCACTTGTACCGCACCAAAATACGTAGTACAATATAAGATAATATAAGATGTGCATTTAATGTTAGTTTAGTTGACTTATTAACTTGTATGAATGGCTTCCAACACAAAGGCATTTCTCCTCATATGTACCTACCGCTTGAAATTCTAAAACTGATGTTAGTGTCGGCTTAGCTATACTTACTATCAAAACTCTAGCACTAACTGGTAAAGTAATGCAGTGATTATTAAAAGATCATATTTAAAATCCTTCATATTTCTTTAACGAGTCTGTCTCTATCGTAGTCATGTGTACAGTTTTGGTAAAGAATGCCCGTTCCTTTATTCAACGATTGCTGTAGAAACCTACATTCGAACATATTAGATTATTCTCGGTCGATTAAATAATGGTAAGAAATACTGAATTTTATATTAAGTCAAGGGTCTTCATTGTAAATGTTTAATAGGTCCATACCATCAAAAGGGGTAAATTCGTAACTTAGCACCAAACGAAGTAGACTATCTGCCTCTACTAAATGGAAAACCAAGGCGAAACTAGACAAAAATACAAAAAGATTATTAGGGGAGACCAAGTGAAGTAGTAATTGATGAGTAGTGGCCCAAATTAAATTAATACCCTTACCACCACATCATCTTCTTCATTCGGAGGGTAATTAGGAAGAACCTGAATATAAAGAACGAAAATCAAAGTCAGGAACAATTCAGCAACCCAATTTGCGAAGTAGATATTGATAAAAGAAAGCAACAACTGATTCGCAATCACCAGATAATCACAAAGAAAGCGTTTTGTTCAAAAGCCATTTATGCTACAATAATTTGATAGATTGCAAAATTGTAGACAACAAGAATGTGTAGTAGAATTTCTACATTTTGTACTAGGAGTTGTTGCATGATACAAATTGCCAAGTGAAGTTACACAGTTTTTCAACTTAACGCTGAAAATACGTTGAATTTGAATTATTAATACTAGTTTAGTCCACACAGCATGTTTGTAATGTATTTATGATCTAAATCGAATCTAGTATACAAGAATTGGAATAGAATATAACTTGAGAAAATTCTTACTCTTAATGGTCTACAAATTCTTCATTGATGATTACCCCTGAGGTTATATGGCAGTAAAATTCTAGAATTTCTGGTCATGTATTGTTATTTAATAAAAGCTTTAGGTTTGACTAAAAACTAATGTTTGTATGACATACCCAGGTATAGAGCTATCATAACTAATCTGGGGGCACAGCGGTAACAGCGCTCAATGACGAAACAAGTTACGATAGCCAACATATACAGAGAGTTGCGCATCGATTCAGTACTGACCAGATAAGGGGATGTCGTAACTTAATAGGCTGTTACTGCATATTTGCTCAGACTAGTCATCACTAAATTTCCTGACTTCCAAAGTCCTTCCAAAGTGTCTCTAAACCCTTTTCTATGAAGTATGAAAAAGTTACTTCTCGGTCTTTTGCTTCTCTTCTCCTTCTGGTCGGCTCCTAACTACCGGTATACATTCCATTAGGCCATGCAAACTTATTCATTTTTTATCATACTTACATGCAGTCTGTTCTACGGTCCTTTCTTCAATCAATTTCCGAGCTTACTTGTGTATTGGTTTCCAAGAAAACGGGTCTACTTCCTCTTATTTTGCATGCATGTCTCAGGACACCTATTTCGCGTAGTTTCCACTTTTCCAGTATCAGAACTCTCACTGCAATGTTACTCAATTTAAGAGAAAATACTGAATATTTAGGTATTAAAAGCAGAATCAAATTGCCGGCTTAACTTGAATGTTATCTACTATCTCCATACCACCAGCATCATATTATCAGCTGAGTAAATATACGTTTATGCTCGTTGTTGAGTGAAAAACGATGTAAAACGTGGAGTTATATCGTTATTTCAGTAAGCGCCAGACTTTTGGGCTGCTTAGAAGCATACGTGTTTGGAACCTTATACTGTTCCTTGGTCCAGACGGAAGAGGTAAGCTTAAACATAATTATTGCTATCGGTTAAAAGTCCATTTCTTGAAGTTATATCGTTGTTTCAATCACCGATTCAATTTAAAACAGGATTATTATTAATTAAAGAGCTCGCTTCTAGGACCACAAAAGCACCAAACTCGATTATTCTCTCCAATCTCAAACTAAAATAATGAATTAATTAAGTATTTGCTTAACAAGGATCCCCAAATAAGTCAAAATAAAGGTAACGTTACAGTTTTGAGTTTAACATTTACAAAAACTTACTAAACGAAAAGCGAAACAAAAGTTCCAATAGCAAAAGGAGGTTTGAAATCGCAGAACGGCCAACCATTGGACTTAAAATAGCAAAGCTGAGTAACGAAAACGACGAAACTTTCGTCGCAATTATGTTGGAGGCAGATCTACACAGGAAATGCCCAAGTCAAATCCCCAAAGCAAACTGTGCGATAATGGTATGTTTTGATGCACTAACGCCACCTTCTATGAACTTTCACATTCAGGAAATAGATCGGTCACATATCTAAAGCAGTATGAAATCAAATACAATAAATACGTCTGAATTAGAATGAAATCAAATATAAATTTTTGTGATTTGGCTACGTCCATATATTAACTTCATGGAGAAAACTGCGGTGTAGATGACCATTAAGAAGGAAATTAATTAATGTGATAATTAGTGAACGGCTAGGCATATTTTATTTGCGTTGGCGTCAACTCATCCATTGCGCTTCATCTTCAATATCTAGTTGGCGATCTATGTAACTGTTTTAATGCAAAACAGGTGCATGCTACATGGCCTTTTTCGCCATATATAAATGCGATATGCCTATTCAGTTGCTATTCCAAATTCAGCAGTCAATAAATCTAGCGCCATACATAGTTTTACTAATATTTTTTGCAGGCTACTCGCTTAAAAATATACAACGCCGTTCCCTAGTGATAATCCTTAATCCGTTTATTGCATATAAGCCCACTAACTTTTCAACATAAGTTCGGATTCTTTCGAAGTACGAAATGTGATCGATTACGATGTACATTTATCGGGCGGTAGAATAATGTTGAACACTACATCACAGTTACATTTCAGCAAATACATAACACCTTCTTCGAATATTATAAAAAATACAAGGGCGTATACAAATGGATTTATGTATAGACATCGGCATACCACGACGTGATATATCAATCCTTGAAATAAGCACCTTACACGCTTACTTTAAAAATATAGGATACAAAGAGATAATATAAACGAGGCTAAAGTATTATGTAAATAATGCTCAGTGAGTTAACATGGTGAACATTACCGCACCAGTAGAACTACACCGTTCAAAATCCGTACCGATTTCTCGTAATGACACGAGTACACTTCATCGAATTTCAGCTTGTCTCAAGTTCTATGGTTGACAAAATACTTCGGACGTATGGTCGACTTAGAGTAAGCTCCAGTTATTATTCTTCTTGGTTTTGTTCTGCATTTTTTGTGGATTCGATATTCAAATTTATTAAAATGTATACGCACTTATATTTAAATTTGAGATTTTTTCCTCTCAGAAGCGTGCTTGAAAGGGTCTTCTTATTTTAACTACCTACAGATGTACAGAACCAGCAATAAGTGTTGGATAAAAAGAGTATAATGAAATGTAAAGGGTTAGTCGTTTTTGGTGGTATTTCGCAATGTTTGTCCCCCCTAAATTGAAATGAAATAAGTAGGTCCTCCAATAACAAATCAGGTGATAGTAACAGCCAATACGTTACGCGTAAGAGTGAAACTAAAAGTATCACCATAATAACAGTTCGAAGTGGACTAGTACTGGTAGGGATATATCCGCGTATACGCTGCGAGATGGTGTCGCCGGTAATACCTTCTATAGCTACGGAATTGTTAGAAACTTTTTTGCTTATTCACTTACTGGAATGTTTTGTAATTAATTAATTATATCAAAATCTTCCAGCTAATGAGGATGCGATTGCTTGTAAATATCGATAGGAATAGCAACAGATCATTCAATATTCGTTAATATATTTCATGAATAAAACATACATAAAACTTTATGTAACTATAATATATATTTAAACAGAAAAGAAAATAAATAAAGTTCATTCTTGTACTATATCAATGCTTAAGTCTTCGCCCATATTGCTGGGTGCTCCAATTCAACTATATCATTAGCTTCACTGTCTAATGATGGTTCATTTATAAACATTTCTGTTGTTACTCACGTGACGAACAGTATTTGGCTTTTTAATAAGAGAATACTCTTACCACTGCTTAAATATGAACCATTTGTCTGGGAACTATTAGAAACATCAAGTTTCCTCTTCTATGAAGATTCAATTTTCATTTATTCATCATCAGAGTGGTCGGTCTCATCTGATACTGTACTAGAGTGATCAGTCTCCTCATATGTTAATACCCGACCAATAAGGAAACTACTGTCTCTGGTAACACTTAGTAAACTTTTTGGGAAGATCTTGGAGCTTGTTGAAACCATTTTTTCTCGTATAGCAGATGCTTCAATTTTCCTATTAAAAATGTATATTGTGCTTTTAGTTTAGACCCTTCTTGAAGTCTTTCCTCTTCTTCTGCTGCAGCTGCTTCATTTGCAATGGAACGACAATACCATCCTTCCAACATTATTAGAGTTTGCTATTTCAGTTATTTGTATCCTTTTCATTCAAAGAAAAATTACTGAAAAAAACGCCGATATTAACTTAGATAACACTAAACAAATTGTCAATCACTGTCACTGTCGTAGAATGAGAATGAGATAATAATTCGTTTATTTACTTTTCAGTAGCCTCCATTGGCAATTGTAATGTTTACTATAAGAATACATTAGTATCTATACTTTACTAGGTGGCCCGGCAAACTTCGTTTTGCCCAAAATTTTTTCGATTTTTCTTTTTCCTAAACCTTCGCGTAGCAATTACGAACAAACCCGCTGAAGGAAGTATCAAATTTGGTCCAGTCGTTTTCAAGTTTTAAGCATCCGAACAAACTACGATCCATTTTTATATATACAGATTTAGGGGAACTGTAATTCTTTAATATTAAGTAAATGTTGATGAATACCCCCATTTTGTCTGACAGTAGTATAGCGGTTTCATAATAAGGGACTGCTATACAGATCACAAGCATCGGACTTTCGAGTTTACTTCTCACGTTTCCTAAGAACCGGAATAAACATGTAGATAGCTCTCTAAAACAACATTAAATTAGATGCGTAAAAACACACCGGATTTAATAAATTTGCAGTCATCTAGATGTTTCTTCAAATTATTATTTTGGTTCTTGTTGGAAACTTTTCTATTTCCCATTATTTAAGGAACTGAGTTGGGTTCCTTGCTTTCCTTAATTTTTGTTAACAATGTATCTCAGCTAAAATCACCGAGAACTGCTTTTCGCTAACGAGTTCAGGCTTCCTAATTCTACCCATAACATCAATCACTGCTGTCGTCTTCAATTGCAATTGAACTCTTTTACTTTTAAGTATGACGTTCCTAACTCATAATTAAGACATATGCTTCTTAGTTGGCTGTTAGACGGTCATCAGTTCAATAAAAAATGTATAGATGTCTGTCGCTCGCTATCAGGAGATTATCTGGTTCCGATTTTTCCTGCTCAATCGTTCTTCTGACCACCGGTTTGAGAATAAAATGCCGAATCAGAAGGTTGTTTCTCAAACCGTGATATAGCCGTATTTATCCTTAATGATCTGATTACGGTATAATTTTTTTTAAATACTAATTTTAAATATAAATGGCCTCAATTGTTTTGTAAGCCCGTATATTCCGCAAATTAACAACTTCGCCTTCAGACCATATTTACACCCCTGTGAAGTAAGGTCTTCAGATATTTCTCTGACAACCGAACAACGTGTTACCAAAATATATGTTAGGTATCCAAAATTACCCTCATATATTATACAGAGGAAATCAGTTTTTCATGCTTATATGTTAAAGTGTGGGGCATATCTCTTGGTAAATTAAATTATTTTTATTTGTGCGTGCCTGTTACGTGTCTTTAGTGTAAACCTTGAGTAAGAATTGAATCCTGGGAGACCTGAGCAAATTTCAAGTATACCTCTTACGATTTCAGTTTACAGACGGCTTGAAAATACGTACCTACTTTAAAGCGGCACTCATTGGCTTATATTATGTTGTGGTTGAGTTGTTGGTTGCAAAGTCTGCTAGAATAACCGTTTCTATCAACTTTGCTATAGGTGATTAGAGATTAATAGATTATTCTATTGTTCTATTGTTCTGAATTCTTGTCGGCCCGTCACAATGTCGACTGTCTATGATATCCATGGAAATAAGTTGTTCCTCATTTTGTTTCATTTTCTCTTGTTTTTTCTTTGAATGTATAAACACAATGTTTACTGGCACTAATGAATACACACAAGAAAAGAAATATCATTTTCGGTTGAAATTCGCATAGTGGGCAATGTATAGTCATTATAGTAATGTTGATGTTGCGATTAGCTAGTCATTGTTCGTCCGCTGTGAGCTTTAAGCCAAGATTTTGTTTAAGCACGTTCACAACAACTTTATTTTCGACGACTGACACTTGCTTGCTCCATACCACAGCTCGGTAGATCGTTTACATTATTTGGTATTTGGTATCTTACAACCCACTTCTTAGCAAATGCCTTTGACCTACGCTATATACTTCACCGCAATTTTAAAAATCATACGCGCCCCTTTCGGGCTCCCTTGATGTACGCGGTACTTGTTTTACAGACGGCCTGCTTACTCAGAGTTTACAATGGAAACTAATTTCAAAATTACGAAGCATAGTACAACAAGGATTGGTGATTACATAATGTATCTGTTTCTCCTGGAAGAAGCAGGTACAGAGATTTTATGAGCGTTACACTATTGCATTACTGATTGTTGGTGTAATTCTCATTGTTCAGATGAGTCAAGGTTCTTATGCCTTTTTCTAGACTTTATCGTTCTACACTACCATCCTCTGGATAAAATCGAGTTGGCCCGAAAGCTGTTTCCATATAAATTTCCAGCCTCCATTTAACTTTGCAACTAGACGTGGACGTTTATCGATCTTGTTTGAGAAATTTGCATAAATTCGGATTCGAGAACTCTTCAGCTTCTTTTGGAATTTTGTACGTCTTGGGAGACTGTCATTTAATTGGAAAGCATAACCTCAAAACTTCGTTTTGCGGTAAAAATTTAGGAAACACAGTTCATAACATTTATGTGGCGTTTGAACACGAAGTTTTTTGCGATAGTACGTTTTCAAAAAGGACTCGAATATTAGGTCACTACCAATGAAGCAGTTTAAAATAACTATAAAACGTTTTTGTTGCGAAAGCCTTCTATTCCTTACTATGTGTGACATGTGGGTGGAAGCCTTTCAGCATACTTTGAACCTCTAGTTCGATCTTTGAACTCGTTTGAGTTGTAATATGAGCTGAGCCATTTTTTCTTAATGTTCCAGCTATTCACACCAAAACTTAGTCCTGGTTTCATAGTTACATACGTTGAGATATAAATATAAATATATAGACATAATAAATAATGGTTTATCTCGCAGATCCCAATTCCTATTTACTGGAGGTCACTGATGGGCTTCGTGATATAATCCCTCCGGCAATTTGGCTCACCAGCTCGACGTTTGCATCTCTGGGTAATGTGGGCGAAATAATTTGTTTAATCTGTTTGAATACAAACCTCTGAGATTCACTTAAGGGTTACTGCGTGATGTGTTCTTTTCAGTAATTCTAGTTTACAATTTCTGCGTCATGGAACTAGTGCTTTGTAAAATCTAGGGTTGAATATGGATCTACTATTTGATTACCAACGTTGTAGAGCTCAAGGCTTTTACGTGGAGATATTCAACGTTGCTTCGCCAAGAGTTTTATTTACGGTCAGCGTGAAAGACTATGTTGCGATAAATATTTTGCATGATATACATAATAGCAATATCCCTATCTAGATAAGGTCGCCGCCAATATAACAAAGTGACCTGCCGCTTGTTCGTATTGTCTATCGATAAGCCCCGCGCCAAAATTAAATGTTGTTTGATAAAAGGGAAGGCCTGCAGCATTTAACGCTAATTTCCATGTCATCTGTCCTTAACTACCATTGAACCTGAGTTCTTGAAAGCTACTAATTAATAAATTAGGCACATTAAATTTGAGAGCCCGGACCACCAAAAGTTGAATTAATTTACTTTCTCTACGGATCATTTCTTAATTAAAACTGGTAATTAAACTGCGCCTGTGATTAAGTCTGCAATAGGTTGGGTTCAAAAAGCCTTTTGAGTTTTATTCTCCTTAAGGAAACATTTACGAAGACGATACGCAGCCACCCAGTTTGGTTAATATTATTTGCTCAGTTTGTTTCAAATCTTTGCTATCGTTTAGCTATCGCTCTGAACATTTATTTACGTATGACGTTAGGTGGATAGATATTAAGATGCGTCTGGTGCGAAACATTTTAATATATGAATGTGCCTCATTTAAATGCTCTGCTATCACTTTGACCAAGGCGAGCAAAATATATCAAAGTCAAATAAAAAATTAAACGTCCGTATTTCTTGCGATCTCGTTTGTAAGGGTACGTATATTTTTTCTCTGCAATATAAAATATCGAATCTATTTCTGAGACGTGCTTCATATAAGCACAAGAATGTATTGGTAATGAGGAAAATAACTCACATCGTATGTATGAATGAAAACGGTGACGTTTGTGAGGCTGCAACGTGTGCGTAGGTGGTCTGCCGTAGGCGATATAGAATTGAAATGTCATTCTAATTTGTATGCGATTTTTAAAGACATATACCACCAAGAAGGTACGCGCTGTTATCTCTCATACCCAAATATCTGCATGTCAGTTGAGACAAGTAGGGGGCCACTTCGTACTAAATTGCCAGTCAAATTCAATTAGCCCGTACTGTACATATTCTGCAACATTTAACGAGAAGCCGAGTCCATTTTTATTGGTTATCGGAGGGCATATTTAGTGTAAGATAAAGACGTATTTCCATTAACTCGAGAAAATTGCTTTTAACCTATCATCCCTGATCTATATTTGTGTACTGAACTTTGATTCATCACGAGTAAATTAATGAAGTATTGGGTGCATATTTGAAAATGTTGGTTTCTTTTAGTTTTGAAGTTTAGAAATTCAATTCGCGCAAAAGCAGCAGCCAAGTTATCCTGTCAAGAACTGGAACTTATTCTTGCTAGCTTTACCAAAACAAAAGTGGTTCTATATATATACATGTTCTAAAGAGAAGTCTTTTCAATTTTGCATAGAAATCAAAACAAATTTGCAAGCATCATTCCTGAACTTTTCTCCAAAGATCTTTCCAAAAAAATTATGATTATGCCCTTTCTATTTAAGATATGTACAAATTTATGAATGATGATTAATGTCCCTTTTCTATACTAAATTATCAAAGGATGACGAATTTTCAACCTTGCATAATGGGGACAATGTTAGCTGTATGGCTTGCTTTGCTGTTGGGTCATGTCTAAAACACCTACATCGCCCTCTTCCGTTTACGCTACTCATAATATGTATGAAGTAGATGCCATAAATTCTCAGCCTGATATCGAAAATCGAAAAGATATATGTGGTAAAAAATAACAATTTTTGTTGTTCAATATAATCTCCTCTAACTTTAATACATCTCCTATAACGATCAATTAATAATTCTATATTCTTGCAAAAATAATCTAAAGTTTTTCCATTAAAATTACAACTGCTTGCAACTCGCCACTGTCCTTAAAATGATTTTCCCTATGCCCTTATTTTATAAAGCAGAACCATTGTTTAATCTTCTGTGACACTGGACTTTGGAGAGAAGCCCAAACCGATTTTGGGGTTTGGGCTTCTCTCCACATGTATTTAAAATCAAACGCTCACATTCCATCCGACATTGACGTTGGAGAGTGAAAATAAGACGCCGCACCCATCTTCATACCCATATGAGCATAGAGAATTTGGCGAATACTTGTTTCAGAAATGTTAGAAATTGCTCCCAATTCCTTCAGCCTCCTTTTTCAATCATTGCAATTTTTTGAAGGATTATCACAGCAATTGGTCAAGGGATTCTTACTCCCAAACGAACACTTTTTGCCCATCCCTTTATAGTGGAGCATGAAGGAGATAAATCACCATAAACTTCGTCTAAACGTTGTTTAATGTAATTGGGTATTTCTGTTTTGTAGCTATTTAATCGTTCATATTTCAATGTTTTGATTAGGCAAACTAATTTACTATTAAGTGTAGTTGGTAGGAGTTATATGTATAATCAGTAATTGTGATTTCTAGACCTATTCCATCATTCTTTAAAAATTTGATAAAAATGATTAATCGCGTTTAATAAATAACCCCATTCAAAAAAAATAATAGCGGTTCTTGCAGATAGGTATTTACACAGCATTTCAATACATACACAAATGTGTGACTAATTTGTTACCCATATACGCAAAATATAAAATCATCTAGCAATTCATAAAAACTATCTTAATAAGCATTTGGGTGCTTAGCATTCAACAAAAATGGAAACAAATTGCCAATTTGCTTCTATAACCCACTTTTCCATAAGTAGCCATGAAATCATTTTTCGTGAGTATATATTTATGTTGTATAGATAAAATAAATGTATTCAGTACACATGAATAATACTGAGTATGTCAAGAACTGAATCATAATCGAAATAGAGAACATATGTAAACTAATCGGTTATTTCTCATATTTTAATAAATCATGCTTCTAACAAGAAAAACATAAACAAATCAAAGGAAATTATAATAAACATGAGCACCGGTTGCCTCTTTTTCTTGTTTTGGAGCTATGGACCATTTTAGTATCGATATCGTCTTATTCAAATCGAATCAAATTTAAATATAGAAACCGGAATGAATAAACTCTAAATACAAATTATAACTCCAAAATAATAAACGAAGGTAGACGGTTGATGTGAGTCACAGCAGATTTTATGATTTTAAAATGACAGTCCAATAACTTTCCATTTGATTATCGAACGAGATAAACTGGTGTCCGAGATGATGTATAAAGATTTATCATTTTTATTACGTGAGTTAAATCACAGCGGGCGACGTCAATAGTGTATAAATAAATGCAAGGGTGGTCGAATTTATGATTAAATTCAAACGGGAAAACGAATAAAAATGCAAAACTTAAAGGACATACATCAAACATAATTGAGCAACGGACGATGAGCTTGTTACAGTGACAGAGATGTTGAAAGAGAAAGACTATCAACACAAAAAATAGATATGGGCACAGTAGCTAATTGTAAGTTACAAAATAGATATTGCTGGATATAAACTTTACAAGATATTCTTGGGTGGATGGTTTTCATAATTGACGACAACATTAGCTTTTGAACGTTTATTTATTCTCATTTTTAATATGTACATATGTCAATTATTGATTGAATCAGATAGTGAACTGATGTTGGATACATTTTAAAAAGTCCTTTTGTGTATGAATATCCAAGGAAAGATGCGATTTCTTTAAGAGTTTATTTTAATAAAATGAATCTGCATACATACATACATATAAATATAAATATATATATATATATATATATATAAATTAAATATTGTTGAAATATATTTCAATTGCATTTCCTATAATAGTATTATATAGTTCTAACAAACGATCGGACACGTTAGCCTTAATTTTTAAATGTTTTAATGCGCAAAATTCGTTTTTTGAAGAGATTGTGCATTTATACATGAAGGATGATGTGCCAAATCATTTCTTTTTTACTATTTACTGGTTTTACTGATTTTGTTCCAACCTATGCGTCTACAATGTATACTCATATATCAGCGAAATCCATCGAAATGCCATTGTTGCGGATATACGAGAATACACAAACTAATGCTACCTTTGCATCTTTTCACTTATCGGCCAACGAAACCACCCTCACAAACCGCGGTTGCTTTATTTTACAGTTATATACATACTTATTCCACGGGGTTGCTAGGATAACCGGATGGTGGAAAAAGAATTCTCTATTGGCAACAACACCTAACATCTAGATGCTTTCACTAACCGTAACTGTAAGCGTCATTACAGGGAAGGACAAACGGGAGATCAGTTGACCTAAGTTTGTACCTGCAAATGATTTAATTAAAGATCTATAGCTTACTGTTTAACGCCAACATTAATGCACCGGGAAGAAGGATAGTAGTGTACCTGTAGATCGAGATGGAAAAAATAATATACGGGCTAGTCACGTACGTTCCTTCAGCCCCTCGGTCCGATTCGGTTTTATTTATGTTTTAGGTTTTACATTAATTAATACGTCATATTAATTTCAAATCCTGTCTGACAATTAATTTATTCCCTAGTCCGTGCACGCCCAAGAACAATCAATTAGCGCTGGGGTGCGCTCTTTGTATGCGAACAACGCGCACTGATATATCTACGTTGAAGAGAGATCGCTTCGATAAGATGTATCTTTCAGGTAGCAGATTAACCGTGTCACATCAACGTTTTTCTACGTTATACTATTTTATTTATTCATTCTTTGTTTCGCCATTTCAATTATTTATTCTTTTGTAATTACCATCCATTTATCAGGACCCTCGCAAAGGACTCCGCATTGATATAAATATTCGATATATGCTGCTCGAATAGGAACCAGGAGCACACTTGAAGACTTAAGAAAAATATTTTTGAGTCACTAACTCGTTCCCTTTCTTTTTACTGTCTCAATTAAAAGAAAGGCCTCAAGTAATAAATATACTGATGTACAGTGAAGTTTGTAAATTATCTCTGGATGTACACTGATAAGCAAAACTGAACACAGGAGATAACATTGTCACTCTTTCCGTAATTACGATTATGATTATAAATTATATATAAATAATATTAGCAGTGTTAAAAATAATAATTTCTGCTGTCTATTTGTGCTACACATCATGAATGCCATGCTTGTTTGTACTATGAAAATATCATACCACGTTGTATTCAGTTTTACATCAGTTTCTATTACGTATAAACTCCTTGATGCAATTAGGAGAATAACCACATAATCTACGCTGCAGTGCAGTGCACTCCGAGCATAAAGGTTTAGTATTCAGTTACATTTCTTGACTAATAGTGTTGTAACAACGAGCTATTAAAAAATGAAGAAAAGAGAAAATAAAACCAGGAAAACGGTAATATTTTTACTAAAAACAAATTTTGTCAACAAGGCAAGTTGCCAAAAAATGTAAAGTTAGTCGAAGTTTTGTACCAAAATTACGATAAAAGTATTTGTTAAGGACCACCTCGCACGTACAATCATTTTTTAGTTTATATATTTTATTTTACACGAAATGTATTAGAGTTAAGTTTTGCATTTAGAAGTATTACAGTATTACCGTAAGGGTTTCCGACCGGCTTTGCATTTTATAAATTGTACGTATTTAAATCTTTTATCGTGCTGGGACATCACGTTTAGTAAGCTAGCCGGATAGAATGTCGTAAATACCATTGCAACCCGAAATTCATTTAAGTATTACAAAGATGTACAAATCCGCTGCTGCATCCTGTCCTTGAGATAATGAGTACCTCTAGTGTTAGACCTACCGCAAAATTCCTCAAACAAGAAATATTTTATCATTTAAAGGGAAGGTGTCTCCTTCTAGAAATTCCAGATTTCATGGAATACTCTCAGGCAGGGTCACTTTTATTAGCCAATGACAAATTCTGTTTTCCAAAATAACATTTTTGTAACGCCCATTAAAAGTTTACTTCTTGTCAAATTAGGAGAAACTAAATCACTACAAGTTTGTCACCGAAGACGAACAGTCACATAGAAACATTGTTTCAATCTTGCCGTGAGCAAGTTAACAATCCAATTAAGTCATTTTCAGTTTCAACGCGGTCGGGAGCCGGTTAACTGAACACATGTAAATTTAAGTTCACCGCTTATTAAAGTTATTTATTTGTAAAGTGTACCTAGTATTATTTGTTTCTTTTTTAATATACTGTTGAACTAAGCAGTGCATCATTTCCGCGCAACCTACACTTTAAATTAAGCGAGTGCAGAACAAATTACCAGCGCAGTCGATCGTTTCCGTAACCATCTGAAACGAAAGACATCTCCTTCAAACCAGGAGGAGCAAACAGTGGTCCTTCGAGCCGGATCTGCATTGATCCCACGACAAGCTGCACCATACGTGAAGAAAACTACAGGGGTAGTCGTCCATTCTACATAAGCGAAGACTAAACTGGTTCTTCAAAGAAGCAACATCATCTACACGATCACTACATCAGCAAACAGGTTAGTCTCAATCGTTTAGTATTCCTAACTCAACAAATATCCTTTACATTTTCTCGAAATGGCAGCTGAAACTTTAAAATCGTTGAAATCTAAGCGTACATACTTAAAGGGATCGTTGACACGATTCAACACATATTTAGATAAACTTGATGAAACTGCTGACTTCACTCAGATTACGAGCAGATACGAAAACTTTAAAAGGTTGTTAGCACAAGTAGACGATATTCAGGCGCAAATAGTAGAGTTAGATGAAACAGAATTAAACACCGATCTCATGTCATCGTTTGAAGACTCATATTATGATTTGTGCTGTCGTGCTGAATCAATTGTTTTATCCAAGAACTGTAAGCCCAGCGTTCACTCAAATACAGTTTCAAATAATGAAGGTGTTAAATTGCCTATTATTAATTTGCCAAGTTTTTCGGGTTCATACGAAGATTGGCTATCTTTTCATGATACATTCAAATCCTTAATTCATGACAATAATGGAGTTTCAGATATCAAGAAATTTCATTACTTGAAGTCCTCTCTTAAAGGGGGAAGCCGCAAATATTTTACATTCGTTAGATATAACCGCAGAAAATTATAAAACGGCTTGGAAAATGCTATGCGAAAGATATCATAATAAGCGATTAATAGTATATAACCACATAGATGCTATTCATAATTTGCCTGTTGTTAGTAAGGAAAACTTCATTCACCTTAGACAAATATTAGACGGTTTTATAAAACATACAAGAGCTCTAAGGTCACTTGGCTGTTCCACCGAACATTGGGATGAGTTATTAGTTTACCTTCTAACCGTAAAATTAGATTTCATTTCACGAAAAGGAATGGGAATCGAGTCTATCAACTACCGAACTGCCTACCTTTGATCAAATCGTTAAATTTTTAACGCATAAATGTCAAACCTTAGAGCTTATGTCGAAACCTATAAAAGCAAGCGTCCAGCATACCAAACAATCATCTTCGCTTTTAGTTACTAAAAGATCAAATTTATGTCCATTGTGTCACGAGAATCATGTAATTTATAAATGTAACAGGTTACTGAAATTATCAATAGAGCAAAGAATTCAGGAAATCAAATCAAAGAAGTTATGTATAAATTGTTTGAAGGGTAATCATATAGCGGTGGAGTGTAAGGCTGGCCATTGTAAAATATGCAATAAAAGACACAACTCATTACTTCACAAGCCACAAGATAGTCAACCATCAGTACCATGTAATAATATTCAGGAAGTCACTACAACTATCGCTAATCATAGTTCAAATTTAAAAATGTATGCGCAAGTTTTGTTGTCCACCGCATTAGTTAATGTTCTAGATTCTAAAGGGCATAAACATCCTTGTAGGGTGTTATTAGATTCGGGTTCTCAGTCCAATATAATTTCAAGAAAATTAATTGACAAATTAGAGCTGCCTAAAGAGTATACTCAAATTTCAATTTCAGGAATTAATCAAGGCACCACGAATGTAACATACTCAACTTGCGTTGCCATAGAATCTAAACATACTAGTTTTAAAACCAAGTTACATTGTTTAATATTAGAAAAAATATCTGAATGCATTCCCCTCATCTCTATTGCCAGAGAACACATTGATATTCCAAAAAATATCAAGTTAGCATATCCAGAATTTCATATTTCTAGAGATATAGACATGCTAATTGGCGTAGAATTATTTTACAAATTGCTATGCGGAGGACAGATTGATTTAGGCAAAAATCAACCGTTCTTACAAAAAGCCTACTTGGATGGTTAGTGTCAGGTACAATTGCAGCTACTTCTGTTTCACAATTTCCACCTATTTGCAATTTGTCAACCGTTGACAGATTAAATCAAAATATCACAAAATTCTGGGAATTAGAAAGCGTGAGTAGTAAGCCTGTGTACTCTCCGGAAGAAAGGCGTTGCGAAAAACATTTCAACGACACAGTCAAATATGTCGATGATCGTCTTGTAGTATCGTTACCTTTTAAAGCTAATCCACCTGTACTAGGTAACTCACGCGATCAAGCGTTGAAGAGATTTTATTCTCTAGAAAGGAAATTAAACAAAATCCTACGCTTAAGGCAGAGTACTCTTCCTTCATGAAAGAATATTTGGACTTAGGTCATATGCGATTAGTAAGCGATAATTCTTCAAATATATTTCCAAATTTTTATCTTCCCTATCACGCAGTTATTAAAGAAAATAGTTTAACCACGAAAGTTCGCGTAGTATTCGATGGATCGGCTAAAACCTCATCCGGATTGTCTTTAAATGACATCCTTATGACAGGTCCTAAGCTCCAACACGATTTAATTGACATCGTGGCAAGATTTCGGTTACATAAGTATGTGTTAACAGCCGACGTAACGAAAATGTACAGACAAATAAACATCACAGAGGAACATACACAATTTCAGCGTATCTTTTGGCGAGAAAACAGTGGCGAAGCAATAAATACCTATGAGTTAACCACGGTCACATACGGTACTGCATCTGCATCATATTTAGCAATTAAAGCGTTACAGCAATTAGCCTTCAATAGTAAAAGTACGTATCCACTGGGTTCAGAGTTAGTTTTACGCGATTTTTATGTAGATGATTTGTTAACTGGCGCGAATACTGTTGCCGAGGCTAGAAAAATTAGGGACGAAGTCATACAAGTTTTATCGTTAGGAAAATTAGAATTAAGGAAGTGGGCGTCTAATGAGCCCTCTTTGTTACAAGATATAGCGCAGGGTAGCGAAACAAATATGATTCTTAACCTCGATAATCAGGAAGGTATCAGTACGCTAGGGCTGCAGTGGAATCCCAAGAGCGACACTCTCCAGTACTCTACTATACCTGTTACCGCAAATAAGATTTCTAAAAGACAAATATTATCACACATATCACAAATTTTTGATCCGCTAGGGTTACTTAGCCCAGTCATAGTTGGGGCAAAAATATTAATGCAAGAAATTTGGCAGTTGAAAATTAATTGGGATGAATCTCTTCCGTTAAATATTCAAACTAATTGGTTGCAGTATGCTCAAGATTTAAAAAATTTAGACAAGTTGCAAATTCCAAGACATATTCTAACAATACAAGACCCGCAAATATATGAGATCCACGGTTTCTGCGACGCTAGCGAGCAAGCTTACGGTGCGTGCGTTTACATACGTGCGGTCAATAGCAGTGGTGATATATCTATTAATTTATTATGCTCCAAGTCAAAGGTAGCACTCCTTAAAGCAATCACGTTGCCAAGATTAAAGTTATGCGGAGCGGTCCTATTATGTCATCTAACCAAGAAGGTATTGGAAATTTTACCAATCAATTTCAGTAAACGGTATTATTGGACAGATTATCAAATTGTGTTAGCTTGGATAAAATCGTCATTAAAAACATGGAAGACATTTGTTGTCAACAGAGTGGGAAGTGATCTAACCTTTTTAACTCCTTCCCACTTCCTGATTGGAGACATACTAACCTCTGTTCCAGAGCCTGATCTGACACACTTGAAGATGAATTCTCTGTCTCGCTGGCAATATACTCAACAGCTGCGGGACCACTTTTGGAAAAGGTGGAGCAAGGAGTATCTACATCAGACCAGGCAGAACCAAGTGGCAGGTTAACAAGGGGTCACCACTGTTTCCAGGATGTTTGGTACTTCTTCGAGAAGACAACATTGCCGCAAGAAATTGGGTTACGGGACGTGTGGAAAAGGTCATTCCGGGTAGTGATGGAATGGTGCGCGTAGTGTACGTAAAAACATCTCGCGGTATATTCCAAAGAGCGGTGTCAAGGGTGTGCGTTCTCCCTATTGATTATGTAACACATCACAGTGCGTAAAAATATTTTGAAAGGCAACCTTTCAAGGCGGGGAATATGTTAAGGACCACCTCGCACGTACAATCATTTTTAGTTTATATATTTTATTTTACACGAAATGTATTAGAGTTAAGTTTTGCATTTAGAAGTATTACAGTATTACCGTAAGGGTTTCCGACCGGCTTTGCATTTTATAAATTGTACGTATTTAAATCTTTTATCGTGCTGGGACATCACGTTTAGTAAGCTAGCCGGATAGAATGTCGTAAATACCATTGCAACCCGAAATTCATTTAAGTATTACAAGATGTACAAATCCGCTGCTGCATCCTGTCCTTGAGATAATGAGTACCTCTAGTGTTAGACCTACCGCAAAATTCCTCAAACAAGAAATATTTTATAATTTAAAGGGAAGGTGTCTCCTTCTAGAAATTCCAGATTTCATGGAATACTCTCAGGCAGGGTTACTTTTATTAGCCAATGACAAATTCTGTTTTCCAAAATAACATTTTTGTAACGCCCATTAAAAGTTTACTTCTTGTCAAATTAGGAGAAACTAAATCACTACAAGTTTGTCACCGAAGACGAACAGTCACATAGAAACATTGTTTCAATCTTGCCGTGAGCAAGTTAACAATCCAATTAAGTCATTTTCAGTTTCAACGCGGTCGGGAGCCGGTTAACTGAACACATGTAAATTTAAGTTCACCGCTTATTAAAGTTATTTATTTGTAAAGTGTACCTAGTATTATTTGTTTCTTTTTTAATATACTGTTGAACTAAGCAGTGCATCATTTCCGCGCAACCTACACTTTAAATTAAGCGAGTGCAGAACAAATTACCAGCGCAGTCGATCGTTTCCGTAACCATCTGAAACGAAAGACATCTCCTTCAAACCAGGAGGAGCAAACAGTATTGCTCAAAAGTGTCTGCGTCTAAAGGGGACGGCCAAAATTGCCATACGTTCGTGAAAGTCGACATTTACTGATTGTGAGATACATAGCGGCAGGAGAGGCTTCCACTGCGTCTATGACAGCAAATCCTTTAAGTAAGCACACCGGAAACAGAATTAGCAAATGGACAGCAATGAGAACATTGAAAGAACATAATTGTCGATCACTAGAAAAGAAACGTAAACCGTTGCTGCCCGACAAAAATATGGATGTTCGTTTATTATTTGCAAAAAAAAATATAAAAGCTGGACCAATGAGTAATGGCGACGAGTTATATGGTCCGATGAAACGAAAATAAATATATGTACTTCCGATGGTACGTATTTGGTGTTTTCTAACGAAAACATGTTAAAATGGTTGTTAAACATGGCGGAGGATCAATAATTATATGGGGGTGTATGATACCGTATGGTGTTGGTAGTTTACTTTAAATTGGCGGAATAATGAATCGATACACATACAAATCTATTTTGGACGATCATTTACTTGAAACAGTAAAAAAATGCCTATATCAGAAAACGAAGTGATCTTTCGGCAAGATTGAGATCCAAAGCACACTCCCAATTCTACAAAATTGGTTAACCTTCCTATACTCACGCATACGGTCTGTGAGACCGATTTATATAGTATAGTATACGTCTTTCATTTTGACGTGAGTATAGGAAGGTTAACATCTCTACAGTTTCAACTACTGGATTGGCGTGCACAGAGCTCCGACCTCAATCCGATGGAGAACCTGTGGGCTCATTTAAAAATACGTATACATGTGGAATACCATTCACCACTGTCAAATGTTCAGGATTTATGGGGTCGTATACAGGACCAATGGTACAATATTACTCCAACTTATAGCAATGCTTTAGTAGAATCTATGCCTCGAAAAGTAAAAGAAGTTCTAACGGTCAAAGGTCCCTGAGACACATTATTAATTCTTTCTGTGTAAATGATACCTGTACAGGTGCAAAACTGAGCACGACACAAGCACCTATATATGTAAACTAATGTTAAGATATATTGTTACTTTTAGCCTATTTTAGAATAATATGTTAATTTATTTTCCCGAAAATATAACAATTTACACAAAACAGTCAAGAACATTTCTGTAATTTAAAGAGTTTCCTTTAATATTACTATATGCGTTCAGTTTTACTCATCAGTGTATCTTAAAATACAATATATAAATACTTTTTTCATTTCCTTCTAATTCTGCAGTAGAATCCTTTTACAAACGTCGCAATGTCGTATATTTAAACCAAGCTATACAAATTGTTAACCTTTCGAGTGTAAGGCATCCTCAAAACAAACATATCGTTTCCTTCCTCTCACGACTGGTATAATAATCAATAACACAAAATTCGATTTTACTCGGATAGCCCGCATGAATGAGAGACCACCGATACGAGGGCCGTCTGTAGAAATTAATCCTCCTCTTTTTCTACACAGCAATGTAACAAAAAATATTCACTTCGAGCTTAATATTTAACAGGAACGTATTTGATTTTTTTGTGCGACAATTAACTGTAAGTTCATAGAGAATCGCGCACATTCTATGATTATTACTATTACTATTTGTGAAGACGTACACCGCGCAGATTTCTGGAAAATTAAAAAATAATGAATTATGTTATGAGTAGGTAGAAATAGATTTCACAAGATAGTATCAGTAAAATTTGTGATTTCAGAAATATTTATTTCATAACTCTAACGTTTGCAATCGTAAATTATGTATGTATGTATGTAGAGAGAAAGTAGTTTAGAAAAACATTAGGAACCTGAGCTTAATCCATCATAATCAGTTGTCCGGGCAAACAGCGGTAATTACGAAATAAGTTGCGACAGCCTAGATATACACAGAACTACTCGCATACAGCTAGATATGGCGATGGGGGAGTCGACGATGCTGTCGTAACTTATTTAGTAATTGTGCGCTGTTACCGCTGTTTGCCCAGACTAATATTCAGAGAACCTAATAACTAAAACTAAATTCATCTTCTAACCTTACACATAATAGAACATATTTTCGAAGTGGAAATCGAGCCGATTCAAATCATAGGTTCTGTTTTAGTACACATAATTTCGCTAGATCTATTGAACGTTGAGCCAAGGCTTTTATAGGGATAAACAATACCCATCTCATAAAAGGTATCATATGTACATAACATACTTATTCTGAACTCGCATTGAAGAATTGTAATAGAGTTGGTCTTACTTTTTCAAAGCAAGTAGTTATTTTTTAAATACATACATATGTATACAATGCTAAGTGTGAACTAATATTGTACATCTTCCATTTTCTGTTAGTTACTGAATCAGAAAAATTAGTAGTATCTCATGGTTCCAATGCCAGCCTAAAGCTCGTTACACAGATACATCATCCTTGTTTGCTGTTACTAGGACCATAAGCCTTGATTGTCTAGCCTGTATTCTGTAAACGATGACACTCAGCTTTGGTCATCCGCTCTTTACTGGTCGTCCTCTGGGACTTTGGTTATTAATTTCCCTTCCTCCACACATTTATAACTAAATATCTGTCTTCATTCGTTGGTATTCATCGTGAGCTAAAGTTTGCGATACTTCCAATTTGAAACTTAGTTACATGGCTTTTACGAAAATCGTAAACATGGAGATAATGAAAAGCGATGGGATTAGAAAATGTAAAACACATTGAAACTAATACTATCAGTTTCCAAAGCTACAGCAGATAGACAGATACATACATAAGTTGGAGCAGATTCAAATCAAACAAACGAATTTCATTGATTGATCTAAATTTTGTCAGGCAGGTCTTCATTCGAGATTATATAAGTTTAAGATAATAGAAATTTTTGCACCATATGTAGTTCTATTAGTCAGTTTTACGTTTGTATAGTAGCACAATTGGTAGTAAAAATTTGTATTCAAAGTTTCTCCGATGTAGATCGTTTTTTGTCAAGTACATTACAAACTTTATTCATGCTGATATATATGTACATATATCTGTCCTCATCCAACGGCAATCTTGTCTTTTATAAATACGGAAGCTGTCAATAGCTAAAGTACATTTATATTCACCTATAAGGGATTAACTTTTAATGCAAATTCACCTATAGTAAACGAATTTAAATTGGCCAATTTTAGGTAGATTTTACTTCAGTTTGCTTTGGGCATTACTTGGCTGCCAATTAAATAACCAAAATTAAAGAATTTCGAAATTATAGCTGAGTGAAAAGTACGGGAGTTGAATGTAGTAGAAGTTGATCCGGAACAAGGCATGTTTTGATTTAAATACAAGCTCGCAGATTACTGAGCTACTGAGTTAATTACAATTAACAAATTAACTGTGAAACGTACTAATGATTTTTCTTCAAGAAGTTCTATGATGAATATCAATTCATGACGGTCGGTATGCAAGCCGATTTAATAGGAAGAAATTTCTGAATACGTTCCTGAAAGCAAACTTAAAAAGACTTCTAATATTCACTTTGGTGTGTTGTAGGTCTTAACGGTATTAATTTACGTTTATAAATTATATTGACGTTAAGTCTCCCCGGCGTTGGGCTGATTATGGGATTAGTTGTTTTGGCACCGGATCGCCAAACTGATATATTGTGATGTCTGGTATCAGCGGTTCCATTAAAAATGTCCATTTGTTTACAATGTATATAATACAAGATGTACGAAACTGACAGGTACATAAATTTCAAGCATACATTATATCGATTAATTGTCATTGTTATTTAAATGATACGAAAGTATCAACTGGATATCTTGACCTGATAAATAGAGGACATCATTAATATTTATGTGCATATGTATTCGGTTGTAAATATACTTAGAAGACGCCTCAGGAATCGTACATTAATGCTACCGTATCAGAAGAAGCAATACTTACGGATGTAGCAGCACAATGAGAACACTATACAACAGACGCCTTGTAAACAGATCCAACTGAAGGGTATTGTTCTAATTGACATATTGATACTTCTGAGATCTCTTGTATTTCCCGATAAAGCATATGGAACTCATCAGCCGAGAATAATACTAACGTTTTATACTATGATAGAAATTTTGATCGTTTATCTCGATTTTGTCTCATTAAGAATTTCGTTAATACTAGTCTGCATACCGACCGTTTCTAATATGATATATAGGCACAATAGAAAAAAATTAATAAGCATCACAAACTCTTTTGGATTGATAAACCGTAGCTTATTACTATATGAATGAGGGGCATAAGATAGTGCTAATGGGAATTCATTAACTCTGTTCTGTGAGAAGTATTTTGTACAACAGAATGTCTTGTTCTATATGTTTAACGATTTCATTTTATAAAACAGGGATATTCTTTATTGGCTTTGGTTCATCAAATTGGAAATAAGCGAAGGAAGGAGGGCATACATGAATTTAAACAGACTTGCATTATTTCCTTATAACACCGTTCAAGATCTTTAAATCGTAATCGGCGAAGTCATAGTAACTGGTAAATAATATATGTATATACCAGCAAAAGCAGAACGTTCATAGACGGTTTAGAAAGTAACTTTGGCCTCATATACAAACTTTATTTGTCTTGATTGTTAAGGAGCGTACAGGCTAAAGCATTTTTGCCGACATGAACTCTTTGCGTTACTGCAGAGCAGTCCTTTTCAGGTGTTATTCAAGAGAATTTGTATTAAAAAGTGGACGTGACACGTAGGCGCAAACTGTTCGTACACACGAAAATCCTCCGGTCTTTACTCGGCTTTATGTCAATGAGAAATTATAATGTTCAAAGGAAATCAAACTTTGAATTGAATAACGTTTGGTCATTCAAAACACACTCTATACAACTTGCTTGCAACTTTTTGTATTACAAATAACTACTCCTACAGCTTTAAGTTAAGTCAATACCGAGATTCCAGCGTCAACCAAGCGAAAATTGGCACATATGTCGTTGGCATATGTAATTGGAAAGAATTTGAAAGCATTCGTTATTAAAGCAGCGTCCAAACGGAGGTTACAATACAAACAAAGCTAAATGGGGTTACAAATTCGGAAGTGCTGGAATTGGTCTGTACGGTGTGACCAACAGGGCTAAACTGTTCCCAAGGTTGGCGTAGGCGTATGTTTGTCTTCGCTACTGGAGCGGTTCATCACACAAAGTTTGATTTGATCTGGATAAGAATTGTTTACTTTTTAGTGCAGCTGCTTTGTTTGCATACGTTTGTCTAAATTCGCACCTACTTAGTTCGTATTTTGAATTTACAAATGTCGTAGAGACTAATGAATTATGAAATGAACTTGGACTAATGAATAAAGTCTAAAATTCATAGAATACTACCGGGAACATTCCGTATTAAGAGGTATCAATAACAAAAATTTGAAGTTATTCAAGATTGAAACGTGAAGAAAATAAAATAAAAAACCTCCATTGTAAAAGCTTCAATTCTTAACCTTCCTATACTCACGCATACGGTCTGTGAGACCGACTTATACAGTATAGTATACGTCTTTCATTTTGACGTGAGTATAGGAAGGTTAAATGCATAGTCCGCCATTTTGTTGCACTTGCCATCAATGTATCGTCCTTATCATTCGACATTAGAAGATTTTAAACTTAAACCTAAATTTCGGAGTAGACGAGGCGTCTAGGCCAACGTTCCAACGCTAACCAAGCAAACATCAGCACATGTGATGTTCGGAGATACAATTCGAACGATTTGAAGGTGCTCGTTATCGTACACACAATTTATATTAGAGACAAATATAATATAAATTATTTTCAATTGTGAAGCGGTGAAAATAATACAAGTATATTAATAGTGTAAGGCATATACTTTCGGACTCACTACTTTCAAAGAAACAGAAGAAATGGCGATTTATCCGTGTGTAACAACACCATTTAGGAGTTGAATCTTTTTCAGTGGAAGTGATTTATTTCACCTTCTTCACATTTAAGTTCCTAATCAATTTTTATGCTCCCGTAAAGTCACAATACGAAAAGAACTGGTGTAAATTCCGACAAACGTGTGCAAATAATGGAGCAGCAATGAATAATAAACAAATCCTCCCCTAACCAAATCAAACTCTATTAATGGACCACTTAAATAGCAAAGGTACCCGAACGACAGCGCCAACCTTGGAAGCAGTTTCGATATGTTGAAAACACGCACATGCTGTTGTGCCCGATTTTCTGGTAAAACCGTGAGCTACTCTTTTATATCGTCTGTTTGTTTTCCCCAGCTTGTGCAAGTGGCGCTTTGTGGTCCACAGTGAAGAACCAAGTTCTGGTAACAATTGCTATTTGCTGATGGTCGGAGTTACTTTAATCCTTGGAGGTAGACTGCTTCATACACAATTGAAGGTCCAAAACGGAGTTGCTTTTGAAAATTAGTTTCTAAATATCTCTACCAGTTTCCAGCAATACAATTTTGTATATCATTTTGGCCTCCTATCTCACTCAAAATGCAAGTAGCATCAGCAGTACTTCACCTAGTTTCCAATAATGACGCAAAATTTTCGAAGGTTCAATATCAATGTTAATCATTTAATCATCGAATATTTATGGAAAACGTTCAAACATAATATGGACAAAATTACTTCGCGTGTAATGCAAGTCGTGTAAGCTGATGCATGAGATGTAAAGCAATTGAATCTATTGATACCAAAGATAACTATGGAAAAAGCAAACGAATTGTGTCTGTTTAAAATGGTGTGGATGAGGGAAAAAGTAATTGACGGCT
Source organism: Chrysina gloriosa (assembly GCA_038088585.1). Classification (NCBI taxonomy): domain Eukaryota; kingdom Metazoa; phylum Arthropoda; class Insecta; order Coleoptera; family Scarabaeidae; genus Chrysina; species Chrysina gloriosa. The sequence continues at coordinate 21,603,128 of CM076090.1, forward strand.
GTTACAGATACGTTGAGGAAATGAAGGTCACAACATTTTGTGAAAATCAATATTTCAAACTACATATGTAGGTCCAATGACATTTAGATTTTGTCAGTTTTTCAGTTTTATTTACATTTAAAATGTTGCTTTCGCCTCACAGATATCGCTTTACATGCACGATTGGAATATGTAGTTTAAACCAAACAGGTATAATTTGTAAGCTATCACGTTTCTTAAAACAATTAGAAGCAACGGTTGCAGGGAACACAATCTTGGGTTACGATTTACTTGATGGAGTGCAATCACTCCTATAATACCAGCAATTATTCTTACATTAACGCTAAATGTGCGACCTTAACAATACATCATTCACGAGAATTGCTATCGTTTATTACTACTTTAAGCTCGAACTCGTGAGCTGTTATTTTCGACGATTCTTTTTTATTACCCGGTTATTATAACTAAATGTACACTTATGGAAAATGCATTTTCAGTTACTATATGATATACATACTTTCATAACAATGCATTCAATCATGTGGGCTATATAACATTTTCAATTCTTTTAACATCAGGTCAGTGTAAAGTCGGTTATTGCTTTGCGTCCAAAAGTTCGTAGAAAATACTATAATTAAAACTAGCACAACGTTACGTTTTCAGCGTAAGTCGGCCAAATCTCTAGTGCACTATAAGATTACAATTTACGTAATACTTATGCTTTCAGGTAGGTATATTTTTTATGAGGTCGTAATTTAAAATTTAAGTAAGTGCATGTAATGAAGATGACCATACGTTATTTATTGCTCTTTTACTTACCGCATTTGAACAATGACCGCTTCCGCAATAAAACCCGTTTCGAGAGAATATCAGGAAATTAATTCGTCTTTTATGATGCAATTCGGTTGTATGTAGTTTGAAATACGGTTGGCATATTTTAGAGTATCACGATTTAACATGCACTCTCCCGTTCTTTCCTATATAAATATGTATGTTATTAAAATTATACAATACAATGGTGAGGCATGGTAAAGGCGTAATGTATTAAAATAACCATAAAATTATTAATGTTGGACACTAAATGCCACCCAGGCATCATAGGATTGTGTTCCGAAATTTATTGTTATTAAAATTATCCATGCTGCACGGATATTTTGTTTGGTAAAATTTTAATAACAAATACATATCTGTATGCGTATACAAAAGATTATCTACAGAGGATGTTAAAGTAGTTAAGTTTAAGGAACATAACGATTCATAACTTTGTCATTACCAACATGATGCTGTTAGTAGACGCAACTTATTGTTAGACAAATTTATGTGGGAGCTTTGGAAACGCTAAAAGGAAAAAGTAGTTAGCCTCTTGGATAGTACTTCCCAGGGAGTTCGTTTTAGCGCAAGCTGTAAAATAAATACAAATTGTTGTACATAGATACGCATTTTTTCGATTGTATAATTTAATTGAAAAAATGTAGTGTATTGACACTTTCTTGTTATACAGTACATACACGCAAACTCGAAGAGTTTCGTTAAAAAGTTAACTCCAACATAACTCTAACCGAAAAGGTCGGACAACCATTCTAACGTTGATGAGTAGTGGTCAAACCGTATTGATTCTTTATATTAGCTGCGATGGACGTCATCAGTAATTTAGCGTCTGTCTTTGTTGGTATTACAACTATTGAAAAAATTACGCATCTACTAATACAAACGTAGTAACAACTGGAAGTTTCAGCGAGGAAATACATAAAATATGACGATAGGCCCCACTCAATGATTGCTTTTATGATCAAGGATTGGAAATATGTTTTCTCAGTTTTGTTGCCACATGTTTTTAAGTCAATATCAAGCTGAAAAGTTCCTACGATATTTCAGCCTGTGAGCTGGACTTAATTATATCCCCCATGAAAGCGGTAAGTTTAAATCATAATTCATCTTGGCAATAAACTATCATGGTACACTGGAAGCTCCTGAACTTAGAGACCATGTTTCTAGATTGAGCGTTAAACACCTACAGCTTTAATCTTCTTTTGTTATCATTCCCGCTTTTGCATTCTATTAGTAAAATTTATTTTTTAGTTACAGATTATATTGTAATTAGGAATCAAGAGGGTTTTATCAAAACGTTCGCAACGAGGTTAGCATAAATTTATTGTAGGTAGATAATTTGAAAACGGTTTTAGCTTGACTGAAATGTCGTTAAATTAGGCAAAGAGTTTTAGTATTGATATCCTTATGCGTACATAAAATTGCTATATGCAAAAGAATTATTTTAGATACTCTCGTATATTGCGGACTTCACGGTGAAAATCGTTTGGCGAAGGCAGTTTTGAGCTGTGGTGGACGTAAAATTGCGAAATTATAGGTAGGGTTAAATTAATAAACACGTTACTTTATAATGTATAATTAATTATTCAAGTCATTAAGGCATTCAGTATTTTTACCCGTAGTGTACAATTCAATTAACATTCGCGAGTACGCCTCAGGCAACATAATGTCGGCACTTGTTTTATTTTCTTTAATTGATAATTATTGGATGATTTTTTCCCTAATTAGCTTGCAGGGTGGTCTGTGTCGAGCCTTTAAATTTTTCAGTTTAAGCGAACGAAGCGCGTGCTATAATTACGTTCTGCGTGGTGTACGAGAATTCTGGAAACTGTTTTAATTCTCATTTGATCTTAAGTTCGTCAACTCATATTAACGCTAATTATTTTTCATTATCTTTATTGTTCATTTAATGTTCACTTTTTGACTGACACAAACGAATTTAGAAGAAAAACGCTTCCTATAATTAAGAAATTATTTTTTGTTAATATGAGCAACGTGTCATCTCTATGTATGTACCACTTTCAAGAACATCTACACAAAAAATAATGATATGACTACGATTACTACTTGTATTTGCATATATCAGTAGCGGATAGCAAGACGATACATAGAGTGATCCAAGAAAATAGTTGTACATTTTATGCGTATTTACTTTAAACTGAGTATAATTTATTTGTATACACGTAGATTTACGGGATAACTTATAAACGTAGACACAAGACAGTGCTTAAAATGTATGCGCGGTGTCGTAACAAAAATTTGTATTTCCGAAACAAAATAAGCGTTCATAAAAGATCCTATTAGCCAACCAGTTTGTTACCGACAAAATAAACTACTGAAATTGACAAATGAAAAACAATACGAAAAAGTCGAAATTCTACTGCTTTACCTGATTTTCAACAATCGCCAAATTTACCTGTCGAAACAGAGAGTTTAATAGTTTCTTGATCTACGTAAAGAAAACATAATTAATTAAGTAGTTACTGCCCCATTGCAGAGTATGTCAAAATAAACCAAAAGCACAGATATTCCAAAAACTATTGGTAGCTAAGTTTTGCAACAAGCTTTCTACCACAATTACGTCAATTAAACAGGAGTGATTGAAATAATAGTTATGTTCTAAGAACGTTTAGAACGTTTTCGCAACACCTTAATTAGTGAAAGTATAACTAGATAAAAAAGTTGTATTTTCACTGATGAAGGTGTTCCTAAAACGTTTCTAAACGTTCTGAGAATATAACTATTATTTCAATCACTCTTGTTTAATTGATCTAATTGTGGAAGAATATAAGATATAGATATAGTATAATTATAAAAGGTCACGAAATATATACATATATTTTTTATAAGGTTACTCAAAGTGTGAAATCTGTATGTATGTATGTACAGTGCAGTTGTCCAAAAAAATTTATAAGTAAAATATTGCAAAGTTGTAATAATGGTGGACGAAAAACAAATGTATCAGACATGTCTACGAGTTATACCAAATGGAACTGAAGAAATGCAAAATGCAACATCGGTGGAGCAAATAGCAATAGCGACGTAACAAAGAAAAAGGATTTTAAATGACTTTATTAATCCAAAAAGAGTTACACGTAGGTACTTGGCGTTAAAGATATGAGACACTTACTAGTTAAAATGAAACTGGGGCTGCTAATAAGTGAATCCAAAAATCTTCTTCTACAATAAACTTACTTTAACACAACATTAGTAACTTCAGATTATTCAGTTAGGGTCGTAATGCATAATAGTGGACTCTTCCAAATATCCTAGAAATGTCCAAAATCGGCTGATATAGACGTAAATATAACATCGCATACAGTTTGCATCCTCGATGTTGGCCAAAGCATCGGTAACATGATCAATCTATTTATTGTATAATAAAACAATGGTATCGTATAGCTCAAATTCACGTTACGTCGATTTATAGTTATTGGAGCACATTGTTCTCTTTTCAACCACACTATTTTGATAATTTAATTAATATCGTAGAAACGTTATACGCACGAGAACAGAACACAGGAATTTATCAAGCTACAACTTCATTTCAGACGATCTGTTTGTGACTTTACCGTTCCCGTGTAAACAAATTCCAGAATAAATTCTTAGATAATCTATCTGGTGCTTTCAATTGTTGTCTGAGAAATTTTTACATGCGCATTTCATGTAACACTTTATTTCGTTATTAATCACCTCGAAATAATACCCCTGGCTATAAAGGACCGTATTATTTATACCAGAATAAAGGGAATAAATAACAAAATCGATGGAATTTACATAACGAGTTCCTCTAATATTGTCGGCCATTATTTACGATTACGTTTGGTTAGAGCGTGCTCGAAAAGAGATTAATTTTTAATGGTCTCGAAAGAGAAAGGATGAGAAATAATCATCGTCGATTCTCTATTAATAAAACGTGTGTTTTTAACGATACTTTTTGTTGATGCGTAATGAAACTAAACTAATTATTGATTTGCTAAATTTTGTAAATGCATTTACAGATTTCTACTTGTAAAAGTCATGTTAACACTAAAGTCGTGTAAAGTGCAAATTTAAAAGCACTTGATATGTATAATCTCCAACATTTTCTCAGAATTTCGACATTTGCACTGGATTTTTTAAAGATTTTTAATGATTCATCGTTAGCTGCACTGAAGATTATTGGCGTATAGTTTTGTTCACATAATCCGTGTTAACCAGCGCGTTAATGAGGTCGCTTTAATCCCTCACTGCAACAACCAATACCCAACGTATCGGAAATGTCCTGCCAACAGGTCTACCGCCTTCTCAATTTGGTGTCTGTTGATTTGCAGCCATTGTCGTGTTTCGTTATCTGAAGGTTCCACTACGAATATGGGAGGCTAGCTTAGTCCTGGTGTAGTGCTTCACAAATTTCTTTCTAGCAAGTTCCTGTCTGAGCCCTTACGGTTTGATAAGAGACTCCACATGTGGGTTCAACCCCAATAAGCGTTCACCTCGTCTCTTTTCTTGTCACGAGCTTAGCCTCTTTGTCTTGCCTTCTATGTCTAGGAGTCCCGGTACCTAGCCTACATTCTTGCATAGTTTTTGAGATGTCACGTTCTGAATTGCTTCCATAGCTGATTGGCTCTTCATCATGGTATAGACCTTGCTGTACTAGTTGCATCTCTATATCACGACTGGTGTTCGTGCTAACACAGTTCCCTACTCCTGCCTCATTTCTAGGCGTCTCTGTTGTACTGCTGCTTTCAATCTGTTTAAATGTGATGCACCGCATTCTCCGATAGCCGGCGTCCCATTTTTTAAATGGTTAATTTGTTTTGCGTGCCAAAGAATTGAATCCATCACCTTTCCAGCCAATAAAAAAATTGGCGCTTTCTGCAATCGGTTCACTATATGCGATCTACTGTCCTGACTGTTGTTTCGTTTCCGCCACTCAATTAGATAGTTTTTTTTAAATAAAATATAATAGATAGCAAACAAGGATAGGAAAACACTTGGTTCTCCCCTTAGGCTTTCCTGTAGCTAGTAAATAAGAACTAAGTACAGGACCGAAGAAGAAAAACCGACTACAAAATTAAAAGGGTGCGCTTTTACGGTACCTAAGTGCTACCTAAGTAATTGTTACATGGTACTAAACGCACGCAACCGTAATACATTCCTCGGCTAGCTTAGTAACAAATATATTCTGTCGGAGTTCAACTAAAACTCCTAGAGCTGGCTCAAAGGCCCTAGATAACTGCCCTAACAAAGCAAATTCCTAATTACTGAAATCAATTGCGCTTTAATATCAATCAACTAATCTGAAGCAGTAAAATTAAACACTAGAATGATGTGGTTGGAGGTAAGTAAGTAAAACAAGAGAGCAAAACAAATTATACCCGAACCCTGGGTTGAGATGTATTAGAAGTTCCGTAGTAATGTTGAACCACTCCTTCTAGTGGTTGGAGAAGTGTTGAAAGACGCTGACAGTAATGGAAGTACGTAAGACGATGAGAAATACATAAGAAATTAAATAATACGTCAGATCTTGGGTAAGACGTAAGAACTTGAAGGATTCGTGAAATCTCGAGTGCTGCATAAGACATTGAATGGTACGTATGATACTTAAAAGACCCTAAACCAACCGTAAAAAGATGAGCTAATTACCCTGATTAGGTTAAAAGTCCACTTAAAGTCATGGGTTCTAATCCAAATTAAGCCAACATTAGCCGATCCTCACCGTAGACAATACTGGAGTGGTTAGGGCAAGTGTGTTGAATTTTTGGGAGACGATGTCCAAAAATAAAATGGGTTACAAAACTCAAATAGCTTTCTTTCACGTGAATGCAAGTTATTTATTAGACCATCCCAAAGGAAGGAATTGTGAGAGCGTCAAAATGCACGTGTGCTGGAATAGAAAAATATTTCGCAACAAATAAAACTATGAGAACTAAAAAACTCGTATACCTAGGATCGAAGTGACCGGAGTAACACATACATATTGGAAAGGAAAATATTAAATGAAATGCTGGGAGCGACAGAGATTGAAGTGTGAGAGGATTGCCTCGTGCTAGCGAAACATGTGTCACCAAATTTATGATTAGACAATTGTGTGGTGAGGAGTTTGTATTTGTGTGATAAAGTGCCACTCAATACACCACATTTCTTGCAATCATTATCATTAAAAATCATTAGAAATGTTGTCTGTGACAACTTGAACAGTAAGTTCCCGAAAGGTTATTCTTAGTTTAAAGTTTCAGTTACAAACAAATACATTAAAACGAAATTCTAAAACCTGAAGTGTGACCTAAAGACGTATGCAGGTATTAATCGAATCGCATCGCATCGAAACCAATTTAAACTTAAGCTTTCTTCGTATGCGTTCGTATACAAGATGATTAAGCGACAAAAGTGATCCTGTTGATTCAATTTCACGCTTTACTACTATTGATTTATTGATGATTAGGGAGCAATTGCAAATCTCGGATCAATTAAATGAAGTCATAAAAATTATAATTTAGTTTCTTCTTTTTGTAGATCCACGAAACAACATGGTGATGTTGCATGTCACTGTACTATTCATTCAATTGTATTGCATGTTGTTGCAGGTATATGGGATACGTAGAGAGGCTTTTCACTGGTGGCAAAGAGACTTGGTGTATCGTTCTCTTCCTTGACTTCGTTTGTGTCTAGTAATCCACAGGAGTCTGTTCTAGGTCTAACGTACTTTGTCATTTAATTAATGACCTTTCACTATATTCAAATTACTATACTAATCTGAGGCTATAGGTAAATGACATTAATAGTGGCATCTTTTCTCACCTGGATGGACATTGACAAACCGAGTGTTTACTTGGATAAAATTAACTGCGCTTTTCACCTATATAACTGACATGTAGATTTTGTGAAGTCTAAAAAGCTATTAGATATCATTGCTATTCAAGATTGAAAATGGACTTTTTGTGTCTTTCCCAGACACGCAAAGTCGTAACACACGATCACAAATTACATGTAGTTTGCATGAGTTTATAGACAAAGTTAGTTATTACCATATACCTATACACCAATTTTACACGCAATAGTTCAGAATTAGGTGAAGTATTTTTAGGGTCATTGTTGGGAATGACTTTGGTGGTTGCTATTGGTAAGGTTGTTGGTAGTATTTAACTTCTGGCTTGAAGTTGACTGTTGCTGTTTATAAGAATGTTATGTATTACATATTACTTTGGTCTAGTTTCAGTTCTGATTACGTGTGTTAAACCTTCATAATAGTTAATTAATAAAATATAGAATGTACAACTAAGTTTATTGAGGTTAAGCTGTTACATCAATGTTAATGACGTTGGTTAATTTCAATAAAGTGCTGAATGAATGATTTGTTTTTGGTGCCGCAGTAAGTGCCAACTTTGTAAATGTGATGCTACCTCTAAAATATATATGGGGAAATAAATGTGCGGGCAAATTAAAACGTGGATTGCGTTTTACATGAGCTATTACATGTAAATATTTCATGTATTTTACATGTAAAAATTTTAACGTGTATTGCCTGTTTTATAAAACCTGGAAAGAGTTTGTAGCGTTAATGTTTCAAAACCTTCCCGTTTATTATATATTGGGAATATTGTGTTGGTTAAAGTTCTTTTGCAAAAGCGAGCAATTAAAATTATTTTTACCATTCGTTGGCGTGATTGTGTGCTTTGGTTTCAAGTAAACCAAAGAGTTTCTCAAAACGCATCGCGAAATTATAATACTACAAGCGCCAATTATTTTTTGCAACTTAAGCATAGACATTCACTTTATTTTATATACCATTTCTATGCTTAAAATCTATTAATAACTTTGTCTACTTTAAGATAAACTGAAAGAAATTTTAATTAGATAGTACTTGTTACTCTATTTAAGATCTTTTAAATGTTTGATCTACTAAATTATGTCATATCGTGTTTATATATATAAGTTGCACTTGTAACTAGCTTAGACAAACAGCGAAAGATTTAACTTCTTGGCAGTCTTGTATAGAAGAACACTCTGTTTGTATTGAACACACTGAGAAGATAATACGTCCTTTATTAAAAACTGATTTTGTGCTGTTTCACAAAGATGTATGACTTATTTTTGTCTACTTGAGAACAACTGCCTTGTTTAATTTTTATTTTAAACGTTTTTCAGACTGTATTATTATAATTATTATTATTCTGAACAATTGTATTTGAACATATAGTTGTTGGGGCTCGTAGTTACGAATACACAACCAGCATTTGTAAATGCACCAATAACTAATAGACGCAATCGTAAACCCTAAACTTTGACCTACTGTTAGTAGTACCTTAGGAATTCAGAATGAAGCCGTAAGTTTCGAAACAATCAGAATTTAGTAGACTTGTGAAAGTCAAACCAAGTGGGTTTTTATAGTTATTACTGTTGAAAATATTTCACCAAACGCCTGAAATTGCCTACGTCAATTAATTCCAGTAAATTAAATTTTGATGAATATTAAATTTAACTTGCTCAAATAGTGAGAACGAAACATATGTGTTGGTGTAAATGGTACAAATGAAATAACAAATATGATCAAACCAGTAGTATCATTTTTGAGAGCGATTTTACGTATAAAAACTACTATATTAAATTGCCTTAAACTGGTATTATTGCTAATAATTAGTGACTAAATTAATTCTAATTTAATATTGAACACGTCAAAGCTCTTAGATAAAATCTTCAGCTAACATTATTTAATTACGTGGGAAATATTTCAAATAAAATATATGCGCATCAAAGATACACGTACGTACTTACGTACATACATACATAGATATCCGTTTTTCTTTTTTGTTACCGGTGTAGGCTTTCCATCATACATTTACGTGCATGTAAGACAAGCAAGATTAGAAAGTAGACGGTTCTTATTCTAATAATTCGAACATGGTACGCGGTACACGCGACATACCGAAATGCATCATAGCTGATCATATTAATTATTGATTTAATTCACTATAAATCAAAAGCGTTATCGACGCGTATCTGATACGAACACGGCCTCCAATGTGGAGATAATGTCGTTCGGTACTTTAAGAGTACTTATCAATAAAAGATAAGGCTAATTACCGATTAGTTTTAGTAGATATACGCTGTAGGTAGATGAAAAAGACTGCCACAGTGGATTCTTCCTTCGCCAAGCCGATAGAGTATTACGCAATTTGAATATATTCACCAATGTGTACGTTCTTGTATTTTACTTACATTAGTATACCAATAGCACATAGTTAACTGGTATGAAATGGTAAGTATTTTACTTACAGTTGTACTGAGGGTTAGTGCGGGGCATCAAAAATTTTTTTCGTAATACGTAGTATCCAACACCAAATTTAAGTAAAAGAGTTTTTGTTTTTGTCTGGCTAAATTTTGAACGGTAATGATGAATTCTTGCCTGGTTATCAAAAAAAAAAAAAAAGGTAGCCGCCGCTCCCCGTGGAACTTAAACATAAGTCTTTTCAGCACGTATCATGGCTATCGTATTTGAGCACATCGCAGGGGGACCAGCAGTCAAACTTCTACCAGATTTGCGTCTGGGTGATAAATTTTTGATGGCTATTGCCTGACGTGACGTGAAATTTGCATCATTGAATCAAATTACGAACGCCACAAGTTGAAGCGAGAGATCATAGAAGAATACAGAAAACTGTAATAAATGGCCGTAACACCACTTTATTTGAAATTATTGTGACAATTAAAGACTATTATTTTAAATTCTAACGCCCGAACATATAATCAGCAACTTTTATTTTGTCGAAATTATATCGAAGTTATTCAGTGTTCTTCGGGGGAGGTTTACGTACCTGAAACATTTTCTGTACCAGTTTTGTGAGTCACTGCTAGTAAGGAGACAACCATGCGTGCGTAGAATTGTTTGTTGACCCTTTCTGGTTTAGATGTGGCTAAATTTTAATCTTCTTAATTTCATGAAGTTATAACCTATTAAACTGCAGCAGCTCGTGGATAGTATTTTGAATGTGGTTTTTTTTTAACTGCTGTAATTATTATTGGTGTTCATGTTAATTTTCTTCGATAGTAATTAGTGGTTTGATTTAGCTATGCCTTTTATAATTAACATAATAATAATAATAATAATACAGCTCAACACACAACAGCCCACATAACAGGACAATATAAAAATGTACTGAAAGGTATAGCATTGTAAGAGAATGTCCCTATGTGCATTTAAGGACATTGAGGGCGCCTTCGATAATGCGAACTTCCTTGCAATGGAAACTGCGCTCTCTAATAGTGGAGCTGATGCAGCGATAGTAAAATGGGTCAGCTGCATGCTGAACCAAAGGCTGATTAGAGCCTCACTCAGATCTACGGACATGAGTGTCACTGCGGTGAAGGGATGCCCACAGGGTGGGGTACTATCTCCCCTTCTATGGTCGGTTTTAGCTGATGACCTGATTAGGGTCCTTAACCGGAAGGGACACAGAACCATTGGCTATGCGGATGACATCTGCGTAATAATTAGAGGTAACCATATAGGGACGATTGCCGAACAGATGCAAAATGCCCTGAACACAACATGGGAATGGTGCAGGCTGGAGGGGTTATCAATTAACCCAGAGGAGACAACCATCGTACCATTCACTAGGAAAAGAGGGATAGATATCCCCACCTTAACAGTAAACGGCATCGAGGTCGTCCCCAGTGATAAAGTGAAATATCTGGGAATTATCCTGGATAAAAAACTTACCTGGGAACTGCACCTCGAGTCAGTAATAAATAAGGCCACAAAAATCCTTTGGGCTGCTAAACAACCACTAGGTAGATCCTGGGGTCTGACCCCGAAAATGATCTACTGGATATATACCCAAATGGCTAAACCCACAATACTGTACGGTGCTCTGGTATGGTGGGGTAAAACCAAACAGAAAACAGCCATATCGAGGCTACGCCGGGTGCAGAGACTTGCGCGCCTATGCATCACAGGGGCTATGAAATCAACCCCAACGACGGGCATGGAAGTTCTTCTGAACCTGACACCGCTAAATGTGGCCGTGCAAGAGGAGGCAGCTACGCAAGCAATCTCCATCTATAGAAAAGAAAAACTTAAGGCAGGGAACCTTACCGGTCATCTCACTATCCTGAAGGAAATCGAAGACATACTTGGTATTTCTCTAGCAAGCGACCACATGGATCCCATGCTTTACTTCGATAGGAAGTACGGGATCGTTTTCCCGACAAGGGATGAGTGGTGCGCAAACCCGAGATGGTTACGGGATGGATGGCAAAAGTGGTACACAGATGGATCCAAAACGCTCCACGGAGTGGGGGCAGGAATAGTGGGGCCTAGCACACACAGATCAACAACTTTGAGCAAGAACACCTCAATCTTCCAAGCGGAACTATACGAAATCATGGAAACTGTAGGAATCCTATCCGAAAGGGGACACAGGGGAATACGAATCAAAATATTCTCGGGTAGTCAATCAGTCCTTAAGGCCCTTAGCAGTTGTACAATTACGTCCAAATTATTATTGGAATGCCGCAACATGCTTAATGGCCTGGCCACTCAGAACCAGATCATCCTGGTCTGGGTGCCAGGACATGAGGGGCACGGGGGAAATGAGATGGCAGACAAAAAAGGGGCTGAGAGAAACTTTACTGGACCTACCCCACCTTTTGGGTTTAACAAAGGTCTCCTTAAAGGTGAGATAAAGAAATGGACAGCGTCCATTACAATGAAACACTGGAATGAGACCAGCGGGCTGGAACATTCCAAAAATTTCTGAGCTTCGACGCTAGGAGGACGAACCTCACCCTAAAGCTGGACAGGGGCAGCTTAAAAACACTGACAGGGGCACTCACAGGCCACTATTCCAGTAACAAACACCTTCACAAAATGGGCAGATTCTGCGATGAAGAAGAGGAGTCAATGGAACACTTGATCACTAACTGTGGGGCACTAGGCCACAGCAGATATACTCTACTACATGCATATACGCTGAGTGAGGAGGACCTATTTACCCTCCCATTGAAGGAGCTGATCCTGTTCCTCAGCGTATTAAATAAATAAATAAAACAAGCAAGAGGAAGCACAATAGATCAACGTGGTCGCAGTGCAAAGGGCCATTTTTCACCTCATTACAATACAATACAATACAATACAATACAATACAATACAATTGTAAGAGAAAAACAAATACGATATGTACAGATACATTTATTCAAAAACAAATTAAAAAGAAATGGAAATAAAATAAAAATAAGTAAATAAAATCTAGATGTAATTTATTTCCATATCTGCACATACATATGTAAAGAAGGAACTTTCATAGATTCAAATAATCTCGCACCGCAACTAAGCACGGTAATGCAAATTTGTGATAGCAGTGATAATAAGTCAACAACACTGTTAATCAATTTAAAGCGGAAGTTAACACCGGCCCTATCTCTACACTGTGAAAGCGAGACCAGTTTATGATGTTGGAGAACACTAACACAATAGGTACCATATGGTAGGTAGAATCAAACTTGTACGATAAATAATATAGGCAATGAGAATGCCGTACGGAGAAGGTATACTGCAACCTAGATCAAACAACTACATCAAACAAGGCTTTCGAAATCTGTAAACTAGTAAATTGTTTGCAAGAACGAAAGATAAATCTTGGAGACGTAGAATTCGAGACACAAACAACGGTAATGTCGTAGGAAAGACACAAGCGAAATTCGCCCCGTTCTAAGATACTTAATTCGGAATACGCAAGGAATCACAGCGATATTAACGATGTGTTTGTAAATAACAGGACTGGCACTTTTCTAAAGAAGTAGCCTTATCTACGGGATGGGGCAGCATAACTTCTTTTTTGAAATGCGCGCCATTGAGAATGTAGCCGTCATAGCGGGGCAGGAGTGGTCTTATTTGACAGGCGCAGCACTAAACTTTTGTTTTCTTTCAGGTCAGTCACCATGACGTTTGGAACGGTTAAGAGCCTGCGTTTGCTGTGGAGGTCTACTTTTCGAACGGATATACTGTGATCGCAACCCAGCACGGCTTCTGACGTCGCTTCAATGTACCCCCGTTGGGCCGTGTCACGGACCGGAAATCAATCAAGTAATCTTGCGATCCCTACAGCGTTCTGCACGCAAACATGCGTCTGTCTTTGTACTTTCAAATCGTCCAGTGAGGCGAGTTCTTCACGACGATCTCCATTACCATCCTTACAATTTGGCGATTGCGCTTGAACTCTCCGAACGCGACTTCAATCTTCGGAGGAACGCACGTGAGGCAGTTCTGGAAAACGTTGCTGAGGACCTAATTATATTTTTCACTGATAAAGTCCATTTTCACCTGACTGAACACGTCAACAAGTAGAATATGCGCTACTGCGCCAATACCAATCTCCGAGAATTGCATCAAAGCCCTGCATTGCATTCATCGAAAGTCACAGTGTGGTGTGCAATTTCCTCATCTGGGATTGTTGGTCCCTGGTTCTGTATAGACAATGAGGTCACAGTAAAAGTAAATTCAGACCGGTATCTAAACATGTTGGAGGAATTTTCTTTTCCACGACTTGATGAATTGGACTTAGGAGATATTTGGTTCCAACAGGGCTCACACTTCAAGGATATCAATGGCTGTTTTAAGGGAACACTTCCCGAAGGCCCTTGTCTCAATGAGCGACGATTTGGAGTGGTCAGCTCGCTCCCCGGATTCGAGCCCTTGCGACTTTCCTTTGTGGCGTTCTTTTGAAATCCCGCGTTTATAACAACCGTTAAATGACCATAGAAGACCTGGAGGCCAACACCCTGGCACAAATTGCCAACATACCCCTGATATGTTGGTTAGGGTCATGAGAAACGCCAGAAATGGACTTATTCAGTCTATGGAAAATGGGGGCGCCAACTACTTCATATGATTTTCAAAACGGTGTCAAACAAAATTTATATATGTGCGTACATTATTAAAAATAAATAAAAAGCTTTCTGATTCATTAAATGAGTTTCATTGTGTCTTGAAATTAGGAAGTTATGCTGGCCCACCCTATATATTGAGATGCAAATCATTTATAGTACACCGCTCATTTAAGAAAACAAGGTTCTTCGGAAGGTAGCGTACATAATATGATTGATTTTAGGATAGTCGGCATAGACTAGAGCTTTGCAACCAGAGTATATTTAAACCGTCATTAATATATGATTATTAAAAAGAAGTGGGCCTAAATTGGAGTCTTGTAGCATAGACGACAACAACAAAGTTGCCTTACTGAAGTCGTTATTAATTACATCCAGTTGCGGCCGATTGTCGATGGACGTGCGGATAAACTGAAAAAATCAGTTAAGTTAGATGTAGTTTACTTACAGCCTATTATTACTATTATCTATCACTATTGTGATCATTGTTGCTATAATATGTGGGTATAACGCATATTTATTTTTGTTATCTTTGCATCGGTCAAGTTACAGTTCAGTACTTCCTTGTATGTACTTATCGTCTTCGATTTACTTCATTATTTTCTTATCTCTGCATCGTATATCGAAAAATATGAATCAATAAAATAAATATAAATTTGATATAAAAACCATAAACATAAAGAAGAATTTCTAAATAAGCATTTAAGCGCTGGGCCGTCTCTTCTACCATTGGTAATCCGTAATTCAGCAAAAGAAAAAGAAGGAGTATGAACAGTTTCATGGCGGGTGATACAAACGTGTTGTCACTTGGAGGTTGATTAATACCGGTGTCATTGGTGTCACGCGCCAGCCGATCGTTTTGCGGTAGACTTTGTGGTAAATAGAATAAGTATATTTGGACAACTATTTTTTATTTACACATAGGTTTATCAATAAACTTTAATGCTCATGTTCCGCATTTCATATTTTTCATATTTAACGTCACATCCGTTATATACACAGAAGGTATTATTATTTGGGATTTGCACTTTATTCTTCTTACGTTAATACTATTATATTTATCTCATTATATTATACCACCCCTCTCGCGAGTTCCTATAAGTTTTGAATCTTGTCTACTTTCTCATTTAGTCCTTTATTTATCTCGTATACCTTTTACGTATCTATTACGTTTTCTTTTGTTCGATTCTTTAACAACGCTTTAACTACTTGATGCAATTGTAAAAAGGAGATACGGAAAATAGCGGTTTATCTTGCGGTGCGAGAATGTGCAGTGGAGTGTTTCAGTATTTCCAACTACTGAAAAATACGTGAATAAGTATTTCGCCGTTGCCTTGTATGTCCTTTTATTCCTATTGTGTTTTTAATAGAAAATAAACACTGGCGCATAAAAAGCATATAGCATTTGTATCGCTCATTAACTTATTAGCTACCTACAAGGATAGTTCCGTTCTCCGGAAAAGAAAAGAAAAAAATTGTTATGAATTTACTGATCCGAGAACTGTTGTGAGCTGCTGTTGTATCGAGTTACTGACCAAAGGTAGAACGCGCAGATATACCGCCCATAAAATAAATTCAATTAACGCAGCTTGTATTTCACATAATGCAACCCCACGCGGGGCGATTGTAGCCGCGGTCTTGCCTTAATGGGGACGCGACTTCACGCAGCCACCCGATAAAACGCACCGATGTCAATCGAAGTAATTGAATGATTATAATTTGTTCGAAAATCGCTGTTTCGACTGTTGTTAAAGCTATTGCCGAGGTCATTTAATTTGAAGATGTTTACTTTTTGCGATGCATTGGAAATCATGTACATATTTTATCGATTAACACAAAGAAGCCGCATTACTAAGCACTTGTAACTTTGTTTAATTAGTTGCTCTTTTAGAATATTTATCATTATCTATTGTTATGATGCCTTTTCGTGTTTCTTTTTAAACTACAAAATGCCGTTTGTTATATATTCGAATTTGTTGTTTGAAACAAAAGAGTTTGTTTTATTTTACAACTAAACATTTATTTTCAGCAAATGTATCATTGAACATAAACTTTCAATACTTTCTTAAATCTACACATATCCTTTTATTACTTATAGCTCCACGATCTTCTTCTGAATATTTAAGAGTGTAATTATATAAATGAAAGTTTTCGGATTTTAATCCTTTTATATACTTTTTAACAATACAATCTGATTATACAATAAAATAAGATTTCAGGAGCATATGGATTTTCTTAAATTTAAACTTCTCTCGAATAGTCAGAACGGCTTTTACCCAAATCGGTCTGTTAATACTGCTTCATTTAATTTTTATAAATATTGATTCTAACAAGCTTTGCCTTGCTATGTGCCTCGATCTAACAAAAGCATTTGATGATACCAATTATTTCGTTCTATTACATAAGTTGCGGGGATATGGGATTCGTGGAATAGTTTTGGGCTTACTGGAGATCTTTGGACTTTTTCCTATTCATTATTTATGTTATATAACCACCTTCCTCTGACATTAGATTCCCACACTAATATGAACCTTTATGAAGGTGCGCTTAATATTACAGTAGACTCTTCTCACATGGATGATCTCTTTATTTTCAATTGAATAAATCGAATTAAATATTTATAAGTAAAAATATAGGTGTGTTTACAGAGTTAAGAAAATTTAGTCAGGAATTATATAGCAAATTAGCGCCAGATGCACAGCCAGTGGTGAGACCACCTAGACGTGTCCAAATGTCAATTAAACCTACACTAAAACAAGAATTAGGTTGAACCGTTGAAAAACAAATCATTAGTAAGGCTGGTAGAACCTCAGAATGGGTGAGTAATTTAGTTATTATTCAAAAACCTAACAAGTCCCTCAGACTCTGTTTAAATTCCCAGGATCTAAATAAAAATATTAAAAGAGACCAATATTTAATTGTCACATTAGAAGAAATTGAAAGGAAAAAACTATGATACAGTTATGGATTTTACAGAAGTGTTTTACCAAATTTCTTTATCAAAAGCAATTAGTGATTTTTGCGTGTTTAATTCGGGCGCTGGATTACAATAAATTTCTTCGCCTTCCTTTTGGTCTAAGTCTAGCAATTTTTCAGCAATTAAATAAAAAAAATTTGGAATCGAATAAGTCCGGAATTTCGGATTAGGATCAACTCCGATAAAACTAACTGTTTACGTTTTAATAATAGTTCTCGATCCACTGTACCCGATTTTATATAATAACACGTTTATTATAGAGATTGCAAGGACTACGGTGTATTTATGGACACTATGTCACATCGGTAAGTTCTTACATCATTGTTTAACACGTATTTCGATAGCACGAGGTGATTATGGTTTTTGATAATGCTGGACTCGTGCTAAGGAAATACGTGCCACCGAATTTATTATTTAAACAAATATGTGGTGAGGAGTTTACCGATGTGCTTTAGTATCAAGCATACATATGAAGGGTACAGGGGAAAAAGATGAATGTCACAAATAGTAAGTTCTGAGAAAAACGACTCTAAAGATTTGAAGACCGCATACATGTATTGAATTACATTATTTCCGCTTCAGATTTTTGTAATACCTATATATATATATATACACTACCTTTTGCATAAAAACTGAACTCTTCTTTCCACAGGCGTAAATAAAATATATATATAGGGACAGATACAATAAATCGGGGATGAATGATACACGGCACACCACCGAAAAAAAGTATTATAAGAAAAGCAAAACACATTTATTTAAAACATAAAACACAATACAAAAACTGCATATTAAAAAAACCAAACTCTTTTCCACTAATTTAGTCATCACCAACTTCAGGTACATCACGGCTGTAAGGTAAGTTCTCGTAGTATGCGTTGGCACTAGCATTTTCGCAAAAACGCTTAAGATGTTGAAGGTTTTTATACTTTTTAACGGATATAGGAACTCTGTCACTGTATTTTAAATTAGGCAGTTCAAATTGACCAGGAGGAAGATTACAGAAGTTTTTCCGTTTGCGTTTGGGAGGAACAACGACTGAAGAGGTGTAGAGTCCATTGTATGTTTCTCTATGTTGAATCATTCTAGGTAGACCTACAGATACGGTCAATTCTTTGATTGGTCTGCTTTGGAACGGACACTTCTTAACAAAATATTCAGCAAAGAAAGTAGTCCATGATCGAAAGAACTCTTGGTCTTCGCAACTTATTATTTGAAATGGGTTAGGCTTCATTCTTGCTGAGGCAATTTGTTCGTTCCATCCAGAAGGGAGTTCTACAACAGCTCTTTGATTGATTAGGCAGTAGACAGAGTATGAGAGCTTAGACGAGCGGTTCGTTTGCGCTTATAAAAAGTATCTGCCCGTAAAAGATGTAATTGGTGTTCCCTGTCCAAACGAGAAAGTGCATCTATTTCTAACGGATCTTTTCCAGGGTGTACTTTTGTGCTTTATATTCATCGCAGGAGCTGCATGTATCCCCTCTGGGGTATCCAAAACTAATGTTAAATTTGGTAACAAAAATAGTTCGCTAAGTTTCATAGGAAACTTGTTTATTAGGGTAATATTCGGTAAACATTCTGTGCATCTTCTTGACACTCAATTCTTCTGGTAAATAGAGTCTTTCTGAATCACGAAGACTGTAATGAGATTTCCTTCCTTTAAATGACTTTATATGTTCATACACTGCACTTTTTGTATTCTCTTTAAGTTTATGACGGTGGTTAGAATGTCGACCACGTTTGTCTGGTTCTACGTGTCCAACAGTGACTAGCTGACGCTGGATATTCTGAAGACATTTCGCAGATATACCTTGCAAAGCAAGCATTGCTTTGTAGCAAATTGGTACCTCAACCGAGCAAGAATTTCGGTCAACTAGAACTCTGTAACTATACGAAAATGAATGATACTGAACGTCTTCGTCATTCGCTTCTCTGCTTCGGTGTCGTTTTACAAAACCATGTTTAATTAAACCTCCTAAATATAGGTTCTGCTCGTCGTGTGTTTTAAGGTTATTAAAGTGTTTTATGATTGCTGCCCTTTCTTCAGCTACGATGTTCTGAAAACATTTAAACCTACTACACTCACAACTGGCACCAGTTTCATGAGTTTGCAATTTTAGTTTCTTGGAAACATGACTTACACGTCCATGTTTGGTACGTTTTTTCGAAGCACATTGCAGTTTGTTGCGGTCCTCATCCATTTTAGAATTAAATGCTGACTGCACACACAACTACAAAAGCACTTGTTACAATAACATCAAGGAGGTACAACTATATGTGAATCGATCTTGCAACTAATAAACAATACGTCAAACTATTTACGCAGCATGATTTCACACGCTTGCGCAGTCTTGCAACAGTTTTACAGGGACATTCATCTTTCTTTCCCTGTATAGTAGATCTGTGTGGTGCTATAACTTGTGACACCCACCGTTTCTATACTGTATGGGGGATTCATCGAAAAGTAATGGCCTTCAACTATATTATTACGTAATTATGTCAAAATGATGATTTTTGGACATTCATCTTTTTCTCCTGTACCCTTCATATTTTGTATAACCTACAAAGTTCTTAGGTATTGTTGTTGATGAAGATTTGAAATGGACTCCTCATGTCGATGAGGTCTGCAATCCTCTTTTCCAGGCATTTTATGCTTTATACAACCTTAGATGATCTTGTAGTGTTTGTTTCCTTAGATAAGAGCACATTGTGTCATGAAAATATGCGCAAAATGTGACGTTTCATTGACTTTCGCAAGTCGGTTGCCATGATAACGTATACAAAACACCAAATTTGGTTCATTGCGCCCCTGACGTAATGTGCTCTTCTCTAAGGAAACAAACCCTAACATTCACGTCAGAAAAATTTTCTATTTTTCAAATTTCTATTCAGAAATGACCTATGCTATTACATATTGGGGATGTTCCTTGCAATAGAGATTTCTTTTTGCAAAAACGAGCACTCAGAATTGTTTTTAATCTTCATTGGCGTGATATACGGTTTTCATACACAACGAATCATTAGCATTTTACGACGCATTTATATTTGAAGGTCTGTGTTTTGTTTTCAAAAAGAAAAGGAAAGAGTTTTCTCAAAATACATTTCATGATTATAATAGTAGAAACGCCAATTATGTTCTGCTATTAAAACATAAAACTTTATTTTTTCAGAATAACTTACTTGGATGACCCCTAAGTTTAAATCTATTAATACTATTGTATATTTTAAAACTAGTTTAAATAAATCCTTATTCAGTGTTGCTTCCTATTCTACTGATGATTATTTGAATATCGGAGTTAAATTGTATAATATCATGTTTACATTCATAAATTATACTTGTTCTAGTTCCCGTTAATATTAGGAAATAAAGTGATATTATTATTATTACTATTATGGATTCCTGTAAGGCATTGATATTCAACTTGACATATTTCTAGTAGTTCTATAAAAAACGGTAACATTCAACATATGAGTGGATGCTAGATGGCGCTATAACATTGATGGGCATTTGTTATTCTACAATCTGTAAGTTTTCCTTTCTATGTGTAATAGCCAATACCTATTTTCGCGACGAAGTCGAAAGTCCTTGGCAAATATGGTTTCGAAATATGTATATACAATGGTACTTGTGGTCACTTTTCTTACTTTACCGGTCTACTTACCGGCACTTCGCGGCTATTCAGTATATCAATATTTCAATATTACTAATTCTAATACTAGAAGGAAAGGGATACGTTGTTCTGAAATTTAAAACGTAACCCACAAAAGGTTTGTATGTATGTATATAAAAGGTGCCACTTTAATTAATATTGTCGTGTTTGAGCATTGGAATTGCGCGAATCCTAATTGACATTTTATAATTGAAAACTAAGGGAGTCAACAAATTATACTTACACAATAATGGCTTACATAACGGCATTTTTTCTGTCTGTCACGAGTAGGGTTACCTTAACGTCTTACTGTGACTTACAGATCACCGCAGTACACCCGCAAAAGAGTTTTTAGCTGGCATATAATTGGTTTGCTACCTATCTTAGCTCGCTCAAGCAACGGGGGTATTATGCGAATTGGATTATGCAGATCCGATTTAATGCGAAATAATATCTCGTTTTGTCTTACTGTGCATTGGTATGTCTTTTATTCGCACTTAAAGCGTGTGTAGGCATACCAGGAATTGTCATAACAGCGCCGGCATACCAAGCTTGCAATACGTTAAATTTATCTCCAGGTTCTTATGGGAGGACAATTAGAGATAAGAACGCTTTGTCTGAAATAAATGCGCTCGTTATTTTTCAATTAAGCACTTCGAGGTTTATAAACGTTTATGACAACAGGATGTTCAGTTAGTTGGTTTATACATTTTATTCGTACAGTACTTAAAACGTACTTTGTTGCAACCTGAAATAATGAGGGCGTTGGAACTTTATGCGCTAATAAAATTAAGAGGCGATTCATTTACTATTTACAAACCTATTATACCTATTAATTAAACCTATATTTTTGTTCCATAGTTCTCTACCATAAAGGTTGTTTACACATTCGACTGTCGAGGACACTTTCGAATTGTACCCTCAAAACTGATACAACAGCAATAGAGAACAGAAAGACATAAATTGCGTTCATTCCCTTAATTCTCTTTAGCGTTTCGAAATCTGCAAAAAGTTGCAATAGACAATTTGCGTTTGCAGATGATGTAGTCATAATAACTGGAAATAAGGAAGATCTACAGGACAGTTTAACAATATGAAATGAAGAACTGCAAGCAGCTGGAATGCGGATAAACAAGACGGAAGCAAAAGTAATGGTGCCAGCAGAGGTAAAAAAAAAGAAGAAGAGGAAGAAACACTTAGTATATAAATAAGAAATGATAGCACATGTTAAATACGTTCATTACTTAGGAACAATAATGAAAGAGAATGGTAAACGATATGGGAGTCAACAGGCGAGTAGAAAATACTTTGACAATACACCACGTAAAACAAAACATTCAAACAAAAGGAAATCCTAAGAGAAACTAGAACAAAAGTGTATAGGCTCATACGCAGAGCAATACTCATATATAGGGAGGCAAAGCATGGATACTTACTAGAACTTATAAGAGCAAACTGCAAGCGGGGAGATGGAATTTCTGAGGAGGATTATGGGGGTTACCAGAATGGATATAATACCAAATGACGCAATCAGAAAAGAAATAAAGATCCAATCTGTATTGCAAGTTGGAAAACTAAGTTGGTAGGGTATCTTCATCGATTTGACGAAAACACTTCAGTATAGAGAATATGGGCAAGAATTAAGAGTAAAATGGACGAGGCAGACCAAAGTTGACTTGGAATGGGAATATAGAGAAGATGTTGAGAGCAAAAATGTGGAACCGAGGAAAGGGTATGACTCGACACAAGAAGTAATTACGAGATTTTGTGTATGAGCTATAAGGATATTGGTTTGTTTTGTAGCCCTACGCAGCTAGATAGCAGGGCTTTCTGATAATATACATGTAATTTTTATTTCATTTTTATAATTTTTACTACCATTTATTATATGATAGTTAAATCACCCTCTTTTGTTATGTTTCGTACTTTATCTTCTTCTATTTATGGCTGCAATTCATTATCTGTTCTCATATGCTCCCAATATGTAAGTTTCGTTGGTTAAAAAAGTTCCCTTAATATTCTTTTTCGATTATCTTCAAGTTTTCCTCTCATTTTCTGGTCATGTTTATTGCTTCTGCAGAGTACATTAACGTTAGGCTTATAGATTATTACGATAAGATCGTAGAGGTTTGTTGCGTTCTGCCATTTTGTTCTAGACCAGTGAGTAAAACTTGCTTAAATATAAAGTATTTGGTGTCGTCTGAAATTGTACATTCAGCTGCATCTATCTTTCACACTTTAGCCAGTGTCTGTGCATTTCTCTCTGATTTCCTTGACATTTTGACTATACAATTACTAATCACTGTGACATACTTTACGTGTATTCCTTCTTTCATTTCTTATACAGCTTCTACAGTTTGCATTTTCCGTTGGTCTTTTTCCGTGTCACTTCTTTCGGATTTATTAGGGTTACCCAGTTAAAACCTTCCACCTTTTCACTTTTTACACGACCTATTTTGTTTATAATACTTATTATACACTCAGAAAGGTGTCTTGCTGTGTCAACTATCCTTCTACTTTTTATAGCACGGACGTGTCTCCAGGAAAGGATATTTCCTGCGATATGTGCGAAGGGTTTGTCTATCCACATTGTCTCAACTTGTCTCTTATGTTGAAGTAATGTTTTAAAAGCAGAGATCACAGCGTTTCCTTTTATTGTACGCCATGCTCGGGTATAAAACATTAAAGTGGCAAGCTGCATAGGCTAACCAATGCGGTTCTAATAATGCAGAAATAAATTCCAAATTCTGAGATGAAATCTCCATCAGGTGTACGAACCGGAAACGCTAATTTGCAGGAGACTGATCTTATTATTCACGAAATATCAGAGAGGGAGAAGAGTAAGAACAATATTATACTCTAGAAAGCTTGTACCGGCTAGGAAAATTTGATGCCACCAGGATTGATAGTAAGCAACCTATCAAAATAGGCTTCCAGAACGAAGGTTATGTCATCAAAGCTTCGAGAAGGATGTCGAGAGATTCAGAGCTATTGCCGTATCAAAACGTTCTTTCTAATAACTTGTATCGTTCGTTAAGGTGAGAATTAAGTACATCCTTCAGGTAAGACAGATATATTTATTAACTATGTCAAATATGTACCCTGAATCAGAAAAATAATTCCCAATACTGGCCCATGGACTACCAGCACCTTTCATTATATGTTACCGAAACGGACGTTTTTGTACCAAAACTGAAATTGTCTATATCAACAAGTATAAGGTTAACATTGTTGTATAACGAACAAAACAAGATATGTACAATGTGTATATTGTACTGAGAATTTGGATAATTTCTTAAACAAAATTACACCGGTCTAGTTCTTAATTAATGATATAGAAAGCATAAATTATAACAAATTGTATTTATAAATTTTGAGGAATATAGAACATAAAATAAAGATAATTACCTAGTGTTGTGCGTGTGTGAGTGTAGTTTCTTTTATTTGATGATGGTTCTTCCTATGTCTCCTCTCTTGAATTCCTTTTTCGATGCAGCTCTATTTTCTATAGATTCTTCCCTTTCTTAACTTAACCTTTTTCGGTGTGGCCCTATTTTCTATGGATTCTTCCTTTTTTGAATTCTTTCTTCTCCGGTGTGGTGAGGTTCTTTTATTCACTGGTACTTCCTTTAAAACCCTTTTGGTCCAAATATATTTTAATCTTTTTTGTTGCTTTATCTATCTTGTCAATTTTCTTCGTCGTCAACCAAACAACTTTTTATCTTTTTCGGAAACCAGGACTACACTACATTATTTCTCCGTTGTCCAGATAACGAAAAGTTTTAATTCACCATGACTTCAGTTCATCCTTAACGTAATGTTGTTATAGAAACCGGTATTGTTAATACCCAGGTATCCTTGATTGTTTAGATCCAGTGGTTATTAGGAATTCTTGTGATGTGGAAGTGTTGAATGTAGGTGTCTGAATGGTTACAATGCTTTTCTATCTTTTAATCGATGCTTTTTATAATAATTGATAATTTTCTTTCTAGTTATATTTTTTTCTCCCATTAAACGTCTCTGACTAGACTTAAAATAAGAAGCTAACACCCGTAGGGTAATAAAATGCTTAAAAGGTGGTGTGCGTGGTATCGGTAAAGTATAAATAGAACCCAAGAATAAACCGAATGTCACAAACATCCATAACCCCAATATTTACTGCGCTTAACAGGTTTCGTTTGTTTATAGTTATCTAATGATATCCGTAGAATCAACATTTCTAACGCATTCCTCGATAATCCCCGAAACACTATGCCGTAAGTTAATAGGTAATGGAATGCTGTCTTCACGGCTTAGTGAATAGCCATGTGCTTTAATCTTCTCAGGGCATATAGAGTTAATGATAATTTGGCTGCTAAGAGTGTCAACGTGTTTTTTCCTACCCAATCTTGTGCTGAGTGTAACGCTTACAGAACCAGTTTCGTAGTATATGTTGTTATGGTCTTGGTGATAAGCATTACTTTTGAGTGTTGTCTTTATTGACTGTCAGTTTGTTTGCAGTAAAACACTTGCTCGCTACGATCCATTGACAGCACCTTCCAACATTTGACTAAAGTTCCACAGATTCGATGCTAGAATAAGTAAACATGTAAATAAACTTCAGTAATAAAATTAGAAGGCAAGTCATAAATGTAAATAATATTAAAAAACTGAGGACTGAGTATAGAACTCTGCGGTACTCCATATTCTCTACATATGGCCTCCTCTGGGTCATATACTATTCATTTTTGATTCGTTTTTTCTCTTTCAGCTCAGTTATCCTATTTAAGTACTCTTTCTTTATACCTTTATTATCTTTGCCACACATGCCCAAGTCTCAGGACCATTCTTAAGTTAATAATATCTTCACTGGTCGACACAGTTCTGACAGAAGAATTATTTCGAACCGTAGTGTAATTTTTAGGAAAGCATCTATTAAATATATTCACGAATGAATTGTAAAAATGTTTACACAATTTAGCAGCTTCTGTAACGTCATCAGATAAGTGTAATTCAGCACACAGTTGAATTCTAAAGATCATTTATATTCATGTGTTCAATGACCTTTCTTTCTTTTGCTGGCGTTTGTTGAGTAAATGTTGACACACAAGAATTGAAAACATTAGTAGTGAACACATTTCTGACGAATCGAGAGAAAGCTTTAGTAATTCTAGAATGTTCATAAAAAACTTCAAAGCTATAAATTATACAGATATAATACTCTCTCTATAGGTTTGTTTATTAAGACCATATATGTTATAATTTGGTATCTTGAGACCTATTGGGTCGTGTATGACTGGTGAATCATTGTTCTCTGCGGAGGGATCAAGACCAACTTCTATCAACTGACAATTTTCGTCAGTATCGCCGAAAAACTTGATACGTTCTAGCTACGATATCTTCTGCCAAACCTCGAGTTTCTGCAAACTTGCAAATAAATCAAAACTTATCCTAATTTTAAATGAATTCCTCTGAAAGTTATCTCCTCCAAAAGAGTCTTGACATTCTCCTTTCTGGTTTCATTCTTGACTTTTCGGACGGTAAGCCAAGCTATGCGGTTCACTGCGGCAGAATTATTCCCGCTTACGTCAGATGCTCCTTCTAAATATGTCCTCTTTTTGTTAGTTGTTTCCTCGTTCTTTTTATCTTCTGAAATCAATTTGCTCCTTTATTGTTTTTATTTTACATCTGCACTCTCGAATGAACATCTTTCGGGGAAGGTGTGATTAATATTTTCTCTTTCATCACATCCACATTTGTCATCACAAAGATATATGGTAAGACTACAGATGATGAGAAGTATTGGGTAGTTATAATAAAGATTTTTTTATAGAAATTGTGTCCATTTCCGAAATATTGAAAGATTTTTGCCAGTTTAGTACAAGACGAGACTAAAATACGCAGCAAGGATAATTAGAAAATAATTTGAAATCTTACGCTTGGACGATCATGGCAAGATGCATAAAACGTCTGCAGTTGTAAGTTTAGTTTAATAGTGCAGATCTACACAGTTGCCACATCTATCTTATGGTTCAGATTTAGTACCTTATGATTTCATTTTTGTTTAGAAATCTAAAAGAAAATCCCAGCGGGAATAGTTTCTTCTTACATCGAACTAGACTAGGCGAATATTTTGAGGTTTTTCCAAAACATCTCCTTTGTAAGCAAATGCAATAATAGAATAGAAAATCAATAGAATAGGCGTATATCTATGTACGTATAAAAGTAATTTGCGTATAAATTTCTTCAATATTAAGTCAGTTGCTCAAAGGTTTGTAATGACCATTCCGGCGCTATATGTGGAATAGAAACAAAGTCTAGCAGGTACTTAGAGTAAACGTACGAATGCTTTGTATATGGCTAATTATAATTCCAATCGTTGTATCCGCAGCGGCAATGTTTCAACAATATACGGAAGCAAAAATTTATTCCTATAGTACTGCTACGATAAACGTCCTAAATAAATGTATGCACGTCTTATCATCATTATTTTAACTGTAACGACGGCGAAATTTCAATATGAATAGACTATAACCGTTGCACCTTGTTAGTATCTGATAAGGAAATGGAATACATTCACCGGTGTACGTACTTACATACATATGTTTCAATGGTAAATATTCAGTAACTTGAATATTTTCTATTTTGTTTCCAGTTAAATACCTTAGATGAAAAGATGCGCGGTCAGATTGTATGGAGGTGAACCAATTAGATCGACGCAACCAATTCCTTTCAGAAATTGCTGGTACTGATTTTTAATAAAATTGTCCTCCGGTTGCATTGAACGAGAGCAGTTAATATAGAAACATTAATAAAAGTGTTTCTTATTGCACCGAATCATACATTTATTTTTTTGTTTTAAATTCCTCCTGTAATTTTAATATCCACCAGTATACCTTTCACCGCGGTATTAAATCTCCTGTTCAATTTTATTCGTAACTATGTACACATTATATTCTCAAATTATTTTTCTTATGTATTTCGTCGATGCGGGCAGAACGAAGTAAGCGAAAGAAAGTCGTGAAGCCATAAAAAACCTACGACCGTATGTGTCTCGTTATGGTTAATATAAAGTATGATAAAAGCGGTTTCTGTATCGGGTAAAAACTGTTCCCGAGTCGTTTGTTCGATTCTATACGGTTTTCAGAGAGACGCTGATAAAATACACTGACATCTTCATTAAAGATAGGCGGACATTTCGCTTGTTATTCCCGCATATTGTTTTTGATTTTACTTGGCTACTCGCTGTCTTCGATGCGTATTAAATTTTCAATTCAAGCGGTGTATTTAAGGACTAATTTATGGACACGCTTTCAAAATCCTAGAAAAGTCCAGACGTTCCAAATAAATACAGCAAAACTTGTAAGTTGCGTTTATACGATTGTGATAATTCTTGCCTGGAGCTAGCGAAACACGTGTCGCCGATTATTATAAAGCAATTGTGTGGTAAGCAGTTGACCGATGTGATATAGTGTCAAAACTTGTAGGGATATAACATTTTTCCAGTCAAGTGCGAATATTTATTTCAAAATTACCTTTATTGGAAACGATGCATAAATATATGAAAGTAAACATGAAGTTCCAAAGCTTTTGATTGTAATGTTCGCTGAAGAAGATAGCCGACAGTTTAATAC
This sequence comes from Chrysina gloriosa, assembly GCA_038088585.1. NCBI lineage: Eukaryota > Metazoa > Arthropoda > Insecta > Coleoptera > Scarabaeidae > Chrysina > Chrysina gloriosa. The sequence continues at coordinate 21,632,041 of CM076090.1, forward strand.
ATATCCTAAGCAAAGAACTACTTATCATTGGTAATTTAACTGTAGCTGTCTCTAATTAGGTACTTCACCTGATTAAGTGGATTTGAGACCTGTATTGGCAACGTTCATAAATATTTTGCTTTGCATTTTAGATACCGATAACTTCAAGAATCAATCTCACAGGTTTCTAATAATTCCACCGGACGTGAAACTACTAAACTAATAATTGCGAATACTGTTAGAAAGAGCATTTATACCTACACTGTAACGGAGCAAGCAAATTACATGGTTAATGACGAATTCGCCTATCCCTATTTAATTAAGTTATGTCAATCACTAAAAATGTTGCTATTATCATCAACAGCACCATCATCATCATTATCTTCGCGTACACATCGCTATTATGATTATTACTATTATTGATCCGTTTGGCAGATAGTCGTATGTGTTGTACCAGAAAATTATTAATTTTCCATCGATATTGAGCAATTTATCTTTGCGTACCGCTTCAATCGACTTTCGAGTTTTCCATTAAAATTTCTAAAAGCGCTCGCCTCCAAGCGACTACTAGTGCTGTTCGTCAATAAATCACTGATTGAAATTTTAATTTTCGTATGGAATTGTGTAAGTTTAATTTGTGTTCGTTTGCGCCAGTGTAAAGGTCGCAAGCGGCGAAACGATTATTTCGTTAGAGAAGGTCAATAACTTACATTATAAAAGGTAGATAGAAATGTCCGCCGCGTTGATTGACTATTCTTTTTTTCTGGCATGATGTCGAAAAAAAATTAACAACTACCAAGTAAATGTCATAAATCTCCTCACAATTATGATTTGTTACAACGCTGAATGACCGTTTTATTACTACTTATTAGTGATGAGTAGAGACTAATAACAAAATTTATTAGATAGAAGCTTATAATGGTATATGTCGCTTTAATCCTTCGTGACACTAATGGTATTTATAAGTTCTCAACATATGTATGTGATAAGATATAGCTAATGAATGTAGGAATAAAAATTTCAAAGAAGGTTAATTGCAAAATACTGCAAAGGTAGTGTTGTGTCTATTAGTTGTAGTTTGATTGTTTACTGTTGTGTCCTATTTCGTAGTTTTCTGTTCATTTATCCTCTATTGAGACTAGGAGACATATTTTCAGACGGTCCTATCTTTATTTGCTTATGTATTACGTTCTGCTATATTGGAGTGGTAACTTAGTTAACAGTGAATGAAAACTATTATATGATACTGACTTCAAGAACTGTGGTGTAGGACTACTGAGGATAGGTAAACCTTCTTGCCACATAATTATTTAATGAAGTTTAGTGCCACGTGTTTTGCTAGCAACAAAGTTAGCATCTTCAAACGGCTCCGTGCGATTTGTGGTCATTCTTCCAAATACTGATAGGTAGAATCGCATTCCAGCTGCCCATTCTGAGAGAACTAATAATAAATAGATCGCAACCCAAATCGCAGATAGGCAGCAGACTAGGCTTGATGCCTCGTCTTTTGAAAATCAATTTAGTGAATCCTTGAAGTCTCCTTGTACACCCCCGTTGTGCGTATACACCACAGATGATAGTATAGGTATATAATAAGTCGAATGGCAGGTTAATTCACCGTCGCAGACTCCCGTCCGACAAACTTTAATCAAACAAAGAATGCATTTTTTATTGATTGCAATTTTTGGGGAATGGGAATTTTCTAGAAATCCACCAGTTTACTGTGTTTACTGGAAGTCGCATGAGTCATAATAAATTGAATATATAGAAACTGAGCAACAACCACAGTCACACGACACTTCTTCAAACCGCATCTTACGGGACGAAGGTTGCAAAGCAAAGCACGTGTCACCAGATTTAACGAAATAGTAGTTATTGCTAAATGTTACATATACTTATAGGAAATGAGTTATTTAGGTAAAATAACAAGGCAGTCTAAAAACAGCTATATTCAGTTAATTGTTCCTTAAACTTGAACTTCAAAGAAATACATTTTTGTATTTGGCGTAATGTATATTGCTTGTGAATAAAATCACCCAATATCGGATGGAGAGCGATTTTATCCCTTTTATAAGTAATTTATGCATATATCCTGTTTGGTTTTTGTCCCGCTTTCCTGGAAATCCAACATTGCCAATGCCATATAGTGCTAGAAAGAAGCTTAGGAACCAAATATTGGAACATAATCGCAATCTTGGTGTTAATTTTTGATTTCACATTTCGATAAAGCAGCTTACACAAGTACCTTGTGATTCAAATTAGAATATTTATCCAAACTCACAAAGATTGCTTATAATTAGAACGTACAATATTTGCATTTTGTATATTGTAGTATAGTAATACCCGAATGGTTAATTACCATTAGAAAATTCATCATTTATTACAATTCAATAGATCGAAATTCTCAGTTAATGTTGGAGTTATGGTCTTCAATTGTCATACGGTTTATTTTGGGGTTCTATTTATACCTTTTCGACACCACGCCCACCACCTTTTAAGCGTTTTATTACCCTACGGGTGTTAGCTTCTTATTTTAACTCCAGCCAGAGACGTTTAATGGGAGAAACAAAAGTAACTAGAAATAAAATTAATAATTATTATAAGAAGCACATATCAATGGATAAAAAAGCATAGTAAACATTCAGACACATATATACAACACTTTTACATTATAAGAATTCATAAAAAATTACTGGATAATAATTGGTTATTATATATATATATATATCCTTGGGGATATATCGACATTCAATACAGGTTATATATAATATTATTAATATTATAATAACGATATACCTGGATAAACTGGAGTCAAGGAGAATTGAGGTTTTCGTTTCGTAGACAACTGGGAAATAATACAGTGTAGTCCTGGTTTTCAAAAAAATGTTTTTAGCGACGAAGGAAATTGACAAGATAGAGAAGTCAACAAATAAGTCAATAAATATATTTGGAATAAAAGGGTTTTAAGAAGAAATACCAGTGAATAAAAGTACTTCACCATACCAGAGAAGATAGAATCTATGAAGGGGAAGAATCCATAGAAATTAGAGGTGCATCGAGAATAGAAGTTAAGAGAGGAGACATAAGAAGAACCATCATTGAAAGAGAAATTACACTCACACACACACACACAACACTAGGTAATTATCTTGATTTTATGTTAAATATTTCTCAAAATTTATAAATATAGTTTGTTATAATTTATGCTTTTTATATCATTAGTTAAGAGCTAGGCCGGTGCAATTTTCTTTAAGAAATTTAACTAAATTTTCAGTACAAAATACACATACATATTCTGCACTCCTTATTACTAAGATTCGACAAACGAGTCCATGATAAGTTGTGTAAACCGGACTGACGCTGTCACTCTTCTGAATTTTAATGTCGCGCCTTGCACGTAATTGGTATGGTATACGCTACTTAATGATAACTGATCATGCACTTGTTTGTCGAACCTTACCTATTATTAAATATGTTTAAGATTTACGTAAATCAGAAGTAGAAACTTATTATTATTGGATTTGTTGGTTGGCTCTGCTTCTTTGTTACATGCGTTTCCTATATCTTCTATTATCTTCTTTCTGTGTACCTGCCGGAAGCTCCTCAATAGTTCGAAATTCTTCCTACAGCAGTCCACAGGAGCTTCATGTATTAAAGCATATATGGATAAACTACATTCAACATGTAAAGCGTTGAGGTGTACAAGTGGGTGCACTTTTTAATATCGATTAAAACAAACTATTCGCAATAATTTTTGCTTGCTTTGAAAGTAGGGGAGACACGTTGTCAACATGGCTTTAAAAAAACTATTTACCAGAGCGCGACAACATGCACACAGAAGAAATGTCTACGAGGGACAACCCTTTATCGGTTAAGAGCATGATGATGGAATAAGTTGTTATAACTTGGGATCTTGTGAAACATTTTTCTAGACGGTGAGTAAAATTCTCCTCTCTCATTGGGTTCGCAATAGCAGCTATATGCTCCATTCCACGCAATTGACTTTTACCTTGTCGTAAAAAGCAATCTTACCCAAGTACATGGACAGTTCAATATCGAAAATATTTCAAATATGGCTACATTAAATAAATTGCGAATGGAAAAATGCCTCTCGGGGCACGTTGTCACAAATTCAACGGGGCAAGTTGTCACAGTTGCGAAGTTTAGCCACAAGATAATACATTAATACTAACGGAATCTACGCTGATTTCATTTTACTTTATTAAGTGATGTATTATAACCATTCAAAATTTCCAAACGAAGTATAAATAAAAGCCCTTGATAAAATAGGTTAACACACAAACAACCCATGATTATCTATGATATTCTAGGCATCTTGGCAACAAGTCTTTCTGAAGCAGTTTTACCGGAAAATATTATGTCCGATTTCGAAACCACTGGGGTTTCCCTCTGAAACCCGTTAAATTCACAGACACAGATTATATGCCATCTTACGTGACTGACCGACCAGCCCCTGGCTAATACTAGTTCAAATATCAATACTGATCCTCAACCGTTTATGTCTGCCGCTCATAATTCTGAGGTTGAAAATTTGTTTCCTTTTACTGAAGATTTACGGCCATTTGATAAAGCAACACCAAGAAAAGAAATTTCGAACGGACGGGAAAAAAGAAAATCCGCGATTTTGACAGATTCACCGGTAAAAGAGATGTTGTGGGAAGAGAAAGACAGATCGAAAAAGAGAAAATTGATAATGACCGACAATAAAGCTCTCAAGCCAGCAAAAAAAACGAAAAATTCTGCGAGGAAAACAATCAGCTGAAAATGTACGAATCAATAGGCCCAAAAGAAATGCGGCGGCTAAGCAAACCTACTGCGAATCCACAGATGACGATTGTTAGTTTAAAAGGCTTAGTATACTTTTTTTATTGCTTATTATACTGTTTCAAAGTATTTCAGATTACTTAGACATAAATTTCTCCTAAACAGTGTTATTTTAAATTTTCAAAGACAAATATGTATTTCCGATTATTTTGTAACCCAATTAACAAATAAAGATTTTTAGCACTCGTTAGTATCTTACTATATTCGAGTGCGTATCACTTCACATCTATTTGTATTATATAACATACAAATACAACTTTACATGAAACTGAGATTCCGGTGACAACTTGCCCCGTAGTCAGAGTAAGTTGTCACAGTTGACCTGCTCTGGAAATTGTTTATTATCAACAATAGTTTCATAATTCAACGGACTCTGAATTTGCCTAATTGTAGACTAAGGTCTACTTGGTTTGTTACTATATAACACATCTCACAATTATTGAATATAAGGAATACAAAAATAATCGAACCAAATGTGTGACAACGTGCCCCGGTCTCCCTATCTATTTTGTTTCGGAAACATAAAACTTATTTCTAGCAATTAAGTAAAAATACAGTGAAATCTCCCATAAGCGGCATTTCCTATAAGCGGACAACTGCTGTAAACTTAGAAGCTTATTACGTTGACAAGTTATTTCAAAGCAAACAAAAAAAAAGGAAACCACATTGTTTGACTTTTTTTACGAAAACTCTTTAGGAATTGTGTGAATGTGATGTTGCTTTAGAACTTACTTATAATGTCATATTTACTTGAGAATTTATTATTTCTTTTTATATTTTTACAAGTTTAGTAGATTAGTAGATATATTACAACTTTTTTCTTCTCACATTCTATTAAAAGGACACCTCTATTAAGCGGACAAAAATTGTGGCACCGTTGGTGTCCGCTTATGGGAGATTTCACTGTAATACGTTTCATTTATTGTAAGTTAGGTATCATTACACATTGCGTTCAAAAGAAAATAAAAATCTACGCGTTATTTATTTATATTATATTATACTATATTATATATTATTTGGATGCGTTTAAGTGTATTTACATTGACAAATTCTATGCACAGTGTTGTAGTACAGAATGAAATATAAATAAATAAATAAATAAAATATAATTAAGGTTTGATAAAAGAGTGGATGACGTGTTATCATTAAGTAGTGTGAACCAGTCTTTATTTCCACTTACGTGCAAGGTGCGACATTTATCTCGTTATCCTAGACAAACTCTCCGTTTTCTGCATCCTTGCCTCCCTATCCCTGAATTCCTTAAAAATACTAACCGCTAATGTTATGCGTAGTTTTAATATTCCCCCATTATCTTTTAAATGTTTTTGGTGCATCTATTGTTTACGATATTCTTCCACTACTGATTTATCTGGTAATCTAACTGGTCTATCTATTATATCACAACGTGCAATCAATTTCGCAGAGAATTGCTGGTCGAACCATGAGCTAATATACTGTGAGCTGGACTTCAATAATAGATTGAATTTTTTCCATAGTTACGTCTGGTAGTGATCATACTATTAGCATTAGCACGGTAGCATTGACATTTTCGGCAAGAAAGTATGGTTCAACGATTTTATTGACGAACATTCGGAACCAAATATTAACTTAAAAAACCTAGTTTTCCATTTTTACAGATTACTGCAAATAAATTTTAGTTTCTCCGAAACGTAGTTGGTACTTTGAAGACAAAGATTATTATAAAGGTAATATTTTACCAAATCAAACATTATATACCAAAATATATAATATTAGCCCTGCACTGCATCAGTTAGAATCCAAGAATATAATCTAGTCGATGTGTGCACTATATTAATCATAGTACAATACATGGTCTAGATTAAAGTGCGCAATAGCTGCGATCTACCATTGATATTAAACTTGTGAGAACATTTTCGAGGTCACTGGAATACGAGTCAGTCGGATGAAATGCGACAAAAAGTAGGCACATGATAACTGGCGCTTTTAAAGCTGAGTAGTCCATTGTTAACATCAGTGGTATTCATAAAGATGTGCAAGCTAACTAGGGAACGTGAGCGGCATGCACTTTTCTTATGCATGTATAATGAATGCATTGTTACAATACAAATAATACGGCATATATGATTTTTTCCTCGTTTTTCTCGACTCGGTCGTTCTCCGCCTATTCTTTCTAGGGAGACGCGCAAAGGATGCATTGCGGTAGGGTCGACGTTTAGTGACATGTATTATGTATATATGACCGCACAATGATGTCTTGGAAAACAAAAAGTAAATAAATAACTAAGTACCTATATGAAATATTTTCAGGGCGATTATACTAATGGCGCTCCACTCGAAAGGCTGTAAAGACATTGGAATAGACACTTGACGTAATATATCACAACTTTGGTTGGTCTTTTATCTTTCAATGCAGCTACTCCTCGCATAATTTATTCAGACCGCCGCTTTTTCATGCGACAAATATAATGCAGGCATTTTCATATGTCCGCGTATGTTATGCACACAGTTCATAGTACTGTCTATATGTATTATGTATGAATTGTATAGCTACCATTCTCTTAGTGGCTCTGCTGGAAGGAAAGGCCAACAAATGAAGGATACAATATTGTTAAACTACGCGCCATAATTGCACAACCAATTAATTGGGACAGTTATGTACCTATATAAATAGAATTCAAGTGTGACAGCTGGATACCTGACACGTATCTTGGCGACTGTATACTTTAATGTACGTTTTCACAGCCATAAAATACTAAAAAAATAAATATAATGGCAATGGTAAGGACTTTTATCCTGATGGCTTCCTTTTGTCTATATCTTTTCATTTATGCTAATGTCATTGATTTGGATCATGCCTGTCCGGGTTATTCCACTGCTTCCTGTTACTCCCTCCACGTCATCCCTTCAGGTTTTTCTTCATCTTCCTCTTCTCCCCTCACCACGTTCACTTCATACACCTTCTTTACTAACTACAAAGCACGGTATAAAATCCGTCGGACAAATATAGTAAGTAAGGTTTAGTAACAGTGGATGACGTATTATCATTAAGTAGGTATAAACCGGTCTTTGACTTCACTTGCAAGGCGCGACATTAAAATCCGGAAAAGCAAGAACGTCAGTCCGGTTTACACTACTTAATGATAACACGTCATCCACTCTTTTATCAAAACTTAATAAAAATGAATCATATAGATACTGAAATTGAAGATTTTGATATCAGTTTCCTTTCTGCCCTCACAGTAGTTTTTGTTTTCTAAATAATAAACTACCAACATTATTGGGAAAGTACTTTCTGTAGATGAAACGAAATGCATTTTTATTTAAAACTAGATGTTAGAAAGATTTCGATGTAAAACCACATTATATCGGTAATTCCACACCATACCACTCTTAATTAATGGATATTGTATTGGTAACTAGGCTACTGCGCTACAAAAATTTGGTTGGCAAGTAAGTACTTTCGGGTGTGTAGTGTGAAATAAAACTCGCTTCTTTTAAACAAAGGTTAAACTTCAATCAATTATGTATTTTATTTATTTATTTATTTATTCTTGTTTAATGACCTTTGCCATCTTCCTTGCAGGTTCATGACACCGCGCTCATAGAAATTTCGGTGTTGATCATTGAAAAACTGGAACCCAATACACTTTAAGGTCAACATCATTTGTGAAAGTTTTAGCATTCAAAGGGTTTTTCAAACTTCGAAATGAATGGTGCTAGCCTCTATGGTGGATGCGAGATCAATTCAATCACTCAATTCAGCTCCAATAATTTCCCAGAAGTTACTAAGATGCCTTGCATTATCCTGATGGAACACAATTCCTGTGCGATTTGCCAATTCTTGCTCTCTTTCTTTGATTGCTTCATGCAGTTCCATCAGTTGTTGACAGTAAATACCCGAATGAATGGTCTGGTTTCTTGAAAGCAATTTAAAATCCACACCACCTTTATAGTCCCACCAAATTGACGGCATGATCTTTTCTGATGCAATTCCGCTTTAGATGTGGTTTGCGCTTGGTCACCACACTTACACAAGGATAGTTTTCGAATGATGTTACTGTATGTGACCCATTTTTCATCACCAGTGATGATGCTTTTCAAGAAAGGATCGATTTCGTTGCGCTGGAGATGTATATCGCAAACATTGATTCGTTGTGTTAACTGAATCTCTTTCAATTCATAGGGAACCCAAACATCGAGCTTCTTAGCCAGTCCAAGCCATTTTAGGTGATTTGTCGTGTGCGATACATTTAACCTCGCTGCAATCTCTCGAACAGATGTATGACGATTCTCTTCTATTAAGGCGTGGATTTGGTCATTATGAGCTTCAGTAGGTCGGCCCGAACGTTGGTCAGCTTCGAGTGAAAAATCTCCAACACGGAATCTTTTGAAACAAATCCGACAGGTGCGTTCTGTTGTGCAAGTTATGCAATCAACACCATAAATTAGCATATCTTTTGTGAGCCTCATAAGCTTCCTTTCCTTGATGAAAATAAAAAAGCGAAATATGGCGAAAATGTTCGTTTCTACACTCCAGGTTACGATTGCCCTAAACTAAGAGCTACCAACAAAATTACGTAGAATTTGCTTCTAAAGCAACTTAGTAATGATTGATATTAGATGTCAGAAGGAGAAACGTGTAACACTGACAGGTATTTCGGAACAATTGCAACGCTCTCTGACCTGTGGCAACCGAAATTACTCTCTGGGCAACCTCAATACAAGTAAATGTTAACCCAAAATATATCAATCAGTAGTTTTGTTGTTGCCGTATTAATATTAAATTAGCTGAAATATATTTTTCCGATCAATTTCATCTGTTTATCTTTTCACGTACCTATAGAATGCATTAATAAACGAATTTTTACAAAAAGCTGGTATTTTCATCACAATTTTTTTATAAATGTATTCGTTTATGTTTTTCGTTGTTCAACCAACATGTCATCTAGTAAAATACATTATGGATACATAAAGAAAAATGGTTTTAATCCCCACCAACTCACGTGACTCTATATAAGAGGAAAGTTCGATCAGCCCGCTGCTCCGGACAGTCCGGACCGCACTGTTTGAGCGGCTTTCGTCTCACTAAGGGTTGTTCCGAATAATTTCGGTTGCATTGATTTCGAAGTTCTGCTTATTTATAACGTCGTTAATTCTATGAATTACTTCGTTTTACATATACGTACAAAAAGGGAGTATTTATGATTATTTGCACAAATAGTGGTTTAAAGCGTGCCTGAGATAATGTGTGGGGCGGCGTGTCGTATTGATCTGTTGCTCATTGAATGTAGACAGATCGAAAAACGAAGGAGCTGCTTGTCTGACGTTGTTCACAAAATTCACTACCTCTAGTAATTACACTTGAAATTTCGGATAATGCAATTCGAGTATTACTGAAATCAGCTCCAAACGAATTTTCATGTGTGCTTATTTTGCACCATCTCATTCGCCCATGGCGGCCTTTCCTGCGCCGCCGACGTCTTCTCTGATATCCTCCATGGCCTTTCCAACCTTTTGCAATCTTCATTCATCTTTAGACTGAGCAAATATGCGGTAAGATGAATCATCTGTTAGCGGACAAAGGAGAGATGACTCGTCATACGGCATATTTGCTTATTAATCTTCTTCATAGCAACAAATGCAATACCATATTCGATGGTTCTGTTGAGGTATCTCCCGACATCCTTAGTGGGCACGGCAAACTCTTTTTGAATGTGCTCAGCGTCGACGTTGATAGTGGCTGCTTTCTCATCCCCAGCCAGGCTAGTTATCCAACGCCAACCTGATCCGCTATAATAACCACTATGCCTCAAACTTAACATAACTGTTATGAGAAGTCAATCCAACGTACTTATTGACCGAATGGTTCTAAGAGTCGTTGGCATCGTTCGGTGACTTTCGGTGACTTTAATTTACATACTACAATTTTATAAAATTAGTAGTGAACATGTTTCAACTAGGAGGCTCTAAAGCTCTACGCGAATAACTTGCCCAAAGTATTTTTCATGCTTTCTGGGAAAGGCTTTAGTTGGGACTGATTGTTCTTCCTAAATAATGGATCCTTATTTTCTTTCGTCATTTGTACACTAAACTAGTTGACTAACAATCTAAGCGTCTGACTCAACATTCTGGGCGACTCACTTAGAACTCTCAGCAATATTACCTCGAATGTATTAACTGTAGACAACCTCAAACATACACGTATTCAAAACTAGAACTTCCTACAACTGGTTTGTCGCTACGTGTATTATATTTTACCATTTATTACATGGTTTAAGAAATTATTAATAAACGTACTAGCATTTGGCATTTTTTGTACCTAGGCTAGAACATAATAACTCAGTACTTACACTTACATAATATTTCGGTGCAACGATACATAGCATATACAGAAATGAAGGTTAACTTTGTATGTAGAAATCAGGAAATGCTGGCTTGGTATACATTTCGGTGAACGTGTAAGATTAATTCATATTTTACAGTTACGTGCAGAACACTAGAAGTGTGTTCAGTATTTTTCATCGTTATTTCCCCACGAAATATGCGGCATAACTTCACGGTCCACTTTCACAGGCATTCCGCTTTTCCAAAAAAAAAAAAAAAAAACAACTCATTCTCAATTATCGCCCAGTTAGAATGTTTCTAAGCCACTTGTCGTTCTCATAAATCAAAATAAATTGCGCTTGCCTCGTTAATATGCTCTTTATCACTAATACAATAATTCATTTATATGTCGGCTACATATGTATTTATTGTTTAATAAATGATAGATTTGCTGCCCTGTTTGCGTTCGAAATTCTCTAATTAATTATAAGTATCGTTTCGTAGCGCATACGCGAGAGGTCGGCACGGCACCACAGGCCGAAACACTTGATATTTATCTTTAGAAAATGTGTAGCTGCGCTCGAATTGAAAGAAAAGCCTACAAAACGCTTATATAATATATCAGTAATTTGAAACCGAGTGCGTGAGTAATTTTTAAATCCGAACGACGCATACGGATTTAGATTTTCAATTAGTTTCTTAATACCGTTTCCAGCGCTGATACGTAATTCGATTGTATTCCACTTGTGATGCTTACAAAACATTTTACATAAATTTAAATACGAGTGACGAAACTAAGAAAATCTCCGCGAAGAAGTGTCAGATGTAGGTAGTGTTATAAACAATAATATATGGCTAATAGTTGCAAAGCTGTATCCTCTGTGTACTAGGCGAACTGTACAAAATTGGAAAAATTAGCATTCATCAGTCTATGAAGTCGCAAAATTTCGCCCGATTGTCGAAACTAGGCAGTCACAAGTACTAAGAGGCCTAAGAAGTTCTAACAAGTGAAAGCAAATGCGTTACTTAAGTCTAAGTAACATTGGTGAGGCTACGATCGAGACCAGAGCGGGGGAGGGTGTCCACAGGGGGAGTTCTTGCACCCCTTCTGTGGCCATCCTTGTGGACGCTTTCTTTAGTGTATTCTCCAACGAGGGTTTTTATTGCCTAGGATATGCACATGACCTAGCGATCATCGTGCGAGGACGATTCACAAATGTCATCTCAGAAACAAGGTAAACTGCTATTAATATAGCACACAACTGGTGCGGGAGGGCAGTTATCTCTTAACGCTCAAAAAACGCAGACTGTTGCTTTCACCAAAAAGGAAGCGCTGGAAGGCTTACGGTCGCCAGTACTAGATAAGGTAGAAATTGCAATTCTTAAAGAGGCTAAATACCTGGGAGTACTGTTTGACCTAAGGCTTACGTGAAACTCTCATATACAAAAAACCACCAATAAAGCGACAAATGTTCTTGGCAGGTGTAGGCGAATGTGTGTAAGAAACTGGAACCTTAGTCCTAAGATGAACCTATGGTTATATACAAGGGTAATTCGACCCATGATAACGTATGGAGCACTTTTGTGGTGGCCAAAAACAAGGCAAAGGGAGCTATCAGGTTACTAGGTGGGGTACAAAAACTTGCATGGGAGCAATGCAACAACTCCTACAGATGCACTGGAGGTTATCCTGAATTTACCACCTTCAGATATCCATATACAAGGAGTACCAAAGTCAGTAGCCTACAGACCGATGCAAAGGCAAACATCTATAAGTCAAGTCCACGGCTCTGAAAACCATAAGTTGATTGAAGAACTTAAGGCAGATCCCTTCACAGGGATGCCGCGCGATGCCATGGTTCACAAATTCAACTTTAAGAAAAATTATAAAATAATTATACCAGATAGAGAGGAAAGGAAATAAAGTCCAGCTATACAGGCGCAGTCTATCCGGTACACGGAGGGCTCTAAGACAGAGGAAGGTGTCTGGGCAGGAATATACGGACTCAAACAAAGGACAATGGTCCAGATGAGTTTAAGTAAGGATCATCATTGTATCGGAGAAATTAATAAGCAGGGTGGATCTAATCGCACGGTGGTCATTTTCTTCGACAGTCAAGCAGTGTTGAAGGCACTAGATTCGATGCAGGTCGATTCAATACTTGTATGGGGTTGTGTGTGCTCTGAATGAACTCGGCAGTGGCGCAAACGTAACGATAGCTTGGGTTCCGAAGCATGAGGCCTAGGGAAATGAAAAAGCTGGCGAACTTACCCGAGAGGTCTCGTCGTCGGCATTCATACGGCCGGAGCCCTCCTTTGGCATTGCAAAAACAAGAATCGAAACGGCCATAAGAAAGTGGACCGAGGATAAGGAGGAAAGGTGGGGGAACTCCCTAGACGAGAGATCGGCGAACAGTTGGAGAACAAATGCCGAAGTTTACAAAGGACCTACTGCGCAGGGACAGAAAGTCAGAGTTATAGTTGGCCTACTTACAGGGCACTGCAGGCTCAACAAACACACGAATAAAACGGGCTTGACAGAAGAAACGATATGTAGATTCTGTCAAATTGAAGAAGAAACCGTGATCCACATACTGTGCCAATGTGAGCAATTGGCAAGGACGCCGCTATCACACATGGGAGACGAATATCCCGAGGCAAGACTATATGCGAAGGAACTGCTGTCATAGCTGATAAGTCTAATTAAAGGAATAAAGCTGGAGAACGTACTCTAAGGAGGCATGAGAACCAGAATAGACCTGTAAAGGTCGCAGTGGAATAGGAGCATTGCCACCTCAAGTAATCTAATCTAATTTAATCTAAGTCTAAGTAGCAAAAGTAAAAATAACTATGTTATCAGTGCAGTCATAATTTTAACAGTCAAATAATATAATCAGTATATTATCTCTTGAGGTTGGTTGATGCAGTAATCATTATATTAACGTGAATGAAACACTTGCAGGTATTGGTGGTTATTTATGAACTAGGATTGTGGAAGAAATATTCATGTTCTTACGAGGAGTAACATGAAATAGTATCTCAACATGTGAATTCTAAAAGTAATAAATAAATAACGTATGTAAGCGCATGTATGTGAATATATGTAAATTTAAGCGGTCGTATTGCACTGGAATTTGGGGAATCTTATAGTGTTGTACGAGAAAAGTTAGCGAAAACATAGGATGTGATTTCCCCAATCCTTTGTGGGACCTGAAATGGCAAGATTCTTTATCCATTTCCCCGATTTAGGATAGTGTTCTGTACTATTTTAGCTTACGTTAAGTGAAGGTACTGAAATCTCACAACAACATCTGATAACCTGCGAATATATTATTGAAGGCATTTCGAGTTAATCTGGAAAGGGAAGGAGTCTTGACTCAAGAACGTAACGTTGATGCCTCAATTCCTCTCAGTGCAAGTTGACATATTTACCAGTTGGGTTCTGATTGTTTGCAAACATTAGTTCTTGTAGCATCACAGTTTCAATCGATATTCTTGGGGAATACAAAGTTTTGCATTTTCTTTTGCAGCAGGATCTATCTGCGTAATTCACATACCCCTTTTATTAAATTAAGTATTGAAATTCGTAACTAATTTATATTAAAATAATAGAACAAAAGAAATCGTAAAATATGTTAGCTTGTCAGCAAATAAACATATCTTTCACTAAAATGGAAGAAACATAAATTTAGTTTCCTACTATTTCTCAATCTTCATTCCTCTGTTCGGTTGAGAAAATTCATCACGATGGACACAAGCTTCTTTCCCTTAATATCCTCATCGACTAAAATAATGTCTTAATGTATAACAATGGACTGTGGGCAAGTAAGCGCTTAAACGACAATAAATTCTGGACACGGTAATTTGTTATCATAAATAATAATCCAATTAGAACGCTCCAGTTTCACAAATGATACAATATTATTTACAACCTTTTTTCGGTGAGGTACGTGTCATTCACTTACACCTACAAACATTCTCGCTAATAAGTTCACATTTCGGACCACGATAAAGTGTGTTTGGAACGTTGTAGGCGGCGATTATGATGTCCTTTTTATTAATACGCTCTATAGCGCGTTTAAAATTACTATTACTCCATATCTACTGAATGTGTGTATGCAGCAAAGCTACTACTATTACTTCATACATACACAAATAGGTACATTCTGAGTCACGAGTTTCATCAAATTATTGACTATGTAATACATATATATGTGAGGTATGTGTCATTTGAGGCAAGAAAGTAACAAATGCGTATGTGCATGTAACACCCTCCAGAACTATATTTTCAGCCTAGTTGCCTACTTTGGAACTAAATTGAAAGTGTCGGAGAAACGCAATTATGTGACAGTCGTCTTCGTTAAGAAAACTTACGGATTTTTACAGATAGAAACCGCTACTGTTTGGATATAATGCAAGGTAATGCGTGTGTTCCAAGGCATGCCCCAGAAGTGTAAATTTGGAGGGTCTGAAAAGCTATCCAGTTGATGGGTGAACCTACTCATATAGGATTCTGGAGACAAACCACTGATTGTCATGGTGAAAGGAAAAACGAACAATAAGAAATAGGTAGACATACTTCTTGAAAACATGATCTATTGACTTCTTATTATTAGGAATAACGTGTAGGTGAAATGATGTGATGGTGAGACGTACCACTTACGTATACATATTTAGATATAGCATTATATACATATATAATATTAATTTATTTACATAGTATCTTGTTTCCAGCCTGCAGTGACACAGAAGTTAAGTACAGAAAACTATGAATAAAATACACTTTTACGCCTTGTTGCCATTTTGTTTACCGGTGTCGGGGATTTCTTTGTGTTTGACTGTGTCCATTTTGTATCTATTTCTTAAATGTTCTTAATGTTTGAAGAAGAATTTTGGCTTCTTGATATTAACAATAGTGGAAGTTACCGGTACAGTAACAGTACAACAGCAACAAAACTAACAAACAGGGAAAGAAAAAGAACGGCATGGTTGACAGAAGATATAAAAGAAGCAGTAAAGGAGAAATAAGCAGCATGGAAAGCTCACATAAATGCAAAAGATGTAAGAAATTACGAGGAATACAAGAAGAGGAAAAGGGTGAAGGAATTAATAAGGGTAAGCAAAGAAAAATCCTGGAGAGAATTTGGAGAGAGAATTACTAGAAACTACCAAGAAAATCAAAAACTCTTCTATGGAGCGATAAAAAATATGAGGAAGCCAAAACAATATACATTGAAGAACATGAAGGATGAAAACGGTAAGGTAGTGACTGAAGAAGACAGGATAATGGAAGTATGGAAAAGATACTTCCAGACACTACTACAAACAGAAGGAAAGCAAAATACACAACTAGAGCGAATATATTAAGAAAAGAATTTTATAGAAGGGCAGGTACAACAGAACATAACAAGGCAAGAATTAAAAAAGTCATACAGCTGATGAAGAACGGAAAGGCACCGGGACACGACGAAATTACTGTGGAAATGATAAAGGGACTTAGTGAACTAGGATTAAAACAACTACTGGAACTACGACAACTACAACGAGGCCAGAATGGAGAAAGTTACACCCGAAGATTGGAGAATAGGAATTATATGCCCAATTTACAAAAAGGGAGATAGTCAACAGTGTTCAAATTATAGAGGCATAACCCTGGGTAGCACAGTAGGGAAATTATATCTAAGGATATTAGAATGTAGACTTAGGAAAGAAATAGAACGTACATTAGAAGAAACACAATGCAAATTTAGGAAGGGACGAGGGACTCAAGATCAAATATTCATTTTAAGACAAGTAATAGAAAAAGCAATAAAAACAGGCAGAGAAACACATATATGCTTCATCGATATAATAAAAGCATTCGATCGTATAAGGAGAAATGATGTATGGAGAACGTTAGAGACAAGAGGTGTGAATGAGGAATTAATAGAGTGTATAAAGAGCACATACTACAGAACAAGAAACTACGTTAGAGTAAGAAATGAAAAATCGGAGACGTTTATATGTAGAAATGGACTAAAGCGAGGCTGCGCGCTGAGCCTTATTATTTAATATAATGTTGGACGAAGCGATTAAGAAGTGTAAACACCAACTGAAGCCATATAATGTAGGATACTGGAAAATGGAGAAAATACAATTAACTGAGTTAAGCTATGTGGACGATATGGTGATATTAGAAAACACGGAGAGACATCTGCAAGAAAATGTCAATATAATAAATGAACAATTAAAAGAGATCAACATGGAAGTTAATATAGACAAAACAAAAACAATGGCAATAAGCAGAGAAAGTCTAACACATAACATAAAAATAGAAGGGCATAGAATAGAACAAACTAGCGCGTTTAAATACTTGGGAGGGATTATTAACAGCGAGGGGTCTTTAGAAGATGAAATAAATGATAGAATATCAAAAACTGCAAAACTTTACAACATGATAAAAACACCATTCTTAAACAACAAAGAAATACCAGAGATAGTAAAGGCAGAAGTGATCCGCAAGGTAGTGAAACCAGTACTGACACACTCATGCGAGTCATGGACAACAAACAAGAGACAAAGAAGTAGGATGAACAGCGTAGAAATGAGGTTCCTAAGACGAATAAAAAATAAAACTAAGTTGGATAGGATAAAGAACGCAGAATTCAGAGAGAAGCTCAAGATAGAGCCAATCCAAATAACAATACAGCAAGGGCAATTAAGATGGCTTGGCCATGTTATAAGAATGGGCGAAGAAAGGTTGGCAAGGCAAATATACGAATCAAAAGAAATGGGAAAAAGGAGAAGAGGAAGACCGAGGAAGACATGGGAACAAGAAGTACGAAGTGCATACGAGACAAGGGGAGAGAAATGGGAGGATATGAGAGCAAGATGCAGGGAGAGAGAAGAGTGGAGACAAATATGGAAGAGGGCGCCAGGAAACTCAACTCCACACAACCCGACACTTCACGGGTTTCAGGATTAAGTTTTCAGGATTAAGGAAGTTACCAGGCATATATTTCAAAATAGTTTCTCAATTTCTACATGTCCGGTTCATTTGGTGGTACCAACTGTTTTGGAGGTGCTATGTTCTCATTTTCCTGTGAAGTAAAAGTTACCACATGTTTTTCAGAAGTACTACCGAAATTACCGTTGATATCTTTTCGAAACAGTATTCATGAAAAGCTTCAGGATTAAAGAGAACTGTAAAAGGTAAAGTTGCACTTTCTTACTGACTTATTCCAAGCCTCGCCACGAAGGTTTCCGAACTGGAATACAGTAATTTGACGATTTGGGTTTGACTGTGAATCGTCGGCAATCATCGTCAAAACTAGGTTTTTAGAAACTTACGAAGTAAATAATCCAGCGATTGTAAATAATGGATTGTATGGACAGTAATCACAATAGTACTACGTAATCCTGTTCGGCAATATTTACGTTACTTGTATGAGACGAACAACTGTTTGCAATCAGAGAAATTAATCAAGACATTTAATTAAATAATTATCATTAGCAGATTTTTCAGACGTTATTATTGATGTTTGTACATGTGAGAGGGATTCGATATGAATTCTCTCACAATGCACGTATTACGCATTTTTACAGTTATTTTTTCTACAGAAGTGGACAACTTGCGTTGCCACAGCCTCCTGCAGTAACGGCGAAACGTACGTCTACGGATGGCAAGAGAAGATCAAAATTTTGTAAGACGTTATTATGGCAGAACCTAGCGGCATACCCTTCAGTCCCTTTCTTATATTTTTGCTCTTAAGGTTGACGTATGGAGGAATGAATACACCCTTGGTATTACTTATCTTTCGGATTACCTTCACTACTTTCCTAGGTTAATCCACGACAAAATTGAAAATTACAGCTGACATATATCATATTGGATAAACAAAATATTTGCTTCTATTTTTGGATGCTATCAACATATGTAAGAGATAAAAGTAAGTCAATAAAATCAATCGAAAAGCACGAGATGGTCCGAATTGTTGAAGGGTGCGCTGAAAACAAAGAGAATTACGACATATAAAGGTCGGTTTCGGATAATGTAAGCTCTAAAAAAAGAACCCGCATTATTGTCTACAAAGGATGGCACAACCAACGATTTCGAAACGTATTGAGTGCAAAAAGAATTAATTAATGAATTAAGACAAATTTTGGAAGACTTTTTCCTACATCGAACTCTATTTTTATTTAAAATTTTTATTGCTAAATTCCCAGGAATGTTAGTAAATAAAGGAACATTTAAACTGACAAATTCGAAATTATTAGGAATTGTTTGATTTCTTTTTGAATTTACAGATTTCCATGAATTTTTCGCATCACATGTAGTTTTAGCTACAATGCTGCTATGAAAATTTAAGATACAAATTTAGAATGGAAAATGAATACAATTTTCTATCGGACGTAAGAATATATTATTCTTATGTATAAGAATTTCATAAATTCTAGCGTTAAAGGATTAAAAATATATATTTAAATGGGATTATCTTCTTGGTATTACAACTAGCTAAGCAGGTTAGTTCCTTCCGTTTTTTTTTCCACACAGTTTATTACAGTCATTTTTAAACCCTTTGTATATATGTTTACCATGAAGATCATTTTTTGTTAACACCCGATTCAATATTGTAAAACATTCTGAAACGGTGTGTTTTGACATTCGAACAGCACGTACAACGGATACAGTTTCGGTTTAAGAGATGCAGATTTCAAGACGTCTTGGAAGAAAGGGCTGTAGCCATTTAAATCGTAGCACTTCTAAAAAATAATAATGGACACGTGTACAGAACTAAGCACTAACCTGTTAGTACATAATCACTTGCCTTCATTTTAAATCTATGTAAAGTTCTTATCATTGAAACTTTCTTTTTTGATTCACAATGCAGTAGACCTTTACTGGACTAACATAGTCAGATTCATCTGCAAAACCATTGTATGGCAATAGATTCAATACGAAAGGAAAGCTTCGATGTGGTTGAACTAAAACTACATCCTTAATGCTTTAAAGACTAGTTTTTTCTATCCGCAGTTATGATTGGTATTGCATAGGAACATTTGAATCACATATTGGATTCACAATATTAAATGAAACTGAAAATTAATTTAGAAACTGGCGTTCGTAAATAACATCATTAATAGTATCAATTATAGAAAGCAGCCCATATAGGAGATTTAGGTTAGTAACTTTTTCAACAAACCGATAAAATGGAATGTTGTAATATGTACCTTAGTGTATTAATTATTGTATCCCAAACGGAATAGAGTACAATTATCTCTGACCAGGTTAGAAAGATCCGGAGAAGTTTTCTGTATTGGAGTCTTAACATTTTGAAATGATAAAAAAATTGTTAGATTTAATAAGGCAACATATATCCTATGAGCAATACTACTAGCAATACCACTTCACTTCCGCGAAAGCTTTCTATACAAGCATTCGAAAAAGGGACACATCCGCCTGTTAAGTCCAAATAATCAAGACTTAAAGAGTCCGTGGGCATATATTTGAATAGAACATTATCTGATAGCGTGCCAACCATTACCAATCAACCGGTAGGAGCTTCGCAAGGATTCTGAGGGATCACTCAACGTCCTGTCGGATGTTATCTGGACGCCCGTGCTTCGTTTCCTCCCATTTTCTGTGGCACCTTTCACCGTTTGATGTATAACGTGGTCTTTCTTTACATGGAAAACGTGAGTACGTTTGAATTCTATACGAATTTTTCTAGGCGGATGCGTTTTTGCGTACGTCCTTTTAGTGCGTCTTCTCGAAATTTATTGTGTGCCTACTTCACGTTAGCGTTGCGCGCATCGACAAGAGTTATTCACGTTTACGACGAATAAAGTTCTCCAGTCGGTGAACTACGGTTTATCTTGTTTGGAGAACATGGTGCAGAATCCAAAGTATTTGCTGGTTAGTTGCGCGCGGGAACTGGGAGATAGTTAATATGAAATCTATAAATATTCAAATTGCATACTCGAATTTTTCCGTTCTTGACTTGTCCCTGTGATCTGCGAAATCTTGTTATTGACATTATTCTGCTATACTAGCTTAATTTTCCTAATTTATTTAATAAACTTGTTTCAATGTTTGTAGTTTAAAATAGGCTCAAACAAATTATTCCTACCTTCGCAACACCTTTATTGAATACCCTTAGATAAGAATAAGAACTGCTTTGATTGGGTACGTAGTATTCTAAACAGAAATTTGTATTTACCTAAACTGGTAGATATACATTAGTATGCCCCAAAAAAACTAAAACTTCTTTTTTGTTACGCATACCCTCTAATTTTATTTGAATAATGTCAAAATAATTGTACATAAAATTTTATATGCTTAGAACAACGTGTTGTTTTCGTTTAGTCAACATTGCAGTGGAATTACGCAGTTCTAAAAAGGGAATACTTTTAATTGGGGACATAAAACATGAAACTACCGGTTAAAACTCCCCTTTATTGGACAAGTACTGGAAGCTCTATTCTATAATATTCGTTAAATGAGTTTAAAGGTTAATGAAAGCGCAAATCCTACTATTCGTGAATGCTTTATTTATTGGGAAAAGGCGCGTATACCAACTAAATCTCTTCCTAACTGCGTTAAGAAACTAATAATGTTATTCCATGTTTGGACAGATTTGCAAAAAATTCAAACAAGACATAAAAGGTGTTTGAACAACGTCGGCAGGAGTTGGTTACAAATTTAGAGAATTTGTTTGACACTGCGATTCATTTAATAAAAATAAATGAAGATGGGAACAACAGAGGGAGCTGGGACGACCTGGTGACTTAGCTGGATGGGATAAAAAATTGACCGAAAAAGAGGAAAAGGCACGTCTTAGAAACATTGAGGAGCAAAAGAGGCGTTCTAAATATTTTTCACCCTTAACTCCTTCAACATCAGCTTATGAACCACAACGATAAGAATCATTTTCTGATTCTGAAATAACGGATATACAAGAAAGTTTGCCCATTCCAATGGAGATTAGACGTTCCAATATATGTCTTATGTAAGGAGAAATTTAATAATTTCAAAATTGTTGGCATTAGACAGGTGTCATCTAAGTATGAGACATTCTGTGTTTATTATTGAAGCACTTGAGTACAACAGTGACAAATTTTCTATAAGTAAGTCTTTTATTCAAAGAATTCGTACGGAAAAGCGAAGGGATCGCACAGAAACTGTAAAAGCTAATTTCCAAAACGAAGTACCGAAGTCTGTAACTGTGCCCTGAGATGGGAAACTTTTGGCAGCATTAAATGTGCACAAATCCTAGAGAAAACGTATACCAATAGTTATTTCGTACGATAACAAAGAACAACTTATCACTGTGCCGGAATTGGACAACTCCTCAGGAAACGAACAAGCACAGGCAGTATGTAATAATATTATTGACTGGAATCTTGAGGAGAAGGTACAGATTCTGTTGGTGTAATACTACACCTTCAAACACAGGTCGCATTAATGGTGCGTGTATATTCCTTGAATAGAAGCTGAATAGAGAAATGCCGTCATCACGTTTACGAATTGGTGTTAAAAGGCGTGTTTGACACTAAAATTTACCAAATGACTGCAAGCCCTGAAATTTTCTTGATTAAAAAGTTCAGAGAAAATTGGAAGGATGTCAGTACCGAGAAAATACACAACTACACGAAGAAACTCTCATGCCTAAATATTTTAGAAATTGACAAACTGTTAGAATTTTACCGAACTGAACTAACTAAAGAAATCGCTAGAGATGATTATCAAGAATTCATAGAGCTGTCAACATTTCTTGGCGAAGATACAGGAAAGAAATTTTTAGATTCGTCCTCCAGCCGCTATGTACCCAGCTCTATGGATAGCTAGAGCAAATTATTAATTAAGAATATCTCTACTTAGCTCTCAATTCAAAATTTCAAACGGGGATAAAGCAGCTCTGTTAGATGTGTGCCTGTTCATCGTAACATCCTAAGTTAAGGCTAGGTTGTAATGCACTTGAGCGCTAAAAGCCCCTTATCAGGATTTAAATCTTTTGAAGGCTAAAGCAAGTTTACAGAAGTTCTGCAACCATTTATGGTATTTGACAAATGAAGTGTCTATCTTGTCTCTATTTGACGATGATGTGGACCTAGGGACTAAAGAAAAATGATTTCTAACCTAGCCAGAAAAGGTCCAGTAACCCATGGTAAAAGCTATATCCCATCAAAAGAAGAACTTTGTGTCCAATTTTACGGTTAGGCTGTCAAGAAATGGACATTGGTTTTCCTTTCTTTTCTTCTATTTCTTTGGTATATGATAACTGTTCTCCCTTTTCAATTTCAGAGAAAAATATTGAAGACTTTGTTTCCTTCAAAAGCAGATTCTTGTTTAAAACGCTGAAAATAACTGATAGTTTTCTTTATGAGTGTCCCACCAAATAGTAATGCATTTCAATACACTAGAAAGAATATACAGATATTAATTGTTTTACTTACCAAAATCTCTTTACTTTTATGTTGAAAGTTTGAGATGAAGTCGGCACGGGTTATCCTTATTCGATGGCAATAATATCAGTTATTAGGGTCAAATAAAAAAATGGGGGTATGCGTAGATCAATTCAAATAAAAAGTTTCTTCTCTATAGGCTGGGACACCCTAATATACATATATATGTATACATACACACCCTCATTAGTAGCATCGAAGCACACTTAGAAGCAATTTCAAGAAATGATTGCTAATGACACCTATAAAAGCTGAAGAATAGCTTTGGAAAATAGACGCGATGTATTTTATTTTGAAAACTTTCCTTAAACATATTTACTTATTGAAGTGCGCAGTTTCTTTAAAATTTATATTACGATTTAAATTCCGTCTGGGATATAGATAATTCTTTGGATTAACACTTACACATTATTATATGTAATTTTTCTATACACTCCTACGTGTACTGATCTATAAATATTAATACAAGAAATGCTTAACTTAACTATCACTGATCTTATGGAACGGTTGATGTGATGTTCCACCTGCCTAGTAATTATACCCATATACCTATTCATATTAAATACCAGTCGTACAATTTACTCTAATTTATTACGAAATCACTATTTATATAAGGCATTTATGAGATACACTTGTTATTATAATTATTTAGCTACATTACAATTATTTGTTTCTGTAAAGGTGCTAACCGTAGACCGGCGTTAATCGATTTCGACCCACGTTTCCTTTCAAAATCGGTACCACAAGTATTAATTTATTTTTATCTACAATCCATTTCGACGTCATAACGTTCATAGCCTTGTCTAGCGAACCGGGTGTCTATAATCGGTAGCGATTGAAATCAATTTTATGTTCAAAAATCTAATTTAACGATAAATTCAAATCACTTATTCTTTGCAATATATTTCAGGCACTTCAAGGACGAAGATTAAATCTTCGTTAAATTTGTTTCAGCTATGTGAGTTATAACCAGGGGGAAATGCTTGATTTGAATATAATTATTAACAAAAAGGAGAGGTAATAAGACCTGCAGACTAGAAAGTTGTGAGGCGCAGATGTTCATAGGGTCTTCATATTGATCAAACCGAATTTAAATTCTACTAACGAGCCAAAGCTATACCTACAATATGATTACATGTATGTATATATATATATATATATATATATATAATGTAATGATTATATATATATATATATATATAATCATGAATAGCAATAAAGGGAAAATTCGATATGAGCTCAATCGATTTAGAGAGGGCGCATGACAGAATTCCAAAACAGAAACTATAGGAAGCACTGGAGGTGCTCAATATAAATAGGAATATGCTGGCAATGTTTCAAGATATGTACAGAAACAGTGTGGCTTGTGTGAAAGTTGGGAAATGTCTATCAAAACCCAATTATAACAACCAAGGGTTTAAGACAGGGTGATAGTTTGTCGCCCTTATTTTTTAATTTATATGTGAGGCTAATAATTTAAAATTAATCTTTACTTGAATGTTATTCAAAATTTACTCCACATTATAAATTATTTGCAACTTTCCGTATGTATCTAAAAACGAGAATACTCCGTAACTACTTCCCACAAAACAAAATCAACGTGTTGATTCGATCGTCGACTGCGTTCCTTGATTGTTGTCATTGTAGTACAACGTAGAAGTTTTATTACAATTGCCCCTGTTATTGTGACTCAACGGGTCGTTTGCATGTCGGCATATAAACGGCCGTGTGACTGTGGTGTCGGTATGCAGATTTTGAATCCTTTGTCGCAGGTTCACAGGTCACCTGGGTGCGACACGCACTCATCGCTACGTGACCCTTTGAAGATACCGAAGGGATACCAACGCGAACAATGGAAACAAAGTTTACGTCGAGAAGGTATATAATAAAGGTCTGTGTATTACATTGGATGATCTGCCTAACCGAAGAAAAAATTCTTATCAATGTATGAAAAAATAGTACAAGTTCGTGTCTTATTTGAATGCAGATTGTGTAATAAGATTACAGAATTTTTTAGTCTTCGGGACTTGTTAGCATTTTACATAAAAGAACAAAGTAGAGGCCTTCAAAAATATGGCGGAAGTATGGATTTGAATATGTATAAACTTTAGACTGATTTCATTCCACATTCAATATCTTCTGGTGCTAAGGTGAATGAGCCAAATGTAAATCAGGGTAATCGAAGCTAGAAATCTGCGTACCGTAATATTATTGCCCGAGTATTTACTTTTTAAGTGTAAACGACATCCCAACTAAAGGTATCAGCAAGAGTACCCAAAATGCTTCGTATAAAACTATAATATTTAAAAAATTATTACTACGCCTTTCCTGTAATACATAGTAGGAAGTTTGTTTTGCTTGAACGTTCTGCTGTTTTAGTTGAACATATAAGCATTGATATATCAACAATCTGCCGCACTACACAGAACAACTACGAAAACTAGTCTGTACTGTATGAAAATCGCATTTTAGTTTATAAACTTGGGACTCATTTATATCCAATAATTCAACTTTAAATGAAACTACTTATTTGACTTAATCTCAGAGCTTAGATTCCTATTTATAGAGGAAATATGAAATTGTTTTAAATTTTTCTTTTCTTTAAACTTGATTTTCTATAATTAGTGTACAAACAGATAAATGTTTGAAATCTCAATCTTTTGGAAACGTACCCAAATAATCCAGCGAACTCTATGGAAACAGCAATTCAATATTTTATTACATTAAATAAACTACCCTAAATTTAGCGGACTAAATTGAAGTTTAGCTGTTCTAATAGAAATGAAACAGTAACAGAATAATGCTGAATATTGTAGTATATTAAAAGTCGCCGTAAATGTTGGGGGTTCGGATGTTCTTGTGCAAATGATATTTGGTGTAGTTTCTGGGTTCTATTAATACTTTTTCTATATCAGGCACGCCACCTCCCAAGCATTTTATTACCCTACGGGTGTTAGCTTCGTTTTATAAGTCCAACCAGAGATGTTTAATGGGACTAAAAGACTGTAACTAAACGTAAAATTATCGTGTATTGTAAAAAGCATGGATTAAAAGATTAAAAGCATTATAACCGTATAACACATACATACAACACTTTTACATTACAAGAATTTATAAATAATTACTGGATAATAGCCACATTCGACATTCAATACAGGTTTCTATAACAACGATATGCCTGGATGAACTGGAGTCAAGGAGTTTGTTTGGGTAATGACGAAGAAAGTTGTCAAGATAGATAAGTCAACAAATAAGTCTATGAAGATGTTTCGAATAAAAGGGTTTAAGAAGAAGTAGCAGTGAATAAGAGAACCTCACCATACCGGAGAAGAAAGAATTTATAAAAAGGAAGAATCCATGAAAAAGCAGAGCCACACAGAAAAAAGTTAAGAGAGGGAAGAATCCATAGAAAATATATCTATATCGAGAAAATAAGTTAAGAGAGGAGACATAGGAAGAATAAAAGAAATTACACTCACACACACTTAACACTAGATAATTATCTTGATTTTATGTTAAATACATATTTCTCAAAATTTATAAATATAATTTGTTATAATTTATGCTTTTTATATCATTAATTAAGAGCTAGGCCTGTGCAATTTTGTTTAAGAAATTAACTAAATTCTCAGTACAATATACTACAGTATTAAAACAATTGTTTGCAAGAAAAATTTATCAGATAATAAATACCTAATTTTATTACATGTTCAAACGATTTTACAGGCAAATAAGAAGTAAACTTTATGCGAGCTGGTTTACCCGTCTTGGGTGATATTAGAACCCTCAATCGGTTTCACTGAAGAACATTGAAATTTGGAACATTCTAGGCCAGTTATTTATTTTGCGACAACGATTTGACTGCAATTGACTGATGAAATTGGACCAAATTTAATATTTTATACGAGCTTGTCAAAAATAGGCCTTACAGTTACAAAATTTAGAAGCAGGCTGTCATTGCTCTTCTAAATGCAGTCATACTGTGGCGTACACGCGGAAATTCTCATGAAACTGTTGATGCCAGCGCCGTATCTGCTAAATTTGATGCAAAGCTCTTGAAGCTATTAAATAAATGTGGAAGAATTCTTGAACGTAATAATCGAATTCGTTGTACTCTTAAATAAAACTTCAAGGGAAATAACTTTTATAAGTGCACAAGAAAAAATTAAGTAAATGCCATATGTGTGAGCTAGATGAATACTTCCTTCAGCGTCTTCACTAATCCCCTTAAAAATAATATCAGAAAATTATAATCGTTTTCCTGCTACTGATTTAGCAAAGATAGTATTAAAATAAATCACAAGTTTGTTACCTAAACTCTGATTCAGTTCAAATTTATAATTTCGAATTCTTAGAACCACCTAAATCTTATTTTTATGTTACTTTTCTTATTTAAGCTAACGCTATAAATGATCTAATAGTATCGTTATTTCAAACTGTATGGTCTCGCTAGACATCACCACAATATTTATCTTTAACTAGTTGGAAAACCGAAGCAGAAAGATGGGTTTCGTACTGGACCAAGAAAAGTTGTGGTTTCAAATGAGTTTCAAATGAGTAAAATTTAAAATGAGCAGTAAAACCGCTTGTCTTTCACAGATAGCTGTAAAGAGTATTCCAAAAAGGAAGAAATTATTATTCGACCAATATAATATAAATATATTAATATTATAATATAAATTTGTGCTGATCACTGGATTGTAACAGCATATAATTGCCTACATGGAATAAAGGTGGACCGGGCTTCGAAGCAAGTTGCGCCAATTGCTTTATACCGCTTAAGACGTTTTTCGTGGATTTGTTACATATTGTTCTATACTTCTTTATTTTATGACTATTTGACTATTTTGTCGTGTATCATGTAATCTCATTGGATTGAATAAATAATTATCAGAACATAGATGAGAAATTAAGTTTATTAATCCATTACTTTAATTTTTCGTCATATACATATTCGCGTACTACTATTAAATGTCTAGGAATTGATGCAATGCAACTCAAATACCAAATTGTGCATCTATTTGAGGAAGTGACTACAATGATTTACTAGAGTGATAATGCTTCTTACGTTTGTTGGAAGCCAATATAATTGAGTATAACTATTTTACTCCGAGTGAAATGTATGAATAAAAAATTCTTAATGGTCAAACTCATTAGCATATCTGAAATAACCAATAAATAAAGTGCTCAGTATTTACTGTTTCTATTCACGTAAAATTAATGATCCATTTATTGGATGTAAGGAGAAAGACGAAGGTACACGCGTTTGTTAACGCATAAGAGAGAACAGTGAAACGTAAAAAAATACATCAAGTAATCTTTAGTGTTTGTTCTACTTTAATTGACTTGATTTTTACGTTCGAATATCCGAGTAGATAAGTCCAAAGTAATTCATATGGTTGGTCATAAAACAATCAAGACAGACCCTCACCTCGTCGTTCCAACCCTACAGTAAGTAATCTACGTGCGAGATACAAAGTCCCAGTAGTACATTTTTTGTCATGTATGCTTGTCGTTCTAAATCTTTACCCGGGAGAATTACGGGTGACAGTCACGCTCGTGGATTTTATCTTTTGTATTTAGAAGCTAAATGTTTCGCTAATTTGATTGAGTAAAGCGATATACTTAAACGAATTAAATAGTACGTATAAAGTTGTCAGTATCTTAATAGTACATAAACTATGCAGTGAGACTAAGGTATGAATTATAATTTTTCTTGTATGTAAGAAACAGATAAATCTATCAGATGCAATATGGTTCCAACAATTAGAAGCTTCTTATTTAAGAATTAGACACTTGTGAAGACACGTCGATTAGCTATTATAAGAGCCAGATTTTGCTGTATATGTGTGACAATAAAGGAAATTCAGCAAATAGTTGCCTGTTTGGAGTACAATCAGGATAATAAGAGCTTATTCTGTTTATAAATAACTAGAGCCATAGGCACAATCTACATTGCGTAGCAGAGTGTGTACTTCGTCCACTATTTGCAGTGACCACTAACGACAACGCTCTATTTTGTAATTGTTCCAGCACGTTATGTAAACATTTATAAAAGCTATGAATACTTTATAAATCTGTTTACACGGAAGTATATAGAAATTTCTACTAGCTCTCCCTAATAGCTGCAGCTTCGGCAGGATTGAATTGTGGAATAAGTGAAAATGCTCATCATAATAAAAAGCTGTCTGCAACCTTGTTCCCCAATGTGTAAGAATCGGCTGTTGTAGTTCACGAATACCAGGACAGTATGCGTGAAATGTTGGAAGACGTTTTGGAGATCTGAGAAACGTTTTGATCTATTTTGGGATAACAGTATCTAGTAGTTTGTTCAAGAAGAGAACGGGTTACCGCACACATTATCGCTGCACCATAACTTATAAACATCAACACTTGACCGGTTGAGACTTGAAAGTTTTTTAACATAGTAAGTATCACAGTTGTAATTGATGCACTAGAACATTCTTGTAATCTTTTGTTAGCTGGTAACAGTGGAAATATCGGTTTACGTTGATCCAGTACACGAACTAAAACATATACAATAGAATTTTCTTTAATATCTGTTTTCTCATTAACACACAACCAAAGCAACTAATTTTTTAATGTAGATATGATTTTATTTTCCATCTCTTTTCGTACAAATAAAGCGTTCAACTTCAACTCCGGGTTCTATTTGTTTCAAACGTTCTTAAACGATTCCTTATCCAGCACGTTAAATGACAAATTACATGTTATCATCATTACAAGTAAATCGAAAATAGAGTTAGTTCTATTTGACGCGCCGCTTTTCTTATTTCTGTGTTTTGCATCATTTACACGCTTCCTACAGTCGTTCTTTGGCAGCATATCAAAGTTTTCTCGAGCACTTTACAAACCATCCCATCACCGTCGTACAACAAATCTGGAAACTCACAGATAAAGTGTTTTATTTTATCAGCAAAGGGTCGTTGTTTACCCTTGCGCACATTGAATATTTTTGATTGAAAATGTTCATGAATAACTAGTTTTCCGCTCGCCCCATTCAATTCACTCCCAGACGCCACGCTAGTGGTGATGAATGTGTAGGAATTTGAACAACTTTGCCACCTGGCACATTGCACCAAATAGTTCTTTTTTAATTGAAAGTGTACGCTACTATTATGCTAGCATTTAGTATAGTGATCAATTTCTGTTATCGATCACTATAGCTTGACAGTGTTTTCATACAAGTCTGCGTAGTTTGTTGGCCGTTGTCATACTCTTCGAGCATTGTTAACAAAGGTTAAATTTACTACAAATCCTCCGCATGGCTTGTCGGGTACTATTCTTGGAAAAATTAAATAATGAGCGATCGAGGGACACCTAGTCCCCTTTTATTAATAGTTTTTATTATTATTATTTATCAGAAATAAAGCCGGCTTACGTGGAAAACGGTGCCAAATAACAAATTTATACAGCTAATACTACAGATATTAAGAAATGATAATAAATTTCCAGTTGTCGTTGATTGATGTACATAGATAAGTGTCGCTCTAAATATAAAATACTTTGAATTACTAATTGTTTAGATAACGTTTGAAACAGATACGAAATATATTCAGATAGATATGGATTAACTACTTAAGTCCTTAATGCAGATAGATGTCAATAAACAAAACCTACACGCAGTGTATTACGTACGAGGGCGGATTGATAATGAAGCTACCTAGCGCTACATGGCAGCACAAACACAAAAACTTTTTTTTTAGAAATTGCGATCTGTCAAACGTCAGCTGTTAAAATTTCACCCAAATTCATCTATTAGTTTAGTTGTTGTAGTCGTTTGAAGTAAGCAACTTTTGTGTTTCTTGAAAAATGGAAAAAAGTGAATTTCGTGCAGTGATTAAACACTATTATTTGAAAGGGAAAACGGCGAAAGAGACAAAAGAAAAGCTCGATAAACATTACGGTGAGTCTGCCCCGTCAGATTACATGGTAAAATATTCGATTGCTGAATTTAAACGCGGCCGAACAAGCACTGCAACAATACCATCAACAGGAAGGCCAAAAGAGGTGGTTACTGAAGAAAATATCAAGAAAATTCTCGATATCGTTATGAATGATCGCCGAGTCAAGTTACGTGAGATTGTTGAAATGGTAAACATATCATATGAACGTGTGTTCAACATTTTGCATGAACATTTGCATATGAAAAAGCTATCGGCAAGATGGGTGCCGCGTTTGTTGAGTGTCGAACAAAAACGAGTTCGACAGACCACTTCACAGCGGTGTTTGGACATGATAAAGCGTAATCCTGTTGATTTTTGGCGTCGATTAATAACTGTTGATGAAACGTGGGTCCACCACTACACACCTGAAACCAAAAATCAATCGAAACAATGGGTGGAAGCTGGTGGAAGTGCTCCGAAGAAGGCGAAGACAGTGAAATCGGCTAGCAAGGTTATGGCCACTGTATTTTGGGATGCACACGGAATATTGCTCATCGATTACCTTGAAAAAGGATCCACAATTACAGGAAAGTATTATCGTGCATTATTGGATCAATTGATTGACGCAATCAAGAAAAACGACCACATTTAAAGAAGAAAAAGTGCTCTTTCTTCAAGACAACGCACCGGTTCACACAGCATTAGATACGATGCTAAAATTACGTGAAATACACTTCGAATTGGTTGATCATCCACCTTATAGTCCAGATTTAGCTCCTAGTGACTTTTTCCTGTTTCCAAACTTGAAAAAATGGCTCGCAGGAAAAAGATTCATCTCAAACGAAGAAGTGATTACTGAAACTAACGCGTATTTTGAGGGGTTCTCAAAATCGTATTATTCAGATGGTATAAAAATGTTGGAATATCGTCTTACTAAGTGTATTGAGCTAAAAGGAGACTATGTTGACAAATAAATGGTTTTCGAAAGAAGAAAATGTTTTTTTCCTACTTAGGTAGCTTCAATATCAATCCGCCCTCGTATACCGGTATAAGTAATGGATATACAAGAAGAACATAGAACTAAAGTTACATATTTTTATTCATTTATGGCATGTTTTCGCAAATTTACAGTTTGACATGATATTCAATAGAGCAATATTAACTAACATGTTTGTAATAATAATAAATATCCGGAAAATAGTGCAAAAGTATTAAAAACAAAATATAATGCTAATGAAACATTCAATAACGTGATTATTGATATTATAATGGTAAATAGTACAATTATAGTAGTAATCAATATAAAAGTGTTCAAAACACAGGTAATCCTTGCACCACGAACAACGCACAATAGCAGGTTCTTTACAAACACTCCGCAAGAGCGTAAACTCCTCGTCTTTGGTGAAACAAAACTCTCCAGGATTTTTAAAGGATCCCGGTTTTTCATCTACGTATCCACTCTTATACCTCGAGTATTTGAAGCCATCGAAAAACCTTGGTGAAGAAATCTGATTGTGGGTTAAAGTATGCAGCTTAGTAATACTATTTCTCTGATGAAAACCTATGTCGTAGTTCATAAGAATCTATCGATTCTACTAAGATTTTTCCGTAATCTAAAACCAAACCCATCTAGAGCTTGTAGGATTGCTCTTGTATTTTTAGGGATGTTTAAAATGTGTACAGTTCTATCTTTGAAAGTCAAGTCCCTGATACCAGAAGGTCCAGCTTGGAGGCAAAGTCCTCCGAATTAATCCGCCTCCGAACTGCTGCAGGCATCTTCAAAAAGATTGCCCCACACAGTGTAGAAAAATTAAATTATTTAACAGCATTTACTGCTATTTCAACGTTGTTCTTTATGTTCTTCAAAGCATTATCGAATAATTCTTGCTCAAACTCAGTTAATTTGCCTATGCCCAAATCCTTCTCAACACCATTTTTACCCAATAGAAGTTTCGTGGAAATATATCCGGTTTTATGGCTATCATTCATGACATAAGCATATTCGACTACATTAGTTTCTCCTCTTTTGGCACGAAGTAAGCTGCAAACAAACCTAGCTCCTACATAAGCCATAGCAAGCTCTGGTGTACCAGTTTCGGCTTTAGCTCTTACTACATCCATTCCGGCCTCTCGAATACATTTAACCAAGTCCGTTAGTTCGCCTTTAGTGAAATTAATGCAAGGCTTACATTGTGACAGCAAGGGTACAATTGAAACTTCCGAATGTCCACCGACGACGGGACAATCAACTTTAGCTGGATCGAGATGTTTTGACTTGGCAATTAAAGTGCTGGCACGAACGAGATCTATTGTTGTAACACCAAATATCTTACTAGATTTAAGCTTACCGGTTTTTCTCATCGTTTCGCAAAATATCGGAACGCAAGAGTTAACTGGATTTGTAACGATATTCACCATTGCGTCTGGACAACACTCTGCTACGGATTGCGCAAAACCTATTATAACTGAAGCATTTGCACTAAAGAGGCTCTCTCTTGTCATTCCGGTTGTCCGAGGTGCACTTCCCAGTATTATCACCACATCCGCTCCTCGTAGCGCATCGTTCAATTCTTTAGGTCCAGTGAATGCATTTACTTTTACTGCTGTACAAATGTGTGATATATCCAAGACAACGCCAGGAGTATATTTTGCTACATCGTGTATATTGATTTCGCTCACCAAGTTGGGTTGTAATTTCAGTAATAAACACAAGCGTGCTCCTGTGCCACCTGCGCCACCAACTAGGGTCACTTTGAAATTGCTTTTGCTTGTAGTACTAAACCTTTTCGTAAACAATTGAATATCCCTAAAAAGATATCGTAAGGCTCTGATAAACATTTTGGGGAGAAATGTTTGATATGACAAAATGTCAAAATGGCAAATACTAAATGTACTGTTGGCAACACTGAAAAATAACATCCACGATGGAGAGAGAAAAACGGCAAGATGGGAGTAGATAGAGAGAGGGATAGGGAGTGGAATTGCCATGTAATTCATATGTAATTAGATACTAAGTGTGCGTTGAGTTTATTGAAGAATATATGTGTTGTTTTTAATAATTCAGAAGTGGGATAATTTGTGAAACCGGTAATAGAGAAAAATGAGAAGAAACGAAGTTACATGATGGACGAATTCGACAAATTCCAACAAAGCCAAGCCAGGGTGGAAGCAAACGATAATAGTATTGACAGACTTACAGAATTGCTAGTAATAGAAAATAAACGACGAGATGCGATGATGGAGAGCATTATAGATAATTTAACGGAACGAAGTAGAAGCCCAACACCTAGCTGTGTGCTTACGACAGCAAATTTTAGTAGGGTTACACAAGCATGACATATGTCATTTGATGAATGGACGAAAGCATGAAAGTTTGTGATTATCGTTCCCAATGAAGTACAAGCAACTGACGTTTTACTTGGGAGAACATTCACAGATTTGACGGACTTAGCATATTTCAGAAAAGGAAATATATTTACTTTTAGCTATGCAGATGAAGATCCGTTTAAACAGATTGAGATAAATTCGAATAGATTAGGGATACGTTCATTGGAAATATACAAGTAAATAGTTTTAGCATAAATTACGTAACTAGTGAACTTGATGGAAAAATGACAATTGAGGTACCCATTATAAACAATACCGATCAACCATCGCTAGTGCAGAGAGGTGAGAAAATTGGTCCAGTTATTGAGGTACAAAATAAACAGACGGAAGATCAAATTAAAAATATGGAAGAACAAGTACAGCAAATGAAAGACGACAAGAAAGAGTTGGAGGAAAATTTAAAGAAATCGGAAGACAGAAATAAACAAATGGAGCAGCAATTAAAAGAATTGGACGCGAAGAATCAGCAGATAGAAAACCAAAAAGCACAATTAGATGATAAAATAAGCAATTAGACGAACTGAAAAAGCAAGTAGATGACCAGAAAAAAACAAATTCAAAGCCAAAAAGATGAAATGGAAAACCAAAAGAGGGGAAACGGCGAATCACGGGGCAGAGAAGGAGAAATTGGAGCATGAATTGGAAAATTTGAAAAATGACACCTATGTAGTAACTCAATTGGAAAACAGAGGCAAAGGAAAGTTTTACATAACAATGGCGTACATATCACAGCTAAAGCAGTACAATAACGCTTTAGAAGACGAGAACGAAGATATTTCATACGAAGAAATCGAAACCGACGAAGACCTACAGATTGTAGACACAACCGAATACCCATAGGATACAGAGAAGCAACCCGATGATCAACAAGAGGACAGAAGAGATTACGATAACAAACCAACCCGAAAGAGAAGAATGCCCACACGTTTCCAAGATTACGAGATGGAAGCTACTGTTCGAGGACGAACCGAAAGTCAAGAAGGGCCGAATGTTGGTAATACTGAAAAATAACATCCACGATGGAGAGAGAAAAACGGCAAGATGGGAGTAGATAGAGAGAGGGATAGGGAGTGGAATTGCGATATAATTCATATGTAATTACATACTAAGTGTGCGTTGTGTTTATTGATGAATATATGTGTTGTTTTTAATAGTACATACATTAGGAAAATATTTAAAGGGCGTCACAGGAAAATGTACTTTGGTAGTTGATATTTCATACTTAAGAAATTGGTGATTGGTTTGGTATTCGCGGGGCATGCGAATTTGGAAGCACGGATTCTCCTTGGGGGCCGCAATTTCTATTAAGCTTTCCAAAATTTAAGATTGCCCAACATTTCATAGCCGAAGGTAAGGACTACTGTTTTATATCGCCTGTTTGCAATCTGAGAGTTGTGGTGGATCTCAATATATCAAGTCTGCTTTCATATCACATAAGAAGCATCAGTTCGTGATTGAAGTACTGACACAACAACGGTCAGTGTTAACTCTGGGTACAGTATGCGAATAAGTTAGATTGAGTCAGAACTACTGAGTTCTAAAGAAAACAGGGACAACAAAATTGGATGCTACTTATAGAGTACTACAACAATACAAACTAAACCTGGAAATGTTTCTAAATAACAAATCGGTAAGCAATGAACTGGCATTATACACATTCAATTAGGAAAAGCTACAATGCAATCTTTTATTAGCTTCTTGGTTAAAAAAACATCAAATCTTCTACTAACTATAAGCCATCTGAATAGCTCAAGGATGGAGAAAGCGTTTACAGCATTGTGAGTGGTGACAAGTGATGGACTTAATTCCTCGAAGCGGGAAATATACGTCAATCCACTGTTTGCATGTTTCAAGAGAAGTTAGTCATCTCTAGTGTATCGAAAAAGGCGATCACAATGTTAGTCTCAAAAGCAGGTCATACAGTTACAATTCCTTTACAACAGTGAAGAATGCTTAACGGCTTAGGATATAACGTCATTTACTTGCCAAATATAATCGTGCTAAGAGCTAACTCTAAATGACGGATCTTCCACCAATGTACGTACATACGTAGTATACAAGCTAATATGAATTAGAAAAATAATTTGACCATTGAGGTTAGGGAACTTATATATGTAACTTGATTTGATCTAATCGTTTTAAATTGATAAGGACCAGTGGAAAAGTTGTTGTTGGAGGGTGGTCGCTTTACAGTTTGATACACTTTCTTGAAATAAAACGTCGCTTTCCTGTTTCCACCATCCACGAGTTATAAAGCCGTATAGATATAAATTGCTCATTTCTTAGGTGGCAGCTTGTAATGAAATACGCCTAAAGTGAAGATTTAAAACACTTTATTTTAAAAACTTAACTATGATCAAAAAGCGGACAACTTAGGTAAGTACCACTGACGAAAGATTGAAACCACTGCATTGTTAGCTAAGGTAGCTTATTGGAACAAAACTGAGAACTCGAGAAAAGGATTAATTTTATACTATTACAAAGGGAGGGAGGAGGCACGAAGTACTTAATCCTATTGGTTAACCTAAGATTTAGATCTTGCTATATTACCTGTATTGTACGAATAGTAAGAAATTTTGTAATTCTTCATTTAATATTTTCACCATATCTTCAACGTTATTACCACTGACGTATATCATTGTATCATCAACACACATTTTTATGTCATACTTATTTATAATAGGTACCTACTATATAGTTAATATACATATTAAATAACAATGGCTTCTTATGGCACCCACATTTTGTTTCTATTTCTCGTGATATACTTCCATTAAATTTAGCTTTCTGATATCGATTTATTAAGTACGTTTAAAAACACTTTTTTAAAGTTTCATTAACTCCGATCGATTCCAACTTCGTCACTAGAAATTCTCTCTATCTCTCTCTCAGATGTTCACTATTACAGTTTCGCACGAATGTTCTTGTGTAAACCCGGACTGATTAACACCATTTCTATCACAGTAATCTCTTAACTGTCTTTTAACAACAGTTTCTAACACTTTCTCATTTCATTTCTCAAACTGGTACTATATTAATTGGTCTAAATTCCTCGCACTTCCTTGTACCACTTATTTTCGGTACTGGTATGATATATGAAGTCTTCCATTCGCTGGGGTAAGCCTTTCTCAAATAAACCTATCGTAAGACAAAAATAACCAATTATAATAAGATTATAAGGTAAATGGTTACTAGGAAATCGGGTTATTTTCGAAAACAGTTATAAATATTCTTTCGGCAAGCCAAAACAAAAACTTTTTCAAGTTCAAAGACATTTGTTTTTGAATAAAACTGGCGTTTACTTGGTGAAGATCCATAATAATAATGAATAAAACCCAAAAACACTTCACTATATTTAACAAAAAACATCGTTTCGCCAGACTATACCATCAAACTGACTCTATTATACAGATGACAACTGAATAGAAAGTAACCTTAGTTCTATAATAGTGACTTCCAAGAAAAGTGCAATATAAACTACCAAAATGATAGAACCGATCCCTTACTCCTCCCCCGTGTAAATTATTATTGGATTTACAACATTCCATTTTGTATTAAATACTAATTTTTTTAAATATTTGTTGAATGTTTAGCGTGCTATCATATTCTTTACAGTTAAACTTAATTTTGTTTTGTTGATCAACAGACATTACTTTTATTAGTTATCTGAATCTGATTTAATTATTACAGCTGTATATGTTTATTACATGTGTGATCCCGGATTTGTGAAATTCCTTTGTAATGAGTAAGTACATTGCAATCTGAAAATAATGTGAATTTAATCAGCTGTCACCTAGTTTAATTATAAAATACATACACACATAGATATATGAAATTGTGAAGTTTTTTTCGGAGTATAGTAATGTATTTATTCTGGATTCTAAAACTTGCTATCGTTATTTAAAATTCCAAATTTTAATGGAATAATTCCGAAAATAATAGTTATTCGAGACGTATCTCTTGAAGTTGCTAATTGTATATATCGTCAATTGTAATACGCTCGCGGTGCTGATAAGTATGGCGCCATAAAAGGTATTGATTTTACGCGGTTAATGTAATTAAAAAACTTTACTGTGAAATTGGACGTAAAATATCTTCATAAATATACCAGTCCTTCTCGCATGCGCCGTTCTAAGTAAGAGGATGCTTATCTTTCTCACTATAGTTTAACGTGGGTCAAATTAACTTCCATTGTTTCATTTTCGATTTAAACCGACTTCATTAGATGCCTTATTGTGTTCTTGTTAACGCCAACATATAAGGTTAAATTGTATTTTTGAAATCATATATGCTAGATGCTCTGTTACTTTGTTAGCTTTATATAATATGTACATATGTAACATGTGTATATGTGCGTAGTGAAACGAGATTCATTATATGACATAAGTATGTTTGTTTCATTAGTCACATAATTTCAAATCAAAATGAGAAAAAATAGTTAAACACAGTTACCCACTAACACGTGAAATCCCGCTATTGAACAAAAATATCTGCTTCCTTGAGGCCTGTCCTATAATTTAGAACGATCAGATCTAATTATGGAATTTATTATTGACTTCCCGATGAATTCGTAAGTGTTCGAGAAACTGCTTCAATCTCGAATATACGGATCAATTGATACAGGGATTGAATAGAGTACTTCAATTTATCGTTTAGCTGTACGTACGCGGCAGTTAACATCCTAGTAATTGCAACCAAGTCCTTAATTTAAAATCGCTGTTTGTCTTCACTAATTATTGTGCACATTCAAGGAGTAAATAAATTTGCCTTTTAATTATGTTCGCTTAGCGCCTCTGGCACGAGCGACGGCGACAAAGCCGCGATCGGCTCGAGCGTGAGCAGCTTTCCACCTGTCTGGTGAATGCGAACGCTCTGGAAGTGTCATAGTTTTCAAACCGTAAAAATAGAGATGTAAATTAAAAAGTCGATGGTTGCCCGCGGCCCCGAAAGGCCAGTTTTGAGATTTTGTTGCGGTCGTGACGGTCGTCGCTTACGCTTGCATCCATCCGAATAATTAATAACATCAAGGCAAAATATCGCCGCCATAAATAAACGGCTAACCCAGAACGACATCGAAAGCGAAAAATTATCAAATACATGCATATACGTGTGCCGGGATGGACTGTAAATTCTAACGTTTCAAAACTGGACGATAGTCGACCGTATCTTCAATACTCGTTCGTTGTAATTCTCTCGTGCGATCGGTTAATTTAGTTGAATGCTTGGAGGTTATATTCAGGCCCACTAGAGATAAGTAACAGTATACTGATATATCAAATATGATAATTATTGTTAGGTATCATATATGTATATATATATATATATATATATAATTTTTTTTGGATAGGTTGGTATTTAGTTAAGATGACAGATACATAGATATGTCATTCAGTTTGTAGGTATGTATAGTAGAAGGTCCAGAACTTAATCAAATAAACTCAATTTCGTCTGAAAATTGCATAGAAATAATTCAAATCCATTATGAAAATGGTCAATCTGTAAAACCCACATACCGTAAAATCGTGGATATTTCCGTTCGTTATAATTGTCCATATACTAGTAATTACGGAGACGAAGAAGAAAGGTAGGGAAATGCAAAAACACGAAATAAACATATGCTAATTTACAATGGAGTAAAATACGAACAAGAAGTAGCAAAATGTGAAGCAGTAAGTGAAAAAATACTGCAAGTAACACTAAAAAGCAAAAAAGAAGGAAAGATACAACAATAATTGGAGTGCATGGCCCAAACGAAGATGAGACCAAAGAGAAAATTATTAAATTAACAGAAATAACAGAGAAAGTGAAAGGAGAACTATATATATTGGGAGAATTGAATTGCAAGAGATGACCAAAAGGAAAGTAAATATTGTTAGGTCGTGAAGCGACATGGAGAAACCCACAAAAATAATAACGGGCCAAGGATGATTGATTACTGTGAAGAGCCGGACCTTATTATAACAGAGTTAACAGAGTCAATATAAAAGATACGAGAGTTAGAAGAGGGTACAGGTTAAGGAGTGATCATTACTTATTAGTAGCGAAAATAGAAAGATAAGCAGGAACAGAAAAAGAGGAAGGGGAAAAGAAAACGAACTCTAAGGAGATAAGAGCATACAAATTGAAAGAGCAAAAAGTAGCAAAAGAATACGAGACAGAAATTAGTAAAGCAATAGAAGAACTGCAAGAACAGCAAGAACGGAGTATAGACGAAGAATGAAGAACATTAAAAACAATGGTTTTAGAAGCAGCAAAAGAGTATGCGGGAAAAGCAGACAAAATAACTAGAAAAAACAAACAGCCTGGTGGACTACAGAAATAAAGAAGCAAATGAAAATATAGAAGGAGAAATGGAACAAACACTAGCGGACTAGCACTAGCTGTGAAGAATATTAGGAAGAAAGAAAAACCTAAGAGAATGGTAATAATGGGAAAACAAAACGCTTGGGAAGAATTCGGGAATAAACTGGAAGAAAGCGCAAAAGACAATCAGATATCAGATATTCACAATATACAATATTAGATATTGTATAGAACATTAAAGAACTTGAGAAGAGACAAGAAAGAGAAGTAGGTATATACGAATAAGAGATAAAACAAGGCAATTATTAGCGACAGGGGACGAAACAATGGAAACATGGAAAGAATACTTTGAAGGACTACTAAATCAAGACTACGAACCAGACATAGAAGAAAGCAACAGAACAGATAAAGACATGGGAAGCGAAATAGAAGACACAACAGACCAGGAGGTAGAAGAGGCAATCAAAGGGCTGAAAGTATAAAAGCACCAGAAATAGATAAAATAACAGCAGAAATGCTTAAGAACATGGGAGCAAAATGGAGGATAATGCAGAGGAAACTACCAAACAGAGTATGGAGGGAAGAAAAATACCAAAGGAAAGGGAAGTTGGACAAATAGTGCCAATTTATAAAGCCGAGAATAGAACAGGGTACAGCAACTACAGAGGGGTCATGTTACTCGGGACCACAACCAAAATATACGAGAAGATCGTCGAGGATAAGACGAATAATAGAAGGGAAACTTTCGAAATCACAAAGTGGATTTAAACCAGGGAAAAGTGTACAAGATCACATATTCACACTCAAGACAGTAATAAACGGAACTCTGGAACTAAGGAAAACACGGTACACAGCATACTAGACTATGGAGAAAGCGTTTGATAGATTGCCACAAGGGAAAGTATGAGAAGGGCTGGGGAAAATGGGAGTTAACGAAAAAGTAATAAGTATATATAAAGAAACAAAAAATATAGTGATAGCTAGAAACAAAATATCCAAAGAATTTCTAACTAAGCAAGGAGCTGAACAAGGAGTTAGTTTAGGTACTTTACTGTTCATTATATACATGGATCAAATAATAAAAGAAGTAAATAAAAAACAAGACCTGCAAACATTGGATATAGAAACATGAAACAAGTACTGATACACCAATACGTGTTTGCAGATTACATTGGAATATTAGCAAACCGACAAGAAGACCTACAAGAAGAATTATCTGTATGGAATGAGGTACTAAGAAAACATGGTACGAAAATGAATGCAAATAAAACCAGTGATGGCGATATCAGTACAATAATTGAAAATGTTTTCAGGAACAAATCTTTTAAATCAACTGATAGAATTGTTAACAACATGAGTTTTCCCAATGTTAGCTTAAATACGGACATTTCAAGTGAGGGAATAATAAAATTGATTTGATGGAAACCTATCCCATTCGATCCTT
Source organism: Chrysina gloriosa (assembly GCA_038088585.1). Classification (NCBI taxonomy): domain Eukaryota; kingdom Metazoa; phylum Arthropoda; class Insecta; order Coleoptera; family Scarabaeidae; genus Chrysina; species Chrysina gloriosa. The sequence goes on from CM076090.1 coordinate 21,674,656, forward strand.
ATCATTACGTACGCAGGATGAGGAATAGGAAAATCCGTTATATTTTTCTGGTAGGCTGCTGAAATATGTCTGAATTCTAAATTTGTGTTGCATTGGTATGTTGGCACGAAGTATACTTTTCATATCATTATGATATTGATAATAATGATAATAATAATAATAATAATAACGTTTATTTACCCAACAGAAACCATTTACAGGGTAAGCTAACAAAATAAAGTAAAGAAAATAATGCACATACATACATATATGCCACATAAAAATATATATGTATACAAATAACGAAATATTGAAACAAAACAATTCAAGCTTAATTCTAAACATTGAACACATGAATATCGCGGTGCGCAGCAAGGGATTGTACGTTGTGCCTGACAAGCAAAGAATCGTAATCAATGCCTCTTGGAGGGTATATACCGTCAACTTTATACGACATATACATATTTGAGAAATTTTCTTTGCAAACGTTCAATAGGAAGCTGATGGGAAACGTACTAATGTGACCATACAGGAGAACTGTACTGTACTCCCAGCTGCTGACAATAAAAACAAAGAATATTACATCCTAAGTTCGCCAAGGAAAGTTTATTAGTATAACGTACAAATATTCATAAAAAGTTGGATGGTTTGAGTTCGGCAGCTACAACTAAAAGGTCACTTTGATTGAGGTAAGCTGAACATGACCGATGGAAGAAGGGAAAGAAAAAAGTCAGAATGAGACCCCTAGGACGTAATACAAAAAGTGTAACATTATATCAGTAACCACGGTTACTGTTGGCACTTATCAACAGATTGAAGACCAATTTTGTAGAAATAATAGATCGATAACTCCACGTACACCATCAACGCATCTCATTATTTGAGGCTATAAGGGTGAAAAGAAGGGATGGGAGGACACTAGCTTTGTATTGGGTCTGTTACAGAATTCTATATTACACTGTAGGTACAGTGGTTGGAAAATTTATTTCTGGTAGTCTGTAGTTACCAATGTTTCTTTCAAGCACCATAATCATAGCTCGGTACATTAATAACATCCTTCAACACTTCCTCCTGCATTACCTGGACTTATTCATTGCTACATGTCAGCAGAATAAGGCATATCCATACACAGCTCGGAAAATAATGAGCTGAAGCAAATATTTTGCTTTAGCCACCCATGTGGATTTCAACGCGCGAAGGATAGGTCAGATGATTATCTGTTTCACAAATATCTCTAGAAATTCAAATGTGAATCAGTTGCTTAGACGTACTTTCATAAATGAAAAACATACATTGAGATATCGAAGTAATGTTCAATGCGTACGTACATTGAACAAGAACAATGTAAAATAAGTAAGGAAATATAATTACTGACTACGATAATACTTTTACTATTCTATGCAATCAAAACATGGCAATACAAAAAAGCCATGATTGTAACATAAATATGACAGAAAATTACATGTACAATTGTAAATTTGTGTGAACATAAAAGAACTGGAAATGAATAATCACAACTACTAGGGAAACTGAAAATTTCATTATGCATTCAGATGTAATAATTAATTGGAAAATTCCTAACTATCGTTCATGTGGCTAATAACAGTTTTCGAGTCGGGCTGGTTCATAGAAAGGTTTTAAAATTAGTAACTACGTATAACGAAACGAGTGTATTTATTTCGTAAAACTATAAAATGTGTTCAGTTAACGATGATATATTAATTACAGATTTACATAATGCAAAATTTATGGCGAGTTGTGTATGTATGTAATTTATATCCGTATTTCCGTGAATTATTAACGGTTTTGATTCGAATTGTTTTCTTATTACGCTGAGGAGGATGGCAACAATAACTTATCATAAGCGCTTTGTATCGCTTGCTATCAGGAGGTGTGAAGCAAGAGCGCGACACTATACGACACAGTGGAGACCAAATGAAGTAAATTTATTACTCGTATAAACCGAGAAGGATAAAAATCTGCAACTATAAATATGACAAAAGTGTAAATTAAAAATATAAAACCAAATAATTAATGTCAGCTCTCATATTACCGCAAGACTGTTATAATACGCGTACGTATGCGACTGTATTCATACTTTGTATTTACAGTACTAAGGGATGAATAAATTTTGTCACGCAGATGGAACTCTAGAGCCCATTTTTCGTTTGTAGCGTTTTCTTGAGCGAAATCGAGCGTGTTTTCTTCATCTGATACCCTAAAGAATAGCCTGTTTTCACGCCCTGCGTGACATGTTCATATACGTGTGTTTGCTTTATTGTTTATGTATGGTGCTTTGCTTAATTTTTGTTGTCGGGATATTACGCGGAAATAACTTTACGTGCGTGAGGATGCTTCTAAGTTTACCTTTCGTGCAGACAACCGTTGCATGCAACAATTGGGAAAACAATAAATCTTTGACAATGTCAATTTTTGCAATATTTTTACGTAGCACTCTTTATCCAATTATGGGCACCACGTAATATCTTCTTCAAGCATGGGGTTTAAGTAGGTACTTGTAAGCTGAAAACTTTAGGCAAATTGGGAATGAAAACTCAAAACTAAATAAACAAAGAAAATTGCTAGGGTTAGTACCGAGTGAAAATTATATAATGAGTATCTAAAATAATTTCACCCTCAATGTCAATCTTCTTCTTCTGCGTGCGGTCTTGTCAGAGGAGTCGTCATCGTTATCGTTAATTCTGTTTCTTTCCATTGCTATCTGTTGTTCGTGTTTCTGCTGGCTTCATATATTGATAATTTTGTTGCAGTTCTTATTTGATTGCCTCATTTTTTTGGTAAGCCGCTTTTATATCAATGGTCTTTCCTTATTGTCGGCATCTTTCATGTACATGTGCCTTAAATATTTCACTATTTCAATCTACGGAACTTAAAAATACTACTGCCTTATTTCAAAATTTCGGATGAAAAGCTTCGTTGCTGTTAGAATTTTTAGACACGAGACACCTAGGATACTAACAACTCCACAGATTTCATACCATAAAAGTTTCAGTTATATATTTGATATACTATGATTGCATGAAACGGTAATCACCTCAAATTTGGAGAAATAATTTGGTATGTAGGACATTTGTACTCATCAGTTATTTCAAAGTGTTCGAATCTTCAGACGATATCGATTTGATTATATCACCGATATATGGACAAAGTGAATGTGATTGATTTTTAAATCCAGATTGATACTAGCAATCTCCTTCCCAGCATGAATCTGGACATAATCTACACGTCGCTACGTGAAACCCGTTTACATAATAAAATCATCATGGCCGTTATAGAACGGGACGACTTATCCTAGCAAAAATGCGCTCCTTTGTTATTTATTTCCTATTCATTCGTAATCATTCAGTTCTTTTGCGCTTAAATTAAAACTTTCAACTAAATTACAGAAGAGGGAAGCCGTCAGACCGACGATTCATAATCTATGAATGCGCGAGTTCACGGGTTCAATTTACCCGTATATCTGAAGGCGATTCATGTATTTTTATCGATCTAGGAAATCTAGTTGGTGGGTTCGATTCACCGCCGCCTAATAACCTCCGGCTATCTTTCACGAAAAAATACTGTTTCGCTTTGGCCTTTGTTTATGATTCGGGGACACGTACTTTACTTTTAATGTGGGTTTAATGCATTTGATTGAATTTTATCGCACCATCTTTGTAATTGTATATATCAAATGCGAAGGAAATCAGATAATGCTCGTTGAAGATTTATTATTAAGTAAGAGGTTTCGTATTACATATTATTATATTGGATATTAGGGTATTTGTTTGTGAATAAATTTGAATAAATAAAAGCCCAGTGTGTAGTACGTGTTGCTCCGTAGATACGAATGGTCTTCCACGTTGACCATTCTCATCGTATTCCTATCTTCATTTATTTATATTTCCTCGCACCGCATGTTATCTGTCAATACACATAAATTATAATATCCCCTATAAAGTACCAGAGTGTCCGAATTACGACACAAAATTTATTGCTAGTCTTCGTCAAGTTCAGTCGGTTTCGGATTTATGTAGCTTATGCCATTGCTTTACGAACTCATGAATCAGTTTCTAACGGCTAGTTTTTCTTATTTATATCATTGCTTTCTTTTCGTTAGCATGTACTACATAGGAATGCCCAGTTAAATTACACATAAATTTTACAATTTCCTATTATCCCATTATAGGTCAGGTCATCTGTTTTATTTTATTTATTGTTATTGCTATTGTAAGCTTTATTTTATTATTTTGCCTTTCTTGTCTCACAATTGAATTATCTTGTGTTTTATACAGCTAGGAATTAAACAGAGTGTAACTGTAACGACGAAAAGTGCATATCTACATAAATCAATCAATATGCTTATAGTTTCACGTGTGCACAGTTAATTGCGTATTGTGCTATTGTAGTCATAAGCTTTTGCTCTTAAATTTGAAGGCTCAATTTCAGTTTGGAGATCCTCCAAATAAGCTAAATAGGAAAGATCTGTGGTGCAGTGCATTACCTTCTGGCCCCAATTACATTTCTGTTATAGTAATTCAAAATACTATGTACATACATCTGGTAGTGAACTGGGTAATAATATTTCGACATTTTTTGAAGAAGAAAGTAGTGAGAATCTTGAACAGTTGGATGTTGCTAAAATATTCGTTACAATTATATTTTGTTATTTCTACACATCTATTAGAGTAGAATATTACAGTTATATTTACAAAGATTTGTTACATCTTCTAATACATAAGTAGATGATACGTTACTACAAGGAGTGCTCTTTTGCTTTTTCAAAAGGCAACTAGGTGGCGCTATTTAGATGTGTCATTACAATTATCGTAAAATTTTACGTTTGTTATTGTGAACGCACTGGCAGCTTGATCAAGTAGCTTGTTTACACTGAATGCTAGAGAAGGCAAATTTTGTGAAAGAATGGAAATTTCACGTGAAGGTTTTCGATGGATGATTATTTAGGAATGTAGTAAAGACCTAACTCCTGAAAAGAAAAACAATACTTTATTACACTACCACTTTGTTTTTTATTGAAAGACGTTACTGCAGTTTCGTGAACACTGTTACAGTGTCAAACTAGAAGTATCTTATAACTATGCTTAAACAAATCAAAATACTTAGAATAAGTGAAAGTTTGGGGACGTCATTATGTATAATTGATGATCAATTACAATAAAGTGGTAGTGTAACAAAATAGTGTTTTTCTTTTCATAGGTGACCACACAGGTACTACCACAAGGTAACGGACGTGCGGAAGTGCGTGACGGTCGACCAAAATCGGTTGATAGAAAACATTGGTGTTGTCCACAACATGATTGAAGACGACCGGCATGCGACTTACAGTAAGATAGAAGCTGTATTAGTCATATCAAAGGCAATTTCAAAGACATTTGATTTTGCATGAAAATTTAGCTGTAAAGAAGATCTGCTCCTGATGGATTCCGTAAAATTTGATCGACGCTCAAAGAAAGGCTCGTGTTAATTGGTATAAGAGAATGCTCAAAATATTTGACCGAGGAACTGCAGATTGCGTACAGAATATCATAGCAGGTGACGATAGTTTGGATATATTGGTATAAACAGAAAACTAAGCAACAAAAGTTGTTCGTTTACGAGGTACTTCCAAGGAAATGTACGCTTGTTTCTTCGGTTGTAGTAGACATTTTACAGCTATTCCTTTAGATAATCGAAGAACAGTTAACGCTGAATGGTATACAACAATTTGTTTGCGAGAACTCATTGACGAAATCAGGAAAAACAACCGACAACGTCGCATCATGACATTGCCAGAAAAAGAATATCGAGTTCATTAATTCTCATTCTGTTCCCGAATGGAAAATAACAAATGCGTGGGCAGCGATTTTAAGCACCTCAAGAAGCTGTGGAAACCTTAGAAATCCATGTTTTTGCAATACCAACTTCAGAGTGGCAAAAATGTTTCGGGAATTGATTTGAATGCAAAAATATATAAATCTTAAAGACGACTATTGTGAAAAGCAATAATTTTGTTTCAAAATGTTTTGTTCTTTCCTTTTGTAACAACTTAAAGGGCGGGGTGGGGTGCCCTCGCGTATCACTAAATAGGATGCTGGGGCGAGTTCAAAGGATTGCCTAGGAATAAAACATTGTGTCGGAGAAAATAACGAACCACAGTGTAGAAGTAGTAATACCTTGTATACTGGTATATTATTTGGATGTATTTATTGATTGAATCCGCTGTCTCAAAAAAAAAACCTATTAAATTTTGTTATTAAAGTACACACGAAAATTTAGAGCCAGATTCCATCAGTGGGATATAATTCTTCGAGAGAAATACTTCTACATTATATTTGTGCACACATAATTTGACATCACAAAAGTTACATAAATATACAGTTTTCGTTATCGAGTGCCAAATAGATTCTTGGCATAAATTCAGGCGGAAATGGTAAAAGTAGAAACTGAAGCATGGTTGCTGTAAAGCAGTTGTGATGGATTTAGATGTGACACCCTGCCCCAACACATTCACCTTGAAAATTGTACAGGCCGCTGTGCCATACTGTAGAATATCGGATAATGTTCATGCTTATCCACTTTGTATAATTTCTTGAAGAATATCCAAGCAATGTCTACCCACGTATTGCGTTGTACATTTTGGCACGCCTAAGTTTGTATTTCAAGGTTAGACAAGGTCAAGACTAGATAATATTGAAGTTCCTTACATTGCATTCAGTAAGATCGGACGTGTTTTCAATCTCTTTTACGTAGCTGAAATTATAGTTTGCAGTCCTAAATCGTATCTATAGTCATATTGCGCCTTTTTTGGTCTAAGCATCAATGTATATATCATTTGTAGAGGAAATACGGGAGAGTATAGAAAACGATAATATTACCAAAAGTAATGTACAATAGAGGTTACTTCTCTACATAATCACCTTGACGATTGAGGTGTTTGTCATATCTGTGAACAAGCTTTGCAATACTCTCTTCATAAAATGTTGCCGCCTATGATTTGAAGTGAGTTGTGACGGTTTCCTTGAGCTCCTAGTAAGCACTGGACACTGGACACTGGCACAAGAGACTTTTTCAGTTCCGAAAAAAGATGGTAGTCGTTGAAATTGTTGAATGAGCCGTAGGATTGCACGAGCAGTGCCAGGACGGGTATTGTCATGGATCAGAACAATTCCAGAAGTCAGCATGCCTCGGCCCATTCTTCGATGAATTTCCGTTGCACTATTCCCTTGTGCTTGCAAGAAACGAATAATACTTCACAATTCACACTTCGCGGGAAAATCAATAGAGACAGACATATTTACGTGACTGCAGCTCAACAAGAAATCGCGTGTTGGACTCGGCAGTGGCAGAGCGTGTGGAGGGCGAGATGCGCAGCCACCAATACGCTTGAGTGAAAAGAAAACAGCCCTCGTAAGTACACTAAATGCAGTCAAAATCAGTTATAATATTCCAGGCACCAAACAAAAAGTTTGTTTTTGTTTATGCGTGCTATTTACGGAAATGCTTTTTCTTCATTGCAAAGTTACGAAACCCTTGCTTTCTATTTTCACTGAGTACTTCCAGGTACTTCGATTAATATATTGTGATCTGACCTTTTTAGAATTACTCTCTCACGTACAATTCACTTTCTTTCTATTATTAATTCATCTTTTAAGACGGTAGGAAGGAGAAGTTAGTAACATGTTCACTTAATAGAATCTGTAACACTTAATTTTAAAAAGATGGTGCTATTCCCAACGACATAATTTAGGCCTATTAAAATTCAGTAATTCTTGATTATTTATGCGCATGTTAAGCGAAATATTTCAGGTGATTGACAGGGACCCTGTTGGTTCAACATTAAGCTTAAGCGCGACCACACGGCGGAATAATAGTAGTCTGAAAAAGTGTGCAACCACCGGCGAATACGGGTTTAAAACGGATCTGTTTTTAAAATTAATGCTAGCGGGATAGAGAAGTGATGTCCCGCTGTTTAATAACTCGACTACCGTAAAGTTGTTTAATATGCAAATCAGCTCACCACGTCATTTGAAGCTTGACTGCGAAATTAATTTTTAAATTTTATTTCATATTCAGTGCGGCCGTAATCGTTCATGTTAAACGTCAGCTTCAGTATTAAAATGAGGTGATCGGAAAATTAAGGTATACTAATTTATTGGCGACTCTTCGCTAAGTGCTTTCGAGATATGCGATTTGAGATTTTTTTTCGCTTATTAAGGTTGTCTTAATGAGATTATTAGTGCATGTTTGTTTGCCTCTACGAGAGTAAACATAAATACTTTCGTACTGCATATATGTAAATATATAGGAAAATAGTTTACATAATTCTTTTTGTAGTTTTACATACCTTCCTTTTGGTATAAAAATTACATCTTTGAAAATGATGAATATGCGATATGATATGTGGAAGATGTTTCAGTTAGAGCGGCGTTAATAATAACTTACACTTTTGCATTTATGCGAGTACCATTGGAATACCTTCGCGGTGTAATATATGTAGGTTACCATGAAGGCTACGTATTAAGTCCCTATATTATTCGCCTTCCACAGTTGCATATGCGTATACAAAACAGTGATACACTTTATTTGATATGGGGGACCAACCCATATTAATGCATCCACACACAATTTTAAAATAAGATTGGTACAGTAAACTAAGCATGGCTGAACTACAATGCAGTAGAACAATATTGCCATCTAAATCAAGTGACATTTATGAATAATGTTCGTAATTTTTCTTCTCAGCCCATTCTGAACGTAATTGAGTTATATGACGTCGTTTAGATCTAGATACAGTAATAATGGAGGATCAGATATTTATCACAATAAACTGGGTAGTACACAATCGAAATGCCATACGAGGCTTGCACAATTTGTTTTAAATTTCTATTAACGCTATTGTGCACTTACCTTTAGGGTGTAGTACATATCGAGCAGTTTTATCTGAGGGACAGTTATATCTTTGAAATGATAATTGAAAGTGTGTATGATAGAAATTGTCAAAGCAATGCTCCAAATAGAAACTATGAACACTGCAAGATGTAGAAGGGAAGATACAGAATAGAAGCTACTGTAAAATGACTTGTTCCTATTATTTTCTTGACTGGAAAAGGGTATAGCCTCCATAAAATAGCAAACCTAATGCCTCAGCCACTGAAAATTATAGTATAACGTAATAATAAAAAATCGTTTGCTATTTCAAACGAATTCTTGATTATGTTCCATTATATAACTATCTTTAACAGGTATCTGTATTTGTAACATGACTGGAATTCGCTATCTCCGAATAAAATGTCTGTAATTATGAAGGTACTGCAATTGTGTTGCCAAGAGAAACTATAGGTGTAATTGATTTTGATGTTATTAAGAAGTGTTTTCATCGGCACAGCTAAGTTCTACCTGCGTGCGTAAGAGGGCGAATCAAACCGCACACTTCTTTTTAACGCTCCTTATGTTAAGTGAATAATATGAAGTCTTGATATATGCTGGGTGGGGATGTAAAGTGGAGGGGAGTAAATCGGTTCGGCTTGCCAGAGCAGATTGGCTGTTAGCAGCATCACGCTTGAGCGTGAAGTGCACACGTCTATTGAGCAACGCATTATTATTAAATGTTTGTCGTGGGAGCGCGTAAAACCTGCCGAAATTTTATGTCGACTGACTGCATAGTTCGCTGAGAAAACACTTTCAGGGATTCCAGTCTACGACTGGCACAAAAATTTTCCAGTGGCCGAGGGTCAGCGCAAAATGAGACCCATGCGGACAAGCACCAGTGAGATGAATATTCTAGCGATCCGTGAGATGATTGAAGGAGACCGGGGCCTTACAATATGGGTAATCGCTGCACATATCGAAATATCGTATGGGCTTTTGGCACGATATTGAAAAGAAGGGGGTGATTTCTTGAGGCACATTGTTACCTGTGAGGAAACGTGGGTGCATCATTACACCCCGGAATCTAAGCAGGCAAGCACGGGGTAGCGAAAACCTGAAAAAGCAGCACCGGGGAAAGCCAAGGCTCGTCTTTCTGCTGGGAAAGTCCTCACAACAATTTTTTGGATCGCAGAAGCATATTGCTCGTTGATTGATGTCAACTGCTTGATGAAGTGAAACTGGCCTCTCGATGAAAAAGGCGAGACATGCCTATTCGAAGTGCCATTCTGCTCCATGACAACGCTCGACCACACACAGCTGTATTAACCCAAGAAAAATTGGACAAAATTCATTGTAACATAGTAGAATATCCACCCTACAGTCCCGATCTGTCGCCGTGTAACTATTACATGTTTGGGCTACTCAAAGGAACTGGGGATGGGGGGTCATCACTTTGACTGGTTACAGACCCGACCAGAGTCATTCTTTCATGACGGAATTAAGAAACCTCCGATTCAGTCGAAAAAATAAAGATCTCAGTAACAGACGATCAGATTATTTTATTTGTTACCGTAGATTGTTGAGTGATGTTGTTGGACCTGTTGATAATGCTTTCCGGCATCTAGAATAAATTTTAATGTTAATGTGCAGATTTCTGAGTAGATGGATTTGTTGTACTCCATGAGAAGAAAACTGCAATACTAGTATAATGAGTTCCAATCACCACCGGCATTGATGATTGCCTGCCATCTCCGAGGCATACTTTCCACTAAGTTGTCTATGTATTTGTTCGGTAAAGACCTCCAAATGAGACGAATTTATCGTGTCAGCTGCTTCAAAGTGCACACTCTTTTTCCTCGAAGCTTGTGCTTAAGGTATGCCCACACATTTTCAATGTGATTTGAATATGGCATCTGCGATGGCCACTATGGCCAGTCAAGTGTAATGATCCCAGACTGCCCTTTTCACTCGTTGCAAAGCTTGCTCCAGTGTCTTGGGTCGTTATCTTCCTGTAAGATCAATCCTCGTCTTTCTTTATGAAGAATCGTTTAGGAGTCGGCAGCAAACACTTCTCATAAATTGTATGTAAACATATGTAATGCTCTAAAACCGTGTTTCGAAAACCAGCCCCAAAGATGAACTTTCACAGGGTTCTCAACGGTCCACTGTATTAATCCTTTGGTCAAGGTTGACCAGGAACGTCGGATGATAGCAGATCCCTAAACAGAAACTCCATCCGTAAAGAACAGGTTGCTCCAATCTCGGTGCAAATTGTCATTGGCCCAAGCGAGTCTTTTCGTCACATGTTTTCCGCTTAACAGTTGTTTCTTCATTGTTCTTCGATATTTGACGATATGCGCAAGGGGATGGGTTCGAATACTTGTATGTAATACTTCTGTATCCTTCTGTTTTAACTCTGCTGGTCTTGTCTCAATGTTGAGGTTGGGCAAGTCATCGACATTTTTGGTCTTCTTATATTGCTGGAGCCACGTAACGACGAACGATTTCGACTTTCCCATGTATTTAGCAGCTGCTCCATATGACATTTTTTGTCATTTCAGGTGGGGACAAAGGAACACAGCCTTTTGGCGTGATGCGTTTACGGCACTCATGGCGGTTAACGTGTTCTTAGGTACGTGTTCGATGCCAACTGCATTTTTTGTGACAAAGCATTCACGACGAAGATTTTATGTATCGGCTCACATAAAAACCGGGACGATATTTGAAGCCAACTGCCAGTTATGCCGTATACGCTCTTACTTTACAGACTGTAGTTATTTTTGACACCGGAGTCATTAACAATAAGGCGCATTCCCTATCGTCTTAGCTGGAAAGTAGTTTCTTACAATCGTTTAGTGGAGTTTAAAAGTTTGTGGTAATATGCATACTACATACATGATTATACTCATTATACTCTAGTTACTTTTTTAAAGTGATCGGTGCTCAGCAAATGTCCAACAATTGATTTTATTTCTCATCCAGAATTCTTGACGGCTACAATGAACGTACGTACTAGGTAATAATGAGAATGATCAGATTTTCTCGTCGTGTTTATTGCATATGCTCTGTCCTAGTGCAGAGGCTAAGCTGTTTAGTATCTCGGTAACAATAATAACAAATTTGTAGCTTATTTTAACCATAAACTAGGAGTAATTCTATAAACTTACCGGCAAGTTAATATAGAATTCCGTTTGCTTTACATTAATAGACTATACTGTAGAAGTCAACTGAAGTTACCTTTTTATACGGATGTGGCCGTTTTATTTAGGGTCTCTAAACGGTAAACATTGTTCCTGCATACCAGATCGAGTCGTACAATATAATCTCGATTTGCGGTGAAACAATACGATGTGTCATAATCACCCACCACGCGGGCTGATAAACAATGGACAATCTTCCATACTGGGATATAGTAGCCGGAGCCACCCCCGCTTGTTAAACAACGTGTAGGCTGCGTGATACCCGCCCTTTGCCAACAAATACGGTCGTATTGAGATTTATCTGCCAGTGAGGAAACACCTGGATCGATTGTCGGACTGACGGTTACTTCTTCGAGAATGATCGCCGTCTCTTGCTCGGGCGCCACTAAATCAGATTTACTTGCGTGATAATTACACTTTCGTCTAAACGCATACTGTACCTGTAATTTGCTGAAGTATATTGTGTCATTTATGGCGTTGAGTATCTTCGACGCGATTTATTGGTCACGACTTCGAACTTATTGCCTAGAACTTCCTGTTTGAACGGCTATACACTGGTCCAGAGCAATATCTCTTTTATATTAGAGAAACTTACCCTTTTTAATATTATATTTAATAGATCTCCAGTATAATCGAGTATGACTTACATATGTTACAATGGCTCGTTTATGATTTTCTTGTAAATATATATACTAGCTTGAGAAGTATTTTGCACATCAATACTAATAAGCGCTAAATACGCTTACAACAACAATGATTACAATACTGCAATTGCTTACATCTTTTGTAAAAACCAATCACATTAGGTACCCGAAACCCCAAAGTGGCCTTGTTATCCATGTACATACACAGGTCCTAACTTTCACGTCGTGAATTTGTAAAAGACTTACTGTCCTTTTCAGGAAAGTATTGGTCCTGCAATAATGTCTTGCTTTTTGTTGTAAGGTGTCGAGGCTTGTGGTATCTTCCTTTTATTACTTTTCTACTCATAGTGACATTGTTGAATGTTTGCATTGTCCTTATCTCATATTATTCGTAACCTGTCTCCCTTGTTCCTTCCTCTTAGTTTGACCCTACCATTGACCATTAGTGTGGTATGTGCTCTATTGTACACTTTTGTCCTAATCTTGTTCTCTCTGATTTCCCCTGGGGTCAGTTCCACTCCAACTTTGTTTCTGAATTCTATGTTTGTTATTTTATCTATTTTTCTTACTACCTGTATTCCTCTGAAGTGTTTTGATTCTAGTTTAGTTTCAGCGAAGGCGCAACCAAAACTTTCCTCACCGCTAAGGTATAATGAAACCTGACTTTACGAATATCATCCAGAAATCAAACGCTGACTGTTGCACTAAAAATGGCTCACTTTACTGAGAATGGAGAAATCCCAAATGAACAAGTTGAAGTCCAAAGTGATGATCGTTTTCTTCGATAAACACCCTGTTAATTAGGTCCCCTACTGGACGGTTGTAAGAACTCATCCTGTCCCGAGTGCGAAGGAGAAGACCGGAACAGATTGCTTTGTTGCTAGTTAATTAACTAGCAAAAATTAGTTATATTTGAACCGCAGTGTGTTGTTTAACTAAGCTTTAATCTGAATATATAAAGAAAACGATAAGCTAGCTTTCTACTTACACAATAGCTAACGTCAACGCAAAAATCGCCAGAATCATGAATTGTAAAATATCGCAACCATAGTATGGCCTAATTTGCGGCTTTGTTATATTTTGGTTTTAACCTTAATTCTATTATCAACTTCGCAACGATAAGAATTTGAAATCAATTGCTACTGTAGTTCTGTAATTATTTCTAAGGATTAGATTAGATTAGATTACTTGAGCTGGCAATGCTGTCTGTTCCACTGCGACCTTTACAGATCTATAGTGGTCCTCATGCCTCCTCAGAGTACGTTCTCTAGCTTTATTCCTTTAATTAGACTTATCAGCTTTGAGAGCGGTTCTTCCGCACATAGTCTCGCATCGGGATATTCGTCTCCCATGTGTGACAGCCGCGTCCTTGCCAGTTCCTCGCATTGGCACAATACATGGATCGCGGTTTCTTCCTCAATTTGACAGAATCTACATATCGTTTCCTCTGTCAAGCCCATTTTATTCATGTGCTTGTTGAGCCTGCAGTGCCCTGTAAGTAGGCCAACTATAACTCTGACTTTCTGTCCCTGCGCAGTAGGTCCTTTGTAAACTTCGGCATTTGTTCTCCAACTGTTCGCCGATCTCCGGTCTAGGGAGTTCCCCCACCTTTCCTCCTTATCCTCGGTCCTCGGCCCATTTTATTCATGTCCTTGTTGAGCCTGCAGTGCCCTGTTAGTAGCCCCACTATCCTTCTGACGGACTTTCTGTCCCTGCGTAGTAGGTCCTTTGTAAACTTCGGCATTTGCTCTCCAAGGAACTGTTTCGCCGATTTCTCGTCTGGGAAGTTCCTCCACCTTTCCCGAGATTTATCCTCGGTCCACATTCTTATGACCGATTTGATTCTTGTTTTTGTAATGCCAAAGGAGGGCTCCGGTCTTATGAATGCCATCGACGTGGCCTCTCGGGCCAGTTCGTCAGCATTTTCATTTCCCCGGTAGCCCTCGTGCCCCGGAATCCAAGCTATCGTCACTTTTGTGCGACTGCCGAGTTCATTCAGAGTACACACACAATCCCATACAAGCCTTGAATCGACCTGTATCGAATCCAATGCCCTCAGCACCGCTTGACTATCGGAGAAAATGGCCACCGTGCGATTGGAACCACGCTGCTTATTGATTTCTCTGGCGCAAAGATGTACCGCGACTATTTCCGTCTGAAAGACCGTAGTATCTTTACTTAAACTCATCTGGACCATCGTCCTTTCTTTGAGTCCGTATATTCCTGCACCGACACCTTTCTCTGTCTTAGAGCCGTCCGTGCACCAGGTAGACTGCGCCTGTATGGCTGGACGTTGCTTCCATTCCTCTCTATCTGGTATAACTATTCTATAATTTTTCTTAAAGTTGAATTTGTGAACCATGGCATCCGTCGCCATCCCCGTGAGGGGATCTGCCTTGAGTTCTTCAATCAACTTGGTTTTCAGTGCCATGGACTTGACTTATAGGGCTTTGCCCTTGCATCAGTCTGTAGGCTACTAACCTTGCTACCCCTTGTATATGGATATCTAAGGGTGGTAGATTCAAAATCACCTCCAGTGCGTCTGTAGGAGTTGTTCTCATTACTTCCGTGGCACTTAGACATTTCTAAGGAACCATCCCTACAATGGTCGGCTTTGTCGAAAATAACTGTTGGGAACTAGGAACTCACAAAGTTTCAATTTGTTTTCAAAACTACCGAGTTGTAAACAGGTTTTTTGACTCTCAACTACTTTCGTTATTTTTGAGCAATATTAGTGCTTTCGTGGGGCAAATCACTACCCCATTACATTTTCTTATAGTTTAAAAAATAATACATAGTTAAAACAGTGAATTATTTTTTTAATTAAATAAAAACATCTCTCACCAGAATATGCTTTGTTTAAAATTTTGTTTAATAAAAATGCAATATGTTCAAGGCAGACACAGAACAAGAATGCTGAAACAGTTATATGGTTACGGTAGAAAATATGAGATGTGGAGTAATAAATGTGGGTAAGAGGTAATGGATGTATCTATAGATGTTTTTCAATCTGCTATCAATACATGAACATTTATTACAAGTGCTTGTGTAGAGATTGAATAAACCGCGCTACCATCCGTGTATCCTAGTCTCAGGTATTTATAATATTTGTATAATTCAAGTCCAACGGCGGTGAAATAATGTAGACAGAGAGCGCGCGCGCGCTCACCGCTCTTAATTAAATTATTGCCACAATCATGAATGGAACGCGCTCGAAATCATAAATTACCTCCAATTTAACGCAAGGGTTAGATCGAAGAATGTACAACGTTTAAAGCTTTAATGTTCTAATTGACGATCTGTCTATTAATCTTACAATACAGAAAAGTTCTTTTCGTTCAATTTTGTACTTCAAATTTATTGGTTCTTACAAGACAAGTTTGATGAATAAATTATTTGCCTCTTTTCTTATGATCTAGTTCTGTTTTTTATTTCCAAACCAAACGTTTTTCTGAAGTCGATTTATTTTATTTTCTTCTTACTTTAATTGATACAAGCAATATTTTCTTTCGGTTTTATTGTTAGTATCGGGTCCACCATATTCAACATTTTAAACGCACCGTTACATTATCGACTAGGTTCATTTTGGTAACTTTTTTGTGAAATACTAACGGAAAATTGGAAGTGTATGGAATAATTTTTTATTATTAAGTTATGACAACTTTTAGTTGCATAAATATGTAGGTTATCTACTTTATTTCGTAGAATCTGCATGATTCTACATAACGGTCTAATTAATTGAATACGTTAATTGGGCAACTGTAAGGTAGCTGTGCAATAGCTTACTAGGTAAGCATAAATTGTATACGCTAAAAATCACGGAGGGAATTATGCCTTATCAATCGCGGATCGCAATCGATTTTAAAAAAGAAAATGAGTTCTAATATTTAATAACAGCTTCGATTTGTTGGTATACAAGATAAAAGTGGGAGATTGTGTTTTACAATCCTAAGTGATTATAAGTTGCATATTTATATATACAATCTTTTATGTTTGGTTTGACTTATTCTATGTCCTATGTAAATGAAGGATTATTATTGCTAATGTTTTATTGGCGTGTCCCTACTGATCACCTATGCAAAATCTTATCACAAGCTGCGTTAGTTAGGTCTGAGAAAAGTCACTTCATTTAAACAATATCACGTAGATACTGATGAGATACTAATTTTTGAAATAACACAACCTACGTTTCCTTACTACTTCATTAGTTTGGTATCACGAGCAAAATTTCTGAGCCTACTGATGGAAATTCTAACAGTATCAGGAACTGGTTGAGCTTCGTACTAACCAGCACCATACTACAATATTTTATATCTCAGTATTTTAGAGGCGTGATGTTCACTAAGGTAGCAATGTACTGACACAAGTCCCAAAGGATTTTTCGGCGCCCATTCTTTAGCCAGTTCCCCATTTTCACATTGACGATATGTCATACGCTTCGCTGTATCATTTTCTTTTATGCAATGGTCTCCTATCGCTCACACAAATTAACTTTTCTCACAAGGTTGCAGCTCCTGCATATTCAATTACTCGCCGCTGTTAGGTATGAGAGGTTTTCTGGTGCTGATTCTCCCGTACAGTATTTCAGGAATGCATTCTGCATCCCTAGCCTCTGGCAAGTCTATTCATTGTCCTGGTTATAAAGGTAGTACTTTTATCACAATTTTATCTTGAGTTTCATTAAGGCACAGTCCTATAGATGTGTACACAATTCCACTTCTCGACAGACTTGTTCCATCTTTCGATTGTACGACTTATCCCGTGCATTGTCAGCTCAACAGATTTACATATTTTGGACCCAAACTGGTTTAAATGTACAGAAATTTTTCTCAGCGTTTCTCGTATGTCCATCAACTAACTTTCTCAGAACCTGAAACCAGTCAGAATATTCTGTGTAGGCAAACGAATATTTATTAATTTTGGTGTATATATATATAGGCTATTGCCAAGTTGAGTATGGCCACAGTGTATTAAAGAGTGTTGAAAGACAAATGCCATATCTCTATGGATGCTTTAAGGACTCGAAAGGAAAATATTGATAGTTAAATTCTGGCGGGATTTTCCTTGCTTGTGGGTACTAGCCCGTCTTGGTTCACAGTAGTGGTTCTACTAAGCTTATGCTGTTATGGGTCCTGCCAGTAAACATTTTTTAAACAGTTTAAATTGGTAGTTCCGGAAATAGTGGACATACTCGCCAATTTCTAAGCAAAATGCTTGCCAATATGTTCACTATTGTCGAAATTACCAACTTAAACTATCCGCGAAATGTAGAAAATATTTACTGGGCTCTTTCTCAAATGTATATCCGTTAGCTCCACAACGTACTCCACGTTGAAAACGTAGTCCTCCCTTGGAAATCGTTCAGTAAACTGCGTTGTGTGCTAAAAGCGTTGTTGTTTTAGGACGAAATTATTTGAAAATAATGTAAATATCCTATTGGTACTTGTACTAGATTTTTATATTTATGTGCTCTGCTTTAGCAAATGTTTGGAAGAGCGGCTAAAATTGATACAATCTTATCAACTAGCACATTCACTTCGCGCCAAATCACTGGTATAATGTATTTTTAATTAAGAAATTTAAATTCGTATTAAGTCGCTTTGCCTAACGTTAATTTGTACCGTGTTTAATAACAAATCAATTCTGATGTATTGATGTATGTAGTAATTGGACCCCTGTTGTTCTGAATTTAATTCATTACTGAACATAGCAAACCGATTACCATAAGACAATTACTTACAACATTCATCGATCGCTTCGGGATCAGGTAGCAAGTAAGCAAAGCTGGCGCGATTTCTTTAAGACTATTCTAGGAAGAGAAATGAGATAGCACTCTTGAAACGCATAGTAAATAAGCTGCGAAAGAATTGACGCAAGCTGGTATATTGTAATTTGCATTTATTAAGCTTTAATCATCATTGATTGGATTTCTTTTGCATCTAAGCAATGAATTGGTGATAGCTAATCTACGAGTATTAATACGAAATTGGTATCTTCAGTTTATTCAGTTGGATATTGGTTTATCTGAACGTTATCTCGATTTAGATATTATTCCTATGAATGTTGCTTGTATTAAAAGTTAACATTGTTGAAGTGAAAGGTTTTGGTGATTGTTGGTACATGCATTAGGAATTATGATTTTATATACGAGTAATTTACAAAATGTTTTAAATACAGCATTTAGAATTCAAGAGAACAGTTCTTTCTTAGAATGGAGCAAACATTAAAATTGAGATCCACACTCAACTATAATTTATTCCCTAGTTGCTCGAGGAACATTTTCAAACAAATGTAATTTTTCCTTGATGTTTGTGGGTAGTAATATTTATGTACATATGCATAGCCACCCACAAAGCATTTAAAGAAAATTACTAATAAAATACATCTGTATTTGGAAACGCATAATAGTTTCACTACCAAACAATACTGCGGATTAGGCGTAGGTTGTTCTGGCAATTATCATTTGTGGACGTTTCTAATTTCATGGAACAGAATTAGCACATAAGTTGCTGCATACATTTCTGG
This sequence comes from Chrysina gloriosa, assembly GCA_038088585.1. Lineage (NCBI taxonomy): Eukaryota > Metazoa > Arthropoda > Insecta > Coleoptera > Scarabaeidae > Chrysina > Chrysina gloriosa. The sequence goes on from CM076090.1 coordinate 21,693,872, forward strand.
AATTGGAAGGTTCTAGTATTGTAAACCTCACCGTCGTCGGCGTCGTAATATTATGTATCTACTTGTTTGTATTTAGTAGCATCTTTGTGCAGGAGCAAAGTTAGAGATTTTTTCAAAAAAAAAATGGAATTGGACCGATAATATGTTCGTGTGATAATTTCGTACGATTTTAGAGATGGTTTAACTCCACAAAAATTTGCGGATCGCCTTTCTTCGCTTATTGGTAATTGGGCAACATACAAAACTGCCATCTATCACTAGTTTTCTAAATGTAAGTTTCGCCGCAGTAAATTTACAATTAGCGATGAATTTCGTTAGGATCGTCCACTACTAATGTTCTTTCAACAAACATCGATAAACATTGATGCTCGGCTCAACTACTTTACATGGATATTGAGATGTCAAAAGGTTATGTGCCCTATAAGTTCCACACACACACATATCGTTGGGTTTTCTATAAGCTGAAATAAAGTAGGACCTGAGTTTTTAGGTATTGGATGAATCGATTAAAGTGTCCGTTAAAGCAATGTTGTGAAGAATGCGCGGTTTTAGATGTTACTGGACATGTTGGTATCGTTGTCTTACATTTATTCTCCGAACGTCTTCAATGAAATCTGGAAATCGCAGAAAATCTTGAATTAATCATTCGTTGTGAATGTGATCCTGTGATCCTGGTTCAAGGCCATAAATTGAAACAACATGCATAATCATTTTGCAAGCACGTTTCTGATATATCATGTTCGAAATGAAGGAAATGCTTTGAAAATTAGTTCCAATTCATGCAAAAGTGTACCTATCTATTGTATGATAGAATGCTTTGAAGAATAATAAATCCGTCTTCCGACCTCTTCATCTCTCTCCAAATCTCTGCAGAGACATAAAGTTTATGCGCTAGGTGGCCAGTAATTCATCTATTTCGTCATTTAAAATCAGAGAAGTAATTCAGATAATTAAGACAAAGTTCTATTAGTGAAGAGTATCTATTCCACCTGAAAGATTCATACTCATTTGAAAACTCCTTGAAATTGGTTATATATAGAGATGTATGTACATACGTACATGTGTACTACATGTGCTCCTCCGTGTAATGTACAAATAAATGTATAGCTTTCATCATCTTCTGGATGATATCTCCTATTTAGCAATAGGTATAGTGCACGTATATTATCTTTCTCTCCCACTGTCGTGATATGTATTATACCCACTTACCATTTGAAAGGATAATAATTAATAATTCAGAATATACTAAAGAGTACTATGGCATCGAACTACTTCACACGACTGCTCATCACATGCAAGAATATGTGAGGAGGTTGTTTAACGTGTTGATGGACCTGTTATTTTCAACACCGATAATAATAGTTTGCGTTACATTTGCTAACAATGCTTTTGTATAAAAGTTGTTTTCGAAAAATCTAATTGCACGTTCTCATATTCGATAAAACTTCCAATGTAAAACGCTTCATTGAACTTTTGTTACGTGCTGACAGAATCTATTGAAAGCGTGTTATTAATTTCAGTATTAGACGAATTTTCCCATTAATGTAACTATGCGAGTATGCCGAAAGACGGTTCTTCTGCTTTTTCGGGCTAATAATGTGCATAAATGGTTTGTTAACTAGTGAAACGGAGAACATATATAAGGTATTTTAGATAACTTTTTCAACGATAATTATACGGTCCTTGAGTATATGTATGTGCATATAGCTTTTGTGTTGCCATAAATTTAATGCTGTGTTCTTAAAAGAGTATATACGGTATACGTACGCACACATATGTATGTAAGGATACGGTCGGCGCCGCTACTCTTGAAGGGTCAGAGTTCAAATCAGTCACAATTAACAATGAACATGTAAGAATGAGCCATACGAATTGATGACTCTTGTGTACCTGTAAGTATAAAACATCACCATTACGTAAAAGATCGCCGGATAATTCACTTCTACAATTTAATTGTGAAGCGTTATTTACATACTCTATGATCGCGTCGCGTTTTCGTCTAATCATCGCCAACATCGTACTGCTATGGTGTTCATAAGAAGGGAAACAAATTGAGATATGCATTTGTGGAACCTCTAGCACATATTTCTATCCAACTGGTAATAGAAGCTGATGACGGCATATGTATGCACGTTTAAATATTCATTGCAATTACGAAAGAAAATCCAGTGTTCCTTAGTTTTAACGTTTCTGTTAATTGGTGGAATATTTATTTTATAGTAAGTAGTCGAACAAAAATTAGTAAAGGTTAAAGTTCAATAATTCCTTATATTTGTATTCAGGAGAGCTAAATACATTTACAATGTAGACCACACATGAAAAGAATTATACAGAAAATAATTTCTCTTCTTTGGTTTAGCCTCTTCATTCAAATAGATGTCAAAGGAATTGAACAATTTGAATCACAGTAAATTCTTGTTTAATTGACCAGATAAGGCTGCATAATCTTAAATTATCCTAGGTTGGTACTTATTTAGTTCTATTATCGATAAGGTGAACAACGTATTAATTAGTCTTGGCAAACATTGGGAACAACGCATAATTAAGTTAAAAATAAAATAAGTTACGACAGCATCGCCTACTCCCAACTCTAGTCAGTACGCTGTATGCGAGTAGTTCTTCGTAATTACCATTGTTTGCTGAGACTAGTAGTTAGCAATGTAAAATTGCTGTATTTGTTTTAAAACGTAAATCATTTGAAAAATTCTGCACAATTTTGGTCGAATTCACAATAGAGGAAAATAAAATTTAATTTTATATCAGTACTCGCATGCAGCAAGAAACGAGGGAGAAACATCCCGTTTTATCATTGTACCTTTGCACCCTCGTATTTCGCTTCCGATGTATAAATTCAGTTCAATGGTGTTAATCTATTTTTATGTTATGTAATTTGTAATGCAGTTTCTACCTTTACCGTCCTGCGGCTCAATTCGCTATTGATAGATTTAATAGTGTTTTCCAACTAGCCTTGTATAATTTAGCTATCTATTTTCAACATTATAAATATGTTACGTACGTATAGTTGATTGAGTTATCGATATGTAATAACCAGAGACCGGATTATATGTTTTTCGCATATCTATAACTATCAACGGTACAATTAAACTCTTTAAGACCTACACGAATTAGCGCAAATAAAAGGATTTAGCACTAATTTAATTTTCAATATTTAGAATATTTTAGCTCTTTTCCATATATTTCGAAAATTTTAACATATTTGAAATTATTGGACAAATTTTTCCCTTTTAAAAATCGCGTTAGTTTTATAAAATATACAATAGACGACTTTCTGGGAAATTTATATTGTACGTTTACCGATGTTTCGTTAAATATAATAAAATAAATATTACTTAAATAGAGATTAATGCTTTTTCCAAGAAATTTATGTTTCTACATTTTTCTAAGAAACTGTTAATTGCTTTAAACTTCCGAACGAAATATCATGTTCAATACCGAAAAGCAAATATTATTTTATTACGGTTTCTCAGAATAAAAATCGGAAATTAAGCGAATAAAGATGAGATCTACTTGGTTAAAAACAATTAGGTCGTGGGTGTATACGTTTCAGCATTTATCATTTAAAAATTTTCATCATTTACTAAGACCGAATAAAGTGAATTGCTATCGAGTGATATCCAAAATGCCAAAAGTCAAAAGGGATTTAGTAGCCTCCTGGATTAAGACCGTTCCAGAAAACAATTTTTTCTAATTCAAATAACATGTTTATATTGAGAATTTTAGTCTGCCATACAAATGGTTCATAAAACTTGCTTTGGATTGCGGAATAAAATTATTTTCATTAATAAAAATATTTTCCTTTAATTCCAAATTAATTTCTTATCTTATATCTTAGAGGATGTATACATTTTGTACTATAATTTTCTTCTTTTATATATTCCATGTGAGAATAAAACCCCAAATTACTTAACACCTCTCGACTGACCTTCATAAATGAAAGTTAGGAAAAATGAGACATACGGTTTAAATAGAGTGGTGGAAAATATTAAAAATCCATTTCCTACAGTTAATAGTTGACTTAGTAACGTAAAGAGAATATTTTTAAAATTTCCTCTGAGGATTCAGTGTTACAGAGAAAAATCACCTAATAGCCCACTGCCACTGGAACCAATAATCACAAGATGGGGAACATGGTTAAAAGCTGACCGTTTTTATGCAGAAAATTTTGTCCTTATTAAAGAACTTATTTTAAATATTGAAGAGGAACATATTGGTGCAATTTCAAAGTGCAAATCAATTTTAGAAAATAATTCACTGCACCAAGAACTTCGCTTCATTAAATCAAATTATGTTTTTTTTTTTCATGAAACTCTTGTTATTCTTGAAATTGAATCACTCCCGTTACAAAAGTCTTCATTTGATTAATGAATTTAAGAAAAAAGTTGAGAAAGTTCCTGGAAAAATATGAAAACTTATAAATAAAAAAATTGATATTTTAAAAAGAAATAGTGATTTACATTTGTTGCAATAAGCAAACCAAATTCTCCGTGGCGATTTTGATGTTCAAACCGATTTAAATCCGGAGGTTGTTAATGTTTTAAAATTTACACCAATCACATCAGTTGACGTCGAACGAAGTTTTTCAAGGTACAAATTGCTATTAGCGCATAGGAGACATAATTTAACTATTGAAAATATTGAAAAACATTTGATTGTGAATTGTTTTTACAGTAAGGAAAGTAATGTTTAACGTAGAAATATAAGTGATAGGTATCTATTTAATAAAACATGTTTAAATTTTCTTAGTGTATTTCTTGTCCTTGTTACTTCAAAATGTATTCGACATTCTGACAATATTTTTGAAACATATTTTACATATTCTAGACATTTTATGAATATTTTCAAAATATTTTCAACAAAGGGTTGCATCATAAGTTATCATTAGGTAGTGTATACTGAACTGGCGCTGTCATTCCACCGCTTGTCCTCACTTATGTGCAAAATTCGGAGGAGAGACAGCGTCAGTCCGATTTACACAACTTATCATGCACTCATTTGTCGAACCTTAGTAATAACTTTTCGTCTTTTTCATGTGTAGCAAACAAGGCAAAGGAAAAGGTGTTTACTTGTTTGTATTTTACTATATTTAATCTGTATAACCACATTGTGGTGATTATTAGAATTAGTTGCAATCTCTTCTGAGAAAAGAATCGTATACACATATGTTTTAGTCTAAAGTTGCGTATAAATTGAGAATACCCTTTTCTCTTCATTATCAGATTACCATTTATTTAGAAAATGCTTTTTAAAAAGTAACTTTATCTAAGGTCCGACGTAACGTGTACCACTATACAAATGATTTCTTTTATGGCGGTGTGCCGTTGTAATCAAATGACAATATACGGCAATTAAAAAACTCAAATTGCTACATTACCCCACGAATTTATAACGCAATTAAATAATGATACATAAATTAACAGTTAACATGTCTGTTAATGCATATTCATATGTACGCATGCATTCTCCCGCTGTTCACTCGAGGCACGTACAAGACAGAAATACACGATGAGCAAGTTAAATGATTTAAAACTTTCCACCGGTGCGCATATTTCGTATTTCGATGTCCAGGTAAATCGTTAATTCCTTTATTTTGATTTCAAAATTTTTATAAAGTAATATTTTTTTTTCGATTTATGATATGCGTCAGTTTTATTCATTGCTCCTTCGAATGGTGCATTTATACATGTGTATGTACATGTATGAAACCAAAAGATAACGAACGTCGCAAGCGTAACTATTCGTTTTGGATAGATGAGTCCTAATCGAATATACGTGATCCAATTTTTTAATCCTGCCAGCGTTAATTTGGTTGAAGCGTCTTCGTTACTTGTACATGTATACTTAAGAAGCTGCATGTTTCTTCATTTAATAAAGCACTCCTGATTAATATTCGAAACATCTTCGTTGGATTTCAAAATTATTCGACTGATATTATTGATAATTTCCTCTTCTTTCATATCTCTACGGTACCGTTGGATATTACACAAGAAAAAGCTCGAGTAAAATATGTGTGTCTGTAACGGTACTGTAATATGATTTTTATATAGTAGCGACCTATGGTTCGCTGAATTGATCAAGCGCTGAATGAAGATGTTTGTTATTATCAATCGTTTAATACACGTATATATGTGCACGCCTTTAAACGGTTTATTGTTGGTCGGATTCATTTGTAAATCACATTTCAAGCGAAACGTATTGGAAATTGTAATGTGAACGTCTCTAATTCTCAACTCCAAAAGATTAATATTTAATGGAGGAAAAACGTAATAAACCGATCCTGATATATGTACCTACATGTATTTTGCAGTTTTTGAATATTTCAATTTGAACGCATCAGCATTCAGTGCATTCCAATTGTTAAGTAGGGCAGAATAGAGTAATGCTTGAACGTCATCGTCAGTGCATTTGCATGTTAACATAGGCTTAAACCATCAGTCTAAAGTGGTTATGATGTGTAGTCCTACGTTGGTGAGTGAATGATGATGATATGCGACATATCTATCGGTAGTTTTCACGAGGATGAAAGTGGTAGTTGTACTATACATTCAAGCTATTGGTCGGATTGTTATTTGTAAATTAAAGTTGAATGCCGCACTCAAATTTCATTACTTTTATGACGGATACTCATGGAATATTAAATAATTAAAGATTATGCTTGTTTTTATATTGCAAACTTCACCTAGCAAATAAGTGTTTTAAAAGAAATGTAAATTCGAATTTTTTAACCTATCTGTAAGAACGCCACAGTAAGCGCAATAAAATAATTCGATGGATGATTAGTTGAATAAATCAAACTTCTGCAGAACGTTTCAAACTTGTAAATTTAGTGGAAATACAATGCAGCAATACAAATAAGGGTGTGTAACGGGTGGTTATGAACTACAAGTCTGACGTTTTAGAAGCTAATCTCCTGCCTTCCTCAAGGGAATTCCTTGTTAGGACTGTTACTTGCCAGAACCTATTTAGATCTCTTTGGCGTTAAAACCTTACCGACTGATTAGGTTTTTGCATAATTTCAAATTGAACTTTTTCAAATACTTGTCAGTCAACTGCTTGCCTTTTGTTGCTGTGGCACTTTTTATTTTAATCCTACATTTTAGTGAACAGTTATTTTTAAGTTGATAAGTTTCAACTTCGTGGTATACGATTTCATGTTGGCAACCAATTTAGAGCTTGCTTGCTTCACTGGTATCCTACAATTCACTCGGAGTTTGGCCACGATGCCGCGGACACACGCCAGTTCCTTAACCATCTCTGTAATATGAGGGCAGCGTGGGGCATGAGTTATCATAGAAACCAGCTTCACTAATGGCCAGATTTGCACATAGTTATCTTTGTAGTCTAAGAAAACCACGTGTTTGGGCTTTCCTCATTCTTCGAGTGAAGATTACAATTTTTGTCTATCACCGTGATTTTCTCCACCCTTTTGTGAGCGTGCTTTAGAAAAGCATATTGAAATTTTTAAAGCCTAATGTAGCTAACTAATTTACGGATCGACCTAAGTATGGGTTGACTAATTTACAGATTGATGAATTGACGGACTGGCTAATTCAAGCATTTGCATTTATGGCGAGTTTGCGACTTGCGAGAATTGCAATTTTCTGAAATATCTAACTCAAGTATTTATGCTAAGTTATCTACATACGAATGTATGGAAACCTTTTAGTTGGAATTTCGAGCATTATTATAAGCCTTTAAAATATCACTGTTCTGTCAAAATTATCGAATTATTTGAAAAAGTAACTTCGAATTTTTCTAATCTAATTATTCTAGGTGATTTTAACTGCTCTAGTCTTCTTACTAATTGTGGAGGTGATGCTAAATCACGGGCAATTGTGTCATATATAGATATGTGTAATCTCAGGCAATATAATAGTGTAACTAATGTTGACAACAACTTGCGCTGTTTTCCATATTTGCCAAACATGTCCCACCTATACTAACCAACCCCAAAACTTTCGCAAATGCTTTACCCCAGAAATTACTTCCAATTTGAAAGTAAAATATGAGTATTGGAATCATTATAAACGCGCCAAATGCATTGAATCTTTGAAATTGTTCAAGCAATTTAGAATGTCAGTTAAGTAGTTAACACCTTCTGCCTACAAAGCGTATCTAGTGAGAGCGGAAAAGTAACTTTTGGATGATCCTCAGCAATTTTGGACTTACATTGGGGAGAAGAGGAGGAGTGGTCGGATTCTAGGTAGGATGCAGTTCTCGGATGCTGATTTTGGTGATCCCCAGACTATTGTTGACGCCTTTGCTGACTAGTTCAAAAACGTCTACACTACGTAATCTGCATCTGGTGACGTTGAAGATAGCAAATGTTTCTCCCTACACATTCATCTCCAACATTTGTCCGAGGATGACATACGGCGGTTCTAGCTGCACCACTGGCAAAAATATTTAATTCAGCTCTTACAACGTTCACATTTCCTACTGCTTGGAAGGCTACCAGAATTGTTCCTGTTTTGAAGTCGGGCGATTTTTCAGGCATAAGTAATTATAGACCCATTGCTATCTTATGCAACTTTGCAAAGGTTCTGAAACAGCTATATATACTAAAATCTATCCACTGATCAGACCCTCAATTTCTACACATTAACATGGTTTTATGGAAAAGAGGTCTACTATTTCTAACATAACTGTCTTTGCACAGAGTGTCACTAATGCTTTGGATGCTGGACTTTAAGTTGACGCTGTGTATACAGACTTTGCCAAGGCGTTTGACAGAGTAAATCATGTTACTTTGCTAATTAAGTTGAAATACTTTGGGTTTAGTGAACCTTTAAGTGCTCTTTGGCCTCTTATCTGTGCAATTGACGTCAACGTGTATTTTGTAATGGATACACTCCTTTGCTTTATATAGCCACTTCTGCAGTTCCGCATGGCTCAAACCTGGGACCACTTCTTTTCACCATCTTCATTAATGATCTGGTTGACAAGATAGCATCCGATAAGCTTCTTTTTGCAGATGACATGAAGTTGTATCATACGATCACCAATTCTAGCGATTGTGTTCTATTGCAAATGGACTTGGACAATATACAACAATGGTGTACAATTAACAGCTTATCTTTGAACCCTAGTAAATGCAAAGTACTCACTTATACCAAAAGACTCACTCCCACTAACTATATATATATGCTTGGGGATGTGACTGTATCTAGAGTTGAGACCTTTAGGGATTTGGGAGTAACATTTGATGCAGAGCTAAATTTCAATATTCATGTTAACAACGTGGTAAAGCAGGCTAGGCAGACTTTAGGATTCGTGATTCGGAACAGTCGATCCTTTACAAATATTACAGTATACGCTATACTTTACGTTGATGAGGACGAAGTTGGAATATGCTGGATTGATCTGGTATCCCCATTATAGAACTCAAAAATATATCTTGGAGCTTGTGCAGCGGAGATTTGTCAAATTCCTATGGTACAAAGTAGATGGTGTGTACCCTTCGAGGGGCTGTAATCACTGAATACTGCTTTCCCGTTTTCTAGTACCATTCCTCTCCTTCAGACGCTTCTTCTTCACCCTCAATTTCTTTTACAAACTTCTTCACAATGAACTCGACTGTTCGGATATTCTATCTTTATTTAGCTTTCTGGTGCCACAATTCTTCACTCGTCCCTCTTCAACTTTCTATCTTCCCTTTCCCAGAACCAATTTAATGATAAAATCACCTATCTATGTGATGTCCTGCAATTACAATCAGATATCTTCTTATGCATATATTCATTTCAAATCGGTAGCTATATTTAGGCATATCATAAACGAACACTGCAATAGATATGCTTTATAAATATCTTCTACATATATGTTGTTTGATTACCATGTAATATCTATATTTGGGTCTTCTATTTTTATTTAATTTTGCATTTGCTGGTGTATAGCGTATGATTAAATTTAGCTCTTATTCAAACGTGTTGTCCTGTAATTGGAATGTAATGTTCTGTCGGGCAAATAAATAAATAAATAAATAATCGTAACACATGGAGCTTATTTTCTTATTTTGCAGAAAAATTTGGAAGATAATGACTACCCTATTTCACTAAATCGTGTGTCTGAATTGTAGGGCCACTCAATAGAAGCTTCTTATATTTTGGAATTGTATTATTTTTCTTGCTTTGTGGTTAGGCTGCATATTTGTTCAGTAGTTAGGTTTTTATATGAATATCCCATTGAATACCTCTATGTTGTCTGTATTTTCATAACGAATGTTCCATTTTCTGACGGCACATACTGAGCATTTTAAATTTTTCATTTTACCTTCGCGTTAGGGTTCTGAATACTATTGAAAATATAAGGTAGTTCATATTCAATTTACTTGAAATTTAAACCAGAACCGCAGAAACTTATACAGAAAATATAGTAATTTAACAATACCATTATAAAGCGCTGGAACAGTCGAAGTCTGTAACATAAGTCTCTTCTCAACATTTAGATATCTATAAGAAACCTACCATCAGATATTATAGACGAGTTGATTTACCAATGGACATAAACGTAAACCTGCACGCCATTTCTAAGTACTAAAAGCGACTACCGTGGCCGTTGCACAATACAACGTATATTCTGATTTAGCGTTCACATATAACGTAATCGCGTCTTCAATTCATATTTATAGTAATTATAAAACATTCACCGTGTATACGTCCTAGCGATCCCGTGCACAACGGATGACCCCTTGTTCTTCTATTATAACTTTTGATTTATTGAAATCATTCACGTATGGTATACACATTAAACTACCCAAGATATATAGCATAAAATTCTATCGGCTTTGTGAAAGTACTGCATAAATTGCTGAAAGAATTCCGAGAACCGTGAAAAGAATTTGCTATGTTGTACTTTAATGTAATTACATCACCATAGAGATGACAGCCTTATTTCAAAGACTCCAATAATTCACTTTAAGGCTGATGCAAATTCATATTGTTATCAAAACCGTTTGAGATGAGTTCTATTCACAGAGACCAAGTTGGGTGCTGCGCAAAGTTTCATAATAATTTAATAATAATTTACCTCGCTGGTGACAGAGATTTAGGCTATGCTAGCCCAATGGGAACGGCGTAGGTTTAAATTAGAGAATTTAGTAGCAAGGCGCCACTCCCCAATGATAAAACTCGATCACATCTTAGTGTCTGGAAGCAGAGAAAACGAAGTTTTCCAAATCGTCTACGTTTTGGATCTTTATCGTGTCGTGAAGCGAACAGCAACATTATTTGAAAGCTCTATTTAAAAATAACATAAAGGAAATAAAAATATGAATTGAGGCGAGAGAATGACCCTGAACTTTGTCATTTGAGGTGTATCGGTCAAGTTAAATTCAATCAAGCTGGCTTTTTCCTTAAGGTTTTCACACACTCGGTAACCTTTGGAATTCCAGCGACCTTACAACTACCTTACAGCTTTAGCAGAACGTAATTAAAACCAGAATATATCCAAGTGACAAGTACCTGTGACCTGTGGATTTTGTCGCAGTTGATATAAAAATGTCGAGAATTCAGCCGAACACAGTAAACTGAAAACTAAGTCGGTTTCTAGCTTCTCCGATAGTTCTCAGATGTTCTCAAAAATAAATCCTAGTCTTCTACTAGTCCTATAGTACCATTCTACTGGCACTCTATACCGATATATACTAGCTCCCTACAATAACGTGAAATAGAAAATGACGGCATCGATGCTAACCAAAACAAAGGAAAACTCACCTCCAATCTAGGGAAAAGCAAATGCTCAACGTGGACGATTAGTTCGAATAGCAAAATTGGGGTAGCGGGCCTTCCAGATTAAAACGAAAACGGAATAACTTATTCACGGAAAACGACCTGTTCAAGTGATTGCTACAGGCAGAATCGTCACACGTGTATCCAAGAAACGCAAGAGATATCAGAAACTTACGAAAGCGGAGCGCCATCTATGGTAAAAGTTGAAGCGAGAGAAGCCACCAGTAACAATACAGTACAATTTTCGCTGCAGTGGACCACAAAATCTGAGGCCGTATTTTGTAAGCATTCGCGGAAACATTCACTACAGGCTTGTCTCATCAATTTGCATCTCTAAATGTTTTAAAATACTAAAGGGAGAGAATTCAGTACAAATAATTTTAATAATAAAAATTAGACAACTGAATATCCTACTTAGTGCAAAATCGTTCTAAATATGTTTTAAGGGACATATTTGGTTTTCATTTCCAATATTCGTTTGATTTGTGCTCTTGCGTTTTTCTTCTCATCAAAGATGAAAGCTTCAATAAAAATCATCATTTAGACCTTGTGAATGGAATTCGAAAGTTGCTTAACACGTCCGAATAAAGCAATTTACAGGGAGTAGGAGAAAAATCTTGAGACTCCAGAGGGGTTGGCTGCAATCGAATATATTTTCCTAAAGAATGGAATTTTATCTGGATTATGAATACAGAAAAGGAAGACAGATAACTTGTTGGAACGACGATATAAACGTAGAGGTTCGTTGGAAGACGTATAGAGAAGTGTAGAGAATATGAGGCAACGACGAAAATAAAGTGTTCTATAGAGCATTGAAAAGTTTCCGGAAAAGCTTGATAATGGTTGCAAGGATGATAATTATGTATTATATCTAATGACACGTGCTTCGCTAGCAACAAGGACAGCGTCCCTAAATCGTACCTTAACGAATTAAACGTCATTTCCTAAATTCTATTCATACTTTCCGTAAACTTCGTCGAGCTGTTTCATACTTTCTATGTTGAATGATTATTCCGAGAAAGGTCAGTACGTCAACGCATATTTCTTAAATGACGTAAATTAGCACTAACTAAATCCATTAAAGTATCTTCGATGCAGAATACGCTTTCTTATTTTGTCTTGCTAGGGTGTTATTAGGTTATTACCCCTTTTAAAATTGTGTGGTACGGTAATCTGATGAATTTTTGTTGTCTCTGAAGGAATAAATTATATTGCCTATGTAAACAAGCGATAGTTGATTCCTTTAAGACGATGGTCCCCTCGGTCATTCAATGTTGATCTATTTATTAGGGTACAATATCATGGCAATATTAGAGCAGCTAGTAGTGCAACACTTATTTTCCATTTCTTTTGCATGAGCTTTTGGTTGACATGAAAAATTATCGGAGAAAACTATACGATGCAATATTCTAAGACTACATTATTTTTAATTTTTATTCCAATCACCAAGATACTTTAATACTGCCTGATATTCAAATAGATACAACTTTTTCTTATTAGTACTCAATGGAAACTGTTAGATAAAAATCTCATAATTACAGTAATTTTTTACTTTAACTTTGGTGTTAACTGCAGTGTATATTATATCAGCGATTTGTGTGAAAGGAAACCTGGTTTGGCTGAACTGCACCGTAACCAAACTATCACTCTCATCACAAATATTCATGTACACGAGTGCAGCAATCGCAATTTTAAATTAGCTTGGAGGCTAAATTAATAGAACGATCGATCTGATGCATTAATTTCTTTAATACGTAAAACTTGTTCGAGATAAATTTTAATTAAGCGTGCCTAGCACTTAATAGTAATGGCAACGTAAGTTATAGGTACATTGAAATGTGAAGTATTAATTCCAGCTTTCCAGCGATAGAAAGAAAATCATGATATACATATTTCATTAATACGTACTGTTAATATCTAACGGCGTGTCAAATAGCGCAGCAATTTATGAGAACAAGCCTATAAAGTCGTACGTTCTGCAAGGCGAACTTAGCGAGAAGTTGTTGGAGAATTATTGCAGTCATTGCAGATGAAGTTCAACATCTAATGCCATTTAATGGAACTCAATTGCTATTTTTTGTTAGGTAGCTGTTGTCTTGCAATATTAGGTAACTCACTATTATTATTAGCGATAAGGTGCTACATTCCATTGTGGATTATTGTTAGTAATTTGTAAAGATAAAACTTGGTATGAAATCTAAAAATGAGAATTTGGATTATGTTTCCATTACTAGTAGCATTCTTTTAAATCCAAAAGTTTTCGTTTTTTCTTTAATTTCTCTTATTCCTACAACATTTGTACGTGTGTATAATATTCTGAAAAAGAAAATATATGCGCTGAGGTAAGCTTTATGAGTCCCCAAAAAGATCTGACAACCAGCACAATGCAGACATTAATTTTGTCTCGTCAGCGCTTTATGTAACAATCAGATCCGGCCGTTCTACCGGTCATCTCCTCAAGTCCGAAACAGACCAAATAAACCGCCGGTGGAATGAAGCGACGTATGGGACAAGAAGAAAAAGTCACTGGATAATAAACTTTCTAAAATAAAAGGGACAATTGTGAAAACAAAATGAAATTTACGATAAGAATGACTGGACATTTATATTAAAATCTCGATCACGTTCACCCCGCTGGAGACTGATTGAGATTGCGAGACAAGCTCTGATCCACACTCTCCATCGGTAATGTACGGTCCTGATTCAGCGACCCGTTTTGCCACCAGCCGGGCTCGAAACTTGCACTCGTCTCATTAGTAATCTGCTCTCATGAATGTGTCATTACTCTAGCAATACATAAACAAATCCTTAAGTTTGATACCGCAGCAAAATTAGCAAACGTGCTATGTTGATTAGGATAATGTCTATGGGTGTTGATACAGAGATGAAGTAAAGTGTCACTGGAGTACTTTTTAAATGTATTACTAACCACTTTACTACTTCCCTACCGCGCTTCTTTATCAAATTTTCTTGCGGTAAATATTGTACTTGCAAGTGCACAAGTGAAGAAGTGCGATAATTGAAGTACATCCATACATATGTATGTATACATAAACGTAGGACAACATTGAACTTCTGCATTGTGTAGGTTGCGCTTTAGGCTATAACTATACAGCTGAAGTTCGACAAACGCGCGTCTTGTTCGCTGAAAAGACAGTCTATATAGGTGTACAGCGAACAAGGCACACGTTTGTCGAAGAAAGGCAATAGACCTGTACGAGTTTCATATACAATGCTAGTCAAAAGTCCCCTCCCCACTGGGATCTTTTGAACGGGTATACCTGTAATAATGGCATTTGGAGGGTGGAAATAAACGAATGTAGGCTTCCCAACTAGTGGTAACGGGTGCCGTAATAGTTATAGATGACGTTACAGGACCACTCTGACCAATAACTTCGACTATTTTTGACTAGCGCTGTATGTGACGGAGCAGCATACATATAGCAAGGCGTATAGGTTTATCGCCGTCTTTCGACAAACGCGTGTCTAGTTCGCTGTATATAGACTGTTCTTTTAGTGCGCAATAGACGCGCATTTGTCGAACCTTAATAATAACTAGAATAAAAGTAATAAAGCGAGTGCGATGATATTTGGTAGGGCGTTGTGAAATACTCTAGTGCGTATGTGTGGAAATATTCCTTGCGCAGCTCGTGATATTCGGCAGCGGAACGTACGTGAATGCCGGTGGCACGTCGTGTTTGCAAATTTCACGAAATGACGGAACGACTGCAGCAGCGCTACTGCATCAAATTTTGTCAGAAGCTTGGTGATATTCAAGCGGACAGCATTCGCAGTCTTTCCAATGGAAACAGACAGCATCTCCGAGGACAAGAAAGCATAGCAGCTTCGGACCAATGTGAAAGCAATGTTGACAGCTTTCCCCGACTATAGTGGAGTGGTCCATCACGAGTACGCTTTTTACGGACACACCATTAACAAGGAGTACTACCAGCAAGTACTCCGTCGTGTTCGTGATGTAGTTCGACACAAGGAACCGGGTCTGTGGGCAGCGGGAACTTGTCAGCTGCATAATGGCAACGCACCGGCACATTCCTCTCATCTGATTTTTTCTTGAACAAACACAACATCCCAGTTGTTGGTCAGCCTCCTGATTCAACCGACATGGCTCCCTGTGACTTTTCGCTGTCTGCCAAGTTGAAAATGCCGCTGAAAGAGAGGAGATTTGACACTTGGTAGGACATGATGCCGAATGTGACGGAGCAGCTGAACCGCATTCTGCGGCCTTCCATGCTTCCAACGGTGGCAGCAACACTGGGATAAGTGTGTATAGTCCCAAGGAGACTATTATCAAACAGTTCGATTTGTTCCGGCCAAAAGTAAGATACGGTTTTAACAGACCTCGTACATAAGATCTATAATAAACGGGAGGGGCTGTGCGGCCGTCTTTGTAGGATAAGTGTCATTGATTATTGTTTAACAATGAACATGCACACGGTATTGAACCTCTGCTGTTTATACTACGTATATCTAAGTGGATTTTGGCTTTCTTGAAGTAACTTCAATTTCAGAGATGTAATGCAGTTCTGCATATTGTTGCCGGATGAAGGTAATAAATCATTGTTGAAGCCTTGAACTAAATTAATATAGCTGTTGCCTTATAGCTGTTGCCTTACACCTGTATGGCACAATCTTAAAGCTGCTTGCATACTATTCGTAGTAAAACTTGTAAATACTAATATAGTAAAGAACAATATCCTTGTTGATCACGGCCTTGCACACAAAATAGTATGCAATGTTATAAACGAAAGCAACTAAATTGTAGGAGGCATCTCAGAAGAATGGAGGAACAGGATTAACTAGATAAGTATGACAGATGTGAAGGCAAGACAGAAGGAGATACACCACTGCACAAGACAAATTACAGTTATTAATTGCAGAAAAGTGGGAAAACAGCAGAAAGGACAAAAGAATTGACCTAAAATCGGGAAAAGTGGAACAACGTTTCACTCGAAAATATCGAAAAGTATACGGAGAAAACGATTGTATGTATATAGTTTACATATTCAATGTGCTGGAATTTATGGATCTACAGACGATAATTTCTTTTACAAGAGATCTTTCCAGGAGTTCATACAACATTAATTTCACACGTGTTCCACGTTCTACTCGATGGAACCAATTTTCTGGGATTTCAAAATTACCAAACCAGCCAGCACAGACCGGTTAAAACAGTAATATATCAATAAAATATGGTTTGTAGCGAAATTTATAGTTAGCGTGCTTTCGTCAGAAACATAACAAATGTGTTTCGATAAAATGGCTGTGAAGACGACAACGCATTGATGTACAAAAATGTTTTTGTTAACTCAATCGCTGCAGTCAATCCAGCAGCAAATAATTACGGGAACCGCAATACATGACAAACAACATGGAATACATAATTCGACCATCGTGCGCAATCAATTTTTAAGACACGAAATATCAAGCATCTCGAATTTCGTGTCCGTAACGTAGCGCGGTATCGCTCGCATTGAAAGAACATATTTAAAAATATGCTTTGTAATCGTCATCGGTTCAAGTAATTGTATATACATATGTATATATAAATAGAAGGAGGTAAGAAATAATTTTTTAACATGGATTGAATCGAAATATGTGAGAAATGAAGATGTCCGCTCTATTTTACTTCGTATCCCGGAAATTGTAAGAATAATCCAATGGGTTGGTGCTACATAAATTTACGTACACATTTATACGTAAAACATCATGAATACAGTCGTCTAAGGAATGGGGATCGACGAGATGCATTAAGATAAAGCAACAATTACCGTCGATCGAAGACAATAATTTTCCTCACGCTGTAACTGGTTATTAAGAACAACAGGTGCTGATATAAATCAAACTTATATGTATCAAACATCATTTCAGACGGTGATAATCATATGTAATTGTATTGCGAATAACGGAAGAATATACGAATTACAAAAGGAAACATAATGTGTCAGTACATTGCCTAAATCGCAGGGTTTTACGCTGTCACTTAAAAGTTAATTGAAAAGCACCAAGAAAGAATGAAAATGTGAAATTAATCATAAACATAAGTATTAAGTGTGAACGTATCGTACGAAACTATATTATTATATTTCCTATAATGTACATATGTATAGATATAGTATACACTACATTTTTCATTATCCCGACAATTGGTTTTCCGGATTCAGCGGTTATCCTGATCAAATATGTTTTGCATTATGCACGTTGTTATCTGAAGTGCTTGTGCTTCTATTATCCGGACTACTGTTTACCATTCTAAGTTTAGTTCGCCTACTTGTTGTACGTAAGTGTTTGAGGGATTTTCCTGTAACTGTCTACCTCTCCCTGCGTATTATTTACATCTTGCATACATATTTAGTGTTTAGTTCAGTTTTGGAATTGCGGAAGAAACGTTATTATCCTTCCTATACTCACGTCAAAATGAAAGACGT
Source organism: Chrysina gloriosa (assembly GCA_038088585.1). Lineage (NCBI taxonomy): Eukaryota > Metazoa > Arthropoda > Insecta > Coleoptera > Scarabaeidae > Chrysina > Chrysina gloriosa. Next base: position 21,712,065 of record CM076090.1, read on the forward strand.
ATACTATATTATATAAATCGGTCTCACAGACCGTATGCATGAGTATAGGAAGGTTATAGAAGGACTGGAAAAATATCGTGAAATCTATTCTGCCAATATTAGCTACAATGACACCCCGTCGTAAAAGTGAACTTAAAGAAGAACGAAATGAAAATTATAAGGTAAAGTTGATTAATATTTAGCTTACTGTACAATTCTAAGCAATTCGTGCGATGTTTGTAGTTTTATTCAGAACACATTTTCTGGACCTGGTAAGAGGAGAACGTTAGGAAAGGCATAACACCCGGATATGGAAACAGGACTGTATTCATGGTTTGTAAAGCAAAGAGGTAAACACGTAATCTCTTCCGAGATTATGGCTGAAAAAGCTAAGCTGCTATACATAAAACATTACCGCAATAACAAATTCATAGCAAGCAGGGGATGAGTTTCAAATTTTCAGAAAAGACTGGAATTAGGTTTCTTAAGGTTAGTGGCGAAAAGCTTTCTAGTAACAAACAAGCTGTGGAACTCTTTGCTAATAAACTTGCAAGTTAAATAAACAACCTTGGGCTCTTACCATCGCAAGTGTATAATGTAGGCGAATCAGCTTTATTTTGGAAATTACTGTTCGATAAAACATTAGCATACTCCAAGGAGAAAAGGGTACCTGATAGGAAGACAAGCAAGGAAAGAATAACATTTCTGGCCTGCACAAATGCCGACGGAAGTCATAAAGCCCAATTATTAGCTATTGGAAAATAAAAAACTCCTCGTTCATTCAAAAGACGCCACTCCCAGTTGAATATGCAGCAAATGAGGATACATGGATGACATCGGCATTGTTTTCTCAATGGTTTCATGAGTCATTTACCAAACAGGTAAAAGCAGTTTCTAGGAACGATAACTTTAATAACTAACCACCTAAATCGTTATTAATAATAGACAATGCTTCATTACACCAGAAGGAGGAAGACCTACAAGGTGGTGATGGTAATATTTCTACTGTTCACTTACCACCAAATTGCACTTCATTAATTCAGTCAATGGACCAGAATGCAATTCGGTTAACCAAACTACGATATCGTACAGATCTCTTAAAACACTTGCTAACATCTGAACGAAAGCAACTAAATTGTAGGAGGCATCTCAGAAGAAAGGAGGAACAGGATTAACTAGATAAGTATGACAGATGTGAAGGCAAGACAGAAGGAGATACACCACTGCACAAGACAAATTACAGTTATTAATTGCAGAAAAGTGGGAAAACAGCAGAAAGGACAAAAGAATTGACCTAAAATCGGGAAAAGTGGAACAACGTTTCACTCGAAAATATCGAAAAGTATACGGAGAAAACGATTGTATGTATATAGTTTACATATTCAATGTGCTGGAATTTATGGATCTACAGACGATAATTTCTTTTACAAGAGATCTTTCCAGGAGTTCATACAACATTAATTTCACACGTGTTCCACGTTCTACTCGATGGAACCAATTTTCTGGGATTTCAAAATTACCAAACCAGCCAGCACAGACCGGTTAAAACAGTAATATATCAATAAAATATGGTTTGTAGCGAAATTTATAGTTAGCGTGCCTTCGTCAGAAACATAACAAATGTGTTTCGATAAAATGGCTGTGAAGACGACAACGCATTGATGTACAAAAATGTTTTTGTTAACTCAATCGCTGCAGTCAATCCAGCAGCAAATAATTACGGGAACCGCAATACATGACAAACAACATGGAATACATAATTCGACCATCGTGCGCAATCAATTTTTAAGACACGAAATATCAAGCATCTCGAATTTCGTGTCCGTAACGTAGCGCGGTATCGCTCGCATTGAAAGAACATATTTAAAAATATGCTTTGTAATCGTCATCGGTTCAAGTAATTGTATATACATATGTATATATAAATAGAAGGAGGTAAGAAATAATTTTTTAACATGGATTGAATCGAAATATGTGAGAAATGAAGATGTCCGCTCTATTTTACTTCGTATCCCGGAAATTGTAAGAATAATCCAATGGGTTGGTGCTACATAAATTTACGTACACATTTATACGTAAAACATCATGAATACAGTCGTCTAAGGAATGAGGATCGACGAGATGCATTAAGATAAAGCAACAATTACCGTCGATCGAAGACAATAATTTTCCTCACGCTGTAACTGGTTATTAAGAACAACAGGTGCTGATATAAATCAAACTTATATGTATCAAACATCATTTCAGACGGTGATAATCATATGTAATTGTATTGCGAATAACGGAAGAATATACGAATTACAAAAGGAAACATAATGTGTCAGTACATTACCTAAATCGCAGGGATTTTACGCTGTCACTTAAAAGTTAATTGAAAAGCACCAAGAAAGAATGAAAATGTGAAATTAATCATAAACATAAGTATTAAGTGTGAACGTATCGTACGAAACTATATTATTATATTTCCTATAATGTACATATGTATAGATATAGTATACACTACATTTTTCATTATCCCGACAATTGGTTTTCTGGATTCAGCGGTTATCCTGATCAAATATGTTTTGCATTATGCACGTTGTTATCTGAAGTGCTTGTGCTTCTATTATCCGGATTACTGTTTACCATTCTAAGTTTAGTTCGCCTACTTGTTGTACGTAAGTGTTTGAGGGATTTTCCTGTAACTGTCTACCTCTCCCTGCGTATTATTTACATCTTGCATACATATTTAGTGTTTAGTTCAGTTTTGGAATTGCGGAAGAAACGTTATTATCCTTCCTATACTCACGTCAAAATGAAAGACGTATACTATATTATATAAATCGGTCTCACAGACCGTATGCATGAGTATAGGAAGGTTATAGAAGGCCTGCAAAGATATCGTGAAATCTATTCTGCCAATATTAGCTACAATGACACCCCGTCGTAAAAGGGGCAAAAAATGGAAATATTACAAAAACTTACAAAAGGCGTAAGTAGCAAAGTGTTGTATGGCGCCGGAACATCAACAATCTCCGACTTAAAGAAGAACGAAATGAAAATTATAAGGTAAAGTTGATTAATATTTAGCTTATTGTACAATTCTAAGCAATTCGTGCGATGTTTGCAATTTTATTCAGAACACATTTTCTGGACCTGGTAAGAGGAGACCGTTACGAAAGGCATAACACCCGGATATGGAAACAGGACTGTATTCATGGTTTGTAAACCAAAGAGGTGAACACGTAATCTCTTCCGAGATTATGGCTGAAAAAGCTAAGCTGCTATACATAAAACATTACCGCAATAACAAATTCATAGCAAGCAGGGGATGAGTTTCAAATTTTCAGAATAGACTGGAATTAGGTTTCTTAAGGTTAGTGGCGAAAAGCTTTCTAGTAACAAACAAGCTGTGGAACTCTTTGCTAATAAACTTGCAAGTTAAATAAACAACCTTGGGCTCTTACCATCGCAAGTGTATAATGTCGGCGAATCAGCTTTATTTTGGAAATTACTGTTCGATAAAACATTAGCATACTCCAAGGAGAAAAGGGTACCTGATAGGAAGACAAGCAAGGAAAGAATAACATTTCTGGCCTGCACAAATGCCGACGGAAGTCATAAAGTCCAATTATTAGCTATTGGAATATAAAAAACTCCTCGTTCATTCAAAAAGACGCCACTCCCAGTTGAATATGCAGCAAATGAGGATACATGGATGACATCGGCATTGTTTTCTCAATGGTTTCATGAGTCATTTACCAAACAGGTAAAAGCAGTTTCTAGGAACGATAACTTTAATAACTAACCACCTAAATCGTTATTAATAATAGACAATGCTTCATTACACCAGAAGGAGGAAGACCTACAAGGTGGTGATGGTAATATTTCTACTGTTCACTTACCACCAAATTGCACTTCATTAATTCAGTCAATGGACCAGAATGCAATTCGGTTAACCAAACTACGATATCGTACAGATCTCTTAAAACACTTGCTAACATCTGAAGGAGAACACGTATCAAAATGCGTAAAAACCTTCACACTAAAGCACGTATTATTTCTTTTACATAATTCTCGTGAGAACGTGTTCATAAAATACACAACGCAGACTCCATAACTTAGAAGAATTGCAAGCAGCAATTCAGCATGAAACCAATAATATTAATATAAAGCAGTTGCAATATCTTTTGAAAATTTTAAGTGAGAAATAAATATTTACCTAAAAAATAATGGAGACCATTTCCAGCACATTCCGTAAGTTTAAATGAATAAAGTTATAAAAATAAAATATTGTAGATTTATACCAGAGAAACTTTCTGATAATATTTTGTGTAAGTACAAAAGATTTCAAAGCAATAATAAATGTTAGTGATTTTAATGCTTGATACTACAAATTTGTAATAATGTTGGCATACTCAAAATAGGTCACGCGGATTCTATTCCTAAATGAAGACCCAGAATGTTTACTAGGTGGTCCATCTATATTGATGGATATGTTATATGGTTAGTTCATTTATCCTTTGTGTTCTGCACATGCACGTAATCGATTATATGCATTAATTGATCGAACTTCTTGCAGATATGGATATTATGGATTGCAGATGTATACATACATACATGCTTCTTTTAAATATTTTTCTGTACCTTTACTGTTCATACTATTTATATAATAGAGCCAACACAGTATAAGAAGCGAATATAAAACAATCGCATAAATGATGACTAGCGCAATACAATAATGCCAAAAGACATAAAATTTGACTACCAGGAACTTTTGTAGATGCTGATAGAGAGTGTCTACAGATCGATCGTAAGTTCAGAGATCCGACAGCGTACGTTCAACGGGAAACAGCGGCACCACGAACACCGCCCGTTGAGTATCGGACATTGAACACGGGGCTGAAGTACGCTGATTCCATCGCAGCACACTCCACGCACATACACAGATATAACAAAACACGGTTACACACCGTGTCCCTTTACGATTATTATTCGAATCGATAGCTGTTGTATATATACCGACCGTACTATAAAATTTTTATTATCCAAATGCATATGTATAAATACACAGCTAGACTACAGAGTCAAAGAATGTAGACAGATACGTATAGAAATATATGTACAAAACAATATTGTTATTGGATTACTTGTAATTAGTCACTGGCATTAATAAATAAATTATGTATTGGTAATTACAGGCAGTTTTTCCATTTTTACGTGTCCGCTTGAAAGGAATGGGAAGAACATTATCCAGAAGATATCTCCAAACCAAGTGAACTTGGCAACAAACAGTCCTTATTAGTTTCCATGAATTGAGATAGGTAATATTGCAGTTTAAATGTTTGTAAGGATGCCAAAGTCTTTCCAATGTCGCGCAAGTAAATCCGCGAAGATCCTGTTGACTACTGTAACGCTTATGCAAGCTTTTAATCAAAAAAGTTATTCCCAATTTATTAGTCGATAACGAAATTGCAAAGGTTGCAACTGCAATAAATAATGTAGGGATAATTTACAGTTGGAAAATATAGACCCCATCCGAAGGTATGAATTCTTTTAAGAAAAGCCTCAATGATCTGCTGCTTTGTTATCTAATGAAGAATCTCGTAAACGCATTCCAATCACTGGTGATGTTAATCAATTTCGGTATAAATATTGCAGCAATATTCAGAGTGCCAAACAGCCATCAGCTAGGTTGGGTCGAGAGGGGATGTAGGTCGATGCGAATCTAGTGGAGAGTTTAGTCATTTAATAGCCGTGGAAGTGAACGGTCGTTCGATAATTATCGGTTTATCGATGTGCGTCTTTTAAACCATATATTGTCGTAGGCGGGGTTTACCTTTAGCATCACATATGAATAAATATGTTAACCGATTCCCTGGGTTGGAATATACGAGTACTATCATTCAGTACAAAATTTGCAATACACGGTTGATAGGTCGTAATACATTTCATTGTAGAAATCAAATGTAACCGTTAAGTACCTACTGAATTTAAACAACAATATTCCGTACTGGGAACTTCTGCATGACTTTATATTTATGCTAAATGTGTGCAATATCCCATAACATCTAGTAGACAATGAACACTTTTTTCTGTTTTGGAATACATATGTTTCTTCATGGAAACTACCAATCGGTAGACAATTGCGATACAATTTTCCACATTTGCAGGGTACAGTACAGTACAACTACAGTAAACGAGTTTAAAAATATGATAAGTTGTGTAAATGTATATGAAACAACTGATGCACAGAAACACAGCGTGATTCATTTTGTAGGGCGTTCTTTAAAACGTAGTAACCCAGCAGCTTCGTTGTTTTATTAACCACTAAAAAGATTAAAGAAAGTGATCCTGATGATGTTGTATTACTGGAGCTAAATCGCAATGTTAGTTACTAGTGCAGTTGCAACAATGCTGAAAGTTGATAGGATGTTCACAATATGCCACTCTCTTTTACATAGCATGTGTCAGACAGGCGTATCATACCATTGCAGAAACCATTGGTGGTTGTGTGTCCGAAACTTCCACTACCACCTTAGCCTGTAATAATTCCATGGGAAACATGGATCCAGGCAGTATTTTAGTATTATAAATAGTTAGCAAGTGTGGAGGATGTGATTTTAAAATTTAAACCAAATAAATCTGTAGTAGTTCGAGAGAGTTAGCAACTTTTTCCAATTCGGATGTTCTATTACTAACAGATGACCATATCAATAAGCATAACCAGCTTAATGACACCTACCAAGAGGCATTTGACTCCGAAAACGATACACCTCTTAGTGGTCTTTGGCATCAAATGCGCTCATCTTCATCTAGACTGCTATAGCAGGATTGTCCTGATGTAGCTTCTGGCAAAACAAAGGAGAATCAGGTACCGACACCAACTTTCTCTGGCAAAGATGGAACAAGGTGGCATGAACTACCTTCGAGGCAAAATGTTCGTACTTGGGTCAAAAATATAATTACAGGGGCACTAAAAAGTTCGGCCGGAAACATAGTCTACTAAATCAGAAAAAGAGGAGCACTCTTCACTAGTGAAATGTTAGTCAAAATACTGGCATATACAAATTCACGGATCAGAGGAAAAATAATATCCTCTCTAGACCATACTGAATGAAATACATGTGAAATATATATGAAATGATATGGTCTGAGTGAAATGCTGCTGTATTTTGGGCTTCTGTATATAGCTGGAGTGCAGCGATCAGAAAGGCACCACTTGTGTTAGTCGGACGGTATTGGTATGGATTTCTCGCTTGACTAGGTCACAACGACGCTTTCATTTTATTCAAAGTTATCTCTGTTTCGACGACTTGAGTACTTGCAATGAAAGAAACTTGCTACACCACTTAGTTCCGATCCGTAAACTTACGTACAGCCCAGGATAGAACCTAACCATTGACGAAATGTTTGTAGTGTTTTGAGAACGTTGCAAATTCAGACATTGTATACAATCGCAGCCTGCCAAATATGAATTACGCCGGTAAAGAGTCTGAGCGTATTCTGAAAGCAATCAGCCATTTGATGTCGTCGATCGTATTGTACAGTCCATATCGGAAAGTAACCGCAACATTACATTCGAAAATTGGTTGATCGGTCGCATGCTAGTGGTTCACCTACTCAAAGGGCACAGGGTCACCTTTGCTGATGTCACGAAAGAAGAAGTTGTTTCATTTATGTCTAGTCTATATCACAATAAATAAATTGATAAGTCCTCAGAAAAGAAAAACCTGAACTAAATAGATAATGTGACGAAGGGTATTGTACATGTTGCTGATGAACTCTCTTTAAAACATACAAAGGCTGTAACAAGTTTATTTGTTCTGAGTACATAATTTCTTTTTATAGCGAATATGTTTTACGTGACCTCTCTACCACAATCAGGTCAATCAAATAATACATTGGGAGTTAGTAGGTATATTTTCAGAACGCTAAAATAACGTTCGGATATAACCTTCGTTACTGAAAATATAACTACATGCATATATATATATATGTATATCTATATATATAAACGTTTGTTTTACATTAATAAGCTAAAAATATAAAAGCCTCGAAAACCGCGCTAAAGTACTTTATCATCTGGCTTCGAACCTCTTGTTGTTTTCAGTAATCATAATATCCATAAAATTTCCGGGTGACATAAATTTTATAGTCTACTTCAGACTAATTTCTAGTACTTCATTACTTACAAAAATAGGCGTAGCCTCACTCCATTATTGATTTCCCGAAGTAGTTGAAGAACTAATTTGGTTAAGAATCTACTCCTGCTCGCCTGGTAGAAAATATGCTCCAATAGCCTTAATTTCCTACACCAACCAATACATTGCGCTGATTATAAGATTTAGCAAAGAAAAAGAAATAAATAAAGGAAAGATCTTATGTTTGGTTAATAACGAGTTGACAGAAGGAGTCGTTTTTGTTAATTGTTTTCTTACTGTTTTCGTAAATAAATAATAAAGTTCTAAATATAGTTTGAAAATGTTTCATTTTATTAAATTATAGCTGTTATAGCTCACTGATAAACATTCCTTAACATTTATTATTAATACAAAATAAGCCTATGTTGACTTATAAATTATAGGTAAATTACTACTTGATCCAATATTTACAAAATTAATTGAATTGAAGCAGAGTATCTTCCCTCCGTGAACTCTGAATTCAAGTGAATTAACTATCGGTTTTGGTCCACGGTCCAAATAAAATTTATTTTAGGATGAAAGTAAACATTTTTGTAATGATGAATTTAGATTTCACCTATGTGTTCAGTTTTTGATTTTGAAATATTTAAATTTAATTGTGAAGATTTTGCAAATATTTTTATTCACAAATCTTTATAATATAACCCATATTCTATAAATAACATTATGCACATACACGGGCAGCTCAAATAGTGTGTTATATTTTGTGATTTTTACATGTTCCTCTTTCTTGTAGAGATATTAGCTTTTAAAATAACCCAAATTTTTATAACGTAATGGTTGATACCACAGCCACATATAATTGTTATCCTACATTTCAATCAGACTGTAGCTATGAATCATAGTTAGTTATAATTGCAATTAAAACAATGAAAACATGAACATTCAATAAAATACTAAACTAACTAGAAAAGATTCCAGAAGATATTTCGTGGCAAAAAGAGAAACAATAAGAAATTGACTACTTTACTTGAGGGTCCCACTTTCTACTGCTTTGCAGTCATCATGTGAGACCAGTTATTCACCCGTTGCGTGACCACATAACTTGCTTGAAAATGCCGTTAGTTCTTGTAGATCCCCTGTCTTAAAACCTAGCCAATTTCAACCACATCTTGCTGTTAACATGCCTATTTGTAAATTGCCTTCATCGCGCTTTGGGTGGACTATGTGCCTCAGTACACATATATGTACATAGGTACGAATCCGCCTTGAAAGTCGGCACCAGGAATCGTGTTAATGCAAGTCGAATAGGTTTTAAAATAATTTATAACCATCCGTGCTTATTTGGTAAATATAAGCTAGATTCCGGGAACTATTTTACAATGTAATGAATATTTGGAGTCTACGAAAAATGTACCTAATTGTAAAATTTATGTTCTATGTTTACTTTATACACTATTCTTATATCATGTGACGATCGTGTTCCGCATTTCATGTCACCTCAAATCTGATTATGTACACGGCAAAGCTTTAATATATTACCCTGAAGTAAACTATTTCTTTAATAAATTAAAATTAGTAATCTATATGCGATGATTTATAATCGAATAACGAACAAGCACAATTAGTTACAAGATATAAGTAGGCATTAGATTAGTAGTGTTTAGATCAAACTTCACTTAATAGAAGGGTAATCCTCTTACAAGATTCTTTCGAAGCTTTATAAATCGTTAGGTCATTTCCCAAAGCTTCATATTTCATATGGAAGGAGGAGCCGAATGAGACTCTGAGGGGTGGGATTTATCCATTTTTATGTCTACATGCCTACAAGCATTAGATATTTTTCGATTCTTTATTTCGTCTATATGCATTGTATTTTTAACAGCGCCTTCGTTCTTTGAATATTTTATATTAAGGTAAAGATTGGGCAGAATAATGTGATCGAGAAAAAACTTAAGATGCCGTCACAGAACCGGTGTATGTGCAATTGTAAGTGCACCTATGTTTTTGAATGCATTAACTACAATTCTAACATTTCCACTACTAGTAGTTAAACAATAAAACGAATATGGTTTTTGACCAAACCAAACTATTCAATAATTAATTTAATTGCTATTATTAACTCGGAATACATTCCCTTTTGTTTTCTTCCTTATTTGATTAATCAAAGTAATCGTATATCTTAAGAAATATAGAACTCTATTATTATGTAGTCCTCAACTCTCAAAAGAGAATTAGGATTTTATGATCTTACATAAATGTCATGTGTTTTTATTTAAAATCTGATCACTTGAGTTAAGCGGTTGCCGTTTTCTGTCCTTCAATACCAAAGTACACGTACTGGCGATTTTGTTGTATCCTGTAAACACTGCACTCGAATTAACACTTATGATACCGTCAAATTGTACACCTTGTTTCTTCCATTAGGAGTACCCGGGTACTCAAGCCCAGTAGCTGATCGGGTGGGTTATTTCCGAAGTAGAGTGCAGTGGATTAGTGAGTGCTTGCTTCAACAAACTCAGCGAAGTACGGTATCAAACCTTTTTGGTTGGTTGATTCAGAAACCGGTTACCCATTACAAGGAATAATTTACACGAGTCATAAATTTTTTTTTTTTTAAAAGTTCAATTCCAATAATGAAAGTGTTTGTATTTACAGGTAAAGAAAAAGAGAAGCACGCCAAATTACATACAGAAAGTAGTAATGAATCTATGTTAGTTTTACAAAGGGTCTGGAAGAAGTATCACTACCGAAAATTTCTTTACCCCACTCCCCTCGGCAAAGTGCCTCACACAACAGGGGCCCACTTGAGTAGGGACATTGAGGATAAACAGGGCTATATCCCAAAAGAGTTGCTACCATCGAAGGACAGGGTAGTAACATCAACTCTCTTTGCTTTTGGTGATGAAGTAACTTTATGTTCCTACGTACCTAAGAAAAATAAAGCAGTGGTGTTGCTTTCTAGTACGCACAAATCTGCAGAAATAGATGACACGGCTATATCCAAGAAACCTGAAATAATATTGTATTATAATTCTACTAAAGCCGGAGTTGATCAAATGTATCAAATCGTAACACAATACACTACTAACAATAAGAGACGAAAAGATTATTAGCCACTGGCGTCTTTCTACAACAATTTGGATATTGCTTGCTTGGGAGCGCACATAATTTATTTTGGGGACAATTCACAAATTGCCTGTAAAACTGATTGCTGTAGATTGTTTCTAAAAAATCTAGAAAGAGGTCTCTGCTTACTATCCATAATAAAAAGAAGCAAGAAACCGCTAATTACGCGGTTTGATTTTGTGAGAACTGCCATGGAAAACATTCTTAGCGTGAAAGTAGCCACCGTATATAACCCACCAGAAACCACTGTCCAAAAACGTGACAAGACTGTGCATCTGATCTTCATTGGTTATTGCATCATGTGTAACACCGCGGATGAAAAGAAGAAAAGAAAAACGCGCAAGAGGTGCTGTAAATTCAAGAATTCAGTGTGTGTTGAGCACACCAATTCAAGTCCTGCTGTATGCAGAAAATGTGTGGAATGAAAATACAACAGTTTATCCCAAAATCATGCCTCATCATCTACTTTTCAATTTTTGCTTAGTTTTGAATAGTCAGACTTATACTATACAAGCAGATACTATCCAATTACGTATTTTTATTACATAAATAATTTTGTATTGATATAAACCTGAAGAGTACCGAGGTACTCCATACGGGAGATACAAGACAATTTATAAAATTATAAAAATCAAGTGTTTGTTCCCGCTGTTTTGACTAAAAGTATATTTTGTGTTAGATTTCAGGAAAACTCAAACTAAATGGTTGAATAGAAAAATAATTATACGACTACAAAGACGGGTACTCCGTTTGGTATCATAAGGGTTAATAGAGCCAGCGCTGAAGGTAGATTTGTGTGCAGCGTGGAGTCAAATCGGCAGAGTTTCAACGTTGAGCGCTTAACTACTAATTGAAAGGGTAATTAAATTGTCTGCTGTTTATAGTGTTCAACAAATACATAGAAAATTTAAAATTTTATAATTTCAATAAAAATTCACTTGCTTTCAAAGAAAGTTGTGTGTGTGTGTGTGTGTGTGTGTGTGTGTGTGTGTGTGTGTGTGTGTGTGTGTGTGTGTGTGTGTGTGTGTGTGTGTGTGTGTGTGTGTGTGTGTGTGTTGGAAAACTTCTTGAAAAAACACGCATTGATTATATTGAATCCCTCTTGCCTATAAGTGAAAAACTTAAAATAGTAACTCATCACCGAAAGTTGAATTACAACGTAATTTCTTGCATGTATGTAGTGTAATTTGATTCTATTTTAGGACAACTAAAGCTTATTATATGTATATATCACTGGTGTTGGTGATTTTCTCAACATTGAAATATGCCTCCATTTTGATAACTGGTAGTGATAAAAACAGCGGTAGAATGCTTCCTAGCAAATATACTTAAACTTAATGTACATAAAACAGGAACTGATTCTTACGACCACAGTAGAGCGTCGATTATGCGAACTAATGTTGTCAGATGTAGATAATAAAAAATTCGCATAATCAAAATTCACTAAAAATGGAAGAAAGAAACGAAAATGTAAAACAATCAACCACGTTTTTAAAAAATAAAAATGAATGACGCAAAAAAGTTCTATGCCGAAGATGAATTTGGCACAAAAAGAATTGTAATACTGCTTTTGAGGTACAATAACTGGGTCTGACCAGATTCTTCTTGCCGTTGGAACCATCGGAATGCCAAATCCAGTGCCGAAAAGGCCTCAACATAAAATGATCCTGTCATCTAGTCATCTACATCCGAATCGTCATTTGTATCACCATTCTTTGTGTGATCGTTGTCATATACTAATTCGCGAATAACTTCGCCGTCCACGCTTTTTTGGCGTGTATATTAGCGGAACATTTCCCGTTTTATAACAACGTGGGTTTTTTGATTTGCCTACTAAAAGCAGTGAAACTCTGTGTAGGCCAGTTGTATTAGCACACACCATGGCTGTGATACGCTCCTTGCTGATATTGTAGCTTTGGGGCTGCGGATTCTCTTCGAGATATCAACGACTTAGATGGTAATGCTTTCCAATAGAGACCTACTTCGTCTGCAGAGTAGACAAAAGCCATGTCATATTCATTCTGTATATATTTCTAAATTCTCGGAAATTGCTGTTGGGGCCTAACCACTTAATTTTTCACCATGAATCTCAATGTGCGTAATCGCAGGTCGTAATTTGAAATTCGTCAGCTATACTTACGAGGAATGACCACCAAGCTACATGTTTAGTTGCACCGCTGTTCACATTAAATGGGTCCTAACATTGTCTGCCCAGAAGCCCGTTTTTGCAAAAACCAAGTGAATGTATCATCTTCCAACAATTCGGATTTAGATTTTTCATAGCTTTACGATATGAACTGCTCTCCTCGCTGTCAAGATTAAGTGCATACCTAGTGATTGCATAAGAACTACTTTTTTATTCCCGTTATCGTCTATTTACCAACTCCGAACTTGGTACATAGTTAGTGCCTGATCCGTTTCACTCGTTTTCAGCCGCATAATAAATTTCATTTCACCTTTTAATGAAACCACTAGTCGTTTTCTTCTTGTCGACATTTTGCAGGCTTTATGCACTTAAAATATGTGACCACAAATTCAATTACACATTTTACAATGAATGGTTTGAAACTGGGATCCTTGATTGGTAATCCACCGCATGAATGGAAAAGTATTTAGTGAAAAATCTAATGAACAAATCACACAGGCATAATTCTTAGTAAAAAAATATTGACACAGTTAGCAATCACCTTCCCAAGAATTAATTGAGCTCCTTATACGTGAATCGTCTCAGCACTTCACAAAACATATTTGTTTTGTTTTTCATGATTTCCGTAAATAAAGTTCCGAAAGCTGAGGCAAGCAAAGACTGAAGCTTCTTCCCGGAATACCACTCTCAAGAAGTACTCCGTAAAAGCATTGAGCATTAATGATGCTCGGCCAGATCCGACATTCCCTATGGTTTGATTTTTTTCATTAAGCTAGTTCGGATAATTGCACGTTCAGATAACTAAAGTTCCGATAATCGACGGTCTACTGTAATTGGAAGCTAGGTCGCGAAACCAATATCGCTAAATTCCTAGGGTTAACTTTAGATGAGAATAGTTCCATCATATTCGAAAATTGTCAAAAATAGTGGGAAACTGCGGTGAAAATAAATAAATAAATATGATTGCAATTTACTATGCTGCTGAGTGAGTAGATGTTACGGCCACTTGTACAGTCTTTTTGCTTGTTACAGTTTTCTGTTTTAATATTCATGATCTCTCGTTTTAACGTGCCGCATTCGTAATTTGGATTCTGTGATACAGCTTCGCCGTGCTGGGTGCGCACGTGGGATTGCTTCCGAGATGCCGTTTCTGGGCGGCGAGTCAAACAGTTGGTTTTCCGTACCTAAGTTTATTACCGTTTTGTTTTAAATCTCTTATCGAAGGTTATACGGATACCGACGCAGGGAAGTTAAGGGTACCGTTAGGATTATCGTTGAATTTTCGTCCCTAAGTTTTGCTGATGGAGCGAAACGTCCACGTTGCTTTTCCCTCAATTAGAGGTAAGTCTTTCCTTTTTTGGAATTTCAATGCCGTAACTTTCTTTCACGTTGTTAAAGGGAATGAGTAGGGAGTTAGTGTAACCTAGTAGAGAACTAGTGTAAACTAGTAGAGGTTGGTGATCTAATATAGGCTGGTATAACTCTCGTTGGAGCTGCAAGACTTCTTTTCCACACGGGCGATAAAACCCGCCATCTTAGGCCGCTACCGACCAAACCGTGCAAAGCCGATCACGTCATGGGAAGATCACGCTAAGTTCTATTTACGTTTATTTCGTTTTGGCAAACAATTCCCAAGAAACTCGAAATTAATCCCCCTTTTCGGGAAAGGAGGAGGAGGGGGAAATTCAGATTAATCATTAGTAGTATCACATTTAATTTTATTAGTATTTTAAGAGGGTAGATAGACTTCAGTACCGTTACGTGAATGTATTTTTTTATATAATTACGTTCAGTTAAATTGTAAGTGGCTGTAAGGCCTGTTGGAATTCCATTGGCTGCCAAACGTACCTATACAATGACTTAATTGATATATCATTTTGTTCTCTCTTCTTTTTAACTAATAATAATAATAGTAATAATAATACTATTTATTTGCCCAACAGGTCACCCTATTAACAGGGCAAAAGTTACATAAAGAATATAATGTGATCGTCTGAAAACATGTACAGAAAAAATATAAAGAGCACTAAGATATAAATGAATCCTCATATTTATTAGCCAGTTTACTCATAACAAAGATCGGCGACCGCTTAACGATGTTTGTCCTAGCGAAGGGTAATCTGAGGGTGTAGTCGGTCCTGGAGCTAATGCGAGGTACGTGATATGACAGACGCTGTAATAAAAATGGACAGTCCAACTTGCTGCTCATTAGGTTTAAAAGACATTTTTTGCAAATCGTATCTCTTCGAGATGCCAATGAGTCTATATCATGTCGTTCAAGCAAATTGGATTGCAAAGTGCCAACATCGGGATATATGCCATCCTGTTTGAAGGAAAGAAACTTCAAAAATTTTCTATGGATGCGCTCTAGGGGTAGATGGTCAGACATGTACAAGGGATACCACGCCAACGGAATGTATTCTAATTTGCTAAGGACGGATGCATAATATAGCACCTTGAGCAAGTCCGGATCCTCGAAATACCTTGATACTCGCATCAGAAAACTCATGGCCCTACTTGCATCTGAACACATCGATGAAATGTGGGACTTGAAAGTAAAGTTAGAATCAAATACAATCCCCAAGTCCCTGACTTCCGCTTTTCTCTCGATCACAATATTATTGATGGTGTAAGTGGTTGAAAAGGATGATGTAGAGCGGTAGAATGAAAGCACACAACATTTTCGTATGTTTAGGAGTAATTTAGACTGATTGCACCACTGGGGAATCTTATTTATGTTTGTCTGGAGAAGTCGAGCGTCATCCTCTGATGAAATTTCGGAAAAATTTTAACGTCATCAGCATAAGCCAGGATTGGACATGCCATGAATAATAGCAAGTCATTTATAAATATGTTAAACAAAAGAGGGCCTAGATTTGATCCCTGTGGGACTCCCGAGGTAAGGTTGAATTCCTCCGAAAAGAAATTGTAAAAGACATAACATTTCCTGTTCTCCGAATAGGAATTTGGTAGTCCCACCGCCGACGGAACAAAGCCAAATCCACTCAATTTATGCATGAGAATGACATGATCAATAGTGTCAAAAGCACGAGAAAGGTCTGTATAAATGACGTCAATCTGGCCGCGTCGATGTAGCAGTAGAACGCGCCGAAATAAAGCCATGCTGACAGGAGGACAGAAGAGGATGAATATCAAAGTACATGGACCTGTAAAGGTACTTCTGAAAGACCTTAGCAAAATACGATAAGATTGATATTGGCCGGTAGTTCGATAATAGAGCGGTATCCCCCATCTAACTATTCACAATCAACTGACATTAAAGTGCTGTTAGCCGTCAATTTTCGCCTTAGTTTATTTTAATTCAGTATAGGCGGCTCCGATAACTTCGTACCATATACTACGGAGGGTCTCTCCGACTCCAGGCAATTAAGGGCGATCCATTTACCCAGTGGCGGGGGAGAGGGGGAAGGTGGCGCCTTGTTAATTTTCTTTACGATCTTAACCTATGCCATTTACGCTGGGCTAACTCGACCTGGACCGCCTTCACCTTTACCAATGTCGTGGGTTATCCGCTCTGGAAGTGTATCGGTTCCGCACAGAGTCTTCCTTTGTAGTACTGTTCTAATCAAAGTTTGAAAGCAGTAACATACATATAGTGCTCTACCTTTCAATATCCCTTGAATTATGGTGTATCTGGTTTTAAGGCGGGAATTGCCCATCACCTAATTGCGATATTAGGCATTGCCCATAGGTTCAAATTTTTTGTGCACTAACGTACATATACACTTAGGCTTTCATAATCTAAATTCTAATTTTAGATATCGTATGGTAACAGATAATTACATTTCTTTTTCAAAACGCATCTTTCATAATGGGTTATCCGCCTAGACCACAGTGGATATGTTGTAATCGATTTGATTAACTGTTTGAATCAACTTAACTGAACCAAAAAGTACAAAAAGTAAACGAAGAAAATCAGAAAGGAAGCCGCAGGAAAATAACTTAAACCGAATTATGGCGGCACATTAATATGTGGATCATTCGCTCAGTTTGATATTCCGTAAAAATACACGAATGAAATAATTACCCCGTGCTGCGAAAACACCACTTAAAAAGTATTACCGTAACAGGACCGGCTTTTTACATGTTACGAACAGCGTGAATTCGACCTGCTCTCGCCATGTTTCTTATACCGTAAATCTTTGCTGTTGTAATTGCCGATTATAATGAAGTATCTACTTCTGTATTGAGCGCTAGCATACGCCGGTTTACTTCGAAAAGTCGGACCTAAATAGAGTTGTCATTACAAAACGATGAATGATTTTAGAAGCTTGACATATTGAAATGATTTACGCGATTGTATCGACATCTTAAAGGATCGCCTATAAATTAAGTAACTAACGATACTTGTCTGGTTCGCGCGAAAATGTTGTGGCTTTAAAGCAAGTTAATATCTCCAGAATCTATTACATCTACTCATACTGTAATAAATAATACACTAATACCATGATTTTGATATTTGGTAACTTGGTACACGCATCAGCCCAAGGTAAATTTATGTATGCCAATGTTAATGAAGTATTAATTAACAACATTGTAATTATTGATAATCCAATACAACATATACTACATACGGGCTTGTAGTATGTAGAAATGTACGTAAAGGAACGATGGCTGACATTTCCAGTGACATTTTCGCTGGATATAGAATGCAACCGATACATTGCAAGTAGCAGGTGGCATTGACCCGTTTTATCTTTAACGCGATCGCTCTATTATAATAACAAATTACGCGATAACAATGCGAACTATGTGTGACCTTGCACGTCGGACTGGCGTTCTACAAATACAGGTAATCACATTTCATAAATGAAGAACATGCCTGACCTGCAAATTATAGTGGAACAGCATCCTTGTAAAATTCGGGATGGAATACATCTAAAGACTCAACAGATTGATGCAATATATGCAGAACTTGCACCTAATGGTTTCTGGATCTTAGTTGGCATTCTTTTTGTTTAATATTTATAAAAATATATTTTTCTAATGCGTCATCGAAGTCCTTTTCAGAATCTACATTTCAGGTTGTTATTTTTCTCTAATAATAACACTGTTAAACACACATTTTGTGACATGGACATTTTTAGGTGTTTCTGATGTAGTTCGGTACCCTAAAAACCAATTTAAAGACAGAAGTGCCTATCACTTCCCGAATTTTTAGTAACAAGCATTTGTATCTATATAACTGTGCATCATATGTTGTACAGGTTTATTTAAATAAATAAATAAATAAATATTGTACCACTTTGTACACTGTATGAGCAGTTATGAATAGATCGTGTCAACTGACAACTCCTCACCACACAATTGTTTTAAATAAATAAAATTGGTGACACGTGCTTCGCTAGCTCGAGCCGAGCATTATCACAACCATCGAACCGAAAATAGGTAGTAGAACTTCGGTTTAGACGGTTGTGATAATGCTTGCCTCGAGCTAGCGAAACACGTGTCATCGATTTTATTTAAAACATATTGTGTGGCGAGGAGTTTACCTATGTGATATAGTGTCAGTAAATTACACCGCAGTGCTTGCAATCACCTTCACCGTGTTAAGACAAATTCATACTTGTCCAACACTTGCAAGAAATAGGTACCCAAATCAGATATTATGCATTAATGTGCATTTACTGAAGTACATAGTACTAAACCGTTTGACTGAAAGTAACTAGTGCAGGTGTCCTACCCCTTTTCCCTCGAACAATAGTCGTATTCTTGATCAATAGCAATAAAATGTATTCGTGTGAAATTTTTACCTATATGTTTGGAATTTACGGATTATGTGTAACAGTTTTATGTTTGCATAGAAATTTATAATACGGATTAGGGTATGGACCAAGCGCGCCAATTTTATCTCTACTAATCCTTGTCATTAATCCCAGAGACGAGTTGCGCCAGCGACATTAGTTTAGGCCGCAATAATTGTAATTAGTAACCGTTCCAGATTCAAGGAAATAATTGTTAATGACGTTGGTAAGGAAATGACATACACAAAACATTTAGCATTATCAAGTATACAAATACATAATACATAATAGTTTTAACATAATAGCATGAAGCCATCTGTATTCGTATAGCGCAATGTTGCATTCTATTACAGTCGTTTCAGATAGTTGTAGTACTATCGGCACAAATTGAGCAACTCTATCAATAATACGGCAAAATGTTATTGAGAAAAGTGTTTCAAAATATGAAATTATGACTGCAAAATTCCCGCAGGTATACGATTACTTTGATTAAATAAGTATTTCCTTCGTATTCTTACATTGTAACTGCAGAAAAGAAAGTTATTTCCCGTTTTTTCTGAATAAAACCTTTGTTTAAACTGATATACTTTTTTGACAACTTACGCAGATTGCTTGTCTCAAAAAAGAGAAATTAATGTAAGCTTTTATTAAATTGTTTTATTGAAAGAGAAAAAGCAAAATAACTTCCATTAAATTTCTTTTGACAACTTAGACAGAATACTTGTTTTTCTGTATTTACATTGTAAGAATAGAAAAGAAATTTAGTCAAAGTGATCCGATATTTGTCATAATTTCATATTTTGAACTACTTTTCTCAATAACATTTTGCTATATTATTAACCGAAATGGCATTTTACTTCAATAGAAAATGTTTTTTTTTCTGAATTATCATGATGGGCTTGATTTTCTAAAAGTAGAAATATGCTTAAAGTCTTTTCAGGCCAGGCAGGTCGGTATCCCAAAACGTTAAAACGAAATTCAAAAATATTTGCTCAATTACACCTAGTGAAGTCAATCCCGGGACATATCATATTTGTTGTAATGACTTTTGTATTGTAGACTTATTATTTTGCTATACAATTTTTAATAGAACTTTTCTTTAAAATTATTCTTAACTCAATCACTTGTAATATACATATATGTGCATATACATATAAATCGATTAGTTAAATACCACTTAGGTATCCCATTGTTCTAATCGCCGCAATTCAGACTTAATCCCCAAGTCGTTGATGCAACTCATAGACCAAGATTATCGAAATTTAATTAAATCGGTGCAATTCGGATATCTCCAGGGATTAACGATTTCACGATATGCCTAACAGTTCTATTATTTTAAAGAAGTTTCTCCTTGCTTCCCAACTTATGGAAGGTAGTATACATGCATGGAAATATAGTTCCACGGAATCTAGTTTGAACAAGTCATTTCTGAACCGAATTACATTAGACTTCTTCTATAATGCTTTTGTATTACTTACACCAGAAAAATAAAATATATTCAGTATATATTGTCGATGACCAAACATTAACAAAAGTTGAACAAATTCAGGATCCTAAAATCCTGTTTAATTCAGGTTTAAACTTCTCAAAGCACATAATGAATTTGTGTGTTTCTGCTTCCAAAATGCTGGAATTCGTTTTTGGCATTTTCAAATATTTTAATAATTTTGTTCTTCTAAAAACTCTATTCTTCACTTTTGTTGTCACTAAACTTGAATATGCTTCACAAGTTTGGTCCCCACACTATATTTATCTTCAATTCGCTATTGAAAAAGTACAGATAAGATGTTTTGAAGTTTCTCCCTCTAAAATTGGACGGAGTGTATCCTCAACGAAGCATTAACTATGGTTCACTGCTGGATAGGCATTCATTTGATTCACTTCATCATCGCCGTGAAACTCATGGGGCGCGATATGTTTGGAAAGTGGAGCATGCATTTATTGGTGCTTCCATCCTTCTTGAAAATTTAAATTTCCATTAGATGCAGTTAATACGTAATAGGTTAATACTCGTATTGCATTTCTACTTTGTTCTTCTTATATTTAAGACTCCGCCTTGCTGATTTCTCATCTGCAGCCTGTCTTCATCTTCCTGTAATGATATCTTGTTGTACATACTGATTAGTCTTCTCAAACTAAAGTTTTTGTTTATTTTGCAATGTTTCTGTTGTCTATTTTCGTCTTCGTTCTCTTATTAATTTCACATTATGTTGTAGTAGTTTTCATGTCTCTTGCACACAGTATATATATATATATATATATGTATATATGTATATATATATATATATCTGTACCTTAGAGGTAAAGGATCGTAACTCCAGTTTTTGTCAATACTTTTTACAACGTATCAGAAGCGTAATAAAATAGTTGAATTAGTTACTTAATTAAATGTTAAAAAACCAAATGAGAGGTTTATTCTATTTCTACTAAAAATATTCCTCTTTCTATATTATAAAGCTTTAAACCTTGTTTTCTCTAAATATACAATAATGGGGATACAATCCTTTACCTCTAAGGTACAGATATATATATATATATATATATATATATATATATATATATATAGACGTATAAGCTCTATTGCCTTAGGTTAAAATTTTGGGAAATAAGACTATTCACAAAGACAGTCCTATTGTTTCGATACGTAACTATATATTTTGAAGTATTCACATTACATAAAAAATTTAATGGAGTTCAATTTCTTTATTGATATTGACTTCGTAATAAAAACAGTTTTGCAGAGATAATTTCAACGTAACCGTAAAAATTAGTTACAAGACTTGATTATTGCAGGAACTGTGTTATAGTATTATTGACAGTGCATTTCACAGGTAAAATTCCTCCCCACATAATTCTCTATTTGATATTATTCGGAATATCATAGAATATATTCGGTTTCGTGCCAGCACTGGTTAGTCTTGTTATTAGTAAAATACTTGTCACACATATGATAAATAATTGTATAGTGCTGAGATTTCCCAGTGCAACCAGGTGTATTTTAGAATCATGTAAATGTACAAATTCTCCATAATAATATTAATAAGTATACACAGGCAAGCAACTCAAATACGCACGAATATCTTATTCAATCAAGCGGACAAAGGAATCCAAACACAAAAATCCTATTTTTGGTATAATTATTAATCTTTAATAGGATCTTTCATATTCCGATTTCATCTGAACTCATCATGATTTAGTTGTGCTTGATATTTATAAAGAGTTTAACGCTATATTTTTATATATTCATATGTTGTCTTTACATATATATTAAATTTTTGTTGAAAGTAGCTGTGATATTGTGCTTGTAGCTGAGAGATTTGAAATGGCTCAAAAGATGTAGTTAATACACGGGAGTTTTTCCTTACTTAGGTATGCATGTTTACTTCAGAATAATATCAGTTCAACAAACCTTTTGGATTAATATCCATATTACTTGGTAACTTGTGACTTCAGTTTATCTATAAATCTTTCTTCGGGTAAGATATACAGGAAATGCTAGTCATAATTTCAGCACTCATCTTTGTGCAATATACGTGAGCAAATTATTATAATTATTGTGCGAAGTAACATCTAGGCATGATTTTTCGTAGTAGCCGTACTGTAGGTGGCTCTTCGTTCATATATTTTGTAATTTACAACAATTTGCATAAATTAACTGCTAAGACTAAGTGCTTCTTATATTCCCCACGTTTCTGATGTCACTACACGAGTTATTTTAACGGAAGTACTAATCAATTACACGTACAGTCTTAAAGTACCCACCCATGAGACCGTTTCGAGAGTACAAATTCGTGAGAACCTACTATGGAAGGTCATTAGATCTTGAATATATTACCGCTAACTCTACTACTGCTCAAGACAATTTAGAGTAAAGACTAATTTTTGATACTACTTGCTGGTAAACGTTTCATTTTTGACTTCCAATTATGTTTTTAACAAATCTTCATTAACATACTTTCACAAAAGATACATCTTGCAACGTTGTAAAATAATAAGATTCTATTCGAATGTGATTTCTATCAAAGATATTACTGTCAAATTTTAACATTTATCTATTTAATTCGACATTTACATTAACATTTTGTATAACCTATGATTTTTTCGTTATTATTTGTATAGTCTTGATAAGTTTTTGTGTTTTTGTTTACCGTTTCTTTATTATTATAATAATGGATTTTACATGGAATAGATGGTGTACGGTTTCTGTAATGGAGATGCTAAAATGGCATACGTCTCTCAAACCAAATACGTCTTTGAAGGCTGGATCAACGTCTTCGTGAAACTGGGTCGTTTAATACGAGAAATGCTAATGCTGGACGACCAAGACAAAGAGGTGTAATATAAGTAGAAGAGCAAATTCTAGATGCAGTAGACGAAGATCCTTTGGTTAGTGCCCGTCAGTTAGCTTCAACACCAATTATCCCCAATTATCCTTATATTACCGATGACGAGTAGAATATTTCAGAAGATTGAAATTCAGGAAATATTACGACACCAACTATTACAGTAGTATGCGGGCGCAGTGTTGCCAAATTTATTTTTCTTTCAAGTGTTTCCTAAAAACATACAAAGCATGATAGAACACCAGAATCAAACAAAGGACGTCGCCACGTATAACTTTTTCGCCAAATTTATTACACATCCTGCATAAATTCAAATATTGTTATACCATATTTTTTCGAAAGCTTTTATTACTTTTCATAGATGCATTGCTTATTAGAAAGACTTATAGAGAATGTAAAAGGAAGGAATTTATTTTTGAATGTAAATCCTTCCAGCTTCAATTGACTTGTTAAAAAGTTTTTCAAATTTAATAACGATACCATTCCTTTGACGTGCTTTTGAACGTTTGCGTAATACTTACTGTCCAGAAGTGAGCAGTATTTCTCATTCATGTAAATGAATTCGGGGATGTTCACTGTGGAAAGTAGAATGATTTAAATATCAGTTGATAGTATATTTTGAAAGGTGCAAACGGCCTTGTAACTCACAAGACGGGGTTGTTCTTCTAATGCAAAACTAAATGCAGTAGCGAACGGGTATCAATATAAAATGAAATAATAATAATATGAAATTAAAAGGGAAGAACGCGCTATATAATATTTGTTTAGAATTACCATGGAATAATTATTCTAATAGTGCGATACAAATTAATTTTATATAATAATATAATATATAATAATAACTATACAATAGTTGATACATAACAAGGCAATGGACTATAAATGAAAATAGAATTGATAGTAACAAAAACTTTTTTAATACTTACAAGGCGGGACCAACTAAGAACAAAATGTTTTGCCATATATAGTTACATATTTAATTATCTTCTGAGTCTTTGACAGTCAATTCCTTGCTTAGTTAAGAAGAACGCGATGGTGACGGCTGAGCATGATCGATAGTTTTGAAAACACATGGTTATTGGAAGTTGTCGTTTTTTACCTTTCGTTTCAGTAACCAGATCTTGCAAATGTTTCAAGGATTCTGTTACAGTGCGAGTAATTTTTGTGCTGCGTTCCCTTATTGGATCATAATCTGTTATCTATTTCTTAACGCTCGGGGTCGTTCTAAATATTACAGAACGTTTTCCAAGCGTCTATGATGGTGGTTCTTATTGACTTTTAACGTCACCGCCATTCTCTTCTGAGGAAGATTTAACAAGATCTTCAAATTCCTCGTCCGTGAACACCTGATGCTGATTCACTATGTAATCACTCAGTTCTTCTAAATCGTTCCCCATCTATATGTTGCCCTATATTAATTATCATTGCGACCTGTGGATCAATAGTTGAAAGGTCTCCAGAACTATGAACAACATCATTAGCCAAATTCTACGTTCTATTAAAATATAAACGTGCATAACAGCTTAAGTACTTTCCAGCATATTTAACCCCGCACGCAAGCAGGCGTTTGATAGTTTCAAGCGCTATCAAAGCGAAGATAAGTGAAACCGCTAATATTGTGCGATTGTTGGTAGATGGCTACCGTCGGAATCATTCTTGGACTTCCTACATGATTTTTAACATTTTTCAAAAACATAAACAAAACCATTCGGCGCCTTACTCATTGTCAGTTATTTAAAAATCAAGTAGCCGCGTTGATTGTAAACAAGGGGTGTTAATTCGGTTGTCTAATGCGTGGTACCCACCATATTCCAACCTACTATTACACAAGGGATTGGTACGCGTCAACCCGGTGTGATAACAAAGAAACAGGGTTCCTCACAGTCCCCTGTTAGTACCACATCATTAATATATAAAAATTTGAAGAACTTATTTATTGCTTTTCAAACGACAAACATTCCGTTAATGTCGACGGACATGTTGGGGCACATTTCGTCCCTTTTCAGTTTAGAAGATGTGTAACATACGTATATGTATATATATATATATATATTCCATTATATACCTTTCACAAATGGGAACAAAACGGAATTGTATTGACTTAAATTGGGAATTCGTTGCGAATTCGAATTTTTGCCGCTTTAAATAGTTGATAATTCATAAAGTAAAGGTCCCAGCGCACTTACCGGCAACGGACGACTACGGGTCACTACATTACGGACGGCAATTTATTGTTTGCATGTATATTAATGGAGCTGAGCGCATTTATCGGAAACGGTCCTACCGACGACTCTCCATTAGTACGCATGGAAAGAATAAATTGCCGTCCGTAGTGTAGTGGGCCATAGTCGGTAAGTGCGCGCAAGGCTTAATCCAGAACTTTGTACTTGGTTTGGATGATGATCAAACAAATAGTGTATCTATCAACACATCGCATACATTTTTCGATGGAAAAGCGAGTTATTTGTTCTAAAATATGTTGTGTACAGACAAGTCCTGTGGATTCGATTCATCTAGAAGCTCAAGCAGTAGGTTATTGCTTGCTTTGAAACTCATTCAAATAAATCTAACTTATATCATTAGTACCGATGATGTAAACCAAATTTTACACAGTATTATTGAACTTCTTGAACATATCTCTGCTTCGTTTAATGAGAACTACTGTTTGAGTCTGCGCGTGAATTGCATCAGACACACAGTCTTTTAACAGTTAAATGTTTATGCAGAATCGATGATATCTATTGCATCTTAATGCCCAGATTGGATTCTATTTGATGCTAAGTTATATCTCGACCACTCTGTCAACTTATGGTCACTACCAATGTTTTCTGGACACTGCTTAATGGACGACTTTCACGAAACTTTCCTGAAACTATTACGGCCAACTGTGATTGCCGAAAACCAGTAATAAATTGTAATTTTTGATTCTGCTGGATTTACAGTTTGACAACCTCTTGAATTATACCACTTGCAAAGTCATACTGAATTATCGCAGGGAAATGTATGATTTCATTGTTGCTGGCTTTGTCTTTACCACTTGTATTAATCTTCAAATACTTTATATTGCTTTCTTTCTAAACGCTGGATAACGTAATGGTATCTAC
The DNA here is from genome assembly GCA_038088585.1 of Chrysina gloriosa. Classification (NCBI taxonomy): domain Eukaryota; kingdom Metazoa; phylum Arthropoda; class Insecta; order Coleoptera; family Scarabaeidae; genus Chrysina; species Chrysina gloriosa. The sequence continues at coordinate 21,738,654 of CM076090.1, forward strand.
GTTATCCACCGTTTAGAAAGAAAGCAATATAAAGTATTAGAAGATTAATACAAATGCTAAGTGTTCAGCAGATTTATTTCAGGATTTGCGGTATGAATAAAAGGGTGGAGGAAACCTTAACTGCAACTTTCTGGAACTAACTGCAATCTGCAGGTTTCTTGTAAGGAAAGATAGTAAATAAAGCACCTAACATTCCATTTTTTTAGTCGATATCCTCGCATGTATCGTATATTACAGTTTGAACTTTTTTAATTCTGAAATTAATTACTCCCATTTGATCCTAAACGATCTCCTCGGGCTGCCTATCGGCAACGATTTACACTAAAGGTATTTCTGCTGAACCGTTGAATGTATTCTCAGAATTCCCAGTTCAGAACTTTAATTACGCGGAAACGCAATAGACGTTGACAATACCTCATTCTTTTGTCTAAATCGTATTAATGCTAATAGAGAGGGAGGTCTCCTAGTGCCGTTAATGCGTCGTTGTACATCAGCGCTTTGCGACTGGCTGATACAGATGCCCTAAGGGATCGGACATAAATTAACTAGTCCACATGCGAATGCGTGCCCATATCTATCATAGTACCCGTTGACACAATGCAACGTTCTACATACACACGCTTTATCAAAACAGCGGCAATAAATTCTGACCAGGGAAACGTGTATATGCGAGGAGATATAAGAGCATTCTCTTTGAGAGTATATGTAATTATAGTGTATTTTCGTTTGTACTTCCGTGTACCTTTATATTAATTACGGAAATATTATTTATGATTCTGTAACATATTTTATTCTCCCCTTCTTCATCTTTCCTATTTAATTTCGTTTAGGATGACCATGCAGCTAGATGCTTAATTTTTCTCCTAAGAACAAGATAGGGAAAAGACGACAATTTTGTTCATTACCTTCTCTCGAACCAATGTGTATATTAACATTTGGGCCTGGTTTCTATATGCGTGATACCATGCGTGTACCCTACCATTCTATATTATTTGTCCACCATGAAAATTGGAGTATTCTTGAGTTTAGAAAATAGATTATAGATTAAAAAGTTGTGATGAGTAGTATATTTAAAGCAAATAAAAATTTAGCAAAGAAAGATGATCTACAAATAACAATACTATTATTAAATTTTCGACTCATCAATGTGTCCATCCTTATTACCTCTTAAGCAATTTTATTAAAGTTCGTGGTGAAATCTTACTTGCAAAATATTCCAAAAGTGTTCAGTAGAAGTAAGGTAAACTTTTCTGATGAGTCAGGGAACTGTGATAGCCCAACCACAATGTTAAGCGTTGTCTGAGTTGATAATTTGTCCAATTATTCTCTGCGTTGCTTCCAGGAGTGTTTCGGGGTACTTTGTGTAGAAGTGTGAATCTGTGGCGATAAATAGGCAATCCAGATTGCTACATTTTATTTTCAAGGATATTTCGGCACCGGCTCTTTCCTCATTATTCCTTGAATTTTTAAATATTGCCGATTCTGTCTCCACCAAAACTGTCCCCTATCATAGCAGAACCAACAACATGCTTCGCGGTAAGCACTAAAGATTGGTCAGATGTCTATTCTCCTGCTGACCTGCGCCTAAAGACTCTACACCTCGATCCAAAAACTTCGAATTCAGAATCGTCGCATCACCAATCGTTTTTCCATTCCCCAAGTGTCGTTTCTTCTTCTGGATGGCAGATTTCTTCCAGTTATTCAACTATGAAGGTCTACCTCTTGAAGTTTGCGTTTGACCGTTGACACACTGACCAGATTAAACTTTCACCTTCACCTTTCAACCTTCATATTCACTTGCGCTGCTATTTATGGTGCAGTAAGGCATCTAATACGTTCGCTAGAAATCACAATCTTCCTATCTTCATCCGAAGTCGTACCTCTGGGTCCTCTACTACTTCTTTGGTTTCTAATACTTTTATCGGTTTCAAATTTCTTTACGTAAACCTTTCTTCTTAGTACTTTCAGTTCCCTCGAAATCCGGCGATGACTTTTGGTATTTTTCTGATAACCAATTATTATGGAGCGCATTTGAATTGAAAGTTCCTTCGTTTTCGGGATATCTACGATTCACACAACAAAATTCTTGTGTTTGTTGGCAGATATTTGAGGGTTATGTTCTTTAGAGTGTCGGTGTGTGGATGAAGTGGATGTTCATTTACAGTTGTCTACAATCATAATCATGGATCTGGATTGGCGTTGCAAATCTTTATTCCAAGTTCCACTTGTCAGCAGACAAACCACCAGCACTCGCTTTTTCCCCATGAAATTTTTAAACTTGATATTATCTCCTTTTCATCCACCCCTCGATCGCCTTAAAATTTTCATGATTCTGGCCCAGCTTCTTTGCAGACCATTTGGCTTTGCATTTTAACATAGACCCGGACACACGAACACCTCTTTTAGTAACAATATCAAACCATTTGCTGAGCGCTTTGGCAATTGCAGCATCTTTTCCTTCTCGTTTACGTTTTCGCTACACTCCACGCCTCCTCGCACGAATTCGCGCAATGGTAGTGTTCGGTACAATTAAAATTTCAGATAGACTCCGATTCGATGTATTTGGATGCTCTTTTAGTTTGTTCAACAATTTCACTTTTTGAACAACACGTAAGGCTGTACGAGGCATTTTTAACAAACTAGCCCACATACAATTTGTATTACATACTTGGAAGAGCGCACATTAAGAAATGAGTCGCCTTTTGTCCCCTCGGTTTACATTTCGGTTCTCGGAAAATTAGGGAGTTTCCCCCAATTATTCGTTCTTTGTCCCGATAAAACGGTGAACTTTTACTTATCTTTGATTCCGTTTTACTGAAAGTGTCATAATAAAGCGGTTGTGCCAATTGTCTGAGGACCCAATTAAGCGGAGTCGACTGTATTTAAATCGGAATCGCACCAAGTTGTTTTTAGTACCTAGTTCTGAGCAAATATTTCAGACAGAAGTTTTAATGTTTATACATAGGGGATACTTACGGATTAGTGAGTAAATTATTACTATTATTTATTATTATTATTTTCTCTATACAATTCTAAACAGGACTTCATACCAAAAAAATTAGATTTGTCAAATGATTATTAGTTATATTAATTTGGGTGACAATATCATACTATATCTAGAGAGAGACATAGTTATACCTGCATACTGGTGATAATAAACTATCGTAAAAGAGAGAAACAAAGAAATTTATTACCTTCATTAATTTTAGTATTAACAAGAAGTTATTTCGTAGAAACATTTTAGATTGTAATTTTTTGCTAGTAACACTAAAAGCATTACGAGATTTTTTTATATAAAATTGCTGAAGAGCAAAGGTTATATGCAGTCTTTCTGTCAATTTCCACACGCCCCATATATATTCTCTATCAAACGATTAATGTTTCAATAATCAGTAATTTCTGATTCCATGAAACGTTTCATTCGCTCGTCTTCAAGTAAGGTAGAACATTAATAATATTCTTTTAATAGGATTGACACGACTGCGCAATAAAATTTCTCACTCAAACGGCTATAATCCATTACCACATCACTGTAGCGTTCAAAATGTGTGAAACTGAAATTAGACTTTAGCGCGCAAAATTGTGTCGTTATATGTTCTCATATTTGTTCTAATTTGTATCAGACCCGCACGACCTATAACTATGTGTTTCTCCTAAACTATTATCTACAACCTTCTGACGAGATCTAAATGGAAATTGTTAGTACTATTTGTTACACTGCTTACTCCGATTTGTTTCCCATGATTGCCAGCAATAGAAAGATAATCTAATATAATCAGCGAAAGCACGAATGCATTGCTGTGTTTTCTATTATATGCAACATATGCATATCTAATTTTTTTCACAAGTTAGTACTGTGTTAAATATTTTTACTTTTCTGAAAATAATTCGGGAATGGTTGGAGAAATACACTTTTTCTCCAGCTCAAATTCAGGTTTCCTAGAGCATTTACTTTATACTAGCTGTTGTACGCGACTTCGTCCGTGTCGAAGAATATTTTTGTCTAAAATAACATATCCTACCGCGTATTTCAAGAAACTTAAAAAGTAAGTTAGAATATATTCAGTTCTTTAATTCTAGTGCTATTACTTTCCAAGATCTCTCTGAAAACAACATTCCTGGTTTTCCTTTCTGGCTGGAGGATGACCAAGTTCAGATGAACTGACTTTCGAGGACACCACGCATGGTAGAAGCAGTCACCCCTGAGATCCATACGTCACTTTTAAACTCTGTTCCTGTGCTTTATTAATCGTTATGGCGTAGACATTTTAACCGGGAATTACAGACGTTTAAACTGAAAATGGTAATCCGATAAAATGATTGGAATTCGGGAGATGAAGACAGTTTCTCCCCGACTGACGCCTGTGAAAATCTTGGTTTCACACGTGCTTGTGCAGACTTTTTACCTAAACTCTACAAGATAATTGACCGTATCTTTTATCTCCACTACCGGGTCAATACATTCATTCTTCATGAGTTCACTAGGTAACTTCTCTAGTAGAAGGTTATTGATATAATTGGTTGAATCGTTGGTTGAAGTAAAGTATTCTTGAGTCATGATGTACAAAATGCACCACTCTGTTAAACATTGCTTCTATAAATCTTGTCAGTCAGGCTTGTTAAACCTTTTTCCATACCCTAAAATCCTTCCCAATATCAAGTAATAATTTAGAAAACTCCTTGGCTCTCAAATCATGTTGAAGGTGGACACAAGTGTTGACTCTTAGGAACAGTATTTGATATTAGGCCATACAGCAGATTACTTTAGACAGGCCTTAACTTCATCCGCACGTTCCCCTCTTGGAACAGCGGGTAATTTTTGTCTCAAGTCACCAGCCAAAAGCACTGTAACTCCATCCTCTCTATACACCGCCTACTTTCTGCACCCCCGCGTCTAACAGAGAGTATGCAGATTTTGTCAGCGACATTGGCTATTTACGGAAACGTTTTTTTTAGGTTCTCTATAATTGTTTGGACCAGCCGAACAATAGTTTTGAATTTCAAAGTATTACTTAGTTTAGTTTGTAAGTTTTACCTCACTGTAATAGTTTAAGGTTTTTATGCATTACCTGCCCCTTTCCGTCATAACCCTTAGTAAGGGGAGGGAGGGGCACATTGTAATATATTTCTTATTGCTATTTGAATTTAGAAGTCAACTAGAATTACGGTGTAACGTTTAGGGTCGAACAGTATGCACGTGTGCTGAATAAACGACGTAATAAAACGAACGAGCTTCGTTTCCCAAAAAATTTAGTTCTCGCACACTGACAGTCCGCGATTCTCAAAAAAGTCAAGTTTGGTTAATTGAATTATTTAGTTCCTGCGGATTTACAACCCGAGGTTCGAAGTGGCAAATCCAGCGACGCAACGTTTCCACCGCTATATAATATATATATATATATATATATATATATATATATATCGCAGATATACAAAAATTTATTCTTTTCTGAGCAAAGTAGGAAATTGGTTTTCATTGCAATTGAAAGTGTATGCGGCAAGTACGAGCCCAAGTTAAAAATGACACGATGTTTTCGGTAAAACGCATAAATTTCAGCTTGCTCTAACTTAATGTTTGTACATTATTATGAAACAAAATCAAATTTTGAACCTCGATACGTCTTATCCGAACGAATGGAAGAAAACTGCCACAAAATATGGAAAATTGCTGCTTACGCCGAAATATCGTATTATTTCAGATGATTTGAGGTACCGAAAAGTGTCTGCAATGTGCGTTCCTCGTCTCTTGACGGAAGATCAGAAATCAAAGCGTCTTAAGAAAGACTTTTGGCGCAATATCGAATAGAGGGGACAGGCAGCATGGAGTGGAAACCTGGAGAAGCAGCACCACGGAAAGCCAAGACTCGTTTTTCTGCTGGGAAAGTTCTTACAACGATTTTTGGAATTGCAGATGTATGTTGCTCGTTGATTTTATCCACGATCGGCCTATAGTTAATTCTACGTACTACTGCCAAGTGCTTGAAACTCGATTATCGACGAAAAAGGCGAGACATGCCTATTTGAAGTGGGATTCTGCTCCATGACAACGCTCAGCCACACACACCTGCATTAACCCAAGAAAAATTGGTCAAAATTCATTGGAAAACACTGAAACATCCGCTCTACAGTTCCGATCTGTCGCCGTGTGACTAGCACCTGTTTGGGCCACTCAAAGAGGAAGTGGGTCATCACTTTGACGACGAGGAAGATGTAGATGTTCGTGCGCAATTTGTTACAGACGCGACCACTTTCATTCTTTGATGACGGAATTAAGAAACTTCCAATTCGGTGGGCAAAATGTATGAATTGAAGTGGAGATTATATAGAAAAATGAGGTGAATTCCAAATTTTATTTACTGTACCAATAGATGTTCTAAAACAAAAGTCCGGTCCATATTTGATTCATCCTCGTATATATATAGATTGCATTTGCCTTAGTCACCAATGAACTATTATAAATGCGAAAAATTTTACTCAACATCCTTGGATAAGTTCTATTTGTCTATGAACTTCTTGTTGACTATGCGGATTTGGAATGTCTCTTATATATTATTATATTTCCAACTCTCAAAATAGAACACATTTAATTGTTGTTGAAATGATAGATGTACAATCTGATTACCTGAAATACTATTCTGAAAAGTAATTGTTTCAGATTTTTATGCTTCAATTAAATTAAAATACGTAGAAGCAGATTTATAAATACCAAGCTAGTAGTGAACCAAAACTAATGGCTTTATAAGTATCTCTTTTATAATACGCCTTACTGTGTACATGTATAGCGGTCATTATGTCATAACATGGCAGATGCTATCTAAAATATGAAACTGACGATCCGTAACAAAGTGATCAATATATCCTCTATATCGATCGTTGGAAGTGTTATTTTGACTAGCAGCGGCATCCGCACCCGTTTCTACGGCGATTTCCTTTGTGGGCCAGAATCCGATCGCGACCCAGGTAGATTGGATTGGAGTTCGTTTCAAAACAATTCCATCGTACTTAGTTCGTTAGTCTGGTCCAGTGGAAAGTGGCTGCGTTTCGCACGCTCTAGCTGGAGAGGGCGGGTCATTGCGGCAGCCGCTGGCACGGATCACTCGATTAGATATGTAGATAGAGAGCGGGAGAAATTAAAATCTATCCATAAATAATAAAGTCGGTCGGTATTAGCGTTTAGACAAGTGTGTCGTGGGAATATTATAATCTATATACATATTCCGTTGTTTTTCATTCATTCCTCTCTCAGGTTTCTTAAGAATTAAGGATCGACAAACGAGATGAATAATGTCACCCTCAATATAATATACAATAGGAAGATAGATTTGCATAGGAAAACATGTATTGAATAAAAAGAACACAGGATTTTATCTTTGTACCATACATTTAGTGAATTCCTGATACATACGTATCAAGTATTACAGCGCTTTCTCTTGTAAACAGATCAGTTTTGTTCTAAAGTGTAACAAATCCTGCATAACTTTATTGAAAAAACTGGCTTAAAGTTGTAATCACGATAACTTAATTTTCTGAATTTTTGCAATAAAATTGCACATGTGGGGGAGACCGGGGCACGTTGTCACACATTTGTTTCCATGATTTTTGTATTCCTTGTATATTCCTTGCAAGTTGTCACATGGGTCGGGGCAAGTTGTCGCCGGAATCTCAGTTTGATGTAAAGTTCTATTTGTATGTTATACAATACAAATAGCTGTAAAGTGATGTGCACGAGAATATAATAAAATACTAACGAGTACTAAAAATCTTTATTTGTTAATTGGGTTACAAAATAATCGGAAATATTTGTCTTTGAAAATTTAAAATAACAGTGTTTAGGAGAAATTTATGTCTAGGTAATCTGGAATACTTTGGAACAATATAATAAGCAATAAAAAGTATAATAAGCCTTTTGGACTAAGTAACAATCGTCACCTGTGGATTCGCAGTAGGTTTGCTTAGCCGCCACATTTCTTTTGGGGAGATTGATTCATACATTTTCAACTGGTTGTTTTTCTCGGAGAATTTTTCGTTTTTCTTTTGCTTGTTTTTTGAGCTATACTATCGGTCATTATCAATTTTCTCTTTTTCGATTTTTTCTATTCGCGCAACATCTCTTTTACCAGTGAATCTGTCAAAATCGCGAATTTTCTATTTTTCCGTCCGCTCGAAATGTCTTTTCTTGGTGCTGCTTTATTAAGTGGCCGTGAATCTTCAGGAAAAAGAAACGTACTTTCAACCTCTGAATTATGAGCGGTGGACATAGACGACTGAGGATCAGTACTAATATTTGAACTGGTATTATCCTCAATTTGAGGCTCAATGAGAGGGATAACAGGTGCTGGTCGGTCAGTCACGTAAGATGGCATATAATCTGTGTCTGTGAATTTAACGGGTTTCAGAGAGAAAATACTAGTGGTTTCGAAACCGAATATAATATTTCCCAGAGAGATTGCTTTAGAAAGACTTGTTGCCAGGATGCCTAGAATATCATAGATAATCATGGGTTGTTTGTGTGTTGACCTATTTTTTCAGGGGCTTGTATTTATACTTTGTTTGGAAATTTTGAATGGTTATTGTATTGATGTGGAAACGATGCGTCGCTGGATTGTCACTTCCTCGAACCGCGGGTCGTAAATCCGCGGGAACTAAATAATCGAATTTACCAAACTTGTTTGTTTTCGTGAATCGCGGACTGTCAGCCCGCGAGAACTATATTTTTGGAAAATAAAACTCGAGCGTTTTATTATACGTTTATTGAGTACACGTTTGTACTGCTCGACACCACTGTTACATTCGAAGTCTCGTTGACTTCTTGATGTACAAAGAAAAATTAGAAATGTACTGTAATATGCCCCCTCCCCCGTTACTAAGGGTTGTGACGGAAAGGGGCAGGTAGTGCATAGACATCTTAAATTATTATACTCAGGTAGTACTTACAAACTAAGCTATGTAACATTTTCAAATTTAAAATTATTATTCGGCTGGCCCGAACATGCCGCCCCCTTGAAAGAGAGAGAATCTTTCAATATACCTTATTCTAAAATTGAATTAAAACAATACACAGGATATGCTTCAATAAATACAATAGTAAAAAATGTTTAGTGGGATTGGATCGGTAGAACGCATATTTGATTCACAGAGCGCTTCACAGTAGTTTGCACTGTTCTCACTGTAACCACGCGCACTACACCGTCAGTACCAGGATGTGTTTGAAGTACTCGACCCAATTTCCAATGACATGGTGGTTGGTTGTCCTCACGAATAATAACCAGAGCTCCAATGGTAAGCAGCGACTCTCTGTTATATTTCCAACGACATCTTGTTTGCATCTCGCCGACATATTCCTTGCTCCATCTCACCCAATAATGCTGCACTAATTTTTGCAACCGCTGATAATGCGATAAGCGGTTCTCCTTAATGCTCATCATATTAGGTTCCGGAAGTCCTGTCAGTGACCTTCCGATCAGAAAATGTCCAGGGGTCAAGGAGTTAAGGTCGTTGGGATCGTTAGATAATGGGGAGATCGGACGGGAATTTAACACCGCTTCTATTTGTATCAGAACCGTACAAAAATGTTCAAATGTTAGGAAAACGTTACCTAACACTCGTTTCAAGTGCGCCTTAGTAGACTTAATGCCTGCTTCCCATAGGCCCCCAAAGTGAGGAGATCGAGGCGGTATAAAGTGCCAGGCAATACCTTCATTAACGCTGAAGTTCTGAATATTTTTGCTAGCGGCGCATTGCACCATTTGACGCAACTCTTTGTCGGCACCTACAAAGTTTGATCCGTTGTCAGAATACACGGCTGCAGGTTTACCGCGACGCGCAATAAATCGTCGTAATGCGGACAGAAATGCTTCGGTCGTTAGTGCACTAACCAATTCAAGATGAACAGCCTTGGTGGCCATACATATAAATAAACAAATGTAGCCCTTGTATGTTCTACTTCCTCGGCCATTTTTGTTTTTTAACATAAACGGGCCCGCGTAATCAACTCCGCAATTTTGAAAAGTATTAGCCGGTGTGACCCGATAATTAGGCAAATTCCCCATTAAGTATTGATTTCGCGTCGGATTGGCCTTGAAACAGATTACGCAATTACGAATTAGCCTTTTGATTCTACTACGACCAGCTACTGGCCAAAAATTATCTCTCAGTGAGGCCAATAGTGCTTGCGCTCCGCAATGTAACAATCTAGCATGCTCACCAATGATAATCATATCCGTAAGCAAGTGATTCTTAGGCAATATGATCTGATGTTTTTTGTTAAATGCATATGTGGAATCATTGATACGACCGCCAACCCGAATTATATCATTGCCGTCTAAAAATGCATGAAGTGCTAATAAATCGCCCTTACAATTTTTAAACTTGCCCGCCCTTAAGTATTTAATATCAACAGGAAAGGCCTGAGCTTGTGCTACCCTTACGAGCGACATAAGTGAATTTTCTAATTCGGTGACGCTCAATGGACCGTATTGCCTATCTACTCGCTTCTTACTGCAATTTTTTATAAATCGCAATATCCAAGCAGTAATTCTCCTCAGTTTGGCGAATGAAGAATAGCGCTCGAATAAATCGCATTCGACAGAGCTGCCCACTAGTGTGACCTTGCGTAATTCCGGCAATTCCGCTGGCGGTGAACTGTTTTTGATTCCATTGGGCCATTCATTGCTCTTTAGAGCCAACCAATCGGGACCGTGCCACCAAAGAGTGGAATTTTTAAGAACTCTTGGTGAAGTGCCGCGAGATAACAAGTCTGCAGGGTTGTCTTGTGATCTTACATGGTACCAATCTTGAGTATTCGTATCTGATTGAATTTTAGCCACCCGGTTGGCCACAAACGTGTGCCATCTTGACGGATTCGATTTGATCCAACTTAATGTGATTGTTGAATCAGACCAGAAGTAGTAAGCCGTAAAATGAAGGGTGAGAGATTCCCTTATTTTTGTTATTAAATCGGTGAGCAAAACTGCTGCGCAAAGCTCTAATCGAGGTAATGTGTGCTTGCGCAAGGGAGCAACGCGCGATTTTGCACACAGGAGAGAAACTGTGCAATGTTCGGTAGAGCTTATGCACCGCACGTATACGCATGCACCGTAAGCCCGCTCAGAGGCGTCCGCAAAGCCGTGGCATTCAATAATTTGTGCATCAGCTTGGAATGAAATTCGGGGTATACTAATTGCGTCGGAAGACGATATTTGATCTAAGAACTTAATCCATTTGTAGAATAAATCCTGAGGGATAGATTCATCCCATGATAGTTTGCATAACCAGAGTTCTTGTATTAATAATTTCGCTATTACGATTACGGGACCCAGCAATCCTAACGGGTCGAAAATTTTGGCTGTGGTGGACAGTATAGTTCGCTTAGTAATGTGCTTGGGATAAGATAGTTGCGCAATCTCATATTTAAATGCATCTAAGCTTGAATTCCAAACTATTCCCAACGTTCTTGACTCAGCATCATCTCCTAAGCGAATCTGCTCCAGTTCATTAGACATTTCAAATTTACCAGGAGAATTGCATAGCCATTTTCGCAAATTAAACCCCGCAGAATTCAAAATGCGTGTAAGCTCGTCACGCAATTTGCCGAGCTCGTCTAATGAATTGGCACCCGTTAGTAGATCATCAACATAGAAGTCTCGCTTTATGATCTTGCATGCTTCCGGATATTGCGAAGCATAATCCATAGCCAATTGCTGAAGGCAACGCGTGGCAAGAAATGATGCTGACTTAGTACCATATGTGATCGTTTGCAATTCATAACATTGTACCCGTCGCGAAGAATCTGATCGCCAAAAATTCGATGATATTTACGGTCGGCCTCGGCCAGCAAAATCTGACGATACATTTTCTCTATATCCGCTGTCATTACGTATGGATATTGCCTAAACCGTAATAACAGCGCCATTATGTCATCCTGTATGACCGGACCGAGCCTTTGAATATCGTTGAGTGATACTCCAGTCGAAGTTTTGGCTGACCCATCAAAAACAACACGAGTTTTTGTAGTCGTGCTAGTTGATTTTATGACTGCATGATGAGGGAGATAACAAACTTGATGTTCATTTTCAATACCGGATTCGATAATAGGTTTCATATGCCCCAACTGTTCATATTCGTTCATAAAATCTGCATAATCACGCCTTGAATCAGGATTTTGATTTAACCGCCATTCAATTGCGTAAAAACGTTTCAAAGCTATATGCCGCGAAGACCCTAAACTATTTTTATCAGCGATAAATGGTACGGTAACTATGAATCGTCCCGTATTGTCCCGAGTTGTAGTGCGATTGAAATGATTTTCGCATTCTAAATCTTGAATCGACAATTTACGACTAGAATTGCATTCTTCTATTGACCAGAATCGTTCTATTAGTTGATCCTCTAAGTTTAAATTTAAATGACAAATTAATTTATTCTGCCGTGATTGACAAAATGGCACAGGCCCAGATAATATCCATCCTAATCGTGTTTTGTTTAATATAGGATTGTCCTTCCCTAACTTTATTTGACCCGTGCATAGTAATTGCCAGAAAATTGATGCACCTATTAACATATCGATTTTATCTGCCTTGTTAAATGCAGGATCGGCCAAGTTTATATTGCTAGGAATGTCTAAATAGGATGCATCAAACGAGAGAATAGGCATATTTTCGGTTATTTTATCTATTACTAAACAATTTAGCTTGACCTCGAATGGCGTGCATCTAGAACGCATGCGTATATCAGCCCTATGATTTAAGTTAATGCTAGCCTGATTTATTCCTAATATGGTTGAATGGGCAGGGACGCTAGGCAGATTAAGTTTTTGAAGAAATCGGTTGTAATAAAATTGGATTGCGATCCGCTGTCCAAAAGAGCCCTGCAGTTATGCCATCTACCCGCATCGTCAGATACGCGAATACATGCCGTTGATAAAAGTACCTGACTAATTTGATTTTTCGCTGTAACATGCGTCACTACACTTGGGCTTGATGTAGATGGAATTGCATCCTCAATGTTATTTTTTGAAGAAGCCCTTTCCTTCAGATGTAGTAACGAGTGATGCCTCTTATTGCAATGCTTGCAGGAATGCTTTGAATTACATGACGCGATATTGTGACCCTTTCCTAAACAGTTTATGCATAAGTGACTTTTCTTTATCTCATCAATACGATTATTAACAGAAAGTTTTAGGAAGGAGTCGCAATGAGATATAAAATGAGATTCATTACAATAGTTGCAACGGGGCTGGTTTGTCGAAATGAAACTACTCATTTTTATTTTACTGAATGGACTATTTTCGTGGCTTGCATTGGATTTCTCAAGCTGCCTACATTTTTTATTGAGGAATGCAATTAAATCTTCTAACTTAGGCAATTCATTCACATCGTTGGAGGTAGCAGAATCCCATTCTCGTTTGGATAATGCATCCAATTTTGTGCAAATTAAATAAATTATTAATGCATCCCAGTCTTTCACGGGTAATTCTAATTGCTCTAATGATCTTAAATGCCAATTTAACCCATCGAGTAATTCCCGTAACGTTTTGTATGAATCGCGTTTAATACTGTTTAGATTGAAAAGTGCATGTATATGACTATGGACAATGAACTGTTTGTTCTCAAAACGCTCGGTTAATAGCTCCCAAGCTAATGCATAATTATTCTCTGATATGGGGATGGAATTTAAAATACCTACAGCCTCTCCTTTTAAACATGCATTCAAATAATGCAATTTTTCAACATTACTTAATGAAGAATCTGAATCAATCATACTTTTGAAAAGATCCCGAAAATGGTACCATCTATCGAATGATCCGTCAAATGTGGGTAAATTAATGGCAGGTTTAGAAACTTTGTTTGATTTTAATTTTACCGCTGATGAATCAGCTGCATGATCAATATTCGCGAGATTTAAATTTTGTAAAATATTCTGTGCTTGCGAATGGGCCCTGAAAAACCTTTCCTCGAAATCCCCACTTTCAAGCTCGTGCGCGTCTGTTTCGTTATCATCGAGTAATACCGCTATTTCAGATTGAATATCGTTAAAATCGGACAATATCCCGTCTATTTTACTTTGTTTACTTTGCAATAGAGTGCGATCGATAATAGTTGGATCAGTAGTAAGCAATTGATCCACATAATTGGAAAAACGCGTTAATCGTGCCTTGATTGCACCACGCTTTCGGTTCAACTTTTCGAGTTCTGACGTCATACTGATACAAATAGAGCAACGTTAAATAAATAAAGAAATGATTGGGTTGGACTTACGTTGATGTTGCACTGAGAAGATGTTGCGGCTATCACTCGGGGATGGCTGCTGCTCCTCAGAATATTCTAGAACATTCAATTGCTTGAAATATACATCCGGCTCGAAGGACCATAATATGTATTGATGTGGAAACGATGCGTCGCTGGATTGTCACTTCCTCGAACCGCGGGTCGTAAATCCGCGGGAACTAAATAATCGAATTTACCAAACTTGTTTGTTTTCGTGAATCGCGGACTGTCAGCCCGCGAGAACTATATTTTTGGAAAATAAAACTCGAGCGTTTTATTATACGTTTATTGAGTACACGTTTGTACTGCTCGACACCACTGTTACATTCGAAGTCTCGTTGACTTCTTGATGTACAAAGAAAAATTAGAAATGTACTGTAATATGCCCCCTCCCCCGTTACTAAGGGTTGTGACGGAAAGGGGCAGGTAGTGCATAGACATCTTAAATTATTATACTCAGGTAGTACTTACAAACTAAGCTATGTAACATTTTCAAATTTAAAATTATTATTCGGCTGGCCCGAACAGTTATAATACATCACCTAATAAAGTACAACGAAATTAGTATAGATTCCGTTTATGTTAATGTATTATCTTGTGGCGAAACTTCGCGATTGTGACAACTTGTCCCGTCGAATTTGTGACAACGTGCCCCAGGAGGCATTTTTCCTTTCCGAATATGTTTAGTGTCGCCATGTGTGAAATATTTTTGATATTGAACTATCAACGTTCTGAGGGAGGAATGCTTTTACGACAACGTAACAGTCAATTGTGTGGAATGGAGCATATAGCTGCTATTGCGAACACAATGAGAGAGGAAAATTTTACTCGCCGTCTGGAAATATCTTTCACAAGATCCCAAGTTATGACAACCTATTCAATCACCATGCTCTTAACCGACAAAAAGTTATCACTCGTAGACACATCTTGTGTGTGCACGGTGTCGCGCTCTGGTAGATAGTTTCTTTTTAAAGCCATTTTGACGTGTCCCGGTCTCCCTAAACTAAATGCGAGGGGCGCCTTTAATGCTTTAACAAATGACTACTTAGTAGCGTTATTTAGATGTGTCTACTATTTTCGTAAAACTTGATATTGGTATTGTGAAAGCAGCTTAGAATTTGCTTTAGTAGTTTGTTTACAGTAAACTTTTAAATAAAGAAATTCTGAAAAAATGGAAATTTTACCTGAACGCTTTTGTTGGGTGATTGGATGCCTATAATTGTTTCGTTCAAATTTTGGTTATGAACACCGCCAGAAAAGGCTGTTTACAACTGGTTTACAGAATGTTGTCGTGGTTGAAGAATTGCGTGAAGGTCGGCTAAACTCGACTTTTATTCTGAAGAACATCGATGCTGTGAAGCGGTGAAAAAGATTTGTTCCCGATGGATTTCGCATAATTTGATCGAAGTTCAAAGAAAGACTCGTGTTAATTGGTGGGGAAACGAATGAAAAATTCGACCGAGGAATTACAATAACAGGTGACGATATTTGCATATATTCGCATGAACGGGAAACTAAGCAACATTGAATCCCACAAAAATAGCTCACGAAGCACTTCCAGGAAAATGATGGCTTGTTTCTTGGATTGTACTGCACTTGTCTTAACCATTCCTTTACAGGATCGAATAACAGTAAATGTTCAATATACAACAATTTGATTGATTGATGATGATCGTCGACGATATCTCAAAAAAACACCCACAAAGTCGCATTCTACATCCTGACAGCACGTCAAACAACTGGTTATTTGAAGGAGAAAAATATCGAATTAATGTCTTATTAGTGAACTATCTTCGAGAACCAAAATTTTAATCAAACAAAATGTAGAGGACTCTCTATAAACGACCTAATAAATTAGGTGCGTTAATGGGTAGTTAACAAATGACTGCCGATGCATTTTTTTGTTTTGTTAAAGGTGTAAGATCAGAGTGTGGGCAAAGCATATTAGGAGCGCCGTCCGTACAAATTCCAGCGAGCTTCTGTCATACAACACAATGTTTCTCAAAATAGGCACTTATTGTATTCATATTAGAACCTTGATTCGTACTTTTCAGTTCATGTAAAATTAATAACTTCTTTTTTAAGTTTTGTAATCATAAAAATCTCACAAAAACAAGAAGTTGTGAGCACCGTCAACGTTTGTGGATTTTGTCCAAACTTCTTTTGAGCATCCTGTGCCAAAACTTCTTCAGCAGCTTTTACCAAACATGGCTTTATTAGCGAATCGACGATCGTGTGCGCTTCTTTTTGATTTAGCAATTACTTTTAAAATTTTAAATGATGCTTTTGATGTTTCCCCAGAAATTGGAGAACGTGATCCACTGGCTCCGAGTTGAATTTTTTCCAAATTGTTAAACTTGTCTTCAAAAAGCTGATAGGAACCATCACTAAAATTTAATTACACGGTTGTTAAATGACGTTCTAACTTCACGGATTTCAAAGCATCATTGAAAAGAACAGTTGTGCATTCAACGCATTCAGGTGTAGTCTCCTCATCCACTTCTATTGAAGCAAAGCCAAATTTAATGCAGTCGTCATGGTATTTGCTTTTCGTTGTCATTTTTCCCGTTTGTCTCTGACGTACCTATAGACGTGTACTTAAATAGGTTTTTGTTACTGCTTTATAATTTTATAATTAATAACAGATAATTTTTTTAATTTTGCCGACCTTACCATAAAGGAACTATGCTTCCTCACAAAGTTATGACAAGAACCGGAAGATATATAATCCATAAGTTATTACTCTAAGAAAACAAATGTGTAAATAATTCTGCATTACCCAGTTCTTCACTTTTTCATTCCTTGAGCTGTTACTTCCGCATAATCAATACCTATTATTAAAATATTTGTGTCGTCGGCATAATTAATTACGATTAAACCATCCGAACGAATGGATCGGCGCATATCGTTTATATAAATTAGAAGTAATGTTAATAATAATAATAATAAAGATTAGACTATCTACTTCGGTAAATCTCATCCGAAAGCGGTACATGATTTTTGCATTAGGTACTTATCCATCCTTATTTGGAGAAATTTCGTAACTTGTTTGAACACAGCAAGAAACATCTGTTATAGACAGCCTTGAGTATCAATTAAAGAAATACTAATTTTATTTTATAGAATAAATCTGTCGTTCTATAGAGATCCAAGAAGTATGGATAAGCAAATACTTTTGAGTGGTAGTGTAAATGTACATTCCTAGATATATCTTATATGATAGTTTTCTACCACTAATATAATATAGATACATTCATATATATATATATATATATACATATATAATATGTAATAATGAATGCATGAAACCAACAAGCGCGTTCAGTTTTATCAATCATCGTTTCAAACGCTATGGCACCATTTCAGATTACAATATACATACATACGTACATAAGTATCAAAAGATTTATATCCAATATACTATAATATATTTCGGATATCCAAAAGGGCCGTATTGCTCAAACGGATAAGTCTTATTAACATTACTCTCGAAGTCTGCATATTAACGCACCGGACGTTCGCCCTTCGCGCGCATCAGTCAAAACACCTTCGCTCGTCATGATCGATATAGACGGTATACCGGAGAACCATTGACGTTTACGTTCACGGATGGTTGATACGTCGGAACGCAAGATTGCCCAACCTATGCATGCCGACGTAAACCTACCCGCTGCGGCTTTCTATGAAAGCTCCGTTCGTCGTCTTTGACGATCGACCTCTCTTCCCGGTTACACGTAACCTCACCAAAAGAAGCCTGAACTATGACACCGGTCCGTCAATTCTAGAAGACGAATGGAGGATGTTTAAGAGGAAAGGTGTGGTCCGAGTGTGGTCACGATGGCGCTCTGGCCGCGACCTTTCGATCTTTCTTAACTACCGCGGTATTAACCCAGAATTAATCAAGTATCAGGGAATGAGTTGCATCTCGAACTTCTCATTTCCATGCCCGTACCGTCTCCCTAACTGTGTAGTGGCGGCTTAGCTAATAAACTGCGTGAGAATTTATTGATTATTGATCGTATTTATTATACGGTAAGGTGATTAATTTTTTTTCTAATACGGAATTCCCAAGCGCGACCGAGCAGGAGCTTGGAAAACGGAGATTCGTATTTTGATTAGACTTAATCGTTCGTCGGGTAATTTAGTTACATCGATTAAAATGCCTGTAGAGATCCAAAAATTGATTATATATGATGATAATTATTGTAATTTATAAATACACCGCACAAAGATGAATGGAATTGCACTAGCACGAGTGGATACATGTCATTAGTTAAAGATACTAATTGCTAGATTTAACATTAAAATTGTGCTGCTTTCACGCCCAACCACTTTAATATGAATGTACTAGTTTACGTGTCATGTCATAACTGCTCTTTCTGTGAATTGGTTAAACAGATCTATGTTAAAAAACACTAAAGTTTAACATATTCAAATAAAGCTAAAGAGGTGAGGATGCGAGATGACGCTGTGAAAGCATTAAAAAAGTTAATAAAATAAAATTGATATTGTACACTTTCGATTTATAGATAAACCTTCAACAAATTACAAAGATAGTCTGATTATTACATTTTATGACTGTCAATTTACGGTGCTTTAGTTTAATATATGGTTATCGCGATAACGAGATTCGGAAAAGCCAAAACGTTATGAAAATTCAAAAGAACCTGTAAACTTTGAAGCAATCTGACTAAAGGCTGATTGCATACACACCTCCTGCCCTTACCATGCAGTACAGGGATTCAAGAATATGACAATGCCGTGCTTGATGGTCATCGCCAATTGGATAGGAAAGTATATTTATCGCCGGAATAATGCTATCCACTACTTTGAATACATTATTTACAGCAGGCATGGGCAACCGTTTTTGCAACTGTTTTTGCCAAAGAAGTTTTATACTGCGAGTACCTAATCTTGAAAAATGTACCCTTACTAAGCAAATTTTACGAACCGTGCTAATATGTAACGGAAAACTGCAATGACGGTCCGGATAAATCTTATTCGAAGGCCGCATGTGGCCCGCGGGCCGGGGGTTCCCATGCCTGATTTAGGGTATGACAATTTGGAATGATGCTCTTATCAGATCAAGGCCGTCTATACGTTCAATATCTTGCGGCTTCGGGCTCTGCCTTTTCAAACACCCAACAAAGAAAAAACAATATTTTTTCCAAATAATTTTAACTCTTTTAAGCAAGTAGTCCTTTTCGCTGCCTCTCTCAACACGAAAATCCTTGTTTTGTTCGAACGTATCTAAATGTGAAAATACGTGATGCCGATGAGTATATAAGCCCAGACACGGTCGGCAGAATGTTTATTCCTTATTTGTAAGTTTAATACTAGAGTGGATGACATGTTATCATTAAGTAGCCTATAGTCTTTGTCTCTACTTACGTGCAAGGCGCGACATTAAAATTCTGGGCAGTTAGGGTGTCAGTACGGTTTACACTACTTAATGAAAACATGTCAACCACTCTTTTATCAAACCTTACGTATTTCCTATCCACGGCTCACTGTTGCAATCGTAATAATTTCTGTATGTTTTGTCTATGTATATCAAATAGCACAGGTACTTATATTGTTTCACAGTAATGATATAGTTCTTATAATCGTCAGTTATCGCCTTTTAATTTTTGCTTTCACTTGTTGTTTCCATTTTCCCAGATGTCGAAAGAAAACCAGAGAAAGCTTTATGGGTATCAGAATTTACTGAAGGAAGAAAACGAGTGGAAAATTTAATAAACCATAACTTCAAAATTAGTCAGTTTTTGCAAAAACCAGGGATACTCAAGCCAAGGCTGCCAGGTACTGATCGTCCATCAACATCCTAGTTACCATTGGAATTACCAAAGGTACATGGCAATCGGAAAGAGTTTGATATTGTTTTGATCCGGGAATTGCTTTAGCAGTAGGTGCATACTCGTCAGCCCCCACTAATCCTGGTTAGTGGCCAAGTCCATTAGTACCATCCTAAGTACAAGACATAACAGAAAGTGGTCCTGGATATTACCGATTTCTAATTTCAATTATCCAAAAGGCAAAAGTGGACCTACATTTTGAAAGATATACTTTTCCCGGATCTTGTCAAACAATAAAGGAGTTAAAAGGGATTGTGTAGTACACAATTCAATTTAACATTGAAACCTTTGTAGTTATGAGGTGGTTGAGGGGGATAGATGCAATAACCCAATTGGAAATTCTATTAAATTTTATAACAGCGTAAAACATCAGGCCACACCTTAAGAAAGAAATTTAAAAGTTTAATTCTATATGTATGTGGTACATTATGTTAAACAAAGTTAATGTTGTTAGCAATATTCTTCAAGCTAAAGACTTTAATATGTACTAGGGTTTCGAAAGTGGAAATAAGTTAAACTGTTTTTTGAAGGAATATAGATCTGATAAATGTTTCAGTAATGTGCTCACGGTTATTAAAGAAATAGCAGCATCGTTAGATATTGATACAAGTTTGAAAAGCCAAGAAACGTTAAAACCTCTAAAAATATAAAGAGAATTGTTTACCAAGCTTTCAGCCTTATAGCAGCTAAATATTTATACAGAACCATTGATATATGTTTCTAGTTAATGCTCAGGATTGATTCAATTTCACAAGTGACATGTTCATCGAGCTAAATCATCTTATCAACATCATCGATGTTTTCGGAGATGAAAGTAGCTGATGGAACTTCTATGGTCAAACTTGCGTTTCGAAAATCAAGCGGTTTCTAACAGCGCCTGCTTCCTAGACGATCAACATATTATTATCGAGTTAGTACCGAGATATTTGCGGTATAATTCAATTTCCACACCGAACTAAGAATGTTTGTTTGCAGAAATTTATGAAGCAATTCACGAATCCATAGCGTCAGAGATGACAATACCTGCAGTGCTTCCTTCCTTTATTTAAATTACAGCTTGTACCCTCATCTAAAGGAACTAAATGTTACTTTCATATTCGTTGCGGATTTGGCGGCAATATGTTGTGGTTTCTATTTATTGAGAAAGAAAAAGGTACAGCTTCGCTTGCTTATAGTAAACCAAACCTATCAAGCATTAGTAAGTCTACTAACAATAAGTGTGCGAATATTCAAACTCGTATTTCTTCGTATTTCTACCCATTATAATTTAAGCTATACGCGCATTATAACGCGTTATACTGTTAAACATATTTATTGTTCAATGAGCTCTGGAGGCGATGTCGGTATGACATTGACTAATAGCTATCGAATGGGAACATAAGCATAGAAATGTTCGATGTAGTCGTAGTAATTTTGTTTCGACTCGATTTAAACGAGCATTCGAGATGGTTTATGAGTTATGATGAAGATAGTAAATTGTCCGAGATTGAAGCGAATAGTGTCAAAGTATATGTTCGACTGATTGTGAGTGAGTTGGTTCACACATCAGACCAGATGGAAGGGACAAATTCGTGCTATTTCATATAAATTGGTTTATAAATAAATACAGCCGAATTTATTTCAATTTAGCTTTGAGGCACGATGGCATGATAGAGTATACCTTTTTCTGGGATAAGATGAGCACTTTACTATCCACTCATTCTCTCTCGTTAAAACTGGAGAACTTTGGATAAAGCTTAAGCTCACTACTTCTAAAGGCCCCTAGGAACAGAAACGAAAAATAGGAAGTTCATGTGCATACTCTAAGTCTCTCGGCCTTGTCGAGAAGCTCATAGTGAGCAATACTAACTGTGACCTACCATCCACAATTTCTGGACGCGGTGCACTAAATAGTTTATTATTTTCAGGAGTTACGCATAACCTTGTTTTTGTTGCTGTGTATACGAGTTCGTAAACGTATTTGAATTTTACCGATATATGTTTCAAATAATAGACTAAGAACAAACTAAGAAATCCAGCAACCACAAAACTCACCGAGTAATAATACAAAAGTAGCATACCTCCGAAAATTTCAAAAAAGCTTTAATACCGACGAGCTCAAACCAAAATCAAATATATTTTTATTAGTTCAGAGGATAAAGCTACACTGTATAGAAAGGTAATAAAAAAAGTTTTCATGGTATACGCAGATTGTTCGGAAATGGAGTTAGAGTATCATAAATTTAATTATCATAAAATTTGACAATTTTCAGGAAAATAGTCTTGGTAGTTATAAGAGAAGCATTTCTACTAAGGTTCGTATACAAACGTAAAAGCAACAATTACCTTCTTTCGGCTATTGGTGAGCAAGCACCGTCTAAACCAGAATTAATTGCTGGCTTAATAATTTCGAGTTTAGCGGTAGTAGTGCTACTGAGGAACTTCTTTCTTTATTAACTTGTGTTCTATTGATCTTGCGGGAAAGTTCATTAAAACACTTGTGTGACTTATTGTAAAACATTTGGCTGTTGTGCCCGATAGTTCTTACACATTTTGACCGAACGAAGTTCAAAAAGTTGCTCACCTTAAATTCGCCTGCCACAAAAAGTTGAATCAACGACTCATTGGCTATACACTATACAATATTGATTTGCGGCTATTTGAAGTATCTTTGTGACACCGTTTATCAAACACGAAACGTATGGAACGCATTTCTCTAACACGTTCGGAGACATTGGAAGCATTCAGATGTCACGTTTCTGACTTTCAAGATAGAAAAAAACGCTTTCTTGTTCCCAGTTCCAAAGCATCTAAAAGGGTATTGACTGGAATAGTTCAAAGATAGTAAACGTGCTTCTAGTGTGTGTTCCCTTTTTTTGCTGATTTGTAAGAACTTTTCTTCATTTTGATGAGCTATTTGTGCGAATGATTCACGTTAGAAATCTGGCTTAGGTTATTTTGCATTGCACCTACGCCTATGAATCAGATAGATAGATAGATAGATATCTTTATTCCATTGTGCAGGGCGTGGAACATGTCAATTACAAATTTAAAATATATCAATAAGAACATTATGTACATATGTATATATACAACAATAAATAATGGTATATATAAACCATTACAATATATAAAATAGATATAACCGACAGCATTAACCAGTCAATGCAATATTTTTTGAAAAAAAAAAATCATCAACGTTGTATAGTGCTTCTTTTATTAAGAATTTTTTTAATATTAATTTATATTTGTCAAAATTAAGATTTCCTATTGCAGGGGGTATGTGATTCAATATCTTAATACATTGATATACTACATTCTTTTGTGGTTTTGTCGAATACAATTTTGGCTGAACCAATGTACAATTTATGAATCCTCTGGTTTCATGAGTATGTTTAATTTCATATTTTTGAAGAAATCTTGATATGAGTGTTTCACAAATAGTGCGCATTCTAATACAAAAAATGACGGCAAGGTAAGTATATTATTATTCACAAACATTGTCTTACACGAGTCTCTGAGGTTCAAATGGAACAATGTTCTTATACAGGCCTCTTGTTGAATAAAGAGTCTCTGTACATCTACAGCATTCCCCCAAAATAACACACCGTATCTAAGTGATGAGTGTACGTACGCGCAATAAGCACTCAATGCTGCCGATGCACTGACACTACGAATAATCATCCTCAACGCGTAATTATACCTTCATAATTTACCAACCAAGTCCTTAATATGGGGCTTCCACGATCTTGGTTCCCAAGAAGACTGCTACCTGCGAACTGGTGAGTATCTGTCCATCACAGTTTATGTTGAAATCGTTAATCCGACCACCAAAGACAAGCAAGGTGGAGTTGTCCACATTTAATTGCAGATTGTGGTCGGTCAACCAGGATTTCAGTTTTTTAAGATTGCCCTGAATCCTAGCTATAACGGACTGGATATTGGTTCCACTGGCCACTGATGACGTGTCATCTGCATATAAGATAATAAGATCATTAATAATCGCAGGCAGATCATTCACATACAATAGGAACAACAATGGTCCAAGTACAGATCCCTGCGGAACACCCATAGTCACTCTTTCCCACTGCGATTTGATTTCCTTTCCATCGTCATCATGCAGTAAAACACAATGCTGCCTTCCTGTAATATATGACTCCAACCATTCCAGCACATTACCTCTGAAACCCATGCGTTCCAATTCATCGAGTAATGTTGGATGATGCACCCTATAAAATGCTTTAGATAGGTCAACAAAAATAGAGCAGACGTTTTTCGTTTCATTCATACCATTAATTATATTTTCCAGAAGTTGGAATGTAGCTCTAGAAGTTGTTCGCCCGGAAATATATGCGTTTTGGCTGAAGGTCAGTATTTCACATTTTACAACGAAATCAACAATTCTTTTGCTTATAACCTTCTCAATAATTTTAGATATGTTCGAGATTAATGAAATGGGTCGATAATTCTTGAACTCATCTTTTTCTCCCTTCTTATACCCAGGCTTTACTACAGTATACTTCAGTCTTTCGGGAAAAACCCCAGTAGTAAATGAGGCATTTATTATATAATATATAGGATTATTATTAACTATATGCTATAATTGAACTGCAAAACGGACAGGTGGGTGTTCTTGAAAACTGAAGTGTCATAAAATATTCTCATGTGTATGATACAATTGTTGTATACCGTAAGAAAGTTACGAACAAAACATCGGCAAACTGTGGAAAAGTAATAGTATATGCGGTTCTGTTGTATCATGTTCCAACTTACTTTTGCCGTTTTCTCGTCTTAAACTTTTAGCATTGACCGAACTTGAACCACAAATCATATTATCTTAACAGTATTTGTAATTCATACACTTCAGTTAATTTTATTTATAGAAGTAAATAAATTCGCACAATACCACAACAACAAATTGTGATATAAACATAGTAAGCTAAAACTTTTAAAAATACAGTACTAGCAACGACTTTAATATATTTTTCGTGTACATGGAGCGGTTTGCTGCGTCTTTTGCAGCTGGTTCTACAAAATGTCACAGCCTAGCTAATACTTTGATAGTGACACAATGAACGCCAGCTAAGTGTAGTAATGTGCGCTCTGTAGGAAAATTAACGGCGAAACTTCACTAGCGAAGCATTTTTTCACCACTGAGGACAGCAACTTAGTTGTTAAAGTGCATGTGTACGGTGAGAGTAAATATGATTTGAACCTAATTTAATAATTATCTAATGAACATAATAAAATTTGGAATGTCCCTAGCTTAGTATAAAGTATTGAAACAGCAATGCAACACACATGAACAATCTTCTGTCACTCTGTGTAGTAGTAAAGTATATAATTCAGATTCTTCTAAGGTTAGCGTCATTTATTTCCAAAAAAACGAAAATCACCCCGAACAACCACTTTTGAATTTGATTCACCCTCTCAAACTGCTCTGGTGTTTAGTGATGGTTTTAGTATTTGTTGCGGTAGTTTGTGCAACATGCCAATAAATTATTTTATCGTCCGAATTAAACGCTATGAGTTAATTGATTCTGATCTACACGAAAGCGACTTTAGCTGTAATTGGACTGTTGGAAACGCGAAGGCAATAAATGTTAATTACGTATCGTTATCCAGACATTATCAGAAGGAATTAACACAAAATTACAGCAGATATTATAAAAATAGATACTGCATGTACATGTGTAAATATATTTCACTGAATAGGTTGCCTCTAGAGATGTAGCCGAAGCATTCCAGTAACTTTTAATAGGATTACATAAGTTTGTTTTTATGAGATTTACAGGATATTTTAGTTTTAATTCGCGCCAATAGATAACTAGAGAGTATTGGCTGATTTACATTTTCAGCTGATCGTCGACCAAAATTGTGGACTTATTGTGTTATCATGATTTAGTTATGTACGTCGAAAGTGAACGCAAATAGAATGGCGTATGATTATTTAGTTAATTTAGACATGCATACATTTACTTATGTGACTACGGGTCTATTTCCGTTTTATTTTGCTTTTATTAAGATTTCTTGTTTTCGATTATAATGCATTTACGAAATCAGTCAAGAATCATTAATATACATTCACTTGTAAAGCAAAGTCACATTACTTAATGGTATACTAAATATTACGGTCTTGCTTAGAAAGATTGAAACATTATTGTTTTCGTTTCCATAACCAATACTTAGTAATTACGTATAAAGTAGCCATTTATTGTTTAGCAACTGAAGTTATTACAGTTGCATTCGTAATTGTAGTATCGAGATTGGTGAGCGGAACTCTGTAAGTCCAGAACACCCAGACAGATGGCTTTCATTTTCAATCATGTGGTATAAGCCGCAGCAAATTTAGATCACTGCTTTTATTTTTATTCGGCTTTAATTTAAACATGTGGGAAGTTCTATGAGAATGAATAAGAATTAGCTACGGTACGAACAAAGGTCATTAGTGTCTCAATTATGCTCAATGGTTGAATGTCATTGTAGCAGCAGGTCATCATTCAATCGAAGTGCAATTTGCAAGATCGTTTAGTTCTGTGTGGGCGGCGAATGAACTGTACCCTAATGGCACAAAGAGTTCAACAATACGATTTCCCTAATTAAAAGACATTAAACGAAAAACACGGACTGAAAGTTTGATACAGTAATTAGGGATCACCTACGCGCAGATGCAGACATTTACTCACGGAAATACCTAATTGGTCAAAGCGGATATCTGCCTTTTTGTGTGGTAGAGACCATAACCATTTTCGTCGGTATATTACCTCATTACTATAATTGAGGTCTAAAGATTTTGTTAAAAATGGGAGGTTGTAGACATGAAAACATACATTAGAAACAATGTTGGTGATACCACATAGTAGTACTCCAACAATATTATGTATCGCAAATAATCTTCAAACGTAATTGTATTCATTTAACTAATACTATTAAAAAGAATGTGTAACAAAATATTTACATTTTACATTTTACAGTGGAAGTGTCAACAATACATCATACTACACTTATCTCGTCTGGTATATGGTTAACCCCATCCGAACATGAAGCTGACAGACATTGGATCGCTCAATAATTACAAGATCTTAATGATATTATCTAAATGTAGCTTGCGCAGATAAAAATTGAGACCATAACTGCAGAATGACTAGAAGCGCTGAACTGGAATAGTGCTAATTTCATTCACCTTCGTTAAAAACTACAAGTTGCATATTTATACACTACAGTATTTTCTAAATGTTCTTCTGGATGGTAGGTTTCTGCAAAAGACTATAAAATGATTGACTGCTCGGTTTCTAAGCATATTACTTAAATAAGAACAATCTAAACAAGAAATATTGTTACGTTGTCTTGTAAAGACTGCAATGTCTTAAACAATTACATCAGTGAATTGAAGGCTGCAATATTTAGCCTAAAGAAACGCACCTGCTGCGGATGAGATGTTCTAGCAGTTGTTGCAGATATAATTAAAGAAAATTATAACAGGGCGATTCGTAAAAGTAAGTTTTGTTTGCGCCTAGTGTGTAGAGGACTGAGGATATCGGCGCAATCGCAGCGCTGCAGTATACTCTGGTTCAATGTGAATCTGGAAGTGCTAGTGCGAGAATCGTTCGGACATTCCTTCGTGCTATATTGGTCGCTTAAAATGGCTGCTGCAGTTGAAAATCCCGTTGACTGTGAACTGCGTGCTGTTATCCGATTTCTGTGTGCAAAGCACATGAAGGCTGCTGAGATTCATCGTGAACTTTGTTCTGTTTATGGTGAAAGTGTCATGAGCTATAGCGTGGTGAAAAGATGGTCTCGTATGCTTCGAGAAAGACGAACTAATATCCATGATGAAGAACGGAGAGGAAGACCAACTATTGTGACGGACGAACTTTTGGGTAATGTCGAAGGCAACATTCGTGAAAATCACCCATTTACAATCACAGAACTGACAATGAGAGTTTTGTACAGGACAGTGTTACAGCATGGCTTAATTAACATTAAGAAACTGATTCATCAGTATGACAGATGTCTTAATCTTAATGGCAACTATGTAGACAAATAGCTGAAAATGGTAGAGTTCTAAGAGGTTTCGACATTTTGTGCATTATAACGGGCATAATAGGGGGAATCAACAACTTCGAAAAATAATACACAAAGTGATTTACTGAATGGTTTTCAAGCTATTATCGATATCTTCTTTGATACTGTTAAGATTGTTACTGCGGAAACTGGAAAAGCACCTCAAAATTTACAAGTAGGGCTAATACAATCACTTGTGACTCCAAAAACATCTATCAAGAAATCTTCCAAGATAGAACAGGACACGGCTATAAGATTAAAAATGAAAGATACCAAAACAAGATTCCACACCTACTACATATCGATGATATGACGTACGTCTCATCGTCTTCTGCAAATAACTAATTAATTGACCGAAATTCATTAAACTCTCGCTGGTAGAAAAAGCACCCAAGAAAACTATGAGCTGTAATCTCGAAGTTCATTTCAAGACGAAAACAGTTACATAAACATTCACAAGTAGGGTCGAAAATACCCTAGGAGCCAAACCTCCGGGAACAAACATGTGTGATGCTTGGCATCCGGTCTTAGAAAAGAACAATAATCATTTTGGTCACTTTCTACCTAATTCATAGAATCTGGATCACTTTGTTCAAATCACCTAATTAATGAGGAGCGTTAACTGAACGTTAGCTTACCAAGTAAGCACAAACTGATATGCCAATAATCACGTCAGATTCATAAAGCACAAGCCATTAGATAATAAGAGGATTATTCGTGGGGATAAATTTGACCATAAATGTGCCCGTATCTTCCAAACAGAGGATATATTGCCATACCTGGTTATATCGCAATTTGCGACGAATAAATATTTTTATGTCAAATTCATTTCCGTGAATAATACTCATATTATCTGGCAGCTATAGGTCACGGTTACAGTGTGCGATTAATAAGGCGAAATTTCCTCCGCGATTATTGGCACATGCAATTTATGCTTACTTTGTGAGCTATTGCACAGCCATTTTGCAGCTGTCGAATTAGCGCACCTAATTCGTTCTATAGAGAATCATCCTAATCTTACGAATTAATATTTTGGTCCCTGGTAATAGTTATTAGCTTCTACCTGTTTAGATATAAAGCGACCCCGTAAACCATTAGAAAGTTTTGTGAGTGTGTTATATAAGTCTCTATTTTTGGATTAATTCAACTTCAATCATCAGAAACACAGGTATACCAATTAATGCAATTAAACGAATAGCTGTTCGTCCTACTCACACCAATTAATATAATTTATTATTCCACCAGTTTTGCCCACACAACCGTGGCGAATAGACCGACACAAAAACAACCCATTACCGTAGACCCAATTCCATTTATGGTTTATAATTTGAAGTCTTATTTTTAATTATTTTATATTTAAATATCATGTTCTCCTTAAATATCTGACTCTACTAGTTACATAAAGCAAAGGTGCTCAAAACTAAAGTCGATTTATGATGACACTAATGTTTTCGATAAAAATCGAAATATGAAGGAGATACATATGTGAGTAAGAGCAAGTTATAAAAGGAGTTAAATAATTATGTAGTTGCCTTAACTACAGAGGTTCTTAATGAGTGACACACATTCTACAAGAAAGCAGGAAGTAAATTGGTTTCAAGTAAGAATGGAGAAAATTGCTCCAGTACGATTATCAATAAAATGTGCATGAATGGTGGCTAACATTTCGTGTCTTTATAGTCTACGTTTAAAATGCATAAATCCTATTTACGTCAAAAAAGGAAGTTTTTCGATTCCGTAGTTAACAGTTCGTTATCTATATTTATTTCATGAATTCATCTATGAGAATGTTTTTTTACAATTACTGCATATAACTCCCTCAGGGTTTATCTTCGCTAACTACCGTTTCATCACTGTATTTGAAGAAGTTCTAAAAAAATGTTGACGCTAGCCCAATCATTTGTTTTTCAAGCATACCATGGCGGTTTCGTGAATCCACTTGTAACGATCAGGTATCCAGTGGTGGTATACATGTGTGCATCCATGTATATCATGCACTAAAATCAATAATTAATCATGATATTAGAGGTAAGTTTTTCAAAGTGTAACGCTATGCGGAGTCTAGTTGCCTCGATTGATTTATTTCTGTTGGTATTAATGGTGCACAAGAGTATAGACCCTACTTTATCAAACGATCATCTTTCCGCTATATGCTTGTGTAATATCTGCATGATAAATGTCTGAAGATATATTTATCGTAAGTTAAATTCAACTACATGTATTGATTTGATGATTTTTATTTTTATTTGTGACATCCATCACTTTACGCTTGCATCCTCTTTCTTAGCAACTTGCGGGTTGTAGAGCTTATTCCTAGCATGGTGATGGTTCTAATTTTCTTTCAACTTTGAGCATCTAAGAATTAGTATTATTAATAATTCCATTGCTTATGAGGTTATAGTAAGTACCAGGTATCACTTATAGGCAACTTAAAAAGGAAATCATATGTTGGTAATACATTAAATAGGGCGGTGAAATCTTAAGGTGTTGATTTAGGTAATTATACTTTCGATGATGTCATTTCAAAAACAGCAACAGAATTGAAATCATGTTCACAATTTTGTCATAAATCGGAAAAAGAAGAATTATCAGACTATACAACGAAAGAGAGAGCGAAACAGGACAAAAGCGACAGTTACATAAAAAGAAATACAATAGGCATCTGCACCGTCATTAAATTCTTAAGTGACTGTTCTCATACTATGGGTATCTCAATAATAAGTTTAATTCTACGTAAAAGGAATGACTTTGGGCGAATTGAATCGCAATCTTGGTAGAGAAAGCGATTCATATGCAAGCTAAGCGCGAAGGAAAAAAACGATTCTGGTATAATAGCAAGCCGTCGAATAGTAGAGAAAAATGTTTTTAATATTGATATTTTCGTACAAATAGCCTATCTGGGCCTGAATTAAATCACATTTAAAGTCGGTGTGTTAAATTTACCATGCATTTAGATCTGACTTTCTATATCCACATTCTGATGACTTCTATTATCAAATTATGAAATGTTGAAAAGCGAATCGGTTAAACGTGACTCTGCGTCTGTTCTTTCGGTTTGTTGGTGCCCTGTCAGTTGCAAATCCAGTTGGTATGTAACCTTATGATGAAAGCCATTGTACAAGTTACTGTAGTCCGTTAAATTTGACACGTCGAAAGAAACCGAAAAGAGTTTTGCTTATTGCTGGCTAGATATATAAATGTAATTAATTAGCGTTTATTGTAAGGGTGATTAGTACGACTAAATATAACTGTTTCAAGAAATATACGCTAATCTATAAATGATTTTCTTTATGTAGTCGATCAACTCATATATCGCTAATACATGAACTCCGTACCAGTTTATATATAAAGGGCTTGGCGTGAACCCATAGAAATTTTTGTGTCCAAAAGTCTCCCATTTGATGATATTCAAGGTAAATTTTGTAAATTAATTATACTAGGTGCCAAAAAGGAAACCGAATCATTTTGACATAAAATTTTATATAAATTTTTGCTGTGTTGAGAGTAATAAGTGACTAAATTTTCATTGTAAAATGAGTACCCTTCATAGAGAAAAGCGGATATATTCAGCTACTCGCCTGGGTATGTTTCTTAAGAGATGCCCTATTAACCCCGGTGGAAGCTGATTCCAAGGAATTTGCAGGGCACCACTGTTGTAAGTTCTCTAGGAGAGTTAGAAAGCGTACGAACCCTTCGACTTGTCATATCCCAGACATGTCCTATAGACAATAGATCCAGGGACAGCACAGGCCAATTGAGAATACTCATACTGTGGCCTCTTCTAGGAATTGTCATGAAGCTGCGGCAACACGAGGCTGGACATTGTTTTGCTGGAATTTGGCATTATTTAGTGCACGAATATATGGTAAAGCGAACTCGAAATTCACGTTTGAGCATTTAAATGTAACAAAAAAATACTAAAAGCGTCCTACTTCCTATGCTAATTCCAAACCAAACCATCAATCCTCTAGTAAGTGCCATGTTATATGCTATGAAAAAATTAAAAACTTGCCTTTTTTCCTTTCCACGTCGAACTCGTCTACGACTATCATGGGTTACAAACACAATAGAGGTTCCTCTGAAAAAAGGAAATTGTTCCACTCTTCCTCCCAATCTGCCCGTACATTACACCATTCTGATCTGAGGGCACGATGCCGATTTGTAAGAGGCAGTATTAGTCTTGGACAATAAGAAATTGGCCAAAAC
The DNA here is from genome assembly GCA_038088585.1 of Chrysina gloriosa. Taxonomy (NCBI): domain Eukaryota; kingdom Metazoa; phylum Arthropoda; class Insecta; order Coleoptera; family Scarabaeidae; genus Chrysina; species Chrysina gloriosa. The sequence continues at coordinate 21,771,022 of CM076090.1, forward strand.
GAACGAATCTAGATAGACAGACAGATAGACAGATAGGTAAGGTACCTCAAGCTCTGCCAAAAACACATTTCCCGCAGAGCTTGAGGTACCTTACCTATCTGTATGGTTAAGCAATATTTTAGTATTCTATTTTCTCATTCGGTAATTCCTCTAGGACGTCCGAAGCCTCTATTACGGCGTTGCTTACCTCCTTTCAAAATCGCTTAGCTGCCGATAATTTGATTGTGTTCGAAGTGCTGGCATTTTACTGCGCTAATTCAGAATTAGTTCACAACAATCGACTGTTATCGTCGAATAACCGAAGTAAACTAGTCCAAAATGAAAAAATAAAAACGAATATTTTATTAATCAATTTTTCAGCATTAATTCTGAAAATGGTTTACTTCCTTTTAAGTCTACTCAAAAAACAGTAAGGAAATTTTTGTATGTGTTTTCAAAGGTAGCTTACTTATAACATTATGACCATCTTCCATCATATGATGATGCATTACTTCTCTTGAAAATGCTGATAGGATTGCAGTGATCTACTTTCTTTTATAATTTGCTGTCGATTTTACTGGCTTCCAATATTCTGTGAATGATTATGATAATGATTATTACGTTATTATATATATTATATTGAAGTAAAACACACTGCGGCATCTACAAACCTTTAACTCAAGTAAAATAAGTAGTCTTACTAACCAGCTTATATCCGAATGACTAAGGTTCGACAAACGCGCGTCTTGTACGCTGAAAGAACAGTTTATATACAGCGAATAAGACGCGCGTTTCTCGAAAGAAGGTGATAGACCTATACGAGTTTGATATATGTTTGCTCCGTCACATATATCAGGCTCGTATAGGTTTATCGCCTTCTTTCGAAAAACGCGTGGTTGTTCGCTTTATATAGACTGTCCTTTCAGCGAATAAGACGCGCGTTTGTTGAACCTTACCAATGGCTGTACCAATATATATCTGGTTGGTATTGGGAAGAGGCAACTGAAAGTCGTTGTTCAACATATTTAGAAGTGGTTGATATATATTTGACCATAGAAAATTATACCGTTGTTTCTAATTTGCTTATTTCAAATGATTTCAACGACGATTTGTAGCCTTTTCTTGAACCTACCAGATCTGTTTTCTTCTTTTATAAAAGAGTTTTGATGTTTCCCTATTCGGTTTTTGAAGGATCTTTCGGTTTGTCTAATCTACATTTTTAACCTACTACTAATACATATACTTGCATATTTTTCGTAAGTGTTCACACACAGAAATTACAATTCATAGAACTACATAAACTATACTCGACTCGCCGAACAAATGCAGTAGTAAATTATGGCAACAATGTGTGTTTAATAGGTCACACAACCAATAACGTTTGTAATTGGTCGATCAGGGTGGCCGCTTACAATAGAATAAAAATCGAGTCCATATTGCATTTGGAATATTCGATTTTATTAGCTTTCTTTGTAAATGATCTATTATCTATTATATTTTATAAACCAGTGTTTCTGAAGACTATTTATCGATCGTTCTAGTGCACCAATAATATATTATTGTTTTGTAGGTTATACATTATTTCTTGCTATATTATCGTATATACTTACATTATGGAAAACTCACCTCCTAAGAAGAGAATTTCAAAACATTTTACGGTAGAAGATAAACAGAAGGTTTTGAATATATTTAAAACATTTCAAGAAGAGCCTAGCACTTCTAAAATTGTTAGTGTTGAAATGACAGCCAAAGCAGCAGGTATCTTTCCAAAAACGATAACCAAATCATAGTAACTATTATAGTATCTTTTACAGGAATTACTGAACGCAGTGTTTACAATATTGTGAAAGAATATAACACTAATCACGAATTACAACCACCAAAAAAATATCATAGAAAAAGGGCTGTTTTAGATATGGTGGATGATGAAATGAAAAATGCTATACGAAGAATTGTACATTCATTCTTTTTTAAAAATGAACCTCCAACAGTTCAAAAAGTTCTCACAGTGATAAATGAAAGAGATGACATTCCTAATTTCAAAATTACGACTCTCAGATCATTATTAAAGGAACTAAACTTTCGGTACAAATATTTATTACTTTAAATTCTATATACTAATCATAAGATAATTATGTTTGTAGTTATAATAAGCGAGCTCGAAATAGTATTTTAAAAGAAAAAGATGACATTATTACCTGGAGACGGAAATACCTTCGTGAAATTAAGAAATATCGTGAAAATGGTACCTCGATATATTACTTGGATGAAACTTGGGTAAATTCTGGACATACTGTAAATAAAGTATGGACAGATATGTTTGTTGTCACTGCAAGACAAGCATTTATAGAAGATTTAAGTACAGGTCTTATATCCTTCAGGCAAAGGCAAAAGATTTATAATTACACACATTGGCTCGGATGAAGGATTTGTAGAAAATGGTTTACTCCTCTTTGAATCAAAGAGAACAGGAGATTATCATGAAGACATGAACGCAGAAAGGTTTGAAGAGTGGATGAGATGTATTCTCCCCAATTTAAAAGAAAATTGCGTTATAATTTTTGACAATGCTCCGTACCATAGTCGTAAATTGAATAAGCCACCTACAACTAATAGTCGGAAATTAGAAATGCAAAACTGGATGAGGGAAAATAGTATTGCATATGAAGAAAACATGGTAAAAGCAGAATTGTTAGCTTTAATTAAAGAACATTTATCTGGCCCTCCGAAATATGCTGTTAATGAATTAATAGAAAACACTAATAGAAAGGTATTTAGACTCTCCCCTTATCACTGTGAATTAAACCCGATTGAACTAATATGGGCACAAGTGAAGGGGTATGTTGCGAGACATAACACCACATTTAAATTGGCAGACGTGAAAGAATTATTTCAACGAGGTATTGACAATATTTCTGTTGAAAATTGGCAAAATGCTATTAAACATGTTATTCAAACAGAGAAGGAAATGTGGGAACTTGACAATCTCATAGATATCACATAGAGCCGTTAATCACTACAATTAATGATGATTCGTCTACATCATCTAATAATGAAGAAGATACATGTTAAGAACGTTTTAGTGTGTCATAATTAATTCCTTTACTGTATTAAATTTTTGTAATATGTATAAAATTTATTATTTTTGATTATACCTATTTGTACAGTGAGTTAATTTTTTAGGATACTGTTTCTTATGTAAATACGTACCAAAAAAAAAATATTAATTATTTGTTTCCTTATTTTGTATTTATATATTACATAGATCTTCTTAAAACCATTGTGTATTTTTATTTACTATATATAATTCTATATATTGGAGATGCATAATTTAATTCAACAAAACATCCTTGAAGAAATAAGAAAATTATTTTAGTACTTATTTTGCAATTTTTATTTATGTCAAATACAAAATGAGGTTATTATTTTGATATGTTTACATGTGATTTATGCTGTGTGAGTCGGACATTTGCATTGCAAGGTTGCCATAATTTGCTACTGCATCTGTTCGGCGAGTCGAGTATAGTAGCACATCACACCATGGAAAACATATCAATCAACACGTCACTGGATAAAGAAAATTACGACACAGAACTAAGCACTATCAACCAGATCGTAGTAAAGAACGACTATCCAGCTAGTATCATAAAGAAGATTGTACAAGACAAATCTTATAGAGAAAGTTCTGCAAAAGGTATAGTGTAGTCGCAATAGTAGATGTTAACGTAAACAGTGTGCTAGTATGAACACGAAATGTTTGGATTATGTACTACATAGTGTGGATCAACGGTACTTTTTAGTAATGTGAGCAATCTTATAAATATAGACTTCGAGGGAATAAATATTCACTTATTTGTATTTTATTTGCTATACGTTTCAAACATGTTAATATTCAATGAATTCTACATTTCTGTCGTCAACATACATAGATTCATTTTCAATAAAATAACGTCCAAACTAAAACGAAAAAGAGCAAAAGTAATTTACAAAACTAACAATAAGCTGCATTAAAAATATCGATACTAAAGTGGATAAAGACAACAAATCAGACGCTATATAAGTTAACGTCTGGAACGTGCACCAAAAACTTACATTGAGCAAAACAAAAGAGAATCCAAGAAGCGAATAAGGAGACATAAAAACCGTTTGAGCCACAATTTTGGAGTTTTACCTGTTTAAATTGAAAGCTACAAGCTGTCGTTGGAATCATTTGAAATATATAAATTAACAAGGATTCAAGCCATATTAGTAGAACCACCTTAATTTGGTTGAGCTAAGGATATGAAGAAATTACAATGTTGAGGTAACAGCCGTTATTCAATACTTCCATAAAACATTACATATACTATCTAGCATAATTTTTATCACTTATAATTTTATATCTTCCCTTGTTTTTGAAGTTCGTTCAATAGTTGTGATAATATAAAGTTTATTATCTATTTTAGCATTTTTCCGTTTCTGCAAAGTCTTCAACATTGAAATAACAATGTACTAATTCTATATAATTTGCGTTCCATCCACGTATCGATACTTATCTACCGTTAGTACCTACTTCTAATTGTGCGAAACCCGAATAGTGACAAATGGGAGTATATCTCCGCGGGATTTTACATTAATGCATATAACAGACAACACTCCAGTATTTTCATAACAAAAATGAATACCACTTACACCACGTCGCCTGCGTCCACGCTAATGTTTCTCATATAAATAATATGTTATAGGCGTACGTTTCGTAAAATACGAGCGTTAAATTACTACCATTTTAGTGCACAAATGGAGAATCAATCAATCATTGAAACGCAACGCGCCCCATTATCATTTCTGCTGTCGGCGATCTTTAGAAGTGCGATGGTCAAAGAATTCTAAGTCGGTTCTGGTGTGCCGTGAGAACAATATTTTCCGACCCTAATTGGTAACACAGAACAGTATATCTGCAATCTTATACTTCGATGTCAAATACACGAACAGTTAGATTAGATTTATTCCTCCTTTGATCAAAGCATTACTTCGTGCTATAATTGTGTGCACAGCTCTTAGTTATGAAATACATTTATTCAGTTTAGAAACGTGCACATACAACATATGTACGCAATCCCTAATTTAACGAAGAACAGTTATGTTTAGCTAGATGCGTATTTGACGAATTCCTCTCACCTTTTTATCCGTGACCGTCTTGTTTGTGATCTTTTGCGACAGTTGGGGTGATTGGTTGGACATCTCTTAAATGGCAATTAGATACATTACATTTATCAGTTTAATTATCTGCCCACACACAAAAGCGATTTCCGAACAATCTGTCCCACCTTCCAGATCTGCCATTTCGTCCCGTAGATCTGGTCTGTCCCGGGATAGATTTGTCACTACACACTAATTCTAATCTAATTTGATCTGATATCCCTTAGTTAAGCCTTGGGCCTGTAGGGTCTGTTGTGCTAAATATATATATATATATATATATATATATATCCCTTAGTTAATAGCAAATTCTTCAGGATTTTGAGTGGACTGAACAGCATAACTGGTATTAAATCCAGACGAGGGTCTTCTGGATCTAGTTGTTCGCCAACCTCAGATTTTATAAAGGTTGTGGATTGCAATACTATACATATATCCTTAGCACAAAACTCTTTCCTTCCCATAGTTTACCTTTTTGTTAAATATACGTTATAATAAATATTTTCAGAATTGTAAGCAATAAAAAACTCTAATTTATTGTTATACATCTAGAGACAAATACATTTTTATTAAAACTGCGTTGTAGGTGTCGACAATATCTTAAATAAGTATGGCTTTACGTAGGAGTACGAACACATATTCAACCAAATTTTTACTATAGAGACACGGGATGTATTACCAAAAGATACGATTTGAGAACCGAACGAAACATTTAACTGCCTCGTAAATAAGACGAATTACGTCTCTGGTGTCGGCAGTGCAAATAGCTGTAGTGTGTTTGACAGAAATGGCCAAAGGAGATATCTTTATAAGTACCATATATCATATGATAAATTCTTGGATATCTTCTTTGTTTACGCTAGAACTATATAAGAAATATTCATATAGTATGGATATGAATACTTCCTAGTTATTTGCATTCATTCTAGTAGTAATTGTCATTAAATTTACTTTGTTGTTGCCTCACAGTTTTCCGTTTATTAGCATCTTAAAGTTGTAAGTTATTTTATTTCAAGATCGGTTAAACATAAAATTTTCTTATTGGTTCCAGAACTATTTCGAAAATTGTATATCTGACATTTAAAAGTAGTGCGTGTAACGATAAAATACTAGGTTTTTACAATGTTAAGAGCTTCTACAGCTTTAATTTTTGTCAAGAACAAGTTAAGGACTTGCAAGTTTACAGGCTCGAAATTTGGCATTCCGTGTATTCGTTATTATAGCTACAACCTATCGATGAGCTTTATTGTAAATTCCTTGTTTGTTGTTGAATTTAACTTCAATTAAAGAATAGAAAAATTACCGTCCTTTTTTAACTTCAAGAAAGCAACGATAACAAAGGAATTTACAATAATGCTCTTTGACAAGTCTTAACTACCGTATCGAGTATGTGGTATTCAAAATTTCAAACCTGCAAACCTGCTGGTTCTTCACTTATTATTGACAAAAGATTAGACCTGCCTGAGCTCTTAAAATTGTAAGCAATTGGTATTTATCGTTACACATACATCTTTTAGAGCTAAAATATACAGCTTTGGAAATACTTTTCGAATCAACCAAAAAAAAAGATTAAGTTTAAGCGATCTAGAAAATAAGTACCTTACAGCCTTAATGTAAATTTATAAATACTAGTTTGATAAAATGCCGTATCCTCAAAGTTAGAAACATTTCCTAACCTTCCGTCTACTATTTTCTTTATTACTAACTTTAGATTTCACATTTGATTATCTAATTCTGAGAAAAAGGAATAACAAGTTCACGATATAATGAGCCCGAACGTCATCTTGTAAGAACACAATTGTATCCATAGTATAGTAGAAGTCATATTTTGTTGCTTCTGTAATAATAGATACCTAGCACTTTCCAGGTGCGAAGTGTACGCCTTAATATTGATTGTGTAACAGTACATTTCACCATATTTCCATGGTTGTAGATAGGAGTTTAAATTCATAAGGTAAACTTGTCAAAATTACACTATTTCAGCTGAGTGATTACCATCAAACGAAGAAATCCAAAAAGAAAACATCGAAAATTTAATACGATGCAATTTTGAGTGTAATTTTTAAAGACCTACTAGAGTTATGAACACAGACACCTAGGCACTATATCATCTTATTGTTCGGTATGGAACTAGCACTTTCTTTCTTTGGTTGATCAATCTACTTTGCTCGTATCATATCTAGTATTCTATCTCCCAAAGAACTGGAAAATCAGTAGAGTTACGCCCGTCTTTAAAAACGGTAATCGTTCTAATGTTTGTGATTACAGCCCTATCAGCATATTGCCAAACTTTGCTAAAGTTTTTGAATATTTGCTCTATACTGATATCTACACGGCTGTTAAGCCCTTTCTACCTCAACATCAGCATGGCTTCATGGTGGGTAGGTCGACAACCATTAACTTGACCCACATCACCCAATACTTGAGTGAGGTGCTTGACAGTCGTGGCCAAGTGGATGTCATTTATGTTGATTTCTCTAAAGCGTTTGACAGAATAGACCATGGGATGCTCATTGGTAAGTTGGATAACTTCGGCTTCAGCACAGTCCTTTTGAACTTTCTCTGGTCCTACCTCACTGATCGTAACTGCTACGTTTGCTATAATGGTTATGCATCTAACGTCTTCTTTCCAGCGTCGGGTGTACCCCAGGGTTGTAACCTGGGTCCCTTACTATTTAACTTGTACCTTGACGATCTTCTATGCCACATTAATTGTGATTTGTTAGCCTATGCAGATGACCTAAAAATCTATTCAACAGTGAAGACTTTTGCAAACTGTACTGGGTTACAAATTAATCTCACGGCTATCGACGCATGGGCTACTGCAAATAATATACCTCTGAATATCTCTAAATGCGCGTTGGTATCTTATACAAACTCCCACACCTCCATACTATACAGCTATACAGTAAGAAACACACCTATTTCCAGACAAACTTGTGTCTCTGACCTGGGAGTGCTTTTTGACGCTAAATTGCAATTTACGCAACATATCGACTTCATCTGCATATCGGCCTCTAAAGCGTTAGGCTTCGTCATTCTCTCTTGCAAGCAGTTTACAAACATTAACGCAAAAAGAATCCCTGTACTTTGCGTTTGTCCGATCTAAACTTGAGTACGCTTCAAGTGTGTGGTTTCCATATTACCTGTACCAAAATTTAGCAATTGAACGTATTCTGAAGAGGTTTCCTTAAATACTTATCTTTTAAAGCGGATGGAGTTTACCCGGAAAGAGGTACTGAATACCAGGGGTTACTTCTTAGGCACAACTGCATTTCTCTCTCTGATCGAAGAAACAACAACAGCGCAAATTTTCTTCTTAAACTCCTTACCAATAGAATTGATTCTTCTGCTCTTCTATCGCAAATTAATTTTACTGTGCCTGCTCGTAATACTAGACACGTTAACACTTTTCATCTTCCCAGAGCTAGGACGAGCTTGCTACTAAAGGCACCAATAACACATATGATGAGAAATGGAAATGAGCTGGAATTTGATCCTTTTTTAATGCTACCGCATAATTATTATATTTAATTTATTTTCTTTTTTTTTTTCTGTTGGACTATTTGGTATATAGTGTGTATATTTGTGTCGCAAACTTGATATTTGATACTGTTTTGTATTCATTTTGCTCTATAAATAGCTCTCGAGCTGTTGGGCAATAAATAAATTATTATTATTATTATTATTATTATTATTATTATTATTATTATTATCTGTTATGAATTGTAGAAGATATTTGGGTACGCCTTCAGAATTTGTAACTTTATCGCCGCGATATGGTTTTGCCTAAGACCAAGTTTTTCTTTTGGCTGATTGCTTAACCAAGTGGCAGTGCATTTTGCAGGACTCGTAATTGTTCTAAATTTTCTGTAATAACCTGAGGATATTAGGTGCAGGCGTCAATTTATGTTTTCTTACTATATATAATGTGGGGAAGTTTTGTATTCATGCAGTAGATGGGAAGGAAACATAGCTTGGCGTTCGTATCTTTTCTATGGTAAACTTGATCTAATCGAAAAATTCTCGTAATTTTTGACTTATACTGACATTTATTATTACTCACTGCCTATTCTTCTAATGTTTCCATAAACAGGTTAACTGTTTCTGGTGATATAAATGGCTATTTGGAAGGTTTTAGAGTGAGTACAATGCATATATTGGTTAACATTGAACATATATTTAGTATTAAATTGATTTTCCCTAAAAACATAATTTCATTTGTTTAAAGCTAGACAACAAAAAGACAAGATTCGAAAGTAGTGTTTTAATCAGATTTGCTTCTGCCATTTTAGAATCATCCTACAATATAAACTGCGATTTAACATCTCGGTGTTGTAAATGTTTATCCAAGCAAAAAGCCCGAAATAAATGCTATGACAATTAAATTAATTATTTATGAAAGCAATTAAAATAAGATCTAATTTAAAAAAAGAGCGACCAAATTATGTAGTTTAAAGACTAAAAGTTCCCTCAATGCGGCGCACTGTCGAGAACGTTGGAAACAGGCTGATGCTTTCAAAAAAGAGGGTAAAGAAAAAATGAATCGTAGAACCTTTAATAACTGTACGGGAGATCGTTATCGGCAGTCACAATTATGCAAATTAGATCAATAGTTAGTCAAGGGTTCGGAATGCTTGATGCGAGAGAGATAAGCGGGCGCATGGAGCCGATATTTCATTAAGCAATGTTAATTGACACGTGGACTTAAAAATAATCGTTAAAAATCTCCGATTCTGCTTCGATATCGTTAAAAGTTAATGTTTCTCTCCAATAGCGCCTTGTTTACATCAAATTTAGTGCGGAGATATTTTCTTCAGTTATCTCCCCTAAGATGAACAGAATTTCAAATGATAAATACCAATCTTGTTCACTTTGGTTTAGGTGGCATGTGGAACAGAAGCATAAGGGATCATATAAGGTAAAGTACGAGGTAGACGCCATAAATTTTTGGTCTGATATAGGAAAAATAAATTTGGTAAAATATAACTATTTTAATTTTTCAAAATAATAAAAAACGATCAATTAATAATTCTATACCTTTGTAAAAACAATCTAGAGATTTTCCCGCAAAATGTTCTCTTACTTATAGCTGACTATCGTCCTCAAAACGATTTCCTCTAAGGTCCTTTTTAAATTAGAAAATAGACAATAATCACTAGGAGCCATGTCCAGATCATACGGTGGATGTTCCAATTCTTGAAAGTGGCATTCGCAGGTGGTAGTTTGTTAAGTGGACGGGGGCACTATCGTGCAACGGTCGAACACCTTTTGTGAATTTTCCTCGGATCCTAGAATAATTGTGGCCATCAGCTTTTTTGTTCACTGAACGACTTTCGCCTTTCTGGGACGACGTTCATTGGATCGCCACCATTCCATCGACTCATTTTTGGGCAGAGAATCATAGAACAGAACTATTGTTTCATCTCCTGTCACAACGGACTTCAAAATCAATTTGGGGGAATTCGGTGGATAATTGTTTCGAAAATGTTAGATATTACTGATAATTCATTCAGTTTCAAATGGCGATCTTCTAATACCATTTCCTCAATCATTGCAATTTTTTGAGGCGTTATCATTTGAGTTGACCGACCGCAGCGGCCATCTTCTTCGTGAGATTCTTATCCCAAATGGAAACATTTCCCTACTTTTTTACAGTGGAATATGAAAGAGGTAAATCACTACAGATGCCGTGTAAACTTTGTTTACCCAACTCAACATTTCAAGCAGCCAATTCATCAACGGAGACATACAATTTATCACAAGTGTATCTCAATTACATTGTGCATGATTTGAAGTTGTCTAAACGGCAGTCTGAGCTCTAACTTTCTCGATTAAAAGAATTTAGGATTAAGGTTTTTTGTGACCGTCATACTGTTTTCAGAATGCTCCTTCTTAGAAGGTAACATGATTTCTTATAACGATATCTTATCCGTCATGGAGACTCTTGGTCACGCATACAATGTAAATGAATGTGAAAGTTGCCATCTGTACAGATTACTCATCCAGTTAACTTTAAGGAAACATATGGAAAGTACTGTTGACACTTACCCATTATGTGATATGCAATTGGAATTTATGGGTATGTGGAGATCTCAAAGTATTTTCAATACTGCTTGGCATGCTGCTTGAATACACAAAGTACTGTTGTTTTCTATGCGAGTGGGAGAGGAAAAACCACTGTTCTTAAAAAATGCTCTATTCGTAATGAGCTACTTCATGGAGAGAAGAATGTGTCAAGCATTTCTATTGCTCAACTGACAAATCTACCGCCACTAAGCATAAATTGGGGATCGTCAAGAACTTCATAAAAGCCCTAGACAGAACATCGCGTGGATTCATGTATTTATACCAGAAATTTTCCAAGACCAGGGATGCCAAAATTAAGGAAAGCATATTTGTAGGACCACAAATTAAAGAGTTAATAGATGACGTCAATTCCCTTGAAATGATAAGTGATGTTGAAAACATGGCATGATTGTCTTTTAAGAATATCTGCAAAACCTTTTAGGCATTTCTAAGGTAGATGACTATCGCAAAGTTATACAAGAACTCCTAAGTATGGGATGTAACATATCACCGAAACTGCATCTCCTGATCGATCAATTGAGCTTCTTCCCAGATAACCTTGGCGCCGTTAGTGACGAGCGTGGTGAACGTTTTCATCAAGATATGGGCCGCTGCTATGCTAGTCGACTAGTGCTGGAAGTTACAAAGGAACGTTTCCCGCAGCAAATCGGGAAGAGAACGTTTTTAGATATATTGTCTTAACATGTACATATGTACTGTTATGTTATTTATTTCTTGTATTTTTGGGCTTAATTATATATGTATATATTTCAAGAGTACAGTTTTCTCTTTATAAATAGTTGATACAAATTGGATAATCTGAGATTTGCCCGTAGGTCACGCAAAATAAGGCCGATCGGGATCAGTTTTATTTTGTTTGCCAATGTAATCAACCTACCTACTGGAATAATGGGATAAAATTAGTTGAGTTCATGAAAGACAGAGCTTTTCATCCTGCTATTAAACGGCACTTTTACATGTCTCTATGGTCGCATTAACATTAGTAACATTAGTATTTCTATCTCGTTTATTCATAAAGTTGGAATGAAAATATAGTTTGTTGAAAATGTTGAAAACCTGTTAACAAAGTTTAGAAGACAACATTTTGCAAGAAAGAATTGCGCAGAAAATCTGCAGATTGTGTTTCATTGAAATGTTCAGTAGATAAGGGGAAAATCTAACGAATGTTGAATTGAAAAGTCGACCCAGTAAGGCGAAACTAATATCAGATAAAACTTTGGAGGGACTACAGTCCATATTCCGGTACCTGAAATTGACAGAAGAAGAGGTGACGCGAGATCTATTTTAGCTTTGATCATGAAAATAACAAAGGATTTTTGTAATTGGTAACAAGATAGGATCACATAAAACACTTCAATATTTCTGAAGAAATTCAATGCCGTTTGAAGAACGGGAATGCAGAAAAGATGCTTTAGTCCAGGTATGGGCAACCTCCGGCCCGCAGGCCACATGCGGCCCTCGAGTAAGGTTTGTCCGGCCCGCTATTGAATTCTTTCGTTGCATATTAGCACGGCCCGTCTAAACTTAATTCATAATGAATCATAAGGATACTACAAAAATGTATATTTTTCAAGATTACTCACAGCATAAAACTTCTACAAAAAAGGTTGTCCATGCCTGCTTTAGTCGGTACGTAGCTACAGGTCGAAATATTGATGTCGGTCAATAATTCAATGCTTATGCAAGAAACGGTGTGAGACAAAAATGTGCTTGTTTGAAATCATTTATGCATTTTGGAGTATTGTTTTAGCATGTTCTTGCAACAAATGATTTCGTTATATATTTGTAAGAATATATGTAAAATTTAGTATGCTGCACAACACAGGTAAGTTGTGTGGTTATTTTACAGTAAAAACTAACTACAGTGTGTCTCAACCTTATTATATACACCTAGTATTACAGATGACGACCATATTCGGCATTATTGTCAAATTGTCGTATCACACAAAAATAAACTTCTGTCATTAATCGTTTCCGCTAAGGTAGAACTTGTTATATACCGACCGGACATAGAGATAACTTTATTAACAAATCTTTGCAGTACAAGCGGCGCACATCCTATTTAAACTAGTGCTGCATAATAAGATTGACACAGACTATAGTTACTTATTTTAGACAGTAACTGGGGTATAAATTTATTACACGCTGATACCATTATTGGTTCATGAACTGACTAGATACGTTATGAAATAACTGCATTGTATACTTCACTGGTAACAAATATATTAATGTTAATTGCAACAATATGGCGCAATAGTATCAATAACTGTATGTGAATATTAGCAGAACGAAAGTTGTAAGAGCAGAGTGGCGCAGTGGAAGCGTGCTGGGCCCATAACCCAGAGGTCCGTAGATCGAAACTACGCTCTGCTAGAATTCTTTTGCGGTTATATACATAATACCTTTGGAAAGTTGTAGTTCCGAAAAATTGTTTAGAACTATGATTTATTGCGACTTTAAGCATCATTAAAATTAACGGCAATGTAAGTTTCCCTATTACTTGGTTTTTGGTGATCAGGCATCATCCAAAGCCATGATTTATCGTTGGTTGTTGGAAATCAATAGTGTCAATAATAGTGTCAGTAATAAATTCTGTGTCTTCCATTATGGCTGCTTTCTTTGGAATTTACATGAAAAACATGTCATCGTACTTGCATAATTCTTTAACTGTTAAAAGGTTATGTATCCAATGGATTTCATACAATCTGAGCTAAGCCCAAAACGTGACTTGTGTTAAGCGATTAATGCCCATCGTTGCAGGTGACTAGACTTCGATTTATTCGTATGAGCCTCAACCAAACCAATAACTGTGTTAACACTGCGTTACTTACAGGTCGATGGTCAATGTACACAATTTAGATTTTGATAAACTTTAAATAACTCGGTTTTTAACGTAATAACGTCAAGGTAGAGACAATTAAGATTTGTAACTTAGTTGCACCAATTCATTCAATGCTTTTATTTTCGTTGTAGAACTTTCTCCTAAGAACGAAAGACCTAAACGAGGACTACAATCTTTATTCTCATTCACTTAACTGGTTGTTTTTCTATATGTTATGCATAGCGGGGGTAGTACGTAAGTTAAGATTACCAGGAAAGCATTTATTAGCAACCAATACGTTGCTTTAACTTTGTTATTGTTAAGAAAGTTACTATAACGTCTACATTTATTTCAATTGCTTGGCTTTCAATGAATTATAACAAATCATTTTTCTTTGGTATACGGAAATACTATAGCAAACATATTCATGTGTTTCAAGTGGATGCGACCTTTTATAGGAACTGGAAATGTACTTTTTCTGTTTGCTTGTCCGCGTATGGAAACCAAATTGCGAATGTCATGCATCTAATGTCTATGATCTCTGATATCAATACATACAAATTTATTATATTTATTGTCAGACCTGATACGAAAAGTCGTAGAAAAATCTAGGAAACCACAACTATTACATATAAACACATTTGATATTACGTTTGGTGATATAAATAAACCACTCCTAAGTAAAGAAGTTGAAATATATGTGGTAAGAATTCGAGTTTATTTTCTGAAACATCTGCAGGCTATTTGATTTCCTTTCCGGATCTGGAAACATAGCCTCTCGTTGGAAGTAATTATTTAATTTTTTCTCGAAATATCAACTTATTTCTGATTACAACAAGAGAAATTATATTGTTGTAAAGTCCCCTCTCTGCTTTTTGTGTTACATTTGGTTAGGTAGATCATGTCGAAATTGCCACTCAAGTCTGGAACTTTTTATATCTATATCATAGACTCCATTATACCATTAATTCAGATTCAGGCGAAAGTCTACATATGGCGACGATAAATTTTGCTCATAAATCAAAACGAATGCATCGCAAAATCTACAGGAACCATGAGTCAAGCACAAAAATAGCGCAAATTGTGTAACTAAGAAGACAGGGATAAAAAGATTTATTATGCAGAGGATGAATTAAAATGTTAAAACTATATTATTTAATTACAAAATTGCAATAGCTGTACAACAGTAGCTATGTAGTATCCGAAGGATTGAGTTATTACGACCTGGTCTGAAGCGGTCGCAAGTAAACGTAATCTCATTAAAAACCCTATGCATACTTATTAATTGCTAACTCAAATGCTGACATACTCTTCCTACATAAAGAAATGCAACAGTTTGGCCTTTTTGAGGTTGCACGAACGAAGCCACCCGCGTTTAACGCCGTAATATATCCTTGTCTTGCGGACCTCCCTTCGCGTTATAAATATTCATAGAATTATGAAACGAATACGTATTTCTTATGTGAGCATATGTTGCACTACATGCATACTGGTATAGGACTGGTAGTTATAATAAATGCGCCAATGAACATTATCTTCGCCATTCGGACATTTTGCCCTGATTAATATCTCGATAATTTCCTGCATATTATCTCCGGATACCTTGTCAGGTTGTGGATGTAGGTATGCGATCGTATCGGCAGATTTTCGATTATGACATTAAAGTTTGTTTGTGCACTCTGCACTTTTTACGCAGGGAAATACTCGGAAGGTAACGACAGTAATAAAATAGAATGGGCCTAAATAGCATCCTTAACGCAATTACATTGAAAAGACATGGTTTAAGTAGTGTGATTTTGGTATAAATATTGGGGGAATGAGTCTTTCATTAGCGAGCCGAAATGTGGATTAAACTTATTATTACTGAAATTAGCCTTATTTGTAGTTGTAAATGTAAGATGTCCAATTAATTTTAATTTAGTTATCAGAAGGATATTTCTGAGAATAGTAAGTGTTTGAAAACACAGAGTAAATTGAATAAAAATGAGTATGATCCCATTATCCAGGAGATGCAATAGTATTATGGTATCAAACTGCTCAATACCTTTCTGTTAATGGTTATATAGTATGTCTGTAAACAAAACATTTCCTACTTTTACGAGTTCAAGTAAATTTACAAACCCGATTTTTGTTAAAAAGACCTATGCAACCGCAAAACAATTATTGAGCTTATTCATTATTATTTATTGAGCTTAATTCAGAAATATATGTTTTAGGAATATTATTTCAATCATTTATACTGTTGTGAGTTGGATAAACTAAAAATTAAAATAAGGAGTTGGACGATACGAATGAATAAAAAGCTTATCTTCTCAATACAGCAATAGTGCTCCAGCAACATAGGCGAGGCAAAAATTAAATGAACCCGATACAAATCCTTGAAAGGAACTCACTTTTTTAGTAGGATGTATCGATTAATGGTGCCCGTAATTAAGGATCATTTATTTCACGAACTGTTCCTTTACTCATTCTTTAACATTCTCTGTACTTCGCGGAATTGCATTTATATTGACCAAAGTGAGGCAATGAAAAAGTACATGCAGACATGGCGCTGTAAATATTTGAGGACGAGTAAAACGGCGCCACAATGTTGCACTTAATTGGCAATCTTTCAAAGGACGGACCACCGTGCCGGGGATTGTTTTTCGTAAATTTATTATATAAATGACAACTACTTGGGCATCGAGTTAGATTGTCACCGGACGGACGGTTGATTTGAAATATATACAGAGCCCACCCGCGAAATGGATGTAGCAACAGTGGGTTTTCGGTGCGTTTAAATTTTAAATTCGCACATTATTCCGAACTTCGGGACGGATACAAATAGATAGTTTTTCTTGCATTTGTTTTCTCGGGATTTATTATATCGGCTAAAAGGTTTTATGTTGGTAAAATAGTTCAGAGTACTTTCTATAAATAAATTGTATACTCGTAATGTGCTACCCGTTGATGATTCCACCATTTTGTTTATGATGTCTACCAGCGGTAATATGTTGTTTCACCAGATGGGTTGAATTATAGAGAAACGACTATTTATCTTCCTGTTTTTTTTTTTTTTTTTTTTGTAATGAAAGATTAATTCAAGAATTGTTACGCTGTTAAGTTTGAACTGCTTTGTAGTTATTAGTAAATCGCTTTTTCTTCAGTTTCTGCAAAGAGCATAATTTGCACAAATTAAACTAGTAATTCATGCAGGATTGTTACCATATTGGATATAAAAATTTTGGACATATTGCACGGAAGTTAGATACTAATTATTATACATGAAAAGAAATTAAAAGAGCATTGACAGGCGAGGGAAATGGAAAACCCTTAAGAAAAGGGGTGACAGAAAGACAAAGATGAATTGGGTTTAAAGGAAGATTTGGTAAAACTGAGAAAGCTGCCATCATTCCCAGTAAAAGATGTGCTCTAGAATGAGGAGCTCCTCATCAGAAAATTATCTATCTCAAGTATATGTGTAGCTCCAAAAAGTATGAACACCAGCACGCTTTTAAATAACCCAGAAGCATTAATAACGATCAAAATTGAATGCTAACCATCAAGCATTTATTTGAGAAAAGGAAATTGTCTCTTGAGATGATCTATATGTGTTTAGTACTTTTGCTACTGTTCTTCTAAAAGAAGTATGATCTATGTTCAAATTAAACCAATTAATAAAATAAATTATTTTTAATTTACAAAATAGCTTATTTTCAGAAGCTAGATGAGGGGAAATAAAATAATTGAATGAAGTACAGTACAGCGCATTAACTTTTATATCTGACAATAAGTACAACTCAAAGCGCAATATCTTCCAAAAATTGCTACCTGCTTTCACAATATCTTTCCGTAACTGTTGTAACCGTTGAAACATTTTCTGTTTTCACCTATTCCTGCGCCAGAGAACTTAATTAATAATAATTAATTAATAGAAAATTAATAGAACTGACTTCTACTTACAAGAGAACACCGGCAACCACCACTTCCAGATTTCGATGAAATACACAGACTGAAATAATACTTTGGTATAAGAACAGCCCCCTCGAAAGATTTTAATGTTTTTAAATTTTTGTAAATATCTCAGAAATTATAACAGATATATTCTCTTTCGTAGAATATAATTTGAAGTATATTACTTAGTCCCAAGGATGACGTGAATTACTTTCAGAAAAAAATAATAACGGGGGACTGGGTTACCCTATACCCCCTTTTTCACTTTTATTTTTCACATATAAAGTATATTACATAATCTCAATGATGACGCAAAATATTTTCGGGAAAAATTAAGAGCGGAGGACCGGGTGCCCCCAATTTTTTTAGTCTTTATTTTTTACAAGTGCATTCAGTTTTATGTAGAAAACGATGCTGTATGGCAAATTCAGACAGTTAATAATAAATATATAAGAAAACGATAATGAAACTTTACTTCTCATTGATTGACGTTATAAATATGTATTTATATACAAATTATTTATTATTTCCATAACGGTTTAAAGAAATACTGCAATATAATATGATGGCTATATTTATGTAAATATCGATAAACTAAAAATATAAATATTCTACCACGTACACCATAAGGTGACCGTTCAAAGATTTATCAGAAGCATTTTTATCGTGCAGTTTTATACATTATGCTTATTAGTAACCTTCTTAATCTTAATCTTAATCTTTACATCATTTTTTCTGATGGTATTGGAAATATTCAAACACATTAATACAACCACAATAATGTTTGTAAGATATTTTCACAATGATCGACTGCTAGGAATTTTATTACATTCCATTATTGCTTATTTTCTTAGTATCCCTACATAAATTAGTCTTAGTTCAAGAAATTGCGTTTGTTTGCATAAAAGTCCAGTATATTTTGCAGTTTAGTACAGTGTAGTCTATCATTAAAATATCCATTTAATTAAATACACTTATCCCAACGTTAAACTAATATTTCACAAACCGTCCTCGACGAACTCTTTTAGAATGCAGTAACACAGTAACACAGTAATACTAATTTCACGAATTGTCATTCGCCTTCGTCATCTCTCAGTAGTTTCTCCACGGCAGTAACGTTTCTTTCATTTAAAGATATGCTCGGGCGTCCACTGCGTGGATGGTCTTCTAGTGACGTTTGACCAACAATAAAACGATAATATATAAGATATTCTTATAGTCTGCGTTCTCTCCAAAAACACCTTGCATACATCGAATGATTTCTGAAGGTTTCACACCCACTTTAAATTTCAAAAAATGGTAGTTATTTGTGATTTGGGTGCGTCTTCCATTACTGCAAACTCAACAGTACGGAAATACGTTTGTATCAGTCAAGGTGCTGAAGTATGCTAAATAGTATTGCACCGAAGGGTGCGTAAAGGTGTCAAGATATGCTTGTGGCCAATAGCATGACCTAAAAGATATACGTAACTGAACCGAATTTTTAGAATATTCGAAATATCCTTTGTATACCTATACACGCTTTTTATATATCGGCAAACACGTGGTCGCCTATATATAGGCAATTAGTAGTGGAAGGAGTAAACGGTTCTTATTTCTTATCTAATGATAAAGTAAAAATGCTCCATACAACGAAAATAAAAAGCGAGGAACTATTAGTACTCCGAGTAGATATTTTTCATATTTCATATCAACTGAACAAAACAAAAACAAAAGAAACATTTTTAACCGAATAGTGAATGAAAGCTCTTTCTGAAAAATATATCACTTGATTTCCCTTACCAATTTTAAATTTTTGACCTACGCGTTTTGTGTCGCTTCTCCATTAAATAAAACGCTCTGTTTTAAAAAACGTATTTTAAAATAAAAAATTTTGGTAGAAGTAAACCGTGAATTTTCTAGTTTTAATCTATATTGTTAACAGCTCTGTATTAAGAAGATAGACGAATTCATATCTTTTGTATAAAATGAACTTCAATAAATTAGTTCTTATCCTTATCACACAGATTTCACAGAAGTCGGAATGCGTATTTCGACAGTTTGGTCAATTTTCAAAAATTTGGGTCACCATGCCTTCTGCTTTAGACTCGCTACCAGATATATTAGAATCAAGTAATGTTCCGACTACATTGAGAGTTTTATTTTTATTTAAAACTTGTAATTTCTTTAACTTCTTGTGACACAAGCGAACCAAAAAATTAACTAACGAGGAAATGTTGGCTATTTTCTCTAAAATGAAACGTACCTGCTCCGTTTTGAATTTGAAAATAAAAAGCAATGGTATACCCATAATGTGGACTTGAGTAACAACACAAATATGTATGTATGTATGTATATACTTGATTTAATAAACGAATCAAATTGTATTCATCTTGCATATTTTACGACAGTGTGGTAATGTCCCTTTTGCAAAGTGAATTATTGACTAAAAGGGGGGTTAGATAATTAAGTACAATATGGAACGTCTCAACAAAATTTAGACGTCCTATTCGATCAATTCCTACTACTGAAGTTTAGATCTCAAGCTTTACAAGGAAATTAGTTCTTTCATGAATGAGCCGTTCTATTTATGAACAAATGTATTACGTATCAAACTTTATTCACGAAATAAATTTATAATACAATTTTCCCTACGTATTTACTATTGTGCTTTAAATGGTTCTTTTGTAAATGTCGTTTTAAGATACAGGAACTATACAACCAAGGTGTAAACAAACGTTACATTTTATTGGCATCAATATTGCCGTAACAGTACATGGAATGCGATATGGACAATTTATTGCGTATCATAAAAATCGAGACACGTATAGCGATAAATAAACGATAACTCAACGATTTCGTTTCGGATTTATGTTCCCTATATATCGAATCTTGTAGCCATTAATTAGTGACAGAGCGATACCGACCCAAATGAGCGAAAATCGGTAAAGCTAAGGCAAGAACTAATGAGAGTCGTTTGTATGAGCAACGCGTGCCATATCGATATGGATATGAACATTTGAAAGACAAAGAAAGTCATCAGTATTTGTGACAAGGTAACTAAGACTCACTGATGCAAGAGGAATTTACGAGTATTTAATTCAGTACGAGGATAAACTATATTCGCATAAATACGTTGTGCTTTATATCCCCTTACTCTTTATAAAGACATTTAAATATATGGCTTTCAACGTCGGCAGCTTATTTTCACCCATATAACTCAATCATAGTCGAAGTACAAAATTATTAAATGAAGGAAACAATAGGTACGGCATTCCGTTCGCTATACGTGGTGGCACTAAATAATTTGATTATTATAATTTCAAATACCGATTGAACCACAATAAGCAAGTATTTCTTCAAGAGCCTGTGACGTTTATAATACCCAAGTAGAAATTTATAATTTTATAATGAAGCAATAAGTAGCTCAAAAATACATGAACAGCTCACAGCAATGAAAAGCAAATTATTCTACTAGTTTGTCGGAATTAGGGAAGAGAAGGAAGTCAAATATCTGTGGACAGGCAACAGAAATATATACGTCATAACACCTCAAGCTAATTAACGAAAAGAGAAACAAATATCTAAATAAATCAAAATGTATAAAATATATCCAAACATAAAAATAAATTTGGAAAAATATTCCAACAATACACAAAATCGAGAAATAACACCCAATTTTCAATTCCACTTGAACTGGGAAGATATGCTATTTCCAAAGTCAGACATAATTTTAGTTGAATCCGTTACCTTCTTTCTTTCTTCTTTGTATCTGCCGTAGCCTTTCTGCTTTCTTGTCCTTAGGTATTTCTTCAATTTCCTTGTACTTCCTGTCACCGCTTATTTGTTGAAACCGCCATTCCATTTTATTCCCGTCATCCTTTCCAATTTTTCTTGTTCCGTAACTTTCTGTTGCAGCCTCTTCTACCCCATCTAAATATGCTTCTTATAAGTCTAACTGATACTTCCTCTTCGCTTGTTCCAAAGATTTATAATATTTTTACTCTATAATTGCTTCTTTTAGTGTATATGAAGATATAATTTCATTAATTATTTTCCCTTTCCTTTTCTTATAGCTTCCATTCTTATTTTCTTCCATAGATTTAATCGATGGCTACACCTACACCCCCAGTGATAATGACGAATTAAATTTAATTTCTTCGGGCATTAACCAGTTCACACAATGTACTTGTAAATCTTTAACGTTCAAACTTCGTGTTTACCAGGTACTTTTCCCTTGGCCTTCCACTTGACTTAATATGGGAATCTGCGGGGGTGAAAGGCGTCCGAGCCGTCACCGAGAGGGAAAATATTTGTGCATGCACACACATGGTCACAGTAAAAAGTGAGGTAAAAATGCATGTTGTAGAATTTTTAATGTTAGAAATTTGTCACTCCGGTTTATACGGTTGTTGAAGATGCTTGCCTCGAGCTAGCGAAACACGCGTCACCGATTTTATTCTAAACAATTGTGTGGTGAGGAGTTTACCGATGTGATATTTGTGTCATCTAATTTTTGTTGAAGCTCCCAAAGCTCATAAAATTCATTCTTTTCTTCTGCCCTAGCATTCTCATTGAGTACAAACATAATACATACAATATAGCTGTATTTCTCTTGTTCTATTAAATTAAATATTCCAAGTCATTATTCTTTCATTGCTACATTCAATACCAATAATATTATTTATCTTCTCCTTCCTTACTATCATAGCCACTGCTGCCGGTGCTCTCAAATTTTCTTCTACCCCTGACCAGCACATCATATTATATTCCTTCTAGTAGTTGTCTGCCACTACCTTTCTTGTTCGTTGCTGTAACTACTGCTGTTTACTATTGGCATGTGCATTTTGTTGATTCCTGGTGTTGATATTACTTCGTTCCATAAATGTGCTTCCCATTCCACGTGCTTATTTGAATGACGTTTTCTTCCTTGTCCGGATATTAATTTTTAGGCCTATGTTTTTGGGTTTTATTTGTTTTTGTTTTCCTTTCCATTTCCCTCACCCCTTTCAATTCTCGTTGCCTGTTTTGTTGGCAAATAAATTTTCCTGACTCTAGGTATGCTGCTTTTTGCATTATAGTTTTGGTTTTTTTATATAAGCTTGTTCTTGGAATCATTTCAATTCCGTTCTTTACAATTTTAAATGAATTTTCTATATTTTTTCTGACTTTACTACTTTACTTCGTTTTCCTCCGCTACTTTTGTAATTTCGTCTTAAACGGCTCTTTCTTCTCTATGATGTCTGACTCTATCTGTATTTGAGATTATCCGTAAGTTTATTTCTATTTTGTAGTATCTTCAATTTGTCAGTGTTACCTTTCAGTTCTATCACGCTAACCTTATTTCCTATTTTTGTTGTTGCCTCTAATAATGTTTAGATTTCTTGTTATGTCCTCCAGAGACGGACTAAGTGCTTCTCGTGGGTTGTGTTTACTAGGGCTCCCTTGACAATGCACTTTTTCTTTTTGTCTCCTTTTAGTTTTTCTATTCTTTCATCTCGTTTTCCTTCTACAGCTCCCTAATCATATCCATTCTGTTGTTCCTTTTCTATACTTTTTATTTCTGTCATCATCTTATCGTTTCTTAACATCATTTGTTTCATTATGTTCGTATATATTTCGTTATTTCTAAGACTGCTTTCGCTTGCTGACCTTGTTGTTAGAAATTCTGAATATGTTCAGCGTCCTCTCTATTCCCTTTATGCCCGCTTTCCTCACCACTGCTACAATAGTCCATTCCTGTTCTGCCTATGCTTTTCTGGTTATTGCTTATATATCAAGTCTTATATCTAATCCAACCTTATGAAGTTTCCCTATTATTTTTCAAAACTATATCTCATTTATAAATTCTATTTTATTACTTAAAAGCTGCATTAGCGGTTTCATCCGAGCCAATCCCTTGAGGACAGCGACATTTAACATTTTAATTCTTGTTTTCGTGTTGGCTAGACTTTTGCTAATTTATAGTAAATCTATATTTGCTGTTTCAGACTTCATATATTTCAGTTTTGTTGCTTTTGAAACGTATTACGTCGTGATACCGTTGAAATATCGTCGGTTGGAAATTTGTCCTTTCTCTTCCCATAAACCCTGACAATAAAAGCAATAAAGGCAATACGACAAAATAAAATCGAAAATAAAAACTAGAAACTTCGCAAACATAAAAATTAGGAACAGTAAGCGGCGAAAAGTAAACAAAAGCAAGAAAAAGAGCAAAATGACAAAGAAGACAGGACGGCCCCCGATACAAAGAACTCGTCCATGTATGTGGATATAACTGTATATATATATATATATATATATATATATATATATATATATACGTATAGATTTATTGTACGTATATTGTATACATATGTATATTTATTTAATAAATGGAATCCTAGAACATTACCAAATCATCTTTCCTTTGTGAATTAAATCAATTAATATCTAATTTGTAATTTGTTTTGGTTCTACACCAGATCAGGACAAACAATAAGTTTCAATACATAAAGGAAAGCTTTAGTAACAGCAGATACTTTACACACCCCTGGTATCCTGATACGTCTTTCGGAAGTGGATGCTTTCCTTACATGCATTAAATATTTTCGCACCATTCTATATCCTTCCGTTACTTGTGGATAACTAACGAAAAGATAATGTACAATTGGAAGATATACTCGGTTCCTGCGCAAAACACTGGTAAAAGCTTTGCTATAAAGCTATAAGGACTTGGAAGGGAACGTTTATCCAGACCGTGTTATGCGACCCTGATAAAATTTTCCTGCGAATCGGGCTTTTCACGAAAATTTCCCGAGCGGAAACGATCGCACTTATGGAGCTTTCCTTGAAAACGGCGCCTTCTTAACAAAACAGAGAAAGTAGTTCCACTTCCCATAATATCTGGCAGCCTAATAAATGTATCCTAGAACTTTCGCCGTGAAAATTTTCACGTGGTCAACTTTATATTGGTATAAAATTCTATAGAATGAAACACGGATGAAATAAAAATGATTTCAAGCGGGATATCTAAGCTGTGAGAAACTTCCCAAGCATTTTCTTGAGGTTAGAGACTGTTACTTATTGTAAGCACAAGGAAATATGTATATAAGGAAATATTTTCTTATTGAAGTCTTGAATGGACACCAAAATATTTGAATAGGTACTTATTTACAACACTTTACTTGTTTTAATCTGTTTATATGCTATCCAGTTTTATCAATGATCTTCTGTCATCTGTTATGTAACATTACAATTCCGAGTTCACAAAGTTTTGATCTCATAAGTAATCCACAAATCGTGCTTTTTACGCTCAGCCATGCATTTTTTCCTTTGTAGAAATAATGTATACTACTATAATATGGCAAAACGCATGGAAAATTAAAGTTTTGTTGCAGCATTTACATATTCAGTACTTTTCTGACCGTAAAAATTGCACCTTCTATGTAGGTAAAACGCGCACTGCAAATTACAGGACTGCTAGCTATGAAATTCCTTTCATAGCCTTGTTTACAATGTTTTTAGTAATGTAACTTATAATTACGTACATTTCTAACAATTTGAATCCTATGGCTGTTTAATGAAGTTGCTCTAATAGCGTAATTTCAGTAATAGTAGTAGCGAAGCTATTTGTCCATTTAAACCAGCCTGGAAAAGAGTACGGTATTAAGCCAGTAATTATTTTGTAATTGCAGTCTCCTGGATAGTTGATGCTGCTTTACAAATTTAATAAAGTTGAAACGTGAAGAACTTAATCGAGCAATCATGTCTTAAGATTGTTGGAAATAATATATAATTGTTTAATAATAGATGATTACGGATGTTATACAATAGTAATATTGATCTTTATGTCATTGCTGCAATTTTAATAGGTAATTACGTTGTCCATCACAAAAGATTTCTTAATTTTCGTCCTTAATGTTGTTAGACATTTATGTTCAAGTGAGGCCAATTAAAGTAAAACGAATTCTACACGTGACTACTTTACGTTGTTGAGTACATACAACAAATGTATTTATAGGTCGTTACAATTGACATATAATAAAATTGTATACTCTTGGTACATTTTATTTTGAGGATAATATGTGTGTATGCACAGTATATTAATTTTTAGATCTAAGCCGTTAACTATGGTAAGAGGAGAATTTCAGTAAAACTTTTAGTTCTACGCAGTAGTGTTTTCTGTTAGAAGTTTACAATATTCGAACCGCATATTTTATACTATCGGAATACCAAAATACACAGAGAAGTTCCATACACCTATTAAATGTTCTCTCTGCTGCTAACATGTAAACGCGGTGATACAGTTAAACATCCTTCCTTACTGGGAGGCCCATTTAAGTGCTTGGTAATTGGATTGAACAGTGTGGACGGAGCACGAATTGACCTTCGACCTGACAGTGCTTAACTCAGCGAGTGACAACGCCGTTAATACATAATCATAAATTAAGCAGTACCACGTTTATATATTATATAATTGTATCAAATTACACGTAATAAAATGGTACAGATATGGTTATGTTCGGAAGTTACCGTGAATAATACGACGAGCACAGGTACGGAAGATTTTACAGCAAAACAACTTTGTTTATGTCTGAAACTTCGTGTCCCTTTCAAGCTGTTTAACGTGTTAAACAAGATAGTTTGAGGAATACTTTGGTGGGACAGAAGTATAAGTTCGATTTAGTCAATATATGCGAACCAAATCTGCAAATACTATGTGTTTGTTTATTTTCTTATGTAAGCGATGTTGATATTTGTGAAAGTTGATACCGGTGACTGAAAGGTTACCATGAAAAACTGAATATATATGTAGGCTACTGAATTTATTTATTTATTAAACCTCTTTTATATTGCAAAACATTGTCTGTTTAAGCTTATATGTTATCGAACAGTATGGACCTACATTAGATTAGTACACAAAGGACGGATTTACGCTAATAAAAGAAAATGGCGCCCGAATAAGAAAAGTCTACAATTTTTAGGCAACAAAAGCATTATACCATATAAGCAATCAAGTTCACAAACTAACGATTGGGTTCCCCCCACACTCTCCGACTGTTTACTGGAATATACGTAACAAATTGTGGGTTTCTAAGACTTTCGCCAATGATTTGTTGTAGACTAAGTTTGAGATATTCACAGTTCCACATATAAGCGGAAAATTTATTAATATGGACTTATACATCACAGGCAAAGTCGCATATCTGCGGTTTATCCGTCCAACATCCAATTGATTTAACAGGGTATGTGAGCAGTTTTTCATTTAAAGTGCATTTTAACACAGGACAGAACAGCAAATACTTTCTTTAGAGCCAAATGAAACAGCATCGTATGTTGTACAAAAGAATTGATTGTGGAAAAAACACGTCAATGGTATGAAACCTAAACTTATAAGATGGATTGCGATCACTGTTGCGTTATACGCAATTGGCCCAGGAATTGGAAACTAGATGGCGTCCATCAGCCTTATGCATTTTCTCCTCCAAAAGATGGAGTTGATCATTATGATGAACGCACTCTTAACACTGCGGGTTGAAACTATTTTACTATTAACTAGATAGTTCCATCGTAAATTCTTTCATCATTTATAAACATAATAAAAATGCAACCAGACAGAAACTATTTTCTCAGATACAATTGAGGAGTATCCTTGCAAATAAACTGGTAGGCACCTTCTGCAGCAAAACTAAACGATGTCCAAAACATGCAGTTGAAGTACGAAGCAATAATATAAAAAAGTGTCGAGTAATAGTCACAGTCGAAAATTGATTTACAAGTTCAAATATAGGGGAAAATGTACCTACAATGGACAACGTCGTCATCGTATTACAACACCCGAGCAAATCCTAAACGAACATTCATTGTATGTACTAAATGCAATGTATGTATGCTTTGCTGTATTTCATAATTAGCCTGGGTAAACAGTGCTAACTGCGTACAATTACAAAATAAGTTACGACAGCATCGCCGATTCCCCACTCTAGTTAGTACTAAATCGATGATGTATGCGAGTAGTTCTGTGTATATGGAAGCTGTCGTAACTTATTTCGTAGTTACCGCTGTTTTCCCAGACTACTATTGATAGCTAGTAAGCTATCCGAATTAGTACGTAATGTAGTTTATAATGTGATCTACAAATGGCTAAGCTAAAGTTACTATTTTGACGGAAAGAATCTGTGGTCCATATATGAACCACCACCTATTTTGCGCAATAATTTTTTTTTTACTTTTCAAGTTTTCTGAGTTCATTAGTACCTATTTACGCCAACATATCATATTTAAAGTTATATTACTTTGATAAAAAATTTTGCACTATAAAGGGTTAAGATGTTGTATACAAATTCTAGTTTCTCGGGCGAATTTTCTGAGGATTTCCTTCAATCTATTAACACGAGCCTTTTTTGAGCTTCGGTCAAATTATGCGGAATCTATCGTGAGCATATCTTTTCCAGAGTTATATGCTCATGCAAAATCGAATGTATTACAGTATTCGATATGCCTAAGAGTGTCTCTATCTCACTGTAAGTCACATGCAGATCTTCTTCATCATGTTGCGCACAGCATTTTTGGGATGGAAACCTTTACGCAATTGACGACTGATGGGCGCATCACCACGATGAAATTCTGCAAATCAATTGTAAACAGTCTTTTCGGATGGTGCTTCATTACCAATAGCTGAATCCAAAGATTCCATACATTGTTGTTGATTTAGGACTTTATTAAAATTGTAAAGAATTATCCAACGGAAACCTTCACATGAAATTTCCATTCTTCCATTACAATTTCACAAAAATAGGGATGACACATCTCAATACAGCCACTGAGTGGTCGCTGCTATAAACATAAAAGGCGCCTCTGGTAGAGAAGGGGTTCACCAGGCGGTTATGACTATGCTATGTTATTGAATATTTTCAGATTTCATTCATTTGGGAACTAAGAGCAAAATATTCAGGGTAAAACTGTTATACCACGTAGTGCACAATCGAGTTGATTGGGTCGATTTATTGAGGTAGTTATGTTTAAGAGTATCTCGCGATAGTTCCAATGTTCAATTCTCAAAGGCAATACCTCTACGACAAGTATAACAAAGATACTTGTATATTATGCGAGGTTGATAAAACTTCATTCGATTTAAGGATTTAAATTCACCTATCAGGCAACATATTGAAGTTTTTTACCGTAAATACTTTCACAAATACAGATGGGTCCCGCTCTAAATGCAATCCGCAAATTTGTTAGTCGAGGCAAACACGCCGTACCGTTTCTAAACACGATAGCAACGGTGACCATTAACCTGTGCTCGTCAGTCCCCGACGTGATTAAATCGAGCGTGAATCTTTTAAATTACAAACAGTTCACCTAATTAAGGTTAATCCCAGCGGTATTTTCAATTGTTGGACGACGCGTCCGGCGTCTGCAGCCGTATCTCCTTTCGCCGATGAGAGGCGGTCTTTCGATTAAATGGGGCATTAGTATGCGACCCATCGGGACCCTGGATACCACTAACAGAACATCGAACAACAACGGTAGCCGCAATTAACCACCTCCTTACATCACAAAGCCGCTGTGTGCTGTGTGCTCTCGGGACCTCACACACGTACACTCCAACCCATTCACTCCTTTTTACATAGGTAGGTATATACAGAACTGGATTAAAAATTTTGAGCCATGCTCGTTAGATAAGTATCGGAAATTAGTATAAATCGAAGTGTATGGAAAAATTGTTTGACTGCTATATTGATTGCTTATAATGGGTATATTTCGTCCTGTTATTTTACCCCTTCTGGAGTACCGCAAGGTTTCAACCTAGGACCTCTTTTATTTTTAATTTATGTGAACGACCTGTTGCTTCTGTCGAGGTGCAGTGCTTTAGCCTACCGTGATGATTTGAAGAGTAACGACCATTACTGATTGCATTCGCCTTCAAGTAAATTTAGACATTATCCGTAATTGGCGCCAGTTTAACAAAATATCGTTGAATATTAGTAAGTGTTCTATTGTTAGCTGTTCTAGATCTAATAGCCCCATTGTCTACAATTACGCGATCGACCTGCTTCATATTGAAAAGATCGTATAATATTTTTGATCTTGCAAGGGGAACACCAGGATTGTCCGACACGGATTTTCATGGGTCTTATATATGTTATAGGGGGACCTCTCCTGAGTATCTAGGTACAAGCTTTTATCCTAACGCGCTCTACTTTTCGAGAAAATCGTTGAAAAAGAAATTGAAGTTTCCTATTTGTCCCTTATATCCTTAATTTTAAATACTGTTCAACAAAGCGATCGTAGCGCAGTGGATACGATGTAGGGTTTACACCCCTGGGGGATGTGTGTTCAAGTCTTGCTCGGGCGCTTTTATTTTTCAATCTCTTCCTGCACAATATTAACAAATATATTTCATTTCATGCAAAATTATTCAAAAATAATATTTTTTGCCATGGTAATTTTGCATGAAATGAAATATATTTCTGCAGGAAGAGATTGAAAAAAGAGCACAAAAAGGAAAGTTTGAGCTTTTGAGGAACCTAAGAAATTTTCTGGAATTATAAAAAATAAAATTCAGAAGATAATGTTTCAAAACTTCAAGTTTAGAAAATTTTATTTTTCGACAAATTTCCAGAAAATAAAAAATAAATAAAATTCTGAACATTCTGAAAATTCCGGTTAATTCTGAAATCCTGGAACATTTTGAAGTAGTTCGAAATTTCTTTTGTCATGGAATTCTTTTAAACTTTCCGATTCGATAAAAGTTTGGACAATTTGAATTTTCGATAAATTTCCAGAGAAAAAGAAAGAAATAAAATTCTGAACATTCCGGTTAATTTTAGAATATTTGAAATTCATAATACACACCATAACGCAGATTTGCTTCCAATTTATTTCTTAATAAAATTATCATGGTAAAGAATATATTTTTTTGAATAATTTTGCATGAAATGAGCAAGACTTGAACACACATCCCCTAGGGGCGTAAATAAATTAATAATAATTTCTTTTTCAACGATTTTCACAAAAAGTAGAGCGCGTTAGGACAAAAGCTCGTACCTAGATACTCAGGGAAGGTCCCTCTATAACATATACAAGACCCATGAAAATCTGTGTCGGACAATTTGTTGGTGTTTTATTTGATATACGCCTTCAATTCACGGATCATACAACACACATTACGAACTCTGCTTCTCGCACTCTTGGTTTTGTGATTCGGTCATGCAGAGGTTTTACCAATTTGACTACCATTAAAATATTGTGCTATTCCTTGGTTCGTTCTAGGTTGGAGTATGCGTTGGTGGTCTAGTTCTCTTTCTACGGCTTACCTTAGAGAGGGTCCAGAAGAGATTTTCAAAATACCCGTCATATAAGCTTGATGGTGTTTACCCCGATCGAGGTACTGATTCGTTGCTTTTACGGCATAATATTTCTGCTTTATTGCTTCGTAGAGATCGGGCTAGTGCGATGTTCCTGTTAAGATTGGTGAATAATGTTGTTGAGTCCCCGACATTATTGTCCTTGGTTAATTTTAGCATCCCCACCTGCACCACGCATTCTACCAATGGTTTCTGTATGCCTATAGCTAGAACTAATATTCGCGCCGTTAACTCATATGTGTAGAAATGTTAATGATCTATATGTAGATCCCCTTTACACCCAATTAATCATCCTTGCTTATTACTATTATTATTCTGCTTATTTTTACGAATGGTATTTTTTGTGTATTTTTCTTTAAATTATTTGTCTTTTGTTTTACTGTTTTTTGTTACTTTATAACTTTGGTTAAGTTTGATTTTATCATTCTCGCATAATAGCTATTGTATCATTTTTTTCTCAATGGTCATATTCTCTTAATATTGAACTGATTACTGTCGCATTACTTTCTATTGTTTGACTTAGTTTTAAGATTTATTATTATTGCCGATAAGTATCTTGTACAAGGCGTAAGTTTTTGGTTTACTTGCTTGTATGTACTGTATCTTTCTTTTTCTGGTACTTTTTTTTTGTTTTGTCCTTTAACTGGTTTTTTCTGTTGGACAATAAATACTATTATTATTATTATTATTATTCTAGGGTACTTTTCAACATGAATAGTCGAGTAAATGCGATTATGTGGTGAATAGAAATTTATTTTCTAATTTCATACAACCATTTCAGGTGTGATATGTGGATAGATACCTAGATTGAAGTAAATCGTTCAATCCAAATGACTTCTACCTATCATAGGTCTTTAATAATGTAACCCTAATCGATAGTCAGCACCGGATCCCTAAGTCGTTTGCAAGTCTTCAGGGAGAGGTATTATCCACAGTTTCGCAGTTTCCAGGAGTTAGTGTCTTCCTCTGGTCAGGCTTCTCAGCTTTTATCTTCGAGAGTTTACACATATGCTTAAGGTCTACGTTCATCTTCCATACGATTGTTGAGTTGTGACATAGTAGCAAATTGCCTTTGGTTTGACAAAAGTTTGAAATCAAATAGTGGTAACATACTGTGTAACTTGTTGGATCTTTGTATCTATGGAAGTTAAATCAGCTTCATTGTTAGCAACATAAACAACGCTGTTATATAACAAGGGATGCTCTGAAGTTTTTACAAGAAAACACAACGTGACACTTCCTGGTGTTCATATTCAGAAGAATTGGAGAGACATTGTTTAAGATAATATTAAGCTTCCTATTACAAGAATAGCCTGTTAAATACACCAATATTAATGTGCTAAAAACGGAATTGGAGTCATTTTGTTAAGCGATGTTCTTGTTTTTCATTAACTTAAACCAAAAATTTAATGACGTTCCATTGTATTGAAGTACACAAAACTTTGACTAGCGTATTATGGATATTCGGATTTTTCTATATATCACAAAATATACGAAGCAAATTGTTTTTCAGATATTAATTTTATTCTACTACTACTTCGTGATAAGTGTGAAAAGCAAGACCTAATCTTTTAACAAGCATATGTAATTCCAGTGGCCGTAATAATACAACGCAATTATAACGATAGAGGCTATGCCGTGCCGCGCGTTACCCTAATAGTCTATCCAACAACTGGATATTTCACTATGAAATGCTCGTAAATCTACTATCTGGATGAATCGGTACCGGAGTATGTATATGTAGATGGAATAGGAAATATTACGATAAAAATCTTTTAATTAAACCAGGAATGTAAGATGTAGGGTTACAACGGTTTATTGTAATACAGTCTGTTTACCAGTACTAATAATCATATTTTGTTGTTTATAAGTATACATTTAATAGTTTGTGCAAATGATACGAACGTTTTGACTGATATTTTTTATTTTATGTAAACATTTTGTGCTTTTCAAGTTGTAATTACATCAGCTTACGTTTACAAATTTTTTTGTATTACCGGCTAAGTGTTGTAATATTACAAAAAGTAATTATTATTAATTATTAAATAAAACTTTATTCTGTACTTGTTTTAAATACAATGTGTTTGTCAACTTGCTGACAAAAATAGATATGGACTAATTTAAATTCGTCATTCGTCAATATACCCACCTCTCACATTTAATACAGCCCCACACAATCTCGGCATTCTTTCCAACAGCTTCGCTAGTGTTACTGGTTCTATTTTCCTTCACGTATCCTGTAGTTTTGCCCAAACTACTGTTGCCGATATTGGAGGAGCAGATTTCCGAACCTATCAGTTGAGTTCCTCTGACAAAAACTTGATCGGATTGAGATCTGGATTTTGCGGTGGCCATCCCACAATAACAATGTTTCCCGCGTGCTGCAGTTGTTTTAAATATTCACGGCATATCTTGGCTGCGTACGTTGGGTCATTAGCGTATTAGAACACAAAGTTTTCGCCAATTATTCGTGTTCCAGATGAAATAGTATTCCTCCCCAAAATCTTACTATAGCCTTCTTTCCAAAGGATACCGTCTATTTTGATCAAATCACCCACAGAGACATTGCTAAAACAACACCCAATCATGACCGCTCCTCGTCCATGTTTTATTGTTGGTGTGATACAAAATTCAATTACTTGCTCGCCTTTATATCTACGGATAAATGTTCTCTTGTTTGAACCAAAGCACGTGCATTTAAACTCGTCGGCCCAGAGCACTTTCTTCCAGTCTTCCAACGTCTAGTCTACATAGCACATGCATTCTCATTCATGCTAACTGTTTTGCTTTGTTTTCTTTGCGTAGTAGCGGTTATCTCAATTTGTACAAACCAGATTAGCGTAAACGCCCTTTTACTGTGACGCTAACTGGTTTTGGACGCGAAATATGCATTTCGGGAGCAATTGATAACGCTGTATTCCGTCTATTTGTGTTGTTATATTTATTCGTCTGGGTCGCTCTTTATTGGACACACTACCACTTGTCTGATGCTTTTCAATATCATAATCTACGGTTCTATGGTTTAATTTCAGCAATTTAGCAATTTGTTGATTACTTTTGCCGATGTTGTGGTGTGTTCTGAAATACGAGGTACGTCCAGAAAGTAAGTTTCGTTTCAATTTAACTCCGCTGCAGCGCTGCGATCGCAGTTCCGCACATGCGCGGTAGACGCTATGTATCAAGGAGAAGAAACGTGCGCCATTTTGAGATCGCTGTCAGCCACATACGCTTTTTTGTGCTTGTTTACAATGTCGGTGTTGATTGAAAATCCCGCCGCTTGTGAAATCAGATCTGTGATTCGTTTTTGCGAGACACTTAGGAAATTGCGCCGCGCAATACAGATTAAGCGCCGAGGATTGCTGTCAAAAGCTGTTGTTTTTCTTCACGACAACACGTCAACAGTGCAAATGTGATGAAAAACCTCCTACACGGATTTGGCGGGCTCCGTACAGCTCCTAGCGACTTTCATCTGTTCTTACATCTCAAGTCTTTCCTTAGCGGTCAACACTTCAACAATGACGAAGCGCTGAAAGAAAATATTTCCAACTGGTTGAAGACACAGGCGACAAACTTCTAGGAAGAAGGTATACAAAAACTTGTGCCACGCTATGACAAATGCCTGCAAAATTTCGGCAGTTATGTGGAAAAGTAGTTTAAGAGTTGTAGAATTTTATGCAATAAATAATTTTTATGTATCTGTACACTTCACTATTCCCTCTTTCTATATATATATATATATATATATATATATATATATATATATATAATTTAAAAAAATGTATTGGTATCGTATATACAGTAATTTTCCCAAAAATCTACATGTGCTGCTGATACTGACTAAAGACGTCGTAGCTACATACTTGCATAATTTCCAGATCGACAAAGAATTTCTGGAGAAATGTTAAAGAGATTGTACTAGGGACAGAATTCAGCAACATCGAACAGATCTTTCAAACTAATAAGAAACAGCGAGAGTTATATTATCAAATATTAAATTCCTTTTGACTATGTATTCATTCCGTTCAAGATAATTCATTTTGGTTATACTCTTACTATTGCTATTATTGTGAAACCTCAATAATTGAGCAACACTAAAATAGTATACCTATCTATTAAATGCCTCACATAGTTCTGGCTTATAACATACCATCAAAATTAAATTATGTTGCATATCTTCGCAAATAGATACTGCTATTTCTCTGAAAGCAACTGTACATATGTCCATTCATACATATATCTATAATAATTAATATTTTGATTGAAATAGGTTATATTTGTTTAACGCCAACAGTGCTACATTATCTTCATTCGAAATTACATAAAACGAACTTACGAAAACGATTGTTATGGTAAGGTGCAACTCGAACTCGAACACTTTCTGCAATTTCGATCTTAGTGTTAAAGTGACGAATAAAGGGTTAAGAGTGAAGACAAAAATAATCTCACTGCATGCTATCAGCTGACAATTCTGTCTTTAAAACCATATACACATTTCTTATCCTAACTTCTAACCACTAACTAGTCTTTCAAGGAAAGTGTCACTCAACAGTTCAGGTCCGTAGAATCAGATCAAAAATCACAAGTCCTTTCTTAACAACGTGGTTTCAACATTTGGTTTCTGGCGAGGTCTCGCCGCCCACAACCTATTTATTTTAATATTCTTGGCTAGTCAGTAAGGGTTTCATTTGTAGCCACAAATAATAATGCAATTCTCTGTAAACTGACTGTTACTAATTCGTTTCTTTGATAACTATCAACATTTCTACAGATTAATGTTAGGTTCCACAGACAAACACAATATTTTTCGAATATATAAAACTACTATTGTTCATCTAGTATAGTTGGAGTGCATCAGTTAGGCAAGGTGTCTCAAATTCTGGCAAGATTCTTAAATTTGCCAAATGCAGATGAATACGTAGGACATTGTTCCGTTTGTTTGTCCTCTGCCAAAGGTTTGGTTAATGTTACCGCAGATTTAGATGCTCTGAAGAGACAGGGTGATGTAAATCATATGTTGCTGAAGAATAGATAGATAAATCTTTTACATATTATGCACACATAGCAGATAGAATATTTGGAAGGGAAAGAGACAAAGAGATATCCGCTAATAATAGCAATACTATTGTGGAAAAAAGTAACGATTAACAGTAATAACGTTGCCGACTCTATAGGTAAAGTTAGCCAATGTTTAATAATAGCACAAACTGCAACATAACTACACGTAAATATACACAAATAGTTATAATAATCGTTCAATATGGGTAATATGTTCAATAAGTATTCTATTATCTTTACAATAAAAAACAAATGCACTTTTAATGTGAGTTTGTTTGTCTGCGTGTATTTATTCATTGCCTAGGTGTACATAAAGGCCCCGTAGGTTGCTTTCCTGGCTAAAGGCGGAAAGGCAACTTTTTGTTCTGTTTGGTAATGGCTGTTTAGCAACGGACTAATATACTTGAATACCGTATTTTAGGATCTGGAATTGCGCCAAGAAAATAAACATTTTTGAGTGATTTCAGAAAAAGTGATTAATATTGTACCGTCATATTGAAATATTATTATACAATCATTAAACCGTGACATAGGCTTTTTATTTGATTATAGTTCTCTACTACTCGTAACTCTTCTTGTGAAATATTTGCTATTTCTAAATACGCTGTTGTGTGCATTTCATACTTAATATTGAGGGCAATTACACAAAATTGTCACAGAATATAAGCCATATATCAGTTTTCAGATAAACGAATATATATTATATGAAAGTTTTGTTCGAGGCTTGTATACATAATAATAATGAAAAATAAGATTTAAGGATTTCAGCAGAACTAAGACGTTAATGCATGTACAGCTATCTAATAGTTGTAGTATTAGTTTAATTTATTTTTTTCTTCCTTAGTTACCAACTGCCAAATAGGTTTGTTGTATTGATGAGTAAAAATAACACAAAATACTCTGTTAAAATTAAAAGTTATTGAGATAAAATATTTTACGTATTACTTTACGTTCAACTCTTTAAATTAACATGTAACATACGACAGGTTGCAATTTGGAAGGAAGATAAGATCATAAATCTTTAATTACGTCTATGTCAGCGTTGACAAGTTTGTTAATAAAAGACCGTTCCATTGGTATGCTTGAAAAAATTATCTCGAAAAATATTATTAACACTCTGCCTCAGGATACACTTAATGTTTTATTGCACAATATAGACTCTTTGATTTGTGGGAGCCCACAGGGAGAGTAATACTACTTATAAAGCTCTACCAGGGAAAAGTATAACGATGAAAATGTTGTTTATGTTTCCCTTTATAAATCTACTTCTACAATTCGCATTAATTTTAGAATATATACTTATGTTGCTATACGCGACGTTAATGTTACAGAGTTAATCACAGATTTTACATTACTACCAACAATTTCAATAGTAACTTTTACAACTCCGAGTATGTCCGGATCGTTTTCACGCCTCACATAACTCAGTGACAAATTCAATTCCTATTCGCGGCACTTATGTATGTACCGCTACATTACCCTCAATTCCTTGCGTAAGGCTGGATTGTCTACAAAAAAATGCGACCGAGGAATGACAGGCGTAATCTTGGTAAGCATGTATGCAAATCAGATTTTTTGTCACATGTTAGTTTGTCACAGGAAGCGATTCGTTAGGAAATGTTCTTGTGTTTTCGAATGCCTAGAAATAATTAGTTTTTTTCTAATTATTAAATTGGTCCAATGCATCAAACGCTTCTCGCGACCAAAACTCGCGATACATCTTGCTTCCTGTCGCATTTTGATAATGAGAGAGTTTGGAACGTATGTATAAGTAACCATTGAATTTACTTCTCTGTGAAATTATATATAGGATCTACGATAAATACCATTAGACGTAACTATCTAATCAAATTCAGAGCTTATATAAATTAGGAATGAAAGTCTAAATAAAAACTGAGAATCCCTTAAACGATTGCTTCAAGACCAACAGAGACACTCAACCAATGCGCATCCCCTTGCTTATACAATGCAACCTATAGATTCAACAAGGTGGCATTGCGAATGTTTGAGGACGAGTAAATAGGTGGAATTCTAACATCACTTTACGTGGAACAATGCATTTGGGTTGATCTATAAAAGCGTGAGAGCGCTATTCGCAAAATTCTGAATACATCGATGTCTGGCCTACACCTCCACGTGCTTCCAGCGTTTGCAGTTGCACGTTGTTGAATCTGTATACAGGAAATGGATTATGTTAATGCTGTGATAAAAGAAAATATTTATTTGCAGAAAAATTTTGTGGATAGTTGGTTTTGATTCAACTCGACGGGGCATTGGAATATAAATACAAAAATTGAAAGAGTTGATTCAGCTGCCGTCAACATACACATGAAGTGGAAGCTAATACGTTTCCATCAAACTTATGAAGCGAGAACTATACCTTAACTGGTGCACAATACTGAGGGACCAACAATGACCAGCTTTATTGCTGCAAGTAATCGCACAACAGCATCAAAATATTCACTCTGTTTCTAGCAAGCTTCGTTAGTTAAAGGTTATTGCGGAGGAATATAAGGTTGATTCTATATTTTTACTAGAACATTGAACAACGAAGGGCACATGTACATAACACTCACAATATCAAGTGGAATTGCTTTAGAAGGAAAAATACTAAACATGGAGTAGCTATTTACGGTTCCAAACTCATTTGAGGAACGCCTTTTGTTGTTAGAAACGACCACTTATTATTGGCGTTATTAAGATAGCTACTTTCGTAAAATTTGTTCTTGTGGAAATAATGGCAGCTTAAAAATTGACCGAGCAGTTTGCTTATACTGTTTAAAAAGGCAACTTTCTGACAGAATGGAAATTTCACAGAAAGATTTTACTTGGAGATTCTTCACGATTTTTATAAGGGCCACATCCAAGAACACCATCAGAAAAGACAATTTCGTCGTGGTCATGTGTCTGTTACTGATTAGTTGCGTAAAGGTCGGCCAAAATCAGTTTCTATTCCAAAAAACCGATACTGTGCTCAACAGGATTGAAGAAGATTGACTGAGATGAAGACATTCTGAGGCATACCAAATAGTGCAATGCATTAAATTTTGCTTGAGTATTTATCTGTGGAAAAGATCTTACCCCGATGGATTTGGCATAATTTGACCGAAGCTCAAAAAGGCTCGTGTTAATTGGTGGAAGGATATGCCCGAGGAAGTGCAAAATCTGTATGCAACATTGCAATAGCTGACGAAATTTGGATATCTTCGCATAAACCGGAAACTAGGAAACCGTCTACAGTTTCAGTGTTCCAAGGTGAACTAAATTCCATAAAAGTGGTTCGTTCACGAAGTACTGCGGAGAGAATGATCGTTTGCTTTTTCAGTTTAATTAATGCTGAATGGTATAAAACAATTTTTTTACCAGAAGTCGTCGACGAAATCTATCGAGAATGTCGCATCATTCTGAATCACACAAATACTAGCTCCCACATAGCACGTCAAACAATTGACTATTTAGACGAGAGAAACATTAAATTACTCTTTCATTGCCCGTATTCACCTGACTGGTCGTCTAACAATTTCTTTCAGTTCCCGAATATCAAACAACAACTACGGGAATAGCGATTTTCAGCAACTCTAGAAGCACATCAGAACGTCAAGAAACATGTCATTGAGATAGCAAATTTAGAGTGGAAAAGATGTTTTCAGAATTGCTTTGAACGCATGCAAAATTGTATATACCTTAAAGACGAATATTTTTTTATTAGTTCTTTCCAAATTATTTTTCTTTTTTACCTTTCTGCTAGTTAAAAGGCACTCCTTGCGTAAATCGATTTACGGTAATAGATCACACCATAGCAATCAGTACATCACCCCGATAGACAATTCCACGCTTCCAAAGCTTCTGTTACACCTGAAGACCGAAAATACTGGACCTAATGATTTCGCATTAGAAGTGTTACTTGATAACCATGTTTTTGGTAGCAGGAGGAAACTAGCATCAAGCGTACCAGCTGCGACATACGTTATAAATTTTAGACTTCAACCCACAAACGTTTTGATAAAAGAATTACACAGTTGCACAATCGTTGGACTCCATTCGTGTTTCGAACAACTTCAAAATTGTTAGAAGATTGAGTATATATTTAGCGAAGATTATTTTCACCCGCGTTAGGCCGAGATATTATCTACTGGTTTACATTCTGATACACTTTAAGTTGAAAAGT
Source organism: Chrysina gloriosa (assembly GCA_038088585.1). NCBI lineage: Eukaryota > Metazoa > Arthropoda > Insecta > Coleoptera > Scarabaeidae > Chrysina > Chrysina gloriosa. The sequence goes on from CM076090.1 coordinate 21,811,577, forward strand.
AGTTTTATCTCTAGTAGTAAACACCGAGGTGAACTGGGGCAAATTCCTTGTATTACTAGCACGACGTAATACAAACCGTCGTGCTGTCACTGCCAGATAAGGTAATCTTTATAGGCCCTCCCTTATGCCTTCTTGTTAGATCATACAACGCCAACACAGTCTAGCACTTTTTCAAAATTAGACAGATCACTAGCTCAGAGATTGTCCGCGGTGTCATAAATTTCAAGAAGGTTGAAGATAAAATTATTTTTTCTTCTTCTTCTTCTTCTTAATCTTTTTACCCTTTCTACCGTTCGGTGTAGGGGTGTTTTTCTATGTTTCCTATTTCCCATCTTCTGAGTAATCTGCACAGTCTGGCAAAGATCGCCGCTAACAAAAGTTGAAATCTGTGAAATATTACAAGTTGATTTTGCTTTGAACTCTAATTTTGCCTTGATGTCCATAAACCAGCAAAGCAAGTTCATGGAGCTTACCTAATGGTGTCTTAAAATTAGAGTATGAAGAACAATTGAAAGAAATCCTACGCTCTTTGTTTCAAAGGCACTATTAATTTGCAAATCGGGACAAGCCAGTGCAAAATGTGTGGGTATATTTCCCGCAAAGATCCCAAGCAATTTTCCTCTCCGGAGTTAAAAACAACCTACGTTTTATAAGAGTTCATAATAAAATAGTCGTGTTATAAGCACTAATCGACAAAATGGAAACAACATGAACAGCCCAGGAAAATACACAGCAGAGACACACTTCACATCCAGGAAGGGTGGGGAGGGAGAGGAGGAGGAAGGAGGTGCGGCTTTAGCACATTAGTTTCAAATCCAATATTGTTGAAATTTGTAAATTAGGACACTTTTAAGTGTGACTCTTACGATACCAAAAGCAATTCTCGAGCGTATTTTGTGTTTAGTTATCAATGCCAACGTTTGTCTTTCTTATGACGGTCATGTTGCGCTTACTGAAAATTTCACCGTTTGTGCATCGAACTTCGTCTGTCGAAATTATCCTTGACGGAGTTTTGTTCTTGCTGATAATTTCGGGTAGACCAACGCATTGTTCCAATCTTCTTGGATAATCGTTGACGTTTAAATGTTGAGTAACTCTCGGTTTATGTGGTGGTATTTACAACACTTCAGGGGTCTTTGACTAACTGTTTTGGTAGTTTAGGTGTCATTAAAAGTGCCTCGTATAGAAATTTGACGATTATTAGCTTTCGCTTCAAAATTATTGCGGTCCCAACTATCAATTTCGTATGTTGTACTTTTAAGGCCGAAACTCCCAGTTAATAAAATGTGGACAATTCTTAAAAATCGTTCTACTCAAAGCAACTTGAGAATTTCTATTTACTTTAAAACACTATTCCAGCACATCTAAAATTCCTTTATTAGAGAATTTATGTACCATTTTATTGTTGCTATTAAAATGATTTAATGTAAGTTCGCAGGTTAAGTACTACTTATTATTAGTAACAACTTACTAACAGACTGATTGTGGATAAATTTAGTGGTCAAATTAAATGGCAATGCTTTCATGTCACTCTACCCTTTTCCTGGAAGAAAACTAAAATAGTTTTTCCAAAGTTTCTTTAAAAAATATAAACAATTTGTCGACATCTGACACCTCATCGTAAAGTTTATATTAAACGGAATCAGGCAGATATAAAACTCAATATGATCGTCAAAATAAAATACAAATAAATAAAGTTCAAAGGTGTGAGACTTGGAACTAACATGCTTTTGGTTTTACAAATGAGATAGTATAAAATGGAAAACGTATCTGTAATCAGCACAAATTATCATTATATATTTCCCTCTATCTGTAATAATAACAAAGATAAATATAAAAAATATTTAGAAAGTTAAACCTCGGTGACGTCATTAGGTATAATTGGACCTTAAGTAGGATTAAATATAGTGAGTATGGATTTGATCTAAATATATTGTATTACAGATGTAATTAGTAGAAGTCAAATAATGGAGACATCAGTAGGTCTATTTGATCATTAAGTAGGGTCATCTCTTTATTCTTGCCTTGTTTGTGAATTTCTATTAATTCTAATGCATTATGTTTGCGGCTTTTCAGTGCGGTCTGTATTATCTTTATATTATTAGCTTCGGGAAACTTATTTGTGGTTACTAAGGAGTCATTAGCAAAATTAAAATTTTGTTTTCCTAGGTGGTATTGCAATTTGTGTTCTTTGAAACGTGTAATAACATTTCTTCCTGTCTGGCCTACGCAACAGCTAATGCATTCTTCATATTTTATTGTTTATAAATTCCTGATTTTTGGTGTTGCGGTATATTGTCTTTGATAGTAAATAAAAGGTTATTATTTTCATTTCGTAAGTGTTTAACAATTGACATAGCTTGTTCTATTTGTTATTTAATATTATTTCTGTGCAATTGTTATTGAAGACATGCCAATTTCCTGTGCGCTAGAAGTTCGCCCGAATTATACCAATATTTAAAAAAGGCGATAATTCTAATTTAAGCAACTACAGACCCATATCAATTCTTTCAAATTTCTCGAAAGTTTTAGAGCACATTGTGTACAAATATATTTATATATATGTTAATCAGCAAATTTCAGTGGTTCAACATGGTTTTATGCGTGGGAGGTCTATTCTTACTAATTTGCTTTGTGTAACTCAGGATATTTGTACAACACTGGATTCTGGTGGTCAAATGGGTATAATTTACACGGATTTTGCGCGTGCATTCGATTCACTTGACCACAACATTTTACTTCTAAAATTAGACCAATTTTGTTTTAGTGCCGATTTAATTTCTTTACTGAAGTCTTATTTATCCAATAGACCCAGCTGTGTTTTCTATAATGGATTTAGATCATATAAATTTGTCGCTTCTGCTGGTGTTCCCCAGGATTTGAACCTGGGGCCTTTACTATTCCTACTATTTGTAAATGATCTCCTAAATGCTTTAACGTGCTCTGGGCTGGCGTACGCTGATGATCTAAAGATACTTTCGCGTATCAATGACGTAGCTGACGCTGACCACCTGCAAGAGAATCTTTATATAATACATAGTTGGTGTAAGAGAAACAGAATTAAATAGAATGTTGAAAAATGCTGCGTTGTACGATTTACTAGGAGGAGAAACTGTCTCAATTTTTCATATAACATTGATAATCATCCATTGCGTAGTGACTCTGAGATTTCTGATTTGGGTTTTGTTTTTGACGCAAAATTAACTTTTACTAGTCATGTGATGAGCTTGTGCCAGTCTTCCAGCAGAACATTGGGATTTGTTATGCGGTCAAGTAAATATTTTAGTAATCTTGATGTCATAAAGAACCTATTTTTTGCACTTGTTCGTAGCAAACTTGAATACGCATCTGTTATCTGGCATCCTGTGTATACTTCTTACGAGATTCAAGTTGAATCTATCCAAAGAAGATTTCTTAAGTTTCTGACCTACAAGCGCGATGGGGTGTATCCTTTACGCGGAATAAATCATGGTGGACTTCTTCTGGATCATGGAGTTGATTCTTTAAAAGCTTGGCGAGAGAAAATGTGCAGCTAACTTTCTCAGCAATTTATTACACAATAATTGTTCCTGCATATTTGATATGGCTAACTTTTATGTGCCATGGGCGGGATCCAGGCATTGTACAGCTTTCCAGCTTCCCAAGTGTAGAACAAACATAATGATCAGAAGCCCAATTTACCATATCAGCAAATGTGCTAACAGACTCTTTAGTCATATTATGCTCGACACTTGTCTATAGTTCTATAACGTGTGGATTTGTAAGCACTTGTATTCTTATTTTGTTTTTGCTTTGTTATATGTATGCATATATTTTACTATGGCTATATATTTTCTATGTATATATATACATATATATATATGTGAAAACCTAAGTACTGCATGTTGTGTTTTGGTATTTCATGTACAATTTTCTCTTTTTGTTGATGCGTCCGTTTTGGAGTTTCTGTTGGGCGCTTAATAAAGTATTATTATTATTATTATTGAATTCGAAGATATTTTCAATTACGTCGATATTGTCGAAGGAGGTACCATCAAGAGCGCGTGCAATTTTACAACCTGGTAACGTGAAATTATATTTGGAATTCTTACGTTCCTGAAATGTTGTATAGAAACTGAAGAAGTGCGATATAATACAGCACATATAAGGAACAGAAATACTGTTGCAAACCGTTTGCAACATGGAAAAACGATTTCCATGACTTTTGCGGAGCCTCCAAACAAAACTCGATTGCAATAATATGTGCAACAGCTGTATTTAGAATATAAGTTTGCGAAAAAATGGAGAAAACTTTGTAGAAAATATAAACGTACTTTCTGATGTACAGCTTGGTAGGAATATCAATAATGATGCGACAGGATTAGATTTACGCAGATATTTTATTCAACAATTTTTGTACTTATTACTAATTTCAATAAGTATAGTTTTAAATTTCATTCAAATTAAAAAAAGCAAAAAACATAAAAGGTAAAAACTCAACATCAAGACGCAACATGCAATTTTAATTTAGAATAATTTGGCCAAAATTTTCTTCAACGGTTTTAATATCGTTCTCCCTCTTCTTCTTCTTCTTCATACAAACCGGACAATGTTCTTTGCAGTACATCGGTCTACTCATATCTTCTTCGCGCATATCTTTTCGTTTACACACCAGACACACTTTTTTGGAATGTTTCACTTTCCCTTGTTGGAAGGCTAGACCTTTCAGTTTCCTTTGCTGTTTTCTTGCCTCTTTCGACTTCCTTCTGGGCTTTTCCTTAGAAGAACGTCCAACACCGATTGCTGTCCAGGCCTCCGAACTGCTATGGCTTTCTAAAATGTACTCCATTTCCATTTTTGATCAGGTGAAGTTATAAGCTGCTACTGCAAGCTATATTATTCAAGGAATGAATATTTTTCGATGGATGCCTATTTATATATTTGAGTACTTTTCCCTCCTTCTATCTGGTTTAGCAAATTAATCAATTAAGTGCCCATACTTTCCATCACATTAATTCTAGATTAGTAGGTAGCCAATAAGTAATTACCGCCATAATTATTTCTAAACTAATCCCAAATTAGCACCAAATTGTTGGTGAAACTAAGGGATTATCGCTTGCTTTGAAATAGAAAGGGTAACGTTTAATTTTACAAAAATAATATCAGATAACAATCAATTGTAGGTTTATTGTTTTAGGCTATATGTATACGTTAATAAGTATTAACATTTCTATTAGCCTAGAACTTTCTGGTAGAGTGAAACTTCCATTTTCAGTTAATTCTTGCGGTTACCTCCAAAAATTGTCAGCTTTCATATCTTTAAAATCAATTATATGGAATAATGGGCGCCCTCATAGCAGATACCTTCATAAAATGATCATGCCGGTAAAAACTTTTCTGCAAAAATGCTTGGAATTTTACCTTTCGGTAGCGAACGTGTCTCTAATTAAAAGCGATATACAAAATAAGACCGAGTATTGTTAACAAAATACAAAGAAATAAACAAAAGAAATAACCGAACCTTCTTCTTCTTCTTCTTTCCATATGGTTTTCCATTTAGTAGGCGGTTGCCTGTTTAATCCAAAGGGGAAATTGGTCGATTCAGTGATCTTACAGGTGAATTTGATCTAAATTAAAAGTCGTAATATTTACCTCTAATGGCAAAAATATTTGAAATCAAATCAATATTACAAACAAGAAACCAACAATTGTAAAAGTAAAATACATTGGATCAAGATATTGTCTAATCGCTTAGAACTAGCTAAACAAAACTAATTTACCAATCGCAAATCGCAAATTTCTTTTGAAAATTCAGGAATGGTATTAACTTAAGAAACGCATTAATTTGTATCCAGTAAGGAAAGGATGTCAAACCAGAAGATGCGGAAAAATGCATCCCCAATGTTTTAAACAAAAACTCCATGTTTGACGTTCAAGAAATGATTAATGAATGAATTGACCACTGTGGTTCAAATAGTGAGGGTGATGTGGAAGAATCTGAAGTTGGTGGGACAAATATTAGAGACATCGATAACGAATTTGGAGGAGTCGGAAATGCACAAAGTTTCCTATTTTACAATGATATCTTTGAAAATTGCTCAAAGAAAAATATTAGAGAAAACCCAGTTGAAAATATCTAAAAACTATATTTTAATGAAGGAAGTACGGAATAAACTTTTATTTATTCCCGACTCTTTCTCAATCATAGCTATTTCCTCACCAAGTTGTTTTTGGGATAACTTTTTGTAGCCGCAGTTTAGAGATTTTACAATATTTTAACTAATGACCACCGTTCTCTTGTTCTTCTGATTTTGCTAAATTATCGACAAATAAATAATTTCAGATTTCACTGATAGACGGGTTTAGTTCATTTTTAGTATGTAAAACCTGTTTGTCTGATAATTGGTAATTAGTTTTTAATTGCTATTGTTTTAAAAGTGAAACATCAACACGAACATTCTTGTGATGCCATCGTTTATCATTTCCACAAGGAAAAGGGCGTTAATACGCTCAGGGAATCTAGTCTTCAAACTCGTCACTTTCTGATTGCTAATCCCAATAAATCAATATTAATTTTATTTAAAATGATTATCACAATTCGTACTCACATATATGTGGATTAAGGAAACTTGTCTGACCTATTCAGAGTTTAGAATTTTCAAATAATGCTTGAAATATTTTACCCGAATTGTTTTATTAGAATTACATATCTCCATAGAAATTGTCCGTCATGTGAAATATACATTAGGGGGTTTGTTTTGTCACATTTTAATTCGTGTTATTGCTCACTGTTAGACCACTGATAAAAAACAGTTGAAATCTAAAAGATCCAGATCTTTGGTATATGTAATTCGAAGATTTGCTGGAACTTCTTACAGGTTCTGAGATATGAGGTGATTAAGTATGCAAATTATTAGACTGATTTAATGACCTGACTTTAGTAAATTTCTGACATGTTTTAGAAATGGTCAAAATTGTCGTGAGGATTTTCATAATTAATATACATATTTTGCATTACAGCTAAAGGTAATGCGTAAATTATTTCATGCCAACTGCGGCGGATCTTCATATAATTCATACTTTAAAATTAGAAACAAATGCGTTCATAATCTTCGCTTGTAGACCCAGTTTGCTACGAACCTGTGTATGTAATTATTTTTAAAGTCAAATCGTTTCTATCCGTAGTAGAAATAACTTCTATTTTAAGTAAGCACATCTAATATCCAAAGCTGCATACGTGATGAAAAATGAGTCACGCGTTGCGAAAGTAGAGAACTTGTGTTTAATACCATAAAAATACGAAATGTCTTTATATGGTCTTGGTAAATAAAACACGAGGTCGTAGTTCATTAAATCACAATTATTTAAGTAACCATATATGTGTGGTTATATTTAGGTCGTGTGTGCTATAAAGGGACTTAAATTTTATTTATTCTTCTCGAGAGTTTGTTTGTTGCAACCTATCAAAGTTTATGACTCACTCGATAGATTAAACAGTAATCTTTTATGTAAATTTCTCCGTCTGGCATTTAATTTTCTAGACGATGGGTGATTATTATAAAACTGTTTTCGAAAGCGATAGGTTAAAACAAATTAATTTATGGTAGTGCTTTTCGCTTTCTTTCTTTCAAAGTTGAGCAGAGCTTCGTGGAATGGACAAGAGCATGTGAATTGGAACAAAAGTATTATCTGTTATTCATTGGTTTCGATTCTTTACTGCCATTTTTAACAAAGAAAATTTGGCATTTAATAATTGGAAAATCGTGCAAATCGTTGTGTGTTCCACATCTATCTATAGGTTTTGGTCACGGTCAAACTACTGGCATAATATCTACATACGTGCACATGTTTATGCAAATTACGAGAAAATTTTTATTTCAAAATATGTACTGTAGTTTCCCATATCAAATGTTACTATGTCAGAACTACGAATATTTATGGTTAATAGTTAATCCATAGTTTTCTGGAGTAAACGAAATTTAAAGTTTTGCGTTATTATTACGTTCACGAGTGATTTAAGTGGAAAAGCACACATGCAAATATGCATTATATGTCAGATATCACAGTTTCTCTTTATACTCCCCATATATTGATCATCATCGCATCTTCAGGTATAAAAGTCTTACTGCACTAGAAATCGCTAATTCTGTATTAATCTACTTCAAACGTTTGCAGAAAGGGAGAATCTGGCTCAGGGAAAATAAATTCTGGTTATTCTGGACAGATTTAATAGTAAAGTGCTGCTATTATTTTCTACACTATACATATCAAAATCATTGGAACCAAGGTGTAAAACAGAGAAAGCTGTGTTGTTGAGACAAACATACTGCTCTCATTTACAACCGCCAATGCAACTCACTTTTGTATGTCTTATAGTTATAATACTATAACAAATTATGTAATTCAAACAATTAGTAATCTAGACACAAAAACTATTGTTCGAGATACTATTTTCATACAAACAATTAGGTTTAGAATCCAGAAAGCGGGAAACTGAGTGCAATAAAAGATACAGGTTTGAAATAAAGCAAAAATTGTTCATTGAAAATAATGTTAGAACAATATCCAGTTTCTCATTTTTCGATTACACACAAAAAGAAATTATATACAGCATACAAGTATTATAATTATCTAGCAGATTCAGGACACACGTACCTAAAGAAGATGATCTTATGTTCAGGAAAAAATTCATTAAATGGTTAGAATAATCACAACTTTTTTCACATTTTACTATTTAGATAATATTAAAGAATGCAGATCTTTGGAATTGCACTTCTGCACAACAACTGTTGAGGAAAATAACAATAGATCAGCACTAATCAGTAAATATGTTTTTAAGACCTTGAAAACCACGTTTAGGTCACTAGTACAAAAATCTTCATCTTAAACCAATGATGAATTAAAACGAAAAGTTATCAAATGTATAAGTATATTCTTATATAGGTATATGTAGTTTTAAAATTATTGATACTTAATCTTAGCTAAAGAATTGAAGCCTTTCTTCATTTTTACAACTTCATCAAGGTTGGGCATGCAATTTTTACGTATTATATATATGGAAGCTTCATTAACAATTGCAATGTCTCAAAATCAGTTTTGTGTTCTCTTAAGAGAAAATATAAAATAGCATTTTAGATATAAGAAATGTGTATAATAATAATAAAGGTATATGATAATTAAGGTGTTAAAGAAACCAGGAAAGAAAAAAAGTGTCACAAACTGTTTTATTGCTTTTCACAATATTCGCCTCTAAAATTTATACAATTTTGCATGCGGTCAAACCAATTCTCAAGACATTTTTCCACTCCGAAGTTGGTATTTCAAAAATATGGTTTTTGAAGACTTCAACAATTTCTTGAGCTGCTGAAAAAATATGGACAATAAGACTCGCTGTTCTTCCCCAAATAATTAATTGTTTGACGTGTTGTGTGGGAGCAGACATTGTCATGATCTAGAATGGCGACGACTTCTGGCAAACAAATTCTTATATACCTTTCAGTTTTTACTTTTCTTCGATCTTCCGGTACAACCGAAACGACAAGCGGTAATTTTCTTGGTACTGCTTCGTAAACGAATAACTTTTGGGAAATTCTGCAAACCAACTGAAACCAATTCTAAACAGTTTTTCTTATAGTGCTTCATTACCAAAAGTTGATACAAGCGATTCGATACATTATTTTAGAGTTTGGTCAAAATTGTAAAAGGTCATCCAACGAAAACCGTCATGTGAAATTTTCATTCTTTTACAAAATTGTTTTTCCTAAATGATCACTGTAAATAAATTACTGTGTCAATTTTTAAGCTGCTTCGGGTTTCACAATAACCAAAATTATCTTATTGTCTGCCATTCGTACCCAAAAATTTACTTTCCTCGGATGTTAAATGTGTACTTCTAACATCCAATAAGGATTCTTCCTGTTTTCATTCTTACAGTGTTGTCGACTAACTGTGACAATTATCCAGGAAGTGGCTTCATTCGAGAAAATTATCTGGTAGTGGAACTCTAGGCTAGTACTACACATATCCTTCACAATTTGAAACAATTGTCACAAACGATCGGAATCATGGTAATTAAGTTCCAGCGTCAGTTGAATTTTAAACAGCGATACATATTACGCTTTTCTCAATGTACGTAGTACTGATTGATTGTTAACAGTTTTTTATGCTACCATTTCCCACCATAAAACTAATAATGCATCAAATAATTACTATGATCAGAAGAAAATAATATTATAGTTGAATGGGAACTAAGTAGCTTCGAGAAAGGTGAAAATATTACGCTGTCATTGTTGAAAATTATTTTAAATATTTATGTGCACCAAGCTTCTCCTTTCGTTGGTGTTTTGTGATTATCATTTTTATCATAGTTATACATTATCGTTTCCTTATTATATATAATAGTATACAAAATTACGTAGGAGAATCAACTACTTGCTGAAAATAGTTGACCTATTATTGGGCGCAGTTTATTTAGCTGGTTATCTGTAATGTATTGTACCAGGGTGATCATTTTATAGCGTTTTCAGGACTCCATTAATTTCTTACAAGTAACCTCTAACCTTCCAATCTGGTTTTCAACACTGTAACAGTAATTATTCTGTATAACAACGGAGCAACAATTTTAACTTTATTTATATGCAATCAATTACGTATCTATCTGTACATGTATCAAAGATTAACTTGAAATTAATAGTATATTACATCTTTTATTCCTTGCTTATCGCTTTCAGTTCACATGCTAAGTTAGATTTATTAACTTGTTAACTCTAATTATGTAGAATATTAACATAGTACGATTCACCACATGGACTTTAAAGTAGTATTTTACCCTTGATTAGTGAAATAAACTGGTGATATAAAATAAGTATTCAAAGAAAATGAGAGAAGTAACCAATCAGTAAGGCAAATCACGTTTATCACGTACGTTAACGATGCTAATAAATAACGGCGGCATAATGTTCGATGAATACAAATTAGGTCTATTTTTCTAGCCAGAGCTGACAGGCTTATTTAGCATGAATATTATATAAATTTCGTTATAGAGATAAACTTAAAAGTAGTATACAGGTTGATAATACTTTCATTCGATTGTAATTCAGTCAAAGGTAGGGTACTGTTCAAATATTGAAGTGGTGCTGTTTTCTCGTTCCTGGCGTTATCAATTCTCTACCTTGTCTCTAGTTTTATAAAGTTGACTTCCATGAAAAAATATTTGACCAGGGATCTAAGTTGCGTAAGCTACGCTTTAAGTGCAAAGAAGAACTATTCCTTAAAAATTTTTTGTGATGATGAGAAAAGTTATCTACACAATTGGACTCAAGTATATCTTATCACAACTTAAAATTGTATTCTTTAGGTAATTTCTACTCGAAAGACCTCATATATGTGTGTATAAAACTCTACAGCAACGGATAGGTTAATTACGAAAGCAGAAAGTAAGCTAGGATTATTGGAAAATGTTTGTCTTCGGAACAGAATAAACATATGATTGCAGGAGGACGGGGCGTCTCCTGAGTTTGGTAGAAATGTCACTGCGAATACAATATAAATAACAACTTTATTAATCAACGGATTCAAAGGTGACGTCTAGTTATCTGGCCACCAAAGTTACCAGCCCTAACACTACTAGATCGTTAAGGATATACGAAGAGTTTAGTTTACAAAGGAAAATCTCAAGTTGGATACAAATTACTTAATAAAATGGTTGTGGCAGCATCGATAACAAGACACCAAGATATTCTTTAGATAGCTTCCCTTTCAATTATAAAAACAGCTAGAATGTGCATTCAGGCAGAGAAAGGATATTATGAACTTTTATCCAAATGAATTGTGTTACACTTTTTTCGTTAATACAACATTATGTTGTTGCTATTGTTGAGTTTTGACCATTTGCATCTAATGTGCTTCCGATTTAAAATTACTCAAGGAATACACCTTTAAGCTACGCCAGTCTAGTCATATACCTCTAAAATACAAGAAGAAAGGAGATAAACTGGTGGATTATCTCATTTTTATATCTAACTAAATGAAGCAAGTAATATTAGTAGAAAAAGGTGTACTAAAAAAAGAACTATTTTGCATTTTCTCCTTGATGTCCTTAAACCGCAATTGTTCGCGAATATATCCTGTTCTGCTGAGGAAACAAACCATATGGAAAATAATGGGAGGTAAAATAATGAATATGTTGTCTAAGACATTAGGTGGTAAGATGAAACCGAAAATATAGGTACTCGGTAGATAACAATCATAGCTACGATGAATATCTATTAGCAGGGAAAAAGGAAGCTATCCATATAGAAAGAGCACTAGTCGAAATATTAGGTCCGAACGACATAGTAGATGGAAAACATGAAAACAAAGAGAAAGGAGTTCAAGAAGGAAGGAGAATCTAGGAAGTCATACTTAGGGAAGTACGATGGGTGCCTTCTTTGCACATATCCCAAACAGAATGCTACATATCATCACCAAAATTAACGGCAACGTTTATATAACCTGTAGCAAAGCTGACAAGAAGTTCCAAAGAACGGAATTGTATCGACAAATGTGTATGACAGTAACTTTAGGCAACCTTCGAAGAGGATTATCGCAACATCAATGGTTAGGGGATTTCGTTGATTTTTATCACTGGTGAAACAAACCATCATTTTGCAATTTCACGCTGGTACTAAGAATTCCAGGATAAACGTATCAGTCTCAGGGACAATGCTAAGACAGAATTCAACAAATGTCATCCGTTTCTACAGTCTATCGATGAAAGTGGTGTATCACTTTCCTCAAAGATGGATGGTTTCCATTTCCAAGAAAATTTTTGTTGGCAATTAAACCCTTATTAATATTATCTGTATCCTGGCAATGCAATATGTGAATTTGTGACGCCTCTTAACGTAAGCAATATTATGGATATCGTCGCCAGATCTTGTTGTGCCGAAGTACAGAAGAACAGCGCTCGGATATCAGCAATAAATTACCCAGCTGCTCAAATGTTCCTTTTAAAAGAACGTTACAGTTTAAACAGTATACTCTTTGAGCATTGACGTTAATAATAAATCATACAAGCAGTTCCATTGTAAAGCAATTTTAATTGAAACAACACTGTTGAATAGTTTCAATAATGGTAGAAACTTATTAGTGGAAAGAAAATTGTAAGAGCAGAGTGGCGCAGTGGAAGCGTGCTGGGCCCATAACCCAGAGGTCCGTAGATCGAAACTACGCTCTGCTAAGATAATCTTTTGCAGTTCATATGTACGTTAATAGTGGACAACATGCATTAAATTATTTATTCATTAAGTTTTTCACTGGTATTTGACCACAATATTTTTAGAAACTAATTAGGTAATATTGTGCCTGTTATTTCAATTCTAAGACATCAGACCAAATTTAAGACTGAGAGTGAGTAGTTCTGCGTGTGATTTGATTCATTGAACAGTGATCAGCGATTAGTATGCGCTACTTGGTGCTTGTGTTTCGGTATAGTACTCGACCAAGGCTGAAAATCACGTAGATAACTGCACTGAAGATAACAAAAATACTTTTTGTTTCCGTTTGAGATGACAACACCGACGTGCTCTGAATTACTTCATTGCTTTCAGTAGGCCTTATCATGAATGGACTGTAAGTTCGTCTAGATACAAATTATTAATTCGATTTGTAGCAGTTTGAGATGAAAGAATCATAAAGTATCAAGTTGAAAACATTTTATTTTAAAACTACACAATACGCTGAGGACTAAGGTAAGTAACAATAAAAACCATGCCATTGGATTACATGAATACTGTATTGTTGATTTGTTTGAACAGAGTTAATTACATTAAGCGAAAGGTTCTCCAGCGAAAACTTCGGCTCCATACCTTTCCCGAATAATTTGCAAGAGGAAGCAAAAACAATATGTTAAAATTATGCATTGTCACGTACACATAAGACGGAAATTCCCCGTTTTACCGTAAATGTACCTACTTGTAAAGTGGGCAAATAAAATTGGCAGAGACCGTATTATAAAATTAAGGTGCAACAGAATGCTCAAAACTGTTGCAATACAAGAAAATCGCAGTTGGTGTGCACAAATGCAAACATTACAATGAGTTGTAAAATAAATAATTAACGCTACGGAATTGAGTTGCGCCCGAACAGTTGTCCAAATACATATCTGTGTTATTTCTTTTTAATAAGCTGTGACCACCTTATTATATCCATTTGATTACATTGCGTTAATATTGCATATTTTCAGTACCTGGGATATTAAACAAGTCAGGAAGGAATCTTACCATTCGCGTTGGAAGTAAAATTGAACATAGAGCAAAGCAGAATTGTACAGTGGAAACAGGATGGGCTCATTACCCAGAGGTCAGAGCTACGCTCTGCTGGAATCACTGGGGATATATAGCAACTTCTGTTTCGGTTTCTAATTCAAACGTTATTTCTCAGTACTGATTGTTACAATGTTATACTACTAAACTTCTATAGCATGCAGATTAACAGAAAAATCAGTTAAGATTCAATTTTAGGATTTTATATGCGAAGCATCAGAAACGAAGACAATTATGGGAGCTATTGGCAAAGTATCACCTAATTTGATTGATATCTATATCTCACACCTTTGTCTATGCAGAGACTTTTCAGAATGAGCTACACTTCAGTATATTTTCGGTCAAAATTATCTCTGGTGCTGAAACACTGCTAGAAATTTTTGTGCCTTGTTCACTAAAAGAAATTGCCGTCGGCCTCTTGCGTTGATAGAAAAAAGATTCCGTATTATATAAAATGTCAAATATCAATTAGACTCGTTTTTAGTTTTAAGTGTTTTGGTTAAAACAAAAAATGAAAGTGAACCCAAGTGTATCATTGTAGACGCTCATATAGAGTTTCACTACACCTGATGTAATAGTAGAGTGGCCGAATGATTTAGCTTTCCTCTTTCGACACTCACTTTTATAATAGAGAAAACTGCTGATTCCTATCACTTCTTCCGTTTTACCGATTTTGTTCCGATTAATGAAATAGTTACTGCTCTTACTGCGGGTGCTGCAACGTACTCGTTGCTTTTCGTCAATGTAAGATACATATCTACCTAATAATACTCTCAAACAACACACAAATAAATAAATATTTCGAGAATTTAAAGAGAAACTAGCTTTAGTGAAAGTGTGTTAAAATGAAAACTTTATACCCGAGGTCCCGTTTAAATAGACGCCCCTGTGATAACAACCACCTTTATAGCAACTGATATCAATATGTGTAGACAATGGTAAAGCAAAACGACCGTACCGTACGAGATATCTATACAATGAAACACAACTCATAACTCAATCAATTGAATTGTCATTGGAAATAGATCCGGTAAAGCCCACACGTGCTTTGATCAACCGGTACAACGGAGAAATAAACACTTCTAATAAAACAAGTTTAGAAATAACGAAAGGGTACCCTACATGGAACGACTTAATCTTAGAAATTAATCTTGGTGATGTCGAATAAAGAAAAATTATATTGGAATAAACAACAGTACGGATTCTATTTCGATCGACCTTGTGATGGGAAAGAAGTACCTTGATTTATATTTAGTACAAGTTATTTGGAACTAAACCTGTTGTACATACGTCCATTTGGATGTACAAATCGTATGACTATTTACTGAAAGTAATAAGTTGCCAATCATAAGTATGTAATATCTTTATGTACATACATATCTTCTTATAAACCACTTTCATGATCGAACTTAAAATTCTGAGACATTAAATTTTGAATTGAAATTTATTTTATAACCTCTCACGTTTGCTGCCCTTGGAATGTGATTGATTTCTGATTTCCTTCGTGTATAGAATTTGTGTAACACCAATTTATCTAATCATTCTGATTAAATATTCGCTCACAACAGTGCACTGAAAAAACGACTGTAGCCTATACGTTTACTTACGCTTTACTTTACTGAACATGGTAATATGGAATCTTGCAGTAAATTAGAGAGGAGTCATAGATAAGCGTAGGTTCCGTTTTACATTACGTGAGCAAACATTGTATAACGTGTTATTAGGTTGAAAACAGAATGGTGATTATTTAATTAACCTGAACGGGCTTGGTAGCAATAACTAATTAAAATTAATCAGGATACTTCGAAAAGTATCGAAGTGAACTCCTACCTTATATACTTTCTAATTAGCACCCTTTAGTCAGAAGAGTGACTAATCGAAAAATAAATTAAGGAAAGATATTACTATGGATGTTGTTTATCTCTTGATTACGTATGTGGTTGTGTCAAAATAAACAATACATTACGCCGATTTTTCAGAATTCCTATTTCAAGTTATATAGTAGGGTATTTCTTGAATTGAATTATCTTTCCTGAGTTACAATACCTAAGATTATGAAATGTCACTATTAGAATAGAAACTCTGGATTCAATTATAATTACTCAAGCTAGGCTTTCCTACTCAAATTCTTTTCCCACATGATCTTGTATTATATTTCCGATTTATTATTTATTACAACCGGTAGGCGCAACAATGCCGTCCAATGTCAAATGTATTAATCACATTAAATTCAACAATCAATTTAGTTTTGGTGTCTTTTACGCATTTGCATGCAAATGTATCTATACACTATATATAAGTTACGGGTTTAACAGTAAAATTTGAGGTTTTCGATAAATTTACATTTTAACAGGAGATCCTATTTAAGGCAATAATGGTATATCGTTTCTCTGATGTCATGCGGGAGGAAGATTGTATTACCATAAACAGCACTATACATATATACAGCAGAAAATACAGATGACTTTTATACTCTTACGTAAGTATAAAACTATGTTAAGTACTAATTAAAGTATCACAGCTTCACTGGTGTAAACACAGTCGTATTATTCGTTCAAGAAACGCTCTTTTCGGATTTAGACTTATACTGCAAACAATTAATGATTTTCCAAGGGTACAATGAAGGGTTTAAAAAATGTAGTTTTAACAAAAAAAATTGACTTGAAGACAATATTTAGCGATAGTAAGATACTTCTGAAGAAAGATAATCTTCACGGGATGAGATAGTTTTCCTCTGAGACTAAAATTTACTTTGAGAATGCATTTACAAAATATGATCAAATCCCCATTAATATATACGAGGTGGGTCATTAAATAACAATACTTTTTCACTTTCGTTTGAGATGACAACACTGACGCACTATCAACTTTTTCATTGCTTTTAATAGGCCTTACCCAGTATGTGTTGCGAATGTCAAGCTAATTGCTTTTGTAGTTTCCAATATATTAATTTTTGAAATTGTGTTGTTGAATACCGTCGATCGAAGAAATGAGAGATGTGAGAAAAAAGCAACGGGTCAACACCAAATGAAGTTAAATTACCCTGCTCTTCAGATTAAAATGTTTCTTTTAAAAGAATTGTGCACTTAGTATAGTACACTCCTTCAGTATTGACGTTCATAATAAATCATACAAGTATTTCCATCGCAAAGCAATTTTAATTGCCACAATACGCCTCAATAGAATCAATAACTGTAGATGATTATTAGAAGAACGAACATTGTAAGAGCAGAGTGGCGCAGTGGAAGCGTGCTGGGCCCATAACCCAGAGGTCCGTAGATCGAAACTACGCTCTGCTAAGGTAATCTTTTTGCGCTTCATACATCATAGTGCACAACATGACATTAAATTATCTATTCATTAAGTTTTTCACTGGTAATTGATTACAATGTTTTTAGAAACTAATTAAGTAATGTGTCTCTTATTTCAATTCTAAATTAACAGATCAAACTTAAGACTGAGTGAATAGTTATCTGTGTGATTTGGTTCATTGTACAGTGATCAGCAATTGCTGTGCGATATTTGGTGCCTACATTTCGGTACAGTACTCGACCAAGGCTAATGTGCAATTGAAAATCACGTAGATAACTGCACTGAAGATGACAACAACACTTTTTTGATTCCGTTTGAGATGACAACACGGACGCGTTGTCAATTGTTTCATTGTTTTCAGTAGGCCTTATGCAGTGTGTGTTTCAAATTTCAAACCAATTGGTTTTGTAGTTTCCAATATACTAATTTTTGAGATTGTGGTGTTGAATACTGCCGATCAAAGAAATGAGAAATGTGAGAGAAAAGCAAAGAGTCAACACCAAATGTCTCATGAGGTTAGGCGAAAAAACTTTGCAAAGATTGTAAGTCGTCTACGGCGAAGAATATTTACCAAAAACACATGTTTACGATGGGTAAAGCATTTCAAAAAAGGCCGAGAATCCGTTGATAGCGATGTGGAGGAAGTTGCACCAGCAGAACTCGGGGTCAATAAAGAAATAATTGTGTGTGTTGGGTGACGATTTAGGAATGAGAATGCTATGAATGAAATTCGTTCCAAAATGTTCACTAAAGACCATACAGCACAGCGTTTGGCAGTTTGCAGAGAAATGCTGCAGCCCATTGAGGCATGTGGGCGAAACTGGTTAGGAAGAATTGTGCCTCGAGATGAATTGTGGTTTTTCCAGCACGACCTGGAGGCGAAAATATAGAGCAGCGGAAAGATAACCGTGACCAACCAAGACCTGATTGTCAAAGTTCAAAACCAATAAAAACCATGAAATGAAATGAAATGAAATGAAAACCATGCTTGTCGTTATTATCGATGTCTGAGGTCAGACACTCAACTCTGCATTCTACCTCAAAGTTTTTAGGTGTTTGAGAGTACATTTTTGAAATTTACAATTTCTCCCTCAATTAACTCTTGGTATTCTCTTAAGAACTCTGGGTCTTTTAATTTAACTGTGTCAAATTTTGGTGCCGTTCTTTTTCGTCCAAAATTAACCTTTTTACTTTAATCCTCACTTTTGCTTTCTGAAGTTGGTGATTCGATGTAACGTTTGCCCGACGCATAGCCCTAACGTCTTGAAGAGGGTTTATCCAATTTTTGTACAGGAGAAAGTGGTCTATTTAGCTTTTATTGTTCTTCCGGAAAACGTCTACGTGGTTTTGGGTATGCTCTTGTGTTTAAAGAGCCTGCCTTCTATAACCAGATTGTTACTGGGCAAAAGTCAAAGAATCTTCTACCATTATCATTAATTTCGTCGTGGATTGCTATCGTCTTCTCGTATCTTTGATTGTTATTGCTAACTTTTGCGTTAAAGTCACCTATCATAATTCCAATCTTTCTTTTATATTTGTGATACAGCTTTGATATGAGAACCTGTTCTTTCTGGTGTTCCCTCCCATTCCACTAGTGCTCCTTCTGATTATTCGTTTAACATAATTGCTACATCTCGTTCTTTGTGAGTATAGAGATCTCGGCAACCTGAATAGATAAAGGTGTTTTCTGGGTTAGTCTGACTCTGCCCTATCTATTACATTTATACCCGCTCAGCCCGAGAATACTTATTCGGTATCTGTTCATTTAATTGGAAATTTTATAAACTTCACTTAAATCTAATATTGTTCACACGTTCCAGCATCCCAGATAAATTATTTTCCTTATATTTAGACTCACGCTAAATTATTTAAAATATTGCACAATCGTTTAACCAAAATTATTAACTCATGCTGATCTGCATTTGTATTGAGATTATATGACCTTGTTTAGAAGTGTCCTCAAATTCTAGATCTATTGTGCTCTAGATTCCCTTCTTTTGCATGGAGAACTCCTTAAATACTCGATTCTTTTTCACACATACACAAGTAGTTTCCAAAGATTCTTGTATTTTTATGATAATGAAATCATCTACGTGCTTGCAATTTTTCTTATTAATGGTGTTATCTGTTCAAAATGGCTATTTCTGGAAATACCCTCAATATCTGGATAACATGGATTTATTTTATGAGGAAACTCGATTGCGTCTTATTTTTACAGTATTGCCTCCTATTAGAACTTAAAGTATACATGCCTAAGACTACAATTGCACAATATATGCACAAATGTTAAGAGAACGTAATCTTTGATTCATAATGTTAAAGATTCCAAACACACTTTCGGCTTCTGCGCCCATTTCTCTAAACTTTCTGAATAATTCTGCTTTCAAACTACCATTAAATTCATTACTTTTGAATCTGTTATTTTCAGGCATCCAGAAGGAGTTTACTTTATTACCTTGCGCCAAGATGGTTGAGAGTCTCTTTGTAGATTTAGAAAATTTTTGATACATAAGCATTTTAAAACGTCGGTATAGTGCTTCTTGTCTATAAACAAATTTCAATGCTTACCCTTTGCATTGTGTATAATTGTTCATAAAATATGGCGATATTTTACCTACGAAAAGATATAACCTAACCAAACATTTATTTAAAAATCAAGTGCCATAATTATTATCATTATCGCATTACTGTATTAACAAATTGTTCTTTTGAGCTGTCCAATATAGAAATCTATCTCCATGTTACACAAAGCCGAGGTTTGGCAACAATAAAGTCTGTAGTATATAATTTTCAAGCATTCGCAGTATCTATGTAGTATAATAGATCATGTACATAATTTCTAAATGAAAACCTACCTTATACCTCTAAGAAAGTAAAATTGGCATTGAATTAATTTTGGCCTCAGGGATGTTCCATATATCGCTTTCTCGCTATATGCAGTATTAAATCCTAATTTAAAAATGCTATTAATTTAATTAATATGTTATTTGTACATCTTTGTTTGAACACAAATGGAAAGAGAATGCCGTTAGTCCTTTACGAACAAGAGAATAAATCAAATTGCGATCCTCAAAAACGAGTACAATGAAATTCCACGGAACAGCGTTGTATGCACTTGTTCTGCAGTTCATATATATTGTTTTACAGCAAACGTAACTCTGTTTCCTTAATAAGCGCAGCGAATAAGAACAACATTGAAAGGAGTTCCATGCATTTAATTCTTTTATACAACCCGATCACAAAACTTTATTCCCTCGGCGTGTATGTATATACAGAACTATTTTACTTGATTAATGTTACAGCGGCAGTCCATACAAAGCAAATCTAATAGCTGAAGTTGTATTTCACGGACACGACGTAATTGACAGGATTTTAACTTAGAATCTTGTAAATGTTATTTAAAGAAAACTTGAGTAATAATCTTCGGATTGTGTGTGCTAAGATTTTTATTTTGTTTTGTCGTCTCCTTCTTCTGTTGACAATAAAAATAAAATAAATTCAATTAGCAGCGCACAGTCATATAAGCATAGCAGGAACGTCTTTTTACGGTGACAATAAATCTATTTAATTGATGTTGTAATGTTCACTGTGTACAGTTGAATATAAACAAAGGAAATCATTGTTTTGATAAAATAAAATTATATTAAGGATTCTCTGTGAATACTAATCTACTGCAACGTTATCAGCATTGATGGAGAAAGGGATATCTAATACATACTTATACGATTATTATATTATGATTTGATTTTTTGGATTACCTCTATCTCTTTTTTTATGTCAATCAAAAACATAATGGAATTTTAAAGCTTATATCATGTTGAGATATAATCGGTAATCATCTTGGGTCAAAACTTTTTCAAATTCTCCCATTGGTGTTAAACTGATGAGGTTATATTGCTTTAGATTTAGAAATGGAATGAGTGATGAAGATTCATATTAGGCTCACTCTGTCGGGTCCTACTTTTAAGGTGGGGAAAATTAAAATCACCCACTACTGCGTCGTTTTGCTAATCATCGACAATATTTCTAAAAATACAAAAGGCATCCTCGGATAAACGTACACATCATAGTGTCACCTACTTCACTGCGGAATTCCATCACAACTTCCTCGCTTAAAGTCCAACCATCCCAAAATGCATGTCAAAGACGTGTCGTATGTACAACTATACATATACGTTTCAGCTAACAAAATTATATCTTAGGGAGGCGAAAAGCTAGATTTATACAAAGAATGAGTTTTACAAGCAACCACCTAACATTCTGATATTAGAAAGATACAGTGGATTTTTTGTCGAGCGCACTGGGCTTAACGAGGAGGCTATCGGAAGAATACCGGTTTTGTACTTTATTATAATGTCACATTCTTCTTTAATGTATCAGCTACCAATTCCTGCACGACACTCCTTTAGAAACGAAACTGAAAGAAAGTTCGGTCTCGCGCAATTAAAGTAGAACGAAATTGCGGAACTTGTCTGTCTCCTTCAATAACTTCTCTTTCCAGATTACTCGCTATATCTCCAAATAGAAGACAAACTTTTAAGCAATGGTTCGGAACAAGTTTGATACAATCGAACTTTCGCAATCTGAAGTGTCTAGTCTCTGTTTACTGAGCCCCAAAATTACTAAGAATTTCTCTCAAAATAGTTTTATCAGCGCTTATTTGCTCTGCTTTGGTTTGATGAGTTTCGACAACATCGTGGAAGAAAATATTATATTTGCGATGGTCACGTTCTTAAACCTCACGAATAATTTCCTCGGGTCTTTTTTATAAGACATTTGTCTGTTTTCAAACCAACAGCAGAGGCGGCCTTTAAAATTTTTAACTCTTCTTGCAAGGCAAAGCGAGTTGTTTTGGACCAGTAATGTCATTTTCGAATTGCTGACAACCGAGGTCCACGACAAGCCAATATTAATTATGGAAGCCGCTGTACCTAATAATTTAACTCATGTTGCCTCGTAAGGTCGTTTAGAAAATACAACAATTAGTGTAGACGTCATCTTCGATCACAATATTACAGCAAGAACATGAACTCATTTTCCAGAGAAGTAGAAGCTACAACAATCAAAGAAATTACGAAAGACACTCCTCAGTGCCAGCGGAATGGATCGCGGCGACAAATTTAACTAGACCAACGAATAAACATAATTGATACAGATGAATCACATTGTAAATATTAACAGCACAGGAAAGATGGAAAACGTGTTGCAGAAAAAAGAAAGCAACAGCAAAAATTAGGTTCACAATGTATGAAAATATTTCTAATCAACACAATAATTATTCTTATTGTGGACATATGAAATATACATAGAAAGAATCAGCATATGTTATCCTACATGATATACATTTTGCTAGAACTAGTAAAAGTACCAAACAAAGGAGAAATCAGGAGAGCATCCAGGATTTTGTGTATTACTTCACTTCGATGTGATACATTTATTTTATTCAAACTACCTTCTCATTTCCCCAGTACTAGTACACAAATCATGCAAAAAGTTCAAACTAAATGGAAATTACAGTTTAGTGTATTTGTTGAAGTTCGTGTGTTATGTATGGATTTTTGAGAAAGCGGGGATGAACAAGTTCCCTACGAAAGTAGTTTTCAACAAATGTCATCGCCTCAATATAACTTCGACCTAAAAACAAATATTAAATTTCAATGCTTGTGCCATGTAACTTTTCATTTGTCGTTCTTATTTAAATATCTTCTTCCACTGTTCAAGAAAGTATATGTATGTATATTTATTAGTTATATGTCACTTGTATTTGTTTACCAATTAATCTCTTCAACAGATTTGAAACCGATAGTTACATAATTGTAATGTGTTTACGAACATCCTAACAAGGTTGAGGATGATTAATAATGTATGAATCATAAATATTGGAAATGATCTTAATATCGTTGTACGTAGCCCGTCTCGGAACACTTTGTTATTCAAGCAATCATTAACCTTCAAAGCAGCAGTGGGCATCGGTGTTATGAAACGTTTCCTCAATTAAAATACAATTTTGGAAATTGATGTTAGCTTCCAATATAAACAATGAATATTAATATCGGGACCTATAAATTTTTATAATTGTAGGATTAATGTGGGTAACATCAATGAGAATGTATATAAAACCGCAATGGATTTTGCTGGTACCTAAAATTACTATCGTCCGTAAGATTTTTAGACCTGGTTGGATATTTCTAACCGTCTTTTTGGTATTGTACTGTTTTAGCATTTCAATTTTTTGTATTACACAGATTATGATCGTCATGATGCCAAATATGCTCTATTTGATTGATTTCAGTAAGTATGTAAGTAGTTGAAACGGGCAATGTATATATGTCCCTAACAATTTCGACCAACTAACGTACTTCTGTTGGTTTCTAATAAAAGATTAATCTTCTTGATGAGGACAATTCTCAAAAGCAAGTAAAGTTGTATTGTGGTATTTAGACTTGTAATATTTATGTACTTTTCTTCAACCGCAGGATGTTTCTATATTAATAGCCAAAAAAATATGGTGATATAAATTTCAATTTGTGGAGGGAAGATATGAATCCACGGAAGAATCATAATCCTGCATACGCTTAAGAAATCTTTGGCATGTTTGCTTGATAATCACATGAACTAAGTAGTGGCATTTTATGTATTTGTTCAACTCATAACTTTTTGTATCACCTTTGTATAAGTGAAAAGCTATCGGGTTCCAATATATTGAGCTCCAATATTTAGTAACCTACATACACCTATATTACCTGAGGATGATGATGAAATGTATTCTTGTGGACATGAGAATAGTGACTTTGAAGGAGACTTAAAGTGTCCAGAAAGGTTAACCCCGGACGAATTAAATGACCTTATTAGAGATTTAAACCTTTCATAGGAGTCTTTGGAGTTCTTTGCTTCTAGAGTTGAAAAAATCTCTTCTGTCGCGAAACAAAGGTTACGTACCACCGTAACAGAGAAAAAGAACTTCTGTCATTTTATTCTGATGAAAATAACTTGGTATTTTGCAACGACATAAAAGGACTGTTACAAGAAACGGGTATAGCAGCGTACACATCAACTGATTGATGACTTTTTATATACAGTTCCAAAAGAAGTCTAAAGTATGTCCTTGTACACACTTCAGACATTTCACAAACAGGAAAGAGGATTATAACACAATATCTCTACTTTTCAAAAAAATGAGTTATTACACAAATGGGTCGATGATACATGTTGATCTAGAAATGGTAAATTTCCTTTTAGGACAGCAATGTGGATATACAAAATAGCCTTGCTTTTTGTCTTTGAGACAGCAGAGCGAAAGACCAACATTTGATAAAAAGAAATTGGCCTAACAGAGATGCTCTAGTAGAGGAAAAAGCCAATGTTATTAATGAAGCATTAGTAGAATCAGAAAAATATTTTACCTCCCTTGCACATTAAAGTAGTGCTAATGAAACAATTTGACAGCTTAGGTCAAATTAGTCTTTGCTTTGAATACTTGGCAAACCAATTTCCTTCAATCAGTAATAAAAAATTAAAAGCAGGAGTATTTGGTGGACCTCAGATAAGATAAAAAACCCACTCTTCACAGAATCTATGACTGAAATTGAGTCCAATGCATGGGTCTTCTTTTGTTAAAGCTGTGCAAAATTTTCTTGGTAATTACAAGTCCGGAAATTAGGAGCAAGTAGTGGAAGATATGTTTAATAACTTTCAAATTTTGGGTTGCCATATAAGCATTAAGGTCCATTATCTCCACAGTCATTTAGAGCGATTTCCTGCAAATCTTGGTGACTAATGAGGAGCCGAGCGAACGATTCCACCAGAATATCAGAATAATGGAAGAAAGGTACCAAGGCAAATAGGACACACACATGATGGCTGATGACTGCTGGAGTATTAAAAGAGTCAAATCCTTTCAGACATATGCAAGAAAAGTGCTCAAAACGAAGTTTTTAAATTAGTTACCAAGTACTCTAAATATTTATTTTGGGTAATAATATTTGTAAATATTTGTTTCATAGACAAAACTTATTTTCTTTTTTATTTGTACGCTTCTTTATAGGTTGTAGTGGAACCAATATTTACATGATGGAATAGCAAAATACAAATACGTGCTCATATCTTTTAAGACGAGCTGAAAAACAATCCGGCAGCAAAATATGTGTTGACTAGTGTAATAGGTATAAGTAGTCTACATACGGATATCTGAAACCGACGTCGTTGTTATTTGGAGTTTTAAACGTAGCTTTACCAAATGTTATTCCTATATAGAATCAGGTCCAAACGAAGAAAAGTTTATCTATGAAAAGAGTACCAACTTTTGCGTACCCTTGGTTTATTTGTATATGCTCAGCATCTATCACTTCATACCAAATTTTAAGTTAGTTTCAAAGCCCTAAAGCAAGATAAGTTTCTTACGTGTGAATTAGGCGATATGATACTTACACTCCCTTATAGATTTTAAGATTTTAATATTCATGCTTATTAATTCTTCTCTAATTAGTGAGGAGTGTGGTTATTTAAATCACTTTTATCTGTGATAAAGGGATTTCCATAAAACTACCAACACAGAAATAATTGTAAACCGTCTATTTCGTGTCAATATAATAATATAATAAGTCAAGAACATATGAGTAAGTTTAACAATGTATTTAAACTGTAAAAGATCGGTATTTTAGCCGGTGGAATCTTTATTCATTCTTGCAAGAATGCATCATGCTGATTGCTTGAGAAAAATGAAAGTGCTAAATGCATTTTCAGATGGGCGAGCTTTTAACTTTCCCTTAAAGGTGTTGTCCTTGGCCCACACACTAAAGCTCACTGACTTGTTATGCCCCACAGTTAATTTACTCCATTAGGTTGGTGTCCTCTTGGATACACATTCATTCTGTTGAGAACAGGTTTTGAAGCTTCATCTTCTTCAAAACAGACCCTGCAGAGAGGATCTAGCACTGTCTTCCCAATTTGGTTTCTACTGATTCGTAAAAGTTGCTGTATCCTGACATCTGAAATTTCGACATTTGGCAAATAGGACTGTTTCAACCCTAGTTTCTAGTTTTTAGTGTTTCACATGGTGTTTATTTTAACACGTTCCTCATCTTGATTTCTATTGTTTGGAATTCCGCATAGAGATTTAGGCCCTACGAGGTCTTTTTGCCCCCTTTAGTGGAAGAAGGTTCCCCTATCCGTTTCCTTGTATACCTTGCTACCCTAGCGCTCACCATACACTTATTCTTATGATCTGCCGGAGACACCAGCGTATCTTTGCATTCCTTTACAGCCCTGGGTGGTATTTTTGGAAATTCTGTATCGCTTTTGATGATGTCATGGCTGTCAATCATGACTAAGGTTTGATAAAAGAGTGCATAACGTGTTATCATTAAGCATAAAACGGTATTTGTCTCCACTTATATGCAAGGCGCGACATTAAAATTCGGAGAAGTAAGGGCATCAGTCCGGTTTACACTACTTAATGATAACACGTCATCTATTCTTTTATCAAACCTTAGTCATGATTAGAGGCCGGATTATATGCAAAAAAGTGGAAATATGCGCATAAATATGCAGATGTTTTGGCCTAAATATGCACTTTCTTATGAAAAATATGCAGATAAAAAAATAGGAGTAATGCTAGAAAATATAATACTATAGAAAAGAAATATCCCATTATGTTTACTACAAGTTTATTTATAACATTTTACAACATAATTAACTATGAAAACAATTTATAATTACATATTTCTCAAAGTTTTCAATAGAAAAATTGTGGCGCTTGTCTGACGTCCACGCTTGTTATAGGAGCATATTTCAAATTAGAAATATCCTCTATTGTCAACTCAATATTCTCTACTAACTCACCACACAAGATTTTAGCAATATCCTTTAGCTTTTTAAAACCCTCATTTGTTTCTATTACACTTAAAAATTTTTCATACACGTATTTTCACACCCTTCCTTTAACATCAAAACATAACTTTTCAAATTTGTTTATTATTACATAAATTGTTTTTCCAATTGCAATATAAAAGTGGAAATGAAACTGTAGTTGGCCTTAATAAACGCCAACTGTTGAGGTATTTCTTTACTAGAATACACCTTTTGGGCGTCTAGCACAGATTGTGTATCGCTATCAAGATCCATAATAATTGCCTTTATTTCTTCATAATAATTTGCATGAAAAATAGCAGCTTCCAACCATGTCCCCATCGTGTGATTACTGGTTGAGGAGGATGCGGAATTCCGAGTAGATTTTGTTTGTAAAACTGAACTCTTAATGGAGTCTTTAAAAACACTTTCTTAACACTACTAATTAAAGTATTTATCAAGAGAAAATGATTTCTTTCTTCTTCTGCAATACGATTTAGTCCGTGCGCCAAGCAAGTTGTGTGAATTAAATTTGGGTAAAAGATTTTCAAGTTGCAAGCTGCCTTCACCATGTATGGTGCGGCATCCGTTAAAAACAATAGAATGTTTTCTGTTGGAATCGATTCCGGTAAGAAAAAGGTTGGCAGTTCTTCCTATATAAACCTTGTTATTGTCAAATTATTTGCCTTTTCTAACTGTTTGGATGAAATTAAATACGATTTTGCTGAAACCGGTACGTTAAGGATACCTATCATTAAATGAACTATCTATCGGCCCACACTCTCAGTAGTTTCATCTGCGCATATGTAAAGGTAACTGTTTGACACAGCCTTCTTAATGCTACTCAATTTCTGCATAGATACGGTGAATATAATTTTTTCTTAAGGTGCTCTCGTCGGGAATATTATATTTGCTTAACTCTTTGTTTGTTACAACCACGACATATTTTTAGTAATGCCTATCCTATAATAAATTACATCCAATAAGTAAATAAAATTCGGATACTTCAAATATGCTGAGTTACTACAAAATATGCAAATAATATACAAAATGCATATATTACGCAAATATGCAAAGTTATGCAAACTGCATATTATTCGGCCTTTAGTCATGATATACACTTTCGAGTTTCTAGCACCTTCCAGTAAAACAATTTGCGCAGATACATGTAGATATGACTCTAACCTCGGACTGGAATACGCATGAGCCTCTAAGTTCATGATTGAGTGGCACTCAATGAGTGCCTTTCTATTCCTGCCTCCAACAACCCTACCCCTGTTCCGATAATCCGATATCCAATTTAGATCTATTTGTGAACCAGACGGTGCTATTCCTATTTGTTTCCGCACTCCTAATTCTGAATCGCCATCAAGAGCCTGCAAATGTTGAAGACTTTTTATTGATATCCCATTTGAAATTTATAACGCCCCATTGAAAATAGCCCGTAGATAGAGGCTTCCTTCTATCTTCTACCTTCTTGTAAAATTATAAGTATTAGATCAAACCAAGATCTCATTATGTTTCTATATTCCTAGTCCAAAGGTGAATTACAGCTCTTCTTACTAGTCACTACCTACCATTTTTAAAATATAAGGAAAAGAAAAGATCTTTTGGCAACTAATTTTTGGAATGAAAACTGTGGAGGATGTTCCATATACAAATACAGGAAAAAAAAATTTAAAGGGTGATTGTTGAGTCTAGTGTTCAATGTTAAGCGGCACATTTATAATCTAAAATTTGCAACACGCCATGATTATTAAAAAACCTTTTTTCCATCTCGCTATAAGAAATAGCTGCAACCGTTGACTAGTGTATAAAGCTAAGTGTTTGTTCTTAGTAATCGGTATCACTTACATAGTTGAACTAATGGCGTCGTATAAATAAATGGTCCATTTAAATTTAAAATCGTCCCTTAAATTACCACCGCAACAAGTAGCTCCGAATATAATTAGAACTAAATCATGTTTTAGTTATAAACAGTAGTCGGATATCAAAAGCACCGCTTTGAAACCTCCGGTTAGGTTTCTTAGGTAATAGTAAGTATTGATGGTACGGGTACTCGGCTGGCATCTGACAAGTGATCTGAAGCGATCGCTTATAATCGAAATTTACTTCCCTATTTCTATATACCTACATATATATGTATGTATACATATAGATCTACGTATTTTTGTATAGATTTATGGCAGTCCAGTACCAGTGTCCAGAAACTATAAATCTTTACCGTAATGACTTTTATTAATCGGGTAATTTCATAGATCGTTCGGTGAGTGCGTCGGTTGGCGAGCACGGAGAAAAGAGAAAAACGATTACGACCGCGAAGAAACCCGGGACTTTTTCTGTATTCGGTGTCGGTAATTGGAGGATGGAGACACGCCGGATAATGCGAGAGACGCCCGAAATTGCGCGTTAAGACCGCAATTTGCGGTTGTAATGTTACGGTATATTTTATTAACGAGAATCATTACGCGTTTACGTCATAAAGTCGCCGACGTATTAATTATGACCGTCCAGAAAATATATTTTAATCTAATTTGGTGTGTGGATAAGCACTGGTGGCTATTAATTGATCCAAACGTGTTAAATAAAGACCTAAATTTTCCTAACATAACTTTTATGTCAAGGGAATTTCGAGAAGTTATCGTAATTAGAAGTTACTAATGAGCCACATCATATTGAGTGCTTTCCAATCATCATAACAACTTGAAAAGAAGCTTTGAGAATGAGAAAATTGTATACAATTAAGAAGAAAGTATGCATGCCAAACTTATTGAAAAATATTATGTAATACGTTGCAAAATAATAAAATAATGATAACTTGGCCTGAATTCCTCTCATTTAAAAATCGTCCTTGTACAATGTGATACGAAAACTGAAAAGTGTGATACGGGTTCTACTATGGTAGCTCATATGTATTGAAATCGCCGAAAGCTTTGCATGGCTCTAATTGGCCATAATGTAGAGTTTAGATTTGTGGTAGCATTTTCTATAATCGCGGTGACTGGCCTAACGAGTTCCTGAGATAACACATCCGCCAGAATTTTCCTTGTTCAACAGAATCTGCTTTATGATAAAATCATCTAACACTCAAATTGATCAGCCGGATGTAGGTCAATTCATCATTACCTATGTAAGTACAAAAATACGCAACTTTCAATCACTTCCCAGCTTACGTGCTCCGTCTAATGCATAAATTTTAAGGTGAAGATAAGAAAATAAGAACAAATGCTCCGATGTTAATAGTAATTATAGTAATCAATTTCATTTACTCAAACTTCATTAACGATGGCAATATTATTAATTGAACCACACCTTGTTTATCAGTTTCCTTGTCTGTTGCTTAAATTAAACGCACTTACAATTTATACTGTTATTAACAAGTCCAAGTAAAAAGTGCTTACATTAACGTACAAACGATTACTTAATTCCTGTATAAGCTGAAGGTCTGAGATGTAATCTCCGTTACTAAAGTGTGATATAATCGGAGGCTCAATTAATGTTGGTTCAGGTATCAAGATTGTTTAGATATGTGATTTTTATATGTAAAACGCAGTCATGCACGGTATAATCAGAGAAAGTAAACCACGTATATTATAAACTGCGCCATGCATGCCTGATTGTTGGATGCAATGTTCGTGTACAAAAAATATAAGTAATCTGTAGGATCCGTTTGTAATAATCAAGTTTTGAAATACCTGAAGTGCCTGGATAAATCGCCTTTGTCTTTAGTCATTGATTCTCTCCAAATATTCACCAAACCCTCGAACTGACGTATTCACTTATGAATAAGATGAACTATATTTATATGACAGTCCACCCCATTAAGAGGGGAGTTGCAATATGAATACAATATAATAGTAATACATATGCGGAAAAAATATGAAAAACACTAAGATCTAAATTCATCATTACATTTATTAGCCCGTTTACACATGACATAGATCGGCGTCCGCTTAATGATATTCGTCCTAACAAAGGGAAGTCTGATGCCGCAGCCAGTCCTGGAGTTGATGCGAGGTATATGAAATGCCATAAAAATGCGCAGTCGAACTGGTCCATCACGTTAAGACGAAATTTTTGTAAATCGTATCCCTTCGAGATGCCAGTAAGAGCATACCGTCAGTAAATCGGATTGCAACATCCGGCTATGTACCCATCCTGTTTGAAGGACACAAACGTTCTGTGGATGCGCTCTAGTGGTAGATGGTCACACATGTACAAGGGATATCACGCCAAAGGTATGTATTCCAATTTGCTAAGAACGAATGCATAGTATAGCATCTTGAGCAAGTCCGGATTCTCGAAATATCTCGACAATCGCATCAGAAAACCTATGGCTCTACTTGCATCTGAACAGATCGATGATATATGGGACCTGAAAGTAAAGTTAGTTTCAAACACAATCCCCAACTCCCTGACCTTCCTTTTTCTCTCGATCACAACATTATTGATGGTGTAATTGGTCGAAAAGGATGATGTAGATCGGCAGAACGAAAGTACGTAACACTTCCGTATGCTTAAGCGTAATTTAGAGTGATTGCACCACTGGACAACCTTATTTATGTTTGTCTGGAGCAGTTTAGCAACATCCTCTGATGAAATCTCAGAAAGAATTTTAACGTCATCAGCATAAGTCAGGACTGGACATGTCATGAATAATAGCAAGTCATGTATAAATATGTTGAACAAAAGAGAGCCTAGATTTGATCCCTACGGGACTCACGAGGTAAGCTAAGGGACACACTTGAAAACGGCCGCTGCTCCGATGAAATCAAAGGGGACGACAAAGCAGCTAGAGACGGAAGCAGCTAACAAGATCACTTGGTAAAGACACTAAACAGACAAAACCTCAGTACAACAAAGAACGATTGAAATAAATGAGGAAATACGTAGGGTTCGCCAAAGAAACATATGATCAGGAAGGCCAAGAAACAATTAAACAAACAGGACAAAAAACAAGATATACTTAAATATATTAAATAAATAAATTATACCCAACATATTTACCAAATTGTTCAATTTGGTATGTATGTTTCAGGTATAACTGATTGCGAGGCCATACCCACACTTGTTAGCAAACTGTACTCTATCGTCTTGTTAGTCCTTTCACTTTCATGGTTCACACATTATACATTTTTCATTTGCTTGATTGCCGTACAAAATGAACAAAAACCGTTGTACTTACGAGAAAACCAAAAAATCTCCAATGATACATATAGGATGCTAGTCACCGTTATTTTGAGATTAGCACAGGTTGTATATTAAAGAAGCAATGCTCTAAATACAGGAAGAAGTGCTTGATATCCCATATGACAATGACAATGAACGCTGACTTTGGATTATCTGCTTCTGAGGACAGAACGGCTATACCCCGTATCTCTTGTAAGAACTAAAAAACTACCTCGCATGACTTCTTCTTCTTCTCAGTGATATATTCTGTATTGCAAATATCTTGGATGTTATTCTTTGAAGGCTGATTTTTGCATATAGGACTGTCGATGTCGTGCGCGAATTACTATGACCGGACGCCTACTGTGTTATTTTGTTATAGATTGCCAATGTGGCATTTCCATTTGATCAGGATGAAAAAGTCAGTTCGATTACATCTGGACCACACTAATGACTAAACTGGGCAAACATGCGGTACGATGAGTCATCTGTCCTTTGTCCTCTGTAATATAATATTACATTGTGAAAAGACAGATGGCTCATCATACCACATGTTGCCAGTTTACTAATGACATTTTAGGACGACATCATGACAACACAGTCGTCACCGTCCTGTACTGAAAACTAACTATATATCTACAAACTCGCAATTCCACCATTGTATATATTCTATAAGCTCTTTCTTAGATCTGGTTTAAGCTACGTTCAACTTTGAGTCTGCCTTGAACTTAAACCTTTCCAAATCATGCCTTCTTCGATGTCAGCTCTATCTGGACCAGATTGAATTTGAATTTCAGCTTACCCACTGCAGGTCCAGACTTGGTTGAACCAAATTCTACTGAAATCAATTATTCCTAAATATATATAATTATATATCATAGAGTGCAACTAAAGCTAGACGTTTGACGCAATTGAAAACTAGTTTCAATATAACTCTCAATTGAACGAACTTAAACAGAGGTTCGTTACTTAGGCCAGCCTCAAGGAAAGCCGTGTAACGGTTTATACTGCAAAAAATTCTGGTTGAAAAAAGTGGTTGGCAAAAACTGATATGATACGAAGTAGAGAACCATCAGGGTAGACTTATGGACACCTTCTCACAAGATCAACGACAATAAGGTACTAGCTATATCCCACCCATGGCTTGCGTTGAATTAAGGAGACGCAAAAGAGAAAATTCTATGCAATTTGTGATCCAATATACAAGAGGAAATAAAGCGAATGACATACCGCTATATTTTCTTTTCACTGTATTCGTTTTGAATTTCTACGTAAATATTCTTTTAACGGGAATTTGCTGTATTTCAAAGATTTCTGTTTTTTGGCAACATGCTTAGTATAATTTGTTTTGCTTGTACTGACATTTATTATACTCCTTAGATAATCTATTCCAACAGGCCGGCGTTCTCAATGAAACATGTAACCGTACCAATGGGAATATCTGTTAATTTTTCTGAGTGCAAGAACAAAGAAATTTTTCGTACACTCTCAGCCCCTGACATTTACCAAGGGGGTGCAAAGATTCGTCTTTATCATAATAGGTCCTATAGATAAAATCTTCAATTATTTCTATGGTGTTGCGCGTTGGTCAATCTTACAGTCCAGTTCTGGTTTGACCCCCATTTTAACAAAATTATCTTCATTTTAGCTCTTTCGATTTATAAGGTATTGTACACATAGATGCAGCTCCCTCAAACTTCTGCGCCAAGATGACGCCTTTTTTGTTTTCTTGTATATCCAGATGTCCAGGCAGCCACCACAGATTGACCCTATTTTATTTTACTATTGACGCCAATGCGCATCTGCATAACTGGATGGTCCTTAATTATGTTAGCATGGTCTAAATTTCTATAAGAGCTAATTGATTCATGATATAAACCTTTATGCTCTGGTTACATCTCTATGTCATGGTTTGCACGCATTTAGTTATAGCCGTAACCTCTGGTTTGAACAGGCGCTTCTTGATTGGTGCTAGC
Organism: Chrysina gloriosa; assembly: GCA_038088585.1. Lineage (NCBI taxonomy): Eukaryota > Metazoa > Arthropoda > Insecta > Coleoptera > Scarabaeidae > Chrysina > Chrysina gloriosa. Next base: position 21,846,162 of record CM076090.1, read on the forward strand.
GTTTTCTCCTGTTAGTGTCTTATATAAATCTATTTCTGTTCCGGTATCCATCTATGAACCAGGATCTACCGTTTTCGTTGAGTACCCCAGCAGTTCTCAACTTTTATATATTTGTCCTTGCACTTAATTACATTATCTCATTTACCAGGTCTCTTTTATTTAAAAATCTAAAGTATTCCCGTAATATATAATTTTAAATTTAAAAATCAACGGTAACTATGGTGCATACAAACATAATAGAACGATGAATCTTTATTCAAATACACCTGTTACCTACATAGAAAAATATAAGAGAAACAAATAACGATCCTAATCAAGATTGAGACGCTTGTATTAAATGACGCTCCCTGTATATAAATAACATCGAATATCGCGTGTTTTGCAACGTTACGTGTGTAAGCGTAGGTGAACTTATAATAAAAAGTATAAAATACTAGTCCGCCTACACTACATCTGACTGTAAACAATTTTCCGCTTTCCTACAACGCCACTTCATGGTCTATCCTTAACCTTAGAACCGTATTTGGAACGGTGCACTTGTGTTATTACACGTCGCCGTGCGTAGGATCGCTACTTGTCACGTTATGTTATTCAAACGAAAGCCGCAAAAGTCTAAATTAGGGCATTGGAACGATCAATCTAGATTTAGATTTGCTCATTATGGAATGTCGCTTTCAGGGTATTGTGCCTATTTATGGAAAGGTAAGGACGTCTTCTATCTTTAGTTATAACCAATTTCACACTATATTTATGTATGAGTATATGATTTTGTGTAGTTTCATATCAGGAGCATTGATAATGTTACTGTGGTTGGTTATAATTCAAAAGCTAAAATACATTTTAATACAGCTTTCAAATCATATTCATGATGCCTAATGGCTATAACCCGTCTGCAGTAAGTACAATCAAACCATCCAAAACATAATTAGTAATCAACTTTGTTTTGAGATATTGTTACCTGTCAATGCTTGATTTAGTCTAAAAATGGAACCGACACCAGATTACGGATTATAAGTATTACGGATTCTCTCATTTTACAACGGCGGTGGATTGAAACATTACATTCCCAACTTAAAATATACTCTATAGTCAACAATTCTGGCGGAAATTTAAGCGCCACAACGGTTGATTTTGGTCCAAATAAAGATTTTGTCTACGTACAAGGTTAATGGTAATGTGCTATTATATACAACTTCCAAATATCTTCATACCTACTTTTGTGCTGGACTTTCGCATATGGCTCTATTAGTGGCAATAGTTAATGCTTCAACTAGTTATCAAACAAAACGGAGTAATGCAATACAAAAATTGCTTATATGTAATGTATGCCTACTAGCAATTTCAAAACAGAACCAAACTACTACCCTGCTCCCAAAATGTGTTGTGCAAACGGTGATGTCAACGTTACTAAATATTACGGAGAGAAACAGTGTAGAAAGGAACAACCTTTATCTGGCGTTTATGGTCTTAAGAATGGCGTTCCAAATGCTAAGCAAAACCCTATAAAATAGTACACTGGTGAGCTCAGCAGCATTTGCACTAAAGCGAAAGCTGCAGCAACAACAATAGGGTAACCAAACTACTACTCGTATAAAAGTTAAATGTTTATAATCAGGAGCCAGGTCTTACTGTGCAAAAACGTGCAGTAAAAGTGTTTTCTTATAATTCACCTTTATATTTTGGATAACGTTTGACTCATTGGTTGTATGAGAGCTCTGCAAATGGGTGGCATGTATACAATAGAAAAGTCTTCAACAATGGATTGCAAGTCTTCCTCGAGCGGACGCGCAGACGCATTATCGAGAAGTAAAACTGCTTTCTGCGGTAGGTAACCCATGCATTTTTTTGCCGTGTAATGAACTGGTAACTTTGCTACTGATGCAAATGCATAAGGTCTTTGTGCTTTGCTAACGACCAACAAAGGCATTTTGAGTGTACCAAGCAGCATTTGTGCAAGACATAACTGTTATTCCCTCCTTTATCCGGGATAGTTTTCCAATACTCATAACCGTTGTAAATTTGCTCTGTGGTTAAACCTCTCTCTCTCTCTCTCTCTCTGATAATAGCTATGAATTTATCCTTAAATGGCTTTACGGAATCTTTATTATTTAACAACTTCTCACCAGTAATATTGAGCTGGTGTATGTTATATCTTTTCTTGAAATTTTCCTGCCAACCTCTACTGGTAGCCAACTCCCATTGTTCAAGCCTTTCATGAAAATATTTCGCGTTTTCCATGAGTATATCGCTTGGAAAAGGAACGTATTTTCTTCGTTGTTATATAAACCACGTAAACAACGCATCTTCAAGCTGTGGATTCTCAGGTGTTTTAAAGTCTTTCCAATAGCCTTTCGGCCAGATCTGACCAGTGATTTTCGTTTGTTCCCAAATTTCGATTTGAAACCTTAAATGAGGTAAAAGTTGCTATAAATAAATCAATTGCATGGGCTCCAAAGAAGTTTATTGAAGATGCTTTTAAAGAAATGAGTTTCACGTTGAGATAAGTGTATTTAAGGTTCTAACTACATAGTCCCGAAAACTAGAGAACGAAGAACTGGAATGATTTGAGCATAGTTATTAAATTGGATTTTGACCAATAGAAAGAGCTTTAGATACAGGCAAGACGAAGAAAAGATAAGTATGGACATAAATAATAGAAGAAATAGAAAGCCTTAGAAGTAAAGTCATAGAAGAAATGAAAATTTTAGGCAACAATTACAAAAATAGAAGAAGATTCGCAAACAAGCGGAACACAATCTAATGCTCTCAAGAGAGCGAAAACATTTTCGCCTTCAGATGAGAATGATATACTATATCAAGTTAACTATCCCCTTATTTCATAATTAAAATTTATTCTAGTTGATGCTGTCTTACGTAATACAACTTGGAAAGCATCTCCTATAGCTTGTTATCTCACTGCCAATTTGTTTCCTTTTTATTTTACTATTAAGCTAACGCCGCCCAGGTCTTGTAGGTAATGATTAATAGCAATTCATGCCATGGAAAACTTATGTTATTGAGCTTTTAAAAAATAATAGGACTCACATCAGCATATCATTAATTTTAACGCCTTTTCAATAGCGGAGTGTCATTGTTGAAATTAATGGATTCTGGATTGTTCTATTGGTAATTAGTCGTAATAATGTTTCAATCAACTGTGCTCTGACACGGCACGTATGTTCCGTTTCGTTTCATCTAGTTTTTGTGGCGGTTGTTTTCGAACCACTGGACCTAATAACCATTTTCAAAGTCAATTATCGGCCCCGTTAATACCCATTAATAATTCGAGGTAAGTGTATACGTTCTGGACCGAAATTCCTGAAACCGTTTACTCGTGTGTTCCAGCGTTCATTAACTTTTAAAAGAAATTAGTAATTTTAAAACGAAATGACTTTTAGTTTCATATTTCCTATTCTCGTCACCGTTTGACAACCATATAGTTGGTGTTCGCAAAAATAGCAGGTTTAACTTTTCTTTAATTTAAAATAAAATAGAGCCATATTAATCAGCATTACACGAAAACAGAAGCTACGTAATTAAGAAATATTTATAATGTAATTAATTATGGGTGAAACTACGTACAGAATAATATTAGAGCTGCACAATTACGTTATCACAATTACCATTGCATTATTATATATAAAATGCTTCGTTAGTTCAACATTTGCGACCGATCAAAGGAATGTAGTTTTACATGAGTATAACATTATCGAGAGCTATAAAATGAATTAGTCTGTGTTGCTAACTATCACAGGACGGCAGTTCGCACTAATGCTATTAGGTATTTGCAGAAATTAGCAACTTGTTTACACATCACCATCTCGGACACTTTTTGTCTACTCTCCACACTTACTATTGATGTTTTAACATAAATAATGTTAGTATTTAGATATTTTTGAATTTAAAGCATAGTTGTGTTGGGATATATCAATATTAGGGCATGTGGTTATTTAGTCATTTTTATATAAAAAATAAATTAGTTCAATTACTCGAAACATTTAAATTGCCTTTGTACCCTTCGTAAAAGAGAAATGCCGTAATGTTCAGGGAATAACCTGCATAAAATTCTGAAGCAAATAAAATTTATATTCTAATAGTGTTTATGAAGGGTAAATTAAGATTCAAACAAGCAACTTCATCCTTCTTAAAAAGACAGGAGCATGAAGGAAGGAACTAATTACACTGTGCTCGAATCGGGAACTTATATTGTTCAACATCGATAGGTCCTGGATAAAAACACAATTCGAGTACGCTGAATCCAACGCTGTCAGCCGTTTTGCGAAGTTCACTCTAGTTTTCGAGATATTCGCGAGTAAAGATTATACAAAAAGAAGACCTCAGAAACATGTTTTGCTGTTTTAGCAGATGTTTGTTGGAATTTGCAAGAAAAAGCATTAGAAATATAAAATGTTTGAGATAAAAATATTTCTATGTGAAAAATACATAATTTTTGGAACAAATAGACTTATTATAATATATATTTTTCTCTACTTTCTGCAACCTTGAATACTCGGTAAGTTAGAAAAAGTGAAAAGTATTTCATAAAACGAAGAAATTTTGTCAGTATTTGATGAATGAATGAAAACGCATTTCTTGTGTCTTTTGTATACAATCTTTACTCGTAAATATCTCGAAAACTAGAGTGAACTTCGCAAAACAGCTGACAGCGTTGGATTCAGCGTACTGTACCCAGGACCCATCAATGTTGAACTTTGTGACTAGCACAGTGTTATTGGACGACGTGTTATTAAGCACGTTTTAAGTAAACCTTAATTTCTCTCTAATCGTCTTTTTATTGGAAAACAGCACAGTTTTGTATACTTTTTGTTTCTTATTTACGCTGTACACTAGTTTTTCAACTGAAATGAAGGTAAATAAAGAAACTCAAACAAGAACGATTACTTGCTCTTTATGCGTCAACAATCAAATATGGTCACTTTTAGTAAGTGTTTATTATCCGAACAACCTTAGATTAAAAATCCAGTTTGAATTGCAAATAGCGAATAGAAAATGTACGGCAGTAAACATTCGTATTACGGCTAATTGTAATGGTGACCAATTTCGGACAGGAGTTATGTGACGATCGACATTGGTATTCTGACGTTGGCAGCGCAGTAATGACCGCTTTTGGACATAAACGGATCGATAGGCTCGTTATTGAACGTTTAGGGAGAAAATCACAGTCGCAAGGATCGCGCACAATAAAAATTAATATTTGCGCTCGCTTATTGCGGGTCGATCTGATTTAGAGATAAAATAAATAAGTGCATAGGAGTCGACCACCAGACAGACCACACTCCGTACACCATTGAACGGCTAACGACACACTAGGCCGTAGTAAGCGTATATTACTGCTCATATTTTCCATACTTAGTTATGTAACACGCATCTTAAGTTTTACGCACGGTGTCAATAACCATAACCCGGCACTTTTCCACGCAACGTAATAGCACCGTGAAGCAATTTACTCGAGCTTCTGGTATTCGTTAATTGATTAGTTTCAACTTCAACAAAATATTATAGTATGTGGGTACGCTTAGTATAAAGAGTATAATTTGTATGAGACGATTGCAGGGCAACGCTAATTACAATAAAGCATTGTATGTAATTATTTCTACTTACGTAATAGTTAGTTAATTAGTAGCCACGTATTTAAATGAAACTTTGAGCAGGAAATCTCAAATTTTATGTTACCTCTTGGACTGTATATCCCCATCAAAGTATGCTCTTCTATGTAATTCAAGAATCATACTCTCTAGTAGAGCCTTCACTTTAGTTTTGATCTTCTTGAGTTATTTTCAGTTATTACTTCACGAAGGAACATGTTCTCCTGTATTTCTTTTGAAAATGGTGAATGCATATACGGTGTGGCACCTACTATTATTCTAGCCCTATTTAAAGCCAGAAAAGTTACTCGGTGCAATCGTTGGGTGGACAGCAGCCATCATTGATATGCCCATCTCTTTGCCCTTTTAGATATAAGAGAATAAAAACAGAAAGAAGGAATTGCTTTGAAAATATATGTAACTCCTAAAGAATTCTTATTGCTGGAAATACACGTTGCAACGCCATTGCAATGGATTGACCCTTATGTTGTTATAAATGCTAACCAATTTGACACTATTTGCACCCTCATGAAGCTAAAATTGCACGAAATGAAATTTAATTCGGGATTCATTTTTGTAACAACTTGATGAAATTGGTCGGTATATGCTTATCCTTGCATTTTAAAAGGTGACACGGGTGCTTGCTAATCTACCCGCTCCTTCTCTAAACCTCACTGAAAATCTAAGTAACGGTGGTGATTGTAATATATAATATGTATATACATATACATATACCATTTGTAAGGGACAGAAACCAGCGCTTTATCACATAACTGAAATTATTTTATCTTCTACTATAAAACCATTAACTTTACCTCATTCGTCGAAACTTGGAAAAATGTTGTATTTCACATTTTCTGAAGAAATACATATGTAAAGAGCGCAATTCTGCAATGTGATTTGTAGAGATATTTTAAGGTGAAACTGCCGTGGCAGTTATATTTACGGACTAGCGTATATTGTAAGCAGTAAACTTGTAGGCAAGTATAAATTGTGACTAAACAACGCGACACAAATCACGACACGAAACTAGAAACAAGAACTTTCACGTGCTAATGTCAAGCGTTGGTTACATACAAAAGTCTGTATCGTACTACCGTTATTCATAAATAATTTCTAAGGAATCCGAGAAATTGCACATAAAATAAACTGAAACAAAAGCATAGAGAGTTATTGCAAAAGCCGCACCATATATTTAGCTTTTCTTTTTGAAGGGCATGCCCGCAGAAACTTTTCTTCGTGTCACAATAAATTTGAATAAGAGTAACTGTAGTTACAAGCTCAGGTAGCATTTTTGAATTAATGCTTTTCTATATTTTTTCTGTAATTTAATAGTGTTTGTTGTTGTTTATGGAAGGCGCTACAGAAATTTGAAAAGTAAAGATATGAAAAGGAATTGGGAATACAGTACAAGCGCAATTTTTTGTTTTCGAAATATGTTTTTTTATTATCAATACATGTGTTGGAATATTTTCGAAGCACCTTTTCCATTCAGGAAAACCTAATCAGATATAGGACTTTTGAATGCCTCCATAGCATTTAGAGGTGATAAAAGACTTTAACAATGAGTCGTTAATTGGATGCTTGCCGCTTTAAATCGTCTATAGCATTTGATGGTGTGTTGGTGATGTTCTACATTTCATTCCCCCAAATTCAAGCCGGGATATAAATTCATGCTGAAAGGATGGATTGCCATAACCAATTGTGAATCGTAAACAACAGGCACACCTTCAGGTACAACAAAAACATTTCAATCCACTTTCTGTACTCATATTTCTGGCAAATCCCATTTGGTGCGTAATTCGATGTAAAACAGATTGTAAAGATATTCTTAGCCAATCTTAATCATAATTAAGTTTGCTAATTTTTACAAAATCCTGATCTAACTACGTTAGTATGTTATGATAACGTTGGAAAGTATCGAATTCCTAAGTGAACATATTGCAACGGACCAAAAGGCAGAAGTGCTGATTGTGTATGAATAAGTGCTATGTTGCCTTTTCAATGACAGTAGCTTGCTTACTTACTTACTTAATTCTATTTTTACCGTGAAATGCCAGACCATTTAAGTTGAGTTATTGTTTCTTATTAAGTGCCCGCCAGCTCTTTCTGTTCTGAAATAATCTTGTTATACCTTTACGTCGTTTTTTCCATGTTCTTCATATCTTGTCTCTGCTCTTGTTTCATACACTTCTTCGGTCATCCTACCATCTACATCTATGTACGTGCCCCAGCTAACCCGACTGTCTTCTTATATTACTAACCTTATTGAATTCAGACTTAAATTAGACCTAATTGCATAATTTATGATCATAACGGTTTCCGTTCTTCCTTAAACTTCTCAAAATTCTCAGAGGACAAAGGGAAGGTAAAGGGTTAAGGCAGGAAGTGAAGAATTTCATAATCAAAAATATTGAAGTCAATATCAAGGTGAACAGTATAGGAAATTTAGGACCTAACACTTTCGTTATGGAAGTCAACAACAAATTAGATATTCTAAAGAAGAAGAAAAAACTAAAAATATATTAAGAAATTTAAGATGTTGCTAGATTCGGACTTGACGATAAAATCAAGGCTAATACAAGATGCGAAACGAGTCTTACAGGAAAAAGTTGACAACAGAAACGCTGAAGGTTGTTTTTAACGAAGGACCACTGAGGTGTTTTGGACAAGTAAGAAGAAGGCAAGAAAGGCAAGGGGAAAAAGGTGGAGCTAGACCGACGAGAACAAAGTGACAGAGGTAGTAAAAACGAAGGGAAGAAATAATTGAACCATTGTAGATCACATAAGACAGATAAAGTTGAGGAGATTTTGATCGGGGTACACCTTCAGACACAAGTTTACCAGCCTTACATACATAAAGGTACAAATATCGTTAAGGATTAAGTAACAGGTCTTTCCAATTCGCTATTCTTATTGCGTGAGGATGTTTGCTCAGCTTATTAGCAGGGCCACTGCTCTCCCAACTTAGTTCCTGCTTATTTGCCACAATTGTCATGCTTGTTTCCTCTAAACTGCACCAGCTCCGATGTGATCATCCGGTATTTTTCATATTGCTCCTTCAGCAGCTTTCCCATTTCAATTCTCGCGGTTTCCACTAGACACCAAAGACGTAGACGAAGTGGATGAAAGAAGTTCTAGTCAAGAAGGAGTGTTACAGTGTTGACCGGTTTTTAGCCAGTTAATGTATTTAATGGTCTTATTTATTTGTCTTTCCTTCCATCTATTTATTTTTTTAATATCTAAGGGACGTATGATTTTATACTTTATTTACTTCCTTTTATCTTATACATTGAAAATTTTATTCTGCAAATCACAGCTTATATGAGGATTATTTACTTTATTATAATTCGTGTAATGGTTTTATTCCAAATATATACTATTATTAGATTATTACCGAAATTGATCTATAATTGGATATTTTCGATGAGTCACCCTTCCTATAGTAAATCAAAACGTCATTATCGCATTTCCAATAAGGGAGCTGAGTAGTCCAGCATCGCCAAAGGCTGATTTCTCAAGAAGCTTGGACATTATTTAAATTAAATCATTCTCTGTAGTAGGCTCTCAAGAGAATGAATCATTAGAATAATCAATGAAGTATAAGGTTATATCTATTTCAATGAGAATAATCGATGATATCTTGTTTTTAGCTATAGTAGATCATGTATCTTGTAATCTGTGTAATTAGCAACGTTGCAGATTCCTTATGGATCGTCAACGATTGCACACAAGCATATTGACTATCAGAAATTGTAGAGAAGTTTTATTTATCCTCCATAAATATAAATAAATCACATGGGTTATCCTGGATATTCCTCAAATAACAGTCATATGCAGATATTTTCTTGCCTGGCGGAGAGACCTCAATCTTTGCTTTGACAACTGGATGTTATAGTCAAATTGAATCAGGGGTGGTAGTCACAGAAACTTTCTGATAGACATAAGTAGGACGGATGCCAGAAATAAATACTGAGAAGTGTCATATAATGCTGGAGTGGGAGGTTAACGATTAATCTATATATATCAGCGTATCGTAAATTACTTTTGAAGGGAAACGTGCAGAAGGATGAATGCAGGTGATTTCAAGAGATACATTTACTTTTCTTTATCGCAATAGTTTATCTGGTAGTGACATCCGTGAGGGCGTATCACTAGTTGCACCAACCGGAGAATAATCCAAGCGTCACCGGACAAATTGAGTTTTTCATTTTGTTGTCTATTTACAAAGAAGCGTAAATTCAGCTCAACTTGACTTTCCAATTTTATCAATACTGAAACAGGAATCTGCTACTACTTTAACCGAGCATCATCACTTCTATGCTGTATCATCACTACTTAAATAAAATAAATGTAGAAATAACTTCCTGTTCCCACATATAAAACAGCGTATATCATCGCTGCTGCGAATATAAAATCACAAGCCATTAAATATGCAAATCATCTATTACTAATCGTCAAAGATTATAAAAGTCCATCCGACGTTACATCATGAGTTGCAAAAAAATGCAGCGATTTCTTGTAATTTTTCAGGCCGTCAAAGTTAATTCATGTGTATACGTCTTAAAAACTAACTGCAGTTGATTTAATTAGTTGCCCTATTAATTTTACCTATATCTAAATGCCTGTGATTGACATATCCTATAAATATTAGGTTTCCTTCAACGTAGTTTTCTGGTTTTTTCTGCGTCTTCGATTCACTAATATACTTTAATTTAATGCAGCAATAGACCACTGTTTCTCTTTCCTTCTTCAAGTGCCGGTTTCATTAATTCAAATATTAGAGCCACTTTTTAGTCGCCTTGCCAATATCCGGCTTAGATATTTTGCTTCTCCGGTTAGTAAACAAATAAAACCGACGTAATTAAAATGCATTTTTTCTAACATCCTTCTAATATTTCACCGATATTATCTGGATGCTGTAACTTGACTATTAACAATTTTACAAGACTAATTGAGTTTCTGCGCCTCAAGATACAATGCACTTTTGTTTTATTCAAATCAGTTAGTAAAAATACTTTGAGTGTGCTTAGGTGTACCGGACGTTACGTGTATGAAAAATACAACTATGTTGATTATATACGGCGAAAAACATACATACATGAGTACTTGTTTCCTGGTTTTGGTCGATTTAATGAAATCAGAGATGTTAACCGCGATGAATATTGTCTAAAGGAAAAGATGTAAGCGTTCAATGACAGATCATTAACCTTCGCTATATAAATACCTTTCCGACTAGAGTTCAGATTAATCAAGGTTATAATCTGGATGAAACATTGTATGTAATGTTGAAATATAGCTCTAATTATATACACCTATCCCCCGATTTACACTGAAGGTAAGTTCCTTAGAAAACTGTGTAAATAATGGTCTATTCATAAAATAGCAAAAATATATGGTAAAGGTATATACTTGTAATTTATTTCACATATAGAAACAAGAAATATAAACTAAAAAATCAAACCAAAAAAGGTAACTACTGTCATCGCTTTCGTAGAATCTTTTCTTCCTGATTGGTAGGATGTCACTTTCATTACTCGTTAGTACTTGATGCGATTCAAGTTTGATATTAGATGAATTAGAAACAATTTCAGATCGGGGAACCTTGGTAATGAAATCCGTAATGAACAATTGTGTTTGGCTTTTGGCGAAATCCTTACAGACCTCTTCGTATTGAGTTAAATGTTTACTAATATCTCGCTGAAATAGGAGAGTTCGTTCAACATTCGGGTCGTTTTGTAGAATATGATTACCCAATTTTCGCCCTAATAATTCAAGTTCTTCTCAGATGACTTTTGCTGTGAACGCAACCGGTTCAGACTCCTCCTCAACAAGGTCACTGTCACGATCATAATATGTTTCATTACCCATGTTAACTAGATCATCCTCATCTAGTTCTTTGTCCGCCATTAGTTCTACATTATTTCCCTCAGCAAAATCCTCGAACCCTCCTCCTATTGTATGCAACATCTCCGTTATCTGAGAATATTCATCCTCCAATGGTAATCTAGAATTCTCATCTTCAACTACATTTGTACATATCTTTTTCTCAGGCATCGAGCGTTAATTACCTAATCTCGGTATACGATACCCCAATATGTTTACCACAACCTAAGGCTGCTATAAGGAAATCGTATTCTTGGGTAAAAATACAACTTGCACATTTTCGTGTTGTAAATTTTAAGGATCGCCTGGTGCACTATCAAATGAAAGAGGGGCCTAAAAGGTTCTTTTTACTTAAATACCTTTTGACGTCTGGGACAGAAAAGTTGACAGTAACCCAGGCTGCTCTATTGGCCATCCAATACACGGAAGGGTTGGTCGTTAATGTTTATTCCTTTCAATGAGCTTGGTGTTTTTGATTTGTTAATCACCAATGGTTTTATTATATGATCGCATGAAGCGTTGCTGCAGAAAAGAAGTGTTATACGACTTTTTAACGCTTTAAGGCCACTGGCTGATTTGCGAGCTTTAGCCAAATAGGTTCTATCTGGCATTTTTTCCAAAATGACCTGAACTCGTCAGCATTGAAGACTTGGTCAGGAGTGTGGGAATTAACGGCTATAATTACAGCAAATTTTGCCGCGTATTGTTGCGCTGCATCTGTATCAGCAGACGCTTGTTCACCTTTCAATGTTAGATTATGTAAGGAGTGTGTTCTTTTTATCTTTCACACCAACCATTGGCTCGCAGAAAAAGACAGCTTCTTTTCAGCTGAAGAAGTAGATGGTAACTGGTTCTTGATTTTTGCATGAATGTTCAGAGCCTTATTTGTAATTGTGTTGGTATCAATTGGAATCTGCTTTTGAGTGGTGACTTCTAGCCGTATCATTAATACTTTTTCCATATTTTCCATTGCAACATCTATTACGTATGAAATTCTGCTCATACTCTAAGACGATCCAGCCGCTACACTTTTCCTAATTGAGTCGTCATTTTTCCTATTGTCCTTATCAACATCTGTTAGTCTTTCTCCATTATGTAGTTGATCTAAAACTTTAAGTTTGTTCTCTAAGGATATTTCATTAGTTTTTTTAATTTTTCTGGGATAATAAATCCCCTAAAATTTTAATAATAATAATAATAATAATTAATAAAAAACAAAACAAATGCTACAAAAGTGTTTATCACTAACCAGTAAGTATGAGGTTTTAAAAAATTCCGAATAGAAAAAAACAATGATGAAAGGTGTATCTTCCTGCTGCTAAAACCTCACTGCACTGAACCACATGAACAGAAAGTTAGATTGAACATACTAAATGGGAAATCCTAATTTTTTTGTTAGAATAAATGAAATTCAGAATAGAATGGAATTGAAAAATGACTAGAAACATAAGCGCCAAAATTACCAAACCAACGGAATGAAAAAATGAGAAATTTTTTGTTTTTTCTTTAAATCCCATACTTTAAAAACCGTATAAAAAGTTAAATCGAGTAAACAAAGTACCATGTAAATTGGGGCAAGCGTATTTTGCATTTAAACACATTCTTCATATATCAACCCTTTTTTCTAATGAAACATGTGTTAAATAAAATACAATCCCAACGAAAGGCTAAGATTTCAATCTTGCGCTGTTTGCTTGTAATGAGTAATTTCCAACAAAGATAATATAATAGGTATCCCAATACCACCTCGCATAGATTGGTTTGGTTACATTATATGGGAGAATCATGTTTCCAATTGTAGATACATGTTAGTGTGGTAATGTCGTCTATGTACTTCGACAATGTGGCTGTGATGCGCCAGAAAAATAAAACGAATAAAAAATTATAATTAGATTTTACAATTTCTGAAAATAATGAAATCTCCCCAACCACACTTGACTTGAGAAAGATTTTAAATATATATTTCAACTTCCACCACGCGTAGAAAAGAATACAGGGGTTTCATGTCCTACACTGGTGTCAATGGGATATGTAGATGTATTCCATTTCTTCTAGATCTTTTACTTGAACCAATTCTGAGGAAGCTGTATTGCTTTCAGTATTCGTAATTGACCAATATTACTTAACATAAGCTCTGTCTACATGTACGATTTAACTTTGATGTTAGCACAAAAAGTGGTCTTCAATGAATTAAATAAACGATTGAAAACACCTATAAGTTTAAGAGTTTCTTGATCATCCGAATTTTCGGTCACCCTCGATTACCGTAGAATTCTTCTCTAGGATCGGACTAAAAGCCTTTTTATCCGTTTGGGAAATTGTTGCAATCTCGCAATTCTGAGTATGGATTAAGTTTATTCAGTAAGTTCAATGGAGAGTAAAAGATCTTTTTCAAAAAGTGGTATTTAATGAATCAAGTAAATGATTGAAAACACCTACAAGCTAAGTTGTCTATTGATCAGCGGCATTTTCGCTTAAAACGTTAAACTTCATTAGGGCAACGTAATATGGACTAAATTAACCCATTAGAAATTTCGGAGATACGGAATGGCATCAAACAATACATAACATCGTCACGTGTCACAATGTCACAACTTGCAAGGCTACCACTCTGTATTTCTTTCACAAGCAGGATGAACCTTCTCTGTATCCCCGAAATTTTAATTTAGTCTAAATTGATTATATTGTCCTGATTTGGCCTGAAGAATATTTGCGACCAACCCTCAAGACCCGTCCTCGACTCCCACCTCGGGTGAAAATCCGTTGTAACCCTGTTTAACCCTGCTGTTAGATTAAGCCAATTTGGTCCAATATTTTCCTCGATATCTTTATAACATTTAAACAGTATTATATTGCTTTGAGATTTCGGCTCACGTGTTCTTTTTCCTCTACAACGTTATATCCATAACTTCAAGTGTCTGGCATAAAATCGGACTGAAAATAAATAGAAACTTACTTATCTTATCAAAGCGGATATGTCTAGCATATTTGTAAATACGATGTTCGACCATCGATTTGTTTTATGTTTTCTGGTGTAGGAAGCAATCACTTGGTCAGCAGTATCTACGCCTCCTATGAGAAACGAATCATAAGAAACTTTAGACGAACAACAAAATAGCATACCTTTTGTCGAATTGTAATAAGAAACAACCTCCGATTTTTCTTCGACCCACTCTCATCAATTTCAGCTGTTCTGGGCGTTCTATTAATCACTATTGTTGCTTTGTTTTTTTTTTTGCTGATGTATGATACTAATGTCGCAATGACAGAGAATGCAAATGTACACCTATGCAATGGGAGTTTTTTTACATTCAGCAACTTCGGAAGGATAAATGTTTCATTTTTACGTACTGTTCCTACATATGTAATGTTTTCTTTCAAGTAATGTTTTTACCAAATAAAAATTGTCGCCTGTTATATTTTGCCCTTTCAAGCCTTCCGTCAACTCCAATGCAACGCGTTGTGTTTGATTTCGTTTAGGCTTCGCATTTTTTGCTTTTCCAAGATATGGCTGTATCTTCCAAACGTAGCCCGACTTTCAATCCCCCGATAACCAACATTTCAAACCATATTTTGCATGTTTTAATGGCATAAACTGTGGAAAGGAATATCGTCTCCTGAATCCAATAAGTTGCTCGTCAACAGAGACATTTTCGTGGCAGTTGTAAAACATTGGAAGAAGAAGTTGCCAACGTTCCCACAGTTCACGAATAGAGGATGAGAAATTCCACATGGCACGATCCATAATAATATTTATTAATTGTATTAACGAGGAATTCAATCAAATTAGATATAAAATAATGGATTAAATCATCATTTTTAATAAAACTTGTAGTATGGATCAAATGGTCTCTTAATCTAGGATTCGTATATTTTTGTCAATCTAGCAGCAGGGTTAAGGCTTTTAGTTCGACTCTAGGTAAGAACTGAAGTTCCACAACGAGCGCAACTGAAAATTCGGATGATCAATAAACTCCTAAAAATCAATAAACAGGTGTTTTCAATCATTTACTTAATGCATTGAGTACTATGTATGCCTTTTGTTATATCATAATTTACTCTCAGCTGCGGGATTTACCTTACAGCTTACAATTTCTCTAGCATATCATCAAACTTCCATCAAACACAGACTTCGCTCGTTTTATAGCTGTCGTTTCTGGAAAGCACTACTTCTTTTGGAATACGCATGTTCTTTGACAGTCGTAGGTGAGTCAGAAATTATTTCTCGTTTTATAAAGCAACGTAATTTACAAATCTCTCTGCCCAGCAGTAGTTATAACTACCAGACTTGCATGTTATACGGCATCCCATTGCACTGTTACAGAGTCCGTCTAGATATAAGAGGTGTGTAAAATACTCATGTACGGCGTACATTACGGTCACCGTTCTACTAGATACCAACAGTTCGTAGGTTGAATTCCTAGATCTTTTGCACGTTATCGGGCTTCAATCTCGCTCACCTCCACGGTGTAATTTAACACAAAGTGTAAAGGTTAAATGTTAAGAAGCTTTACGATCAATATTCAAACCATAAAATTATCCTGGCAAAGTGTTAAGACGCTACACAATCGCGACGACCGGACTCATGGGTGCGAGAGTGTGTGTCTTGCTTCGATACCCACTAGCAATAAACTGCGCGATTTTATTGTGTGTTTTGATCAATGCATGCGGAATTATGAACCCTAATGCTTCGGGTTTATTGTTTTCAGATGTAAATTCGTCCGTTCTTGGAGCTCCAGATTTTATTACGCTTTGTGGAATTCGCACGATTCCTGCCCGTGTGTCTTTATTTCGTATTCCTCGTCGAAATTTATTCGTTGCCGGAGGTCGAAGAGGAAAAACAACCTGATATCGCGCTTTTGTTTCTCTGTATATGGATCAATCACGATTTCCATTAAGGTGTATTCCGATTTATTGGTTAAAACCGATGAACGAGCGTGAAATTAAAGGGCGCACTAACTTCTGAAAATTACATTCGCTCTTGAAAATTGATATCAAGGGGCACAAGGCTTTTTACTTAGTTGATGCCACCAATTACTTGTTGTATATTGTTTTATTCGATTGCTAACAGTTTTAGGGGTATTCTCATGAATATTTGAATAACGTCCAATTGACTTTATGCGTATTTGATGCGAGCATCCCGTAAAATATTGCTTCCATATATTTACAAAGTATAATTATAGATAGATGTGATGTCTATTAGCTTGATTACTACATTATGCTTTTGATAAGCAAATACAAAATACGAAATAATTTTTAATCAACTCCTGGTATAAGGCATTGTGTCAAATTTTTGTGTAAGACAGAGTTAGTGATTAGAATCTGAAGCAATATTTTAATCTGATGATAGCCTGTTCCAACACATTTTTTTCTTTATTTGCTGGGAATCTGTGCTTAAACTGTTAATACAGTTACAGTACGCATACAACTAAAAACATCTAAAAGGCATAGAAACGTGTGCGTAAAATGTAAGGTCAATTATCAGTTCCTTCTTTTATCCAATATAGCTTCAATTTTTGTGGTAATTTCTAATATGATTCGAAATGCTGATGATATCCAGGAAATTAAAGTTTATTAGTTCGCTATCATATCGAGAGGTTGCTGGTCCAGAAAACGTGGCATAAACTTTAGCAATGATCTAGTTAAGAATATTGTAATGTAAATCTGGGGATGTTACTAATTCTTTTCACAAATCACTCTGTCCACCAGGGTCATTTCCGTCCTCTACAGCATACACTTCCAGTGAATTCAATCCTATCGTCAACCATCCTTACACACTATTAACTGTGTGCAGGTCAGGTAGTAGTGACGACCAATTGAAAACGAAACTCACAACTAAATCTTTTTCATTTCATCCTTTTTATCCATGTCATAATTTTGCCTCTCCCATTTTAACTTCGGCGGATTTTGAAATGAGTCTCCTATAACATTGGCTATTTTTTGGTTTGCAGGTGTTTTGAAATTGGGAAAATTTCCACTAACTTTTTACATTACGTACTGCAAATGTCGTAGTTTCTACACCATGGGTTATTTTACAAGTTGTTAGATCAAAGTATGATGTTTCTTGCAATGTTGTCGTTCGTTCATGCTTAGTTCTGACGAATTGTTAACGTTCTCTAAAATCGGGGATATTTAACAATGGTGATTGATCCAGCGTGATATATATTTTTCCTTGATGTAAAACTTTAATTCAGGTCATTCATTATGGCGTTAAACATTTCGCCTAACTCATTTTCTTGGATGAATATTATTGCAACAACTTTATTGCTTCGCAATTGCCAGTTGTATTCAAACGGTGAGATTATTCTAATCAGTAAAAGGGCACAGTACTAGAAATAGAAATGGTAGTTTATAGTATAATAAGATTCATACACTATTTTAAAGTTCATATCGAATTGTCAAAACTTGATTAGTAATACATTTTGCCATCAAAATAGGATGCATAAAATTCTTGATGAAATCATTCGAAACCAATTCCTGTTTTAGGCATTTATTTAATTTCTGTAATGTGCAAATTTTTGGATGAACACTACAGAACCTCTGTTTACAGTAAAAGGATGCGTCACGAATCTATGTACATAATACAACGTGCCCAACATCGTTATTAACGGCAACTGTAATTTAATTATTTAGTGAAGAGATTAATTAGATCAGATATTACATAAGAAAATGCAGCTACACATATTTTCTTTTATCACATATTAACCAGGATACTTACATAGAATTTTAACGTCGCCTGTTAGCGTAAAAGTTTCATATTTCATAATACATACCGTTAACGTTGAATGTGAAATTACATCGGATGGATCGCTCTTGTACCGAAAGTATGTAAATTTTATCATAATTTTATAGGAAAAATGGTATGCTACTACAATCATGTAATTAATTTATATGGGCCAGGTTGATTTTATAATACAAAAATGTATGAAAGATGTCTGTTAACTACAACCAGATGCCATAATTAAATTATACGACAGCGGTTACTTCTACGTAATCAGACTGTAGTTTATTATCATATGCAAGGAACGTTATTTAAATTAGATATTTCCAAATGGATAAGTGGTGTTTACCAATATAAAAGTAACTTGAATGATAATAGCTCTATTTACATGCCTAATGTCAATTATTATAAGATTTATTGCATTTTGTTCTGTACCTTGTAATCATTTAAATGATATATCATAGTTGCAATCAGGAAGGTTATCAACAACATAATGTCGTTTGCAGTTCATTTTGCTGTTATTATCGTAACTAGGGTGGACCGCTCCCGATACGATAAAATGATCGCTGGAGGTAACTAAAATATCCTTGTAGATGATATCATTTGACTAGAAAAGTATAACAGTGCGCACTATAGAACGTTGGAATTTGCACATTTGAAGAGCTTAGAAGTATTCAGTACGAAAATAAAAGAACATATATACAAATATGATAGCATAGTGGAGCTAGCAACGGTAAATGCATTCAGAAAATTGAAGCAATTATTATATGTAAAAATAATTATAGCATAACATGCTAAGATTTAGTCATAACATTCCTTGGCGTAGACATGAATCTCCCTTTGCCTGTTCTCGATTCAAGCTGCCTGTGGTACGACTATAACACGTCTTAATGTAGGTGTGTACATTAACTGTTGTTGTTATTGCGAGTACCTACAATTATATATATATATATACACTTTGTCTCTTTAGAGTTTGTCCCTTAGTCATCAATTTTTGTCTATAGATCTCTGTCTGCGAGAGAAGCGCAAATCATGTTTTTTTCCACCGGCAGCACTTGAGAAAGGTAATCATTGATTTGATTAGGGCGTCCTTATTCCTACGACAAAACAATAACGTAGGTAAAAACTTGAAGTAGACAAAGTGTATATCTATATATATATATATGTGTGTGTGTATGTGCGTTTTATCAAGAACCAACGAAAATGTTTTAAATAAAAGAATTCCCACTTGTTCGGATAAATTACAGTTGCGTGTAGAAATTACTTCTGATATCGAAAGCACATACATACCAATTGTACAAGTATGAAACGCGGATTTTTGTCTAAAAACTTGTTAAACTCGGAAGAATGATAAAAAGTGCTTTATTTAAAGTATGCTCCATCGCTTGCTAAACATGTTTCTCACCTTTTAAACAATTGGTGAATACCACGCCAGTAAAAACCTTCCCCTCTTGCTGCGAACGATTGATCAAACCATTTTTTCACATCTTCGTACGAACCAAACCGCTGCGCAGCAAGTGCATAACCCATTGATGTAAACAAATGGTAATCGGAAGGAGCCAAGTCTGGTGACTAAGTCGTATGGAGTACAATTTCCCAGCTGAGTGCTTCCAACGTATCGTGAACCTGTTTCGCCGTATGTGAAGGAGCATTCTCATTTTTCAAGCACCGAACGATTCAAATCGGTCAATTGTTGTTGGTAACGTTTAGTATTAACCGTTCCCCGGGTTTGAACAGCTTATAATAGACCACGCTGCTCTGGTCCCACCAAACATAGAGCATCGGCTCTCTGCCAAAGCAGTTCGGTCTTGCGTGGGTGGTGCGCATGGGTCAACCCATGATTTTTTTGCAAAATATCACATGTGTTCTTGCGCTTTTCCATTT
This sequence comes from Chrysina gloriosa, assembly GCA_038088585.1. Lineage (NCBI taxonomy): Eukaryota > Metazoa > Arthropoda > Insecta > Coleoptera > Scarabaeidae > Chrysina > Chrysina gloriosa. Next base: position 21,866,259 of record CM076090.1, read on the forward strand.
GCCTATCGTTCAACTTATATGGTACCCATCCACCAGTTTTATGAGTCTTTCCCATCTCTCAGCTTGTTGACCAATGCCCAATTTCTCGGCAAGTTGTTTTGTCTGCGGATGCAGATCATCTTCGTCCAATAATGCTTGCAATTTCACATCTTCGTACTTATTTTTGGGGTTTTGCACGTTCCTTGTCTGCAACATCGAAGTCACCACTTCTGAAATGCCGAAACCATCTTTCACACGAATCTTACGATGGAGAATGTTCACCATAAGCTCCTCGAACTAATCGGTATGATTCAGCAGCAGTTTTCTTCAAATCAAAACAAAAATTAATGCTGTTCGCGAATGCCCTTTGTTCGGTATAAATTTCGACATATTGAACACACATATTGACACTTGTTAACAAAAAAGTGGCGCAGTGTCAAATCTTTATAGCACAAACTGCATTGGTGCGCCTCTGTTGTCTGAAATCCACATTTCATACTTGTACACACATGTATACCGCAGAGGATTTCTGCATGCTAGACACCTATAATTAATACTATCCAAGAAACAAATAGAACTTCGACCGGACTAAAATTTATAAACAACTTCAGAGAAGAATTAAATTCTCTACATATAACAAAAATGTTTAACCTTGTATTATAATTTCGTTTTCTGTGTTTTTGTTTATGCTTCAAATTCGACATATTTTCTTTCATCTTTCGATCATCGTATTCTGAGGTCTACCCATGGGTCTACCTTTCATCAAGAGAAATGTGTAAAATAACGAGTGATATAAAATAGAACGTGCCTTTCTTATTGAGTTTCTTTAAACTACCATAACATTCTCAGTGTACGCCCTCTCAATGCACGTCATGAAAGCGATCGCTTGTTTATCGTACTATTTCACGTACTAGATGGCCCATTCGCTAGCAAAAACTGTCGATTAGTTTACCTTATTTAAAGAAAAGTTAAGACATTCGTACGGTCCAATGCATTTGATTCGAGCGCAAATAAATCTCTATTGCTCCTGCTGGCCTCACTTCGAGCCAGGACTCGCAGAGGCATTCTCCGCTTGTTGTGATTGAACACAGAAACGCAGACGTCCTGTGGGAGATTGCGCAACATTTTTCATTAAAATGCAGCCGGCATACGTATCTCCCGTTGGTCACGAACAGAAAATTGCATTCAATCGTTGCTCACATCTATTGGCTTGTGAAAGTATGGAAACGCTCGAAACGTGATAATAGCAACTTGACAAAGTTGTGGTAATAAATACCAAGGCAAACGCAAAAGAAAATATATGAAAAGAAATGGAAATCAAAGCCTGAAGTTTTAGTTTACATGATTTTGAATTAGTGTTTGTAATTCTTTTTATTGCATTCAAACAATATAAAACAAGAATGCAGATATTGAAGTAAATAGGTGTGTAAATCCCCTGCGATCAAAATTATCTAAACTCATAAAGAAATGGTTGTGGTACTGTCCAGCTGAGAAAATAAATCTTGCAGTTTGAAAATCATTTGATTACTCCTGAAGAAAATTTCTTTCTTCTACGAGATTTTACATATTTGCTATAATTATTTCAAGCATCTGTAATTATGGTATAATCCCAAAAAAACATATACCTATACATATAACTATCTTTTTGGAGTAAGAAATTTACATTTCGTCATACTCATTTCAATGCAATTTGAAACAGTTACCTTAAAATCTAAGGCAGTGTTTCTTAACTTCTAACGAATCATCGCCCCCTTCAATAAAACCGTTACGTACTATCGTCCTTTTCACTTCGAAGAAATTGGCAAATTCGTATTGCATTTAATAGACTGGTGACTAGTATAATTTTAATTGCTTAATTATTGTACGATACAACTAATAAAAAATCTAATTATTTTTAATATAATGTTTTACTGTATCGCGCAGAAAATTGAAAAAGAAAATTTATTAGAGTGAAACCTAATCATTACTTTCGTTATAGAAATGCCTTTGAAAGTATCATTGAGTGTTCTTAGAAAATCGGGAGACATTACAAAATTGTTCCCATTCTCAAAGAAGTGACCTCTTATATTTTTACGAATCGGGCGCGGAAAATTGAGCTCATGTGAATCCAATCAAAATATTATCTTTTCTCGTCTCTCGCTGTACTACTCTGTTTTATCGGACCGCACGTGTAACAATCACCGGGCAAAGGTAATGATACACAATCCAAAGCTCGCCTGTCTCGGGTTCACTTATTACGGTTATAGAGTGTTACAGTTTATTGTAAAATGTATAATTCGAAGAGCATTTTTCTCAAATTATTACCAATCTCATTAACTCTAATGATATCGAACGTAATGAGGCGATAACCTCGACCGACCTCTGGAGGTGTTAATGTAGTTATGGTAAATTATACGCTGAATGTTCTGCGAAATTTACGAAATAATAACATATTCTCGGCGCAATAGAATACAAGCAGTCACGATTTTTCTAGTTGTAGATTAACCTTAAGGTTATATGTTGTAAGTATACAGCGCGTCCAGATTTAAGCCTCTAATGTACATGTAAAATATCCTTAAATTCAGTGAATTTACCCAAAAAACGTTTGAAATAATGTAAATTCAAACCAAATTTTATATTTTGTGTTCTGCTTGATGAAAGAAAGATATTCAAGATGATTCTATATAACAGAAATAAAATTAGATGTGATGGAATGCACTGTCTTAGGAAGGTGAAATTTCTAAAATTGATTTCTCATTTAGGAACGGTTATCCCAAGTATTAGTGTGATAGATACTTAATGAAGTTTTTAAGAAATTCAGTAGCTGAAAGTTAGGTTTATACAATTATAATCCTAACTTTCAGCGCAACATTAAATTTTGACATGGTTAAGAAAAGGTTATATACGAGGTAAGCGTCATAAATTCTCGGCCTGACGACTTATATAGGTTCAACCTTGTTTCAAGCACTATGTGTGAGGCCTACACTATATACATACATTACGCCTTAGAGAGTAGTAGTTTTTAGTAGCCAACTTGACAACGTGAGTAGTGCATGAAAATATCATCTCTGACGAAAACAGACTACCGGGCAATCATTACGCGTACGCTTGATCACATTAAACAACGTTTAGACGGCGTTTATGCTGATTTATCTCCGCCATATTCTACTGTAAAAAAGGGGGCAAAATGTTTCTGCTTGGGGCAAGAATCCCATGAAGATGATGAGCGCTCCGGTCGCCCAGGTGAAGTAATAACGCTTAAAAAAATTGCAACGATTGAAGAAATGGTATGGTCGTTCAAAAGTGAAGGAATTAGCAGCAATGTCTAATTTCTGAAACAAGTATACGCTGAATTCTCCATGACCGTTTGGATATGAATAAGATTAGTGCAAGATGGGTACAGCGTCTTCTTTCCGATACTGTACGTCAAAGTCGAGTTGCATGTGCGCCTTCGTTTGGAGTCCATTGTCACAGGAGAAGAAACTATGGTTGAGTTTTTAATACTCTTTAGGGAAGGACCTTAAGGTAAATCGTTTTAAGGACTATAGTGAGTTGCAAGCGGCTGTAATGGAATATTTTGAGGGAATAGTATTAGATTACTTTTACAACGGTACAATAATTTTGTACCGTTGTAGGAAATATAAGTTAGGGGAGATTATATTGAAAAATATTTTTTTACATTTTACCAAGTTTGCTTTTTCTATATCAGGGCGAGAATTTAAGGCGCCTAATACGTATCTCTTTTAAATTTTACAACTTCCGCTATTACAAAGGGTTGTTAATATAAATGCTTGTAAGTTATACAGTTATTGAGCTCTACCGGCGTCATTGGAAATCATAACAGTGTTTGAGTCACGTAATAATAAAGTGATACGACTGGACTGCGGAGAGTGCAATTTATGTATACATATACTTCTATCGCAACACAATTTACATGCTTATTCGTGATTACAGGTGGTAGTTTCAAATTATTAATTATAATATTTAATTATTTTCAATTAAAATAAATAACATAAATAAGTTTCCATGAAATTTCAAGATTGTTGTATAGAATTCCCGAAAAAAATATAATAAAATAAGGCTTGTTTCAAAGTGTTCTAACACACGTATCAATACCGTTTAGGTAGTTGTTATAACTATATTGTGGCACTGGTCGTTTATTACAAATCTAAAAATTATCAAAACTACAAGAAAATAAACCAAAGGAGTTAATGAGTTTGCGTACATATTTAAGTGGTAAAAGGTGGCCCGGTTTTTCTCTTTTCTGGGGAAATATGTTTCACCTAGGGATTTTCTGGTGAACTTTCTTGTAACATATTCTTAGTTCACCATCGCTATCGTCTTCCCCAATATCTAGACTCTAGATTCTAGATTCTAGAGCTTTAAAATCGTTTTATACAAAAGTGTTTTCTTGCTTGGGTCGTATAGAATCAATTCCTACTATGAAATTTTATGGCTGACAGTAACAACAGATTTATCTCAAAATATAGTTATTAATTGAACTCTTGCACGAAACGTAAGTTTTGTAGCGTTGTTACGTTATGCAAATTATTCAATAATAATAGAAAACAAATGTTTGTTTATACATTTATCTACTTATAGTTTCACTGATTAAAGTGTTTCAAAAACGTTTGTAAACGTTCTGAGAATATAACTATTCTTTTACTCACTCTTGCGTTATTGACCTAATTATGCCAGAAAATTATCATATGAGGTAAGTATAAGTATAGTAAATGCTAGAAAGTACAGTCCTCGACGCCTGCCTAAGATAAATGACCTAATTATACATTTTCTGTTTCGGACTACGTTGTACCCAAAATTCTTTGTTCATATTACAAGTCCGCAATCAGTTTGAAGAGTGTTACCTCTTCATATAATCTTGAGAATGTCTCCTTCGTTTCGTATGAACCAAACAATATACATATATCTATGTATATGGATGTGGCTAGGGATTATTTAACTCCACGGGTATTTGCAAGCAATGCGTGCATATACAGTTATAAAATAAGTACCTATACGAGTGTAAATCCCTCGTTAACGATAGGTTTAAACATATTCATAGAAATTAAGTGTTGAAACTAATAAATAACGATAGTGTGCTCATGGGAAACAATGACCACATAATTCATAATGCACGAGCTACGCCAGCTCCGGTGTAATGGCCCGAGGATTCGAGTTATTGGTAATTAAAATAAAGATAAATTGATTTATACAAGTGTAAATAATAAAAGCATGTAAAAGTACGTGGCGGTGTGAACGCTATACGATCATCTTTATTTATTACCGCCCTCTGGCTTTGCTTTCTACAGTTATGCTTTAGTGGTTGATTTAAAAGTAAATATTTTCCGACTAGAAAATACCGGAATATAAATTTGGCTAATTCGAATTTGAATAAATCTTTTGTCAACACTAAACGTCAATGTGATCAAACACATACCTTATGCGTACTTTCAAAGCCCTTAACTCAAACCATATTCCAAATACGCAACAGAATTGTTAATAAAAATTGTGTTCAAATATGTTTAATTTGATCCGTGGCGATAAAAATATCTCTGAATTTATTTACAAGTTCTTTATGTTTTAATATTTTAGTCCTTAACACTGATATCGGTGTAGTAAGAACGATAAGTTATTTTTATTTTATGAAATTGATGAAAGCCACTGTATTTCGGACATGAATTGATGCCATTTGTCGTTATCCAAGTAATTCAATAACAAGTTCATAATAACGCCATAAAATTACATACGCAATCGTTCCCAGTCCATAAATGCCTTTTGCAAGGAAGTTAATCCGCTTAATGATAAATGGTACGAAAGTTGCCCTTCCGTGTACATATTCGCACGTTCTCTATTGAATAGCAGGAACCATTACACCCATACCTACAACATATTCTTACACATGTTGCGCTATTGTTAACGTTGTACAAGTAAATTGAATTTCAATATTAAGTCGCTCATAAATCTCGAATATATTGCTGAGTTTTTGCATATGCTAATGTACGTTTTATTGTAGTAATGAATCGCGTTAGTACGCCAACGAAATACAACTAATATATATTGTAATCGTTCAAACATAAACCCTTTGCAATTATTAAGATTTATGATCTTTTATTGTTTACGATCCAAACGTAGTATCTAACGTAATGAAGTCCAAGCGAAGCTGGCGGGAAATGACCAACGGGTTAATATACATACATATGTATATATATGTGTGTGTGTGTGTGTGTGTGGGGGGGGATGGTGTATGACACACAGATCTAAATAGGCTCATTACAAATTTAATCCTAAAGCTACTTACATAGGTAACAATATTTTAGAATAGTTTAGCGGCAATTTCAATTTACTAGTATCACACCTAAGGACGAGAAGCAATCTAAGACGGTTAAGGTTGGGCTACTAAATAGTTTGTTAGAAACAGTATAATTATGTATGGTAGCGCAGTAAGCAGTAACCTAACGCTTTTGAAATTCGAACAACAGTTGCTCAGTACAGTGCGGGAGAGTGGCTAAAAATAATCCCTTTAAGCCAACGCCTGTAAAATGTATACTGCACTACACAAGAACTTCAAATATTTTTATTTGAGTTGTCGGCATACTGTACTTAAAGATTACGTTACGGTTACATGTGCACTAATGTAGATGTTTGCCTCCTCTGGGTAAAATTACCGTTGTTCCCGATGCGTTTTAAGTATGTTTTTCTTAATAAAACAACCAATGAAAAAAAAAAAAAACAAGATTGCACAACACAACACAAGGTACACCAGATGATGTTTAGAGAAAACAAACAAATAACTCGTGGCCGGTTAAAAGTACGATTGCGGGCCACTGGCGTTGACTCAGGTGATCTTCGTGAAAGCTCAGAGTACCTCTTGCAAAAACCGATCAACCAATCTCTGTCAGCAAGACATATTTACTTGGAAAAGAGATGTACAATTTAATTTTTCCTTTACTGGTAAGACCGTACATTGTACATTCCATGAGGGGTATATGCACCACCAATTCGTCTTCTTGCTGCTTAGTAAAAACCCCAGTTTCTTAATATCACTAACAGCCAACTTATTAATTCCTTTGCAGCGTCTCTTCAAACTTATCATCGGTATACCGAAGTTTCCTGCCACTATTTTGTATGGTACACCACCGTGGACACTTTCTTTTGCTTGCCGCATCTTATCTTCGTTTCAGGACTGCCTCTCAGTTTCTCTTTTATATTTTTCAACCATGGTCGTGGGGACAAAATTATCTAGAAGGAATCATGATTCTTTCCGGATCATTTTACCCAACCCAGTGAGGGCCAATTTTGCCTCGAAAGCGTATAGCTGCATAAAGTCATGATAACTTGATGCCTGTTATTGTTGAATTCTTTCGTAAACACGTCAACTTAAAGACAAAGCTGTGTGTTATCAATGTTTTCATGAAGTATATTAAAATTTAACATTCTCGTTAGTATAACAGTACGATTATATTAGTTTAAACCCACTTAGCTTAGGTCACGCAGTATAAAAAACATGCGATTACAAATATTTTCACAAAACGATATTCTACTTCTAATTTTCCGTGGTCAACTGAGTATGGCAACTCGACTGGTCGTAGTCACCCGTTTTAGGCGCAAATGAGAGCATCGATCCTAAACATGTCAGAGAGAGGTCGCTATGTCCGCATGGATCATTTTAGGCTACTTTTACCCACTTCGCTAGGAAGCAATCACTACTACGGCTCTGTACGTCCACCACATTCGACAAGTATATAAGACGACGAAGAAGAAGGGAATAGTAATGTATTGTCTAAATTATTACCATTATTATTACCAATGTCTTTTAACAGGAGATTAAGTAGAAAGAGATGTAACTCAATAGTAGTTTTAAACCGCCGAACCATATTATCAAATAAAAGATACGCATTTAGGTAAAAGTGCATTTAACATAGGTTGGCAATACCTATATCTTCAAATCACAAGAATCACCATTCTTGTGTTAGTAAGCGTGTGGATAGGTAAGTTAGTGTTTGCAGTTGTTTTTTTGGCCTTCTTATAAATTATCTAAAATTTATTTAGATAAATAACAATAATAAATAAATCTAGTGCCTCGTTTATACGGTAGGATTCATTAGTATTTGCATCCAATAAATAAGTAGAACAGAAGTTTGTGGTATTTTCTAGTAACATGGCTTCAAAAAGAATTGGAGATAAAAATTTTACCCAAGCAGTTTCTCTGGATTTATAATTTTTGGTGGTGTATATCTTAGAAAACAAGCCGACAAATGCTGTTGCGAGACAAGAAAAAGTGACGTTGCTTTCATCGCATATTCATTAGTTTTAATATTATTGTAATTCCATAAGTTTTAACCTTGAAACATATTGCTGAAGCGAACAACGCTCATCATTCTCTATGTGTAAAGTCAGCCGTTGATTTAAGTGCTAAATATAAAAACTTAAATAATAAGTATGCTGCCGGTAACAAACAGGAGCTGTATAACGCAGGCATAGGATCTTCACGAAGTATTAATAAGAAAAAAATCGGTATGGTAATGACTATGTCAAGTTGATAATACTGCATCCTCTGATTTTATAAGTTGTAAGCTACATGACAGCAACAAAAAAGCCAATGGAAGAGATACACTGGGAAAATATTAGTATTAGCAGTACTTCCTCAAATCGACCATCCACATTTGTCCCCACATCATCTCTACTTATCCCAGCAGTTATACATACTCCTTGACCATCAGCACCTGCTCTCATACCAATTACTATTATCCCAACCGGATGTGAAAAATCTTAATGTTAAAAGTAATTGCTGCATTGCTGATAAGCAATGACTTCTCAATGGATCATACTTTATTTCGTTTTCAATATGAGGCAAAATCATCCCAACCGTTCCTTTACTCAATCTAACTCCGTGTGTGTGTGTGTGTCTTCATCGGATTGCGTCGGATCCGTAGAAATAGTATCCATTTTAATAGATTTCGATAAAGTGCGATTTGAAAAATTATTAAAGTTAATAATAAAGCAATTACAACAGTGTTAACATTTACAATCTTAAGTTGCCTTATGTTTTTGTTTGGAAGCTACTTAGTACGCATTCGTAAATTTAATTGCTTAGATCCTTCTTTAAGTGGTTAGTTTATCTCCTTTAACACTATAAAAGAGAATTTAGCACTAAACTTTCTTTAGCGTTAATAATACGTTTCGCTGCAGTTAAAAGGGCTTTTAGAATAAAACTACTTTGGTAATACCGGGCATTAAACTCCAAAAAGATGTTTAGGCAGAGTCTATGCGAAATTTTTTAAATGTGGTTGTTCTTCATTATACATGTTTAGCTTTCCTTTATAAGTCCACATTATTTACAAGGAAACAATATCGGTGCAAGTGGGTAATGGGACGATGTAAAGATATATATACATACTATATAATGAAGTGACTGATTATTCTTCAACGATAACCGTCTTAGCTCAATATCTTATTTCATAAAGTTTTTATCCAGATACTTAGCAACCACCGTTTCTGACATAGTTACTTTACTCTGACTTTAAATGCTAGACGCAGTAATACTTGCTTGTAATATGTATACATCCATTTTCCATTATATCATTAGTTTTTGTTTTCATTCTTTAAAGACTTATGCTCTGAGACCTTGTAGAAGTCATGTCTTGGTGCGATCAAAATGTATTTGTAAGCAAATGGAAAATATATATAGAAAATTAGGAAAAATATACTTTATACGCTGCTTATGGAAAGAAGAAGATGGAGATATTAATTGTGTTATGTTTCGAACAACTCTCTTGGAGCTTCCGCTGCAATTTATGAACACATATACCAATATATCCAGTTATTCCACAACCAATCAAGTATAGATAGACATAAGCCAGTTAATGTCACATAAAATAAAATAAAAATCAAAACGAGACACCCAAATGTTCACACAGTCTTAAGTGAAGGATATAACCGTGTACAAGAAAAAGTTACGAATAAAGTATCATAAAGTACTAAGTAATAAAAGTCAAGACATGAATATATAGAGATTTTATGCATACTCGGAGCATTATCTAAGAAAATAAGACCATTAAACCAAACAGCTAGAACTTGAAACTGCGGTATTAAAATGTTCTCTAAACAGAAATAAATGCCTCGGTACACCAATAAAAGAAATATGTTTATCATGTGTACGCACGTCCGCTGAAATTACCATATAGCACAATTATTTAATCTTTGAACTTAGATAACATTAAGACTTGTAACAAATAGTGGTGGTGTGTATCTACGCATGCCACCATGGTACATGGTAAACCACTTATGTTTTGCGACGTACGCAATAGTTACTCTCATCTGAAATTTGAAAAGGTATTTATATGCAGGTTTGTTTCAATCTTTGTTTTACCTAGTTTAACAAGTTTCAATCCCCGGGTTTGCGTGCGTATTTAATAAGAATTATCATATGTGTGTGGTCTCAGTAATTTAAATTTAAATTTTCCTTGGATTTTTATTCAAGTTTAACATTTGATGAAAAATAGTTAGTACGTATTTCTAATTTTTAATATATTGTTACTATGTTTGCCTAAGCAATAACTTTAACGTGACTGTAACAACTACAGAGGTAATACCAAAATCTATCGGTGCATTTTCTGATACGAAATTTAATCACTAGTTCTGATACCAGGTAACACCACCAAAAGAATAATAATATTAAATAAAACAATACCTACATACATATATATCAAACAATAAGTGTCAAATCATCAGATCAATTTTTAAAATTTATTTGGAAAGCGTTACTGCTAAAGCTATATGAGTTTTGTACGCATGTAAAAGAGCAGTGGAAAGTACGTGAGGACAATGTTGCTACTTTATGATACCCACAAGGACTTACCGCTATCTTGCCTGAAGCATGAAATAAAACCGTTATTGGTAGGCTGGGTAGACTTTAGAGGCTTGCTTGCTTAAACAGCAGTGTAACTCGGCCTACATCTCTTGCACTTGGTGGAATAGTGAAGCAAGAATAGAAAAAGAATAGAAAAGTGGACTAGTAAGAGTAACTTACCTAATCGATACATTGGGGCAATAAGCCGCAGTGTAATAAGCGATGAACAACACCTTTAAGAAAGGAAAGTACTAAATGTTACTTACACTGTTATTGACATGAATTTCATAGAGATTCGTTTAGTATACGTTAGAAATGGCTATCCTTATACTGAAAACCTATAAGATATAAGTTTGATCGCTTTAGGTCTAAAATCACAAAATTTCAATTAAGTTTTCTTTAATCTATTACTTATCGCTGCTGTACTACTACTAATTTCACATTGTCAACATATTGGTTTGCAGCCTAAGAACTGAAATTTTCAAATCTAGCACGACACAAAATCATGAAATTAACATAAAGGCTAATCAAAAACATGCACATTAAAGCTACCAGCTGCCCGCAACTTGTACTTTCCGCACAGCCGGTTTATGTATGAACATGGGCGCCCCGCAGAGAATTTTCTAGGTGGGAGCAAACTTTGAGAAAAACAATTACTTTCAATAATCATTATATAATTATGTATTTTTCTTTTCGATAGTATACTATAGAATATTGCATCAATACAAAATCATAACAAAATCATCACACATAGGTTAGTTAGTTTAAAAAATAAAATTAATAAGAAATATAATTAATAATAATAGTTTCCATATATTCAATAGCTACTAATCGTGAAAGAATTGAATTCGACGTGTGTCGCATGCAAATTTATCGATAACATTGTCAATAAATATCTTCTTTACCTCCTCCTCCTCTATTTTCTTCCTGTGCACACTAAGCATACACAGACCTTATAAGGACGTTTCTGAAATCATTCCGCTTTGCCCTTGTTTTCACACGTCTTAAAGTACTGAAGCTTCTTTCAACAGTACACGTTATAAAAGGTAATGCCATACCAATCGTTATTGCAGAACTGATAGAAGGCAAATATTCGCATTGCTATAAAACTTCTAATAAAGTTTGGAGAATATTAGTGGAAGCGAACTTGCCAAATTCTCATAGCACAGAGCTGTCTCTATTTCTAGATGTTCCAAAACGTTTTTTTCCCATATTTTTGGCGTTGTTTTGAAACGTTGTTCTATTTATTTTGTGAATATTCTTAGAATGAAACTGAAATATTGAAAATACTATTTCATATTCTGATGAAAATCTTGATTTTAAAGATGAAATTAAAGAATCTAAGTATGGGACAGATTTATTGTCGATAATACTCTTCAGGTGTAATTCCAAGATGGTTGCCTTTATATTTCTGCAGGGAACGTCGTCTAGGTATCTCTATTGTTACCATTAATTTTTCAGCCATATTTACTGAAAGTTTATAAATTTCTTTAAATTTCTGTTCCGATTTTTCCCTATGAACTGTGAATATTCTAAACAACTCATAAATATCTCGGCAAGGGGCTAGTAAATCTACATATGCGCCCTGTAATTTTAGAGATATTGGTTCGAGAATAACAGAATATTTTGATATTATATTTAAACAAATAATAAACATTAGAGTACTGCATGATATTAGTAACCGATGCGCTTCTTAATATATTGATCCTGTCCAATTTATAGACATTTCTTATAAGTTATTAAAAATGAGTTGAGTTATTTGAAAGAAAAAAACCGATATACTTTGATATTTTGAAGTCCATCTTGTTCCTGAAAGTAAAGGAATTGTTGGCAAAGTGACTCTCAGTTCTGGATTTTCCCTAAAAATTTTACTGCAAACTCGAAAATTCCTATTATTTCTCGAACTTCTGGTAGAATGCTTAAGTCATGCACAACTGGGTTAACTTGTGAGAAGCAAAATGTTCGGCAGTGGCTTTTGGATATATATTTCTTATTTGAGCCTGAACAACAGCCTCTTCTCCTACCATACTAGCACAACTATCATACTCTTGTCCAATAAATTTGCTGATATCCAAACCGTATTCCATATATTTATTTAAAATAGCAGAACTAATACTTTTCCCATCCATATCATACAGTTTTGCAAATCCTGAAGAAATCTTCTCTTATATTTCTATTGTCGTCAACAAATCTAACACCAAGTGAAAGTAGCTCTATTCCAGCTATGTCTGTAGTTTCGTCAGCTAAAATTACTCGCAAAGTATTGTAGTAAGTAGTAGTAGTAGTAGTTACGTTGCCGACAACCAGAACCGGTAATCTACAATAAAATTCCGCACCATGGTTAAGGGTGCAAAAATCTTACTTTCCATTACTTTTGCCATTAAAATTTGTTTGTGTGTACAATGTTTACCAGATTTCAGAGGGGCGCAAGCGCCGCGTTTGCCCCCTCTGCGGACAGCCACGTGTATAGATCATGTTTCGCACTAAAACTAAGAACTACATGCAATAATTTTAAAAGCATTCTTCTACGCATTTCCAGCATGTACAAACAACGAATTCATTATAAGTTCTCCAACAATATTTAACCTTCAGTTGGACCAAAATAAATATGCTCCCTTTATAACAATAACAGAGTGCACAATTTTTGAAGCTGAATGAATTGTTTCTAAAAATTGTAGTGATGAATACGTCCACGTTGTCTATATAGAGAACTCATATCGCAGTAATTAAAACTAAGGTGCTTTCATTAGCTTCCATTCGGCGAGATATATCCATCGGAATTTTTATAAAGGCGACAACATACCAAGTCCCACATAATTTTCCTTAAATATCATGGAGTTAGAAATCTAATGGCGCACTTTAGCCTTATACGATGTTACGTAATTCTCGGTGAAACTAGATGTCGGGTTCCGTACCGGTCTTTTGTTGAACGGCACCGCCTGTATGTCTATCAAGGGACTGTCAGATCGCTCTCGCTGATGACGATATTCGTCGATATTTACGAATGCCGTCCTCAAAACAGCATACATTATCCACTATACTATAGTTATTAGTGTGCGTATGTTCCTATCTGGCTTTTCCTATTTACGGAGTACTGTGAGTTACTGTTTGGAAATCATCGGTCTAGCTATTTTTTCTCTCTCTCCGTTCTTGTTCTTCGTTTCCCCTTTGTTAAAGGACAAGCTCGTAATTTTTCAGTTAGGCGAGATTGTGGATTGAACCCCACGGGAAAAATTTAATATTCTAGAGTTGGATAGTATTTCTTGAACATTCTAAACTCCAAATGTTAGTATAGAGTGAACTCTCTCGTGTGAAGTACTTCAGCTTTTGTCAAAACACCTAGAGTTAATTGAATATTCCAAATAGTTATAATCTGTAAACTTAGTTACTTACTTACCCAATCCAAAGGCCGAACATGCAGTTACAAATACTAGAAAATAATGGAGAGCCAATGTTCATTACTTCAGCGCCTGGTTTTGTGAAAACTTAGAACAGCCTGAAAGGCAACTAACTTGATTTCTTGACATCTAATTACGGGAGAATAAGTTTCTTAACAATGTATCGTAATTCAAAGCCACGTATAAGCCAGTATTTATACTAATGGTATTGACGATACAATGCGAATTAGTCTGTGTTGTTCGACGGATATATTCCTGCCGAATTTTCTGATAACCGCTTATGCAAACAATGTTGACCTTACGTAACACGTTCGCTAGCGCCCTCGTACCAGCGTGTGCGGTCTGAATCTGAATTTGACGCGGTTAACGAAAGAAATTCTAATACGATTGCAAGAGCGCAATCTGTAAGAGAAGCTCTGTCGAGAAGGCGGGCTACTATGCTCCTACTATGTGGAGAAATCAACAACATCATTAAGGATCTGAAAAATAAACAAACTCGAGGTATTTACGACATGAAAGCGGCCATCATTAAATGTGTTACTGATGAGCTGTGGCAACCACTTGCAGGAATAATGAACATCTGTATTAAGGAAGGATATTTCCCTGAACAACAAAAGCTTACAAGAGGGATCCCCGTCTATAAGAAAGGCGAGGTAAAAATTACAGACCTATATCTGTGCTTCCAACAATCTCAAAAACGCGTGATCTCTGTTAGACTAATGGAATATCTGGAAAGTAAAGGGTACCTCACGGAACAACAACATGGATATCGAAAAATTAATCTACGACGACTGCGATGGTGAAAGTTTTAAAATTTATTAATGAAACGCTAGACGGGCACAAGAAGATAAGAATGAACTTCCTTTGACACGATGGACCACGACATCCTACTTCTAAAGCTTGAGTACTATGGTGTGAGATGCACTCCATGGGAACTAATTCGATCCTACCTCTCAGACAGGATGCAGATGGTGGAGTGGAATAGAGTAATATCTACCGAGGGGGCGTTACTGTTAGGGTTCTGCGGGGATCGATATTGGGACCAGTGTTGTTTATTATTCACACAATTGATATGGCCGGCTACATGAAGGAAAAAAGGATTTGTTTATACGCAGATGATACTACAATTCTAATCAAGGACGAAAGTGAGGAAAGAATGATTGCAAAATCAGATGTGGTTATAGAAAAAGGCAAGTACTGGTTCTCTGCGAATAAACTCAAATTAAACAGGGACAAAACAAAACATTTGACTTTAACAACCAGGCCGGAGGGAGAACCGATAGTGAAATTCCTGGGTATGGATATGGACGATGGATTAAAATGGACCCACCATGTAGACCAACTTGGAAGGAAACTAGCGTCAGGAATCTACTGTATTGAAAGAATCAAAATGATAATAAACATAACAATATCCTGGCCTTGGTGTGCTTATATATATGGTACTCTAAAATACCTACACGAGCACCGAGCCGAGTCAACAAGAAATGGGGAAGAACATAATTACTATACGCGACATGGAGCAAATCATAGTATCCCCAAACATCGGTATTAGTGGATGACCTAATTAGGGTCCTTAACCGGAAGGGACACAGAACCATTGCTTATGCGGATGACATCGCTGTAATAATCAGGGGTAATCACATAGGGACGATTGCTCAACGGATGCAAGATGCCCTGAACACAACATGGGAATGGTGCAGGCTGGAGGGGTTATCAATTAACCCAGGGAAGACAACCATCGTACCATTCACTAGGAAAAGGGTGTTAGATATCTCCACCTTAAAAGTAAACGGCATCCAAGTCGTCCCCAGTGATAAGATGAAATATCTGGGAATTATCCTGGATAAAAAACTCACCTGGGAACTGCACCTCAAGTCAGTGCTAAAAAGGCCACAAAAACCTTTGGACTGCTAGACGGCTACTTGGTAGATCTTGGGGTCTGAGCCCCAAAATGACCTACTGAATATATTCCCAAATGGCTAAACCCACAATACTGTACGGCGCTCTGGTATGAGGGGGGACCAAACAGAAAACAGCCGTATCGAGGCTATGCAGGGTGCAGAAACTTGCGTGCCTCTGCATCACAGGGGCTATGAAATCAACCCCAACGACGGGCATGGAGCTCTTCTGAACCTGACACCGCTAAATGTGGCTGTGCAAGAGGAGGCAGCTACGCAAGCAATCTCCATCTACAGAAGGGAAAAACTTAAGGTAGGCAACCTTACTGGTCATCTTACAATCCTGAAGGAAATCGAAGACATACTTAGTACGTCTCTAGCAAGCGACCACATGGATCCCATGTTTTGCTTCGATAGGAAGTACGGGGTCGTCTTCCGAACAAGGGACGAGTGGTGCGCAAACCCAAGATGGTTGCGGGATGGTTCGCAAAAGTGGTACACAGATCGATCCAAAACGCTCCAAGGAGTGGGGGCAGGAATAGTGGGGCCTAGAACACACAGGTCAATAACTTTGAGCAAGTACTTTGAAGGAGCTGATCCTGTTCCTAGACGTGTTAAATAAATAGAAACAAGGGGAAGCGCAATAGATCAACGTGGTCGCAGTGCAAAGGGCCACTTTGGGCCAGACCCTACTCCATTACATTACATTACATTACATCCCCAAGCATAGCACAGTGACAACGCACACCAACATGCACTATTTGGGGACTAAAATCTATAGTCATCTGTCCCAGCGTCTGAAACAATTAGATTTGGAAAGTTTCCCAAGAAGAATCGAGAGAACACTGATTGAGAGGGAATATTACACCCTAGAAGAATATTTCAGTGATCAACTTTAGGCTTGTCTGTTGCTGTTTCTGTTTTTGTTAGTCTTTTATTTGTGCTTTGTTAGTGATATATGGTACCCTGTATTGTTGTTGTCCTTATTTTAATTTTATTTATTTATTTATATATCTATATATTTCTCCTTAAGATTTACTGACCAAGCAATATTTTATATATATTCCTTTAAATAAATATTATGACAATTGGTTTTTTATTCATAAATGCAGGAATAAAGTTCTATCTATCTATGAATATCTGCAAAGTTTTGGTTTCAATACTAAACGTTCCCGAATGGATGCACATGAATTAATAAAAAGGAAACTCCGCGATGGATAGGTGTTTGATAATAGCTTGAGAGACAGAGTCAGATGGTTCAGACGAGAAGTGGACATCCTTAACTTTTGTCAGAACTGCAATTTTTTTCCAAACAAAGGGTTCCTATCGGATGTCGTCCTTTCAGTAAAGTTGCTTTCGAAGCAAACGTTCAGCATAAGATGAAATTTGGAAGGTATTGCGAATTTTGAGTTAGTTTAAGATAGTTTTATTGATATGGAACTATATAACTGATCATTTCATATATATATCATAATTCAGGGACATATTCGCCACTGATGAAAATGGAGATGGTTTTAGTAAGAATGTAGGAATTAAATGGAACATAGTATGCTTGTTGAAATTAGGCAAGATTGATTAGATAATCAAACCGACATCATTCTATCAGATTATGATTGACTACACTTTGATTCCACATGACTTTCGTTAATAGCAATTTTGTACGACTGATGACGATGATGAAACAGTGCGTGTCGGCATTTCTTCTGTCTAAACAAAAACCCATAAAAAATGGCGCAGTTGTCAACTTAAAGAGCTCATTGAAAAATTTCGGCATGCTATCTATTCCGCGAAGAACTGTCAAGTCCTCTATGATGAATAGTGCATCTTTAGAAGGCTTTCGAGATTTTTTACACAGCCCAGTACATTTTCCGTTAACTATACAACATTTTGTGACGTAAGTTGAATAGAACTTGTTCTAAACCCGCTTGTCATGGGCGAGGAGTAATGCTTCATTACACAGGCTTAATTGAAATTGCAGATTTTCAGTAAAAACTATTCAGATAGATAGATGCTTGCAAAGATTTTATACATACATCAATAAAAAAATTTACGAAGTTGGCGGTCATAAACCTTATAGGCATTCTGGTAGCGGTGAGATTTGCGAAGGTACTTACTTGCTATCGGGAATTGTGAGCACATATAGCCGCGCTTTAGCATAATTCGCTACGCTTTTTTAGTGTGAAACTATTAAATTTAATGCAACTGGGGCGTGTAATATAATTATTTTACTAATTAATAAACTACGAAACTATAATTATGAACGATAAAGTTGACAATAACGGTTATTATGCAATCTTTACAAAGTGTAATGCAAATGCATCGAGTATTCCATTGCAAAAATTTACCCTTATCTAAGAAATCTTTGTGAATATTGATATTTTTGAAACGATAGTGTGGAATATTATTGAGGTGTTATATGTAGATTATGCTTTAATTGCATTAAAAATGAGCTAATCCTGTAGGAAAATAAATTGATTGGCTTCATTGGCTTTATACTAATTTCAAATACATTCCTCTGATGTATCCACTTGTTGCAACATTTTTCCAGAGATAAATTTTGGTGAAGTGTGGTAAACGATAATTTCCTTTCTTCATGGATTGCATTAATGTATAAGTCTTCTTCCGTTCACCGACTAGCGTGGGAAATGTTTTTTACTAAGTATGTTGTATTGACATTTTACATCCTTTAAAATCCTACCTTTCCTTATCTACACAGCGCTACATACGTTCTTTACATTTTTAAAAACAATGCTGTGGCTCAAATACTGTTAGACTTTTGAAGAAATCGTTTTCGCTTTCAACTCGTCAATAGACTGAAAGTGTATTAGCTCCACTACACTCTCCACTTTCGAACAGATATTAGTCGCATGGACAAAGACCTGGCGAACACCTTAGTGCAGCAACTGTTTCACAAAGAAGAGGTTGTAGGCAGGGGCATTGTCGTGGTACAGAATCCATAAATTATGTTTCTTCAAATCTGTTCTTTTGCTCCTGGTCCATTTCTGCCGCTTGGTTACTACCTTAACATAGAACTTCTGATGAACCATTTGAACATCATGATCCCGACACTACTATGCAACAGTACCTTCTATAAGCTCAAAAGCAATGTAAACAAACAAGCAAGACGAAGCGAATTTTGGGGTCAGCTACATTCCAACCCCTCACTCTCACGATACATTTGAATAGTAGCGGATACCCAGCCTCGTTATTTAATTAACACATCCAATATTTCCTTGGGTATGCAAATCCCAGAAAATCATTTGAACCAGTCCTCCTTCGAGAAAGTACATTCTCATTGAGTTTCTGATGTATATCGATGCATCTAGACCTCATCAATGTTTATGAAATGCCATTCCACTTAGACATATGTTTTCAAATGCTTGTTCGAAATGATATCTAACATACGTCTTTATTCTCTCACCTTCATTCGCCAAGAAATGATGTTTAAAGCTATTCGCCTAGTAATGACTACAATCGAACGGGCTATATTCGTCGAAGAGGAATTTTCGACCATAGTTAAATTTAGTGTGCCTGTGCCCCAAGGTTATCATCAAAAATACAAGATGTTCACAAACTTTTCTTGGATGTGCCCCTAGGTATATATTTCTTTACAAATGAAGAAGAAAACTTAATGCTATATATTATTTTCCATTCGTGCTAGCAAAGATTCCGACTAAGCTGAATTCCAACGGATTGACTAATGAATTGATTTAGATTTAAACTATTTTTGAAGAAAAGTTAGTAAACACTGACAGATCTTGCAAAGGTAACTTCATTTCTCGTGCACGGATATTTTACGAGTACTCCCTTGGGCAGGTTACTTATTGGCGTTATAATTCACCGCAGAACGATCGATTGTAAATGTTAAAATGAAGATTCAAAATGTCTCAATTAGATATAAAAAACTAAAACAAACTATAGATATTAAAAGAACACCAAATAATAACAAATGAATGCGTGCCCCACATCAACGGCAAAGCCCCCAAATAAATAGCTGATTTTGGAAATTTTGTAGATCACCTTGTTGAAGCTTCTGACATTATTTTATATATTTTTAATAAGATACACTCCAACTCCAGAAGCTGTGGGTGGTCGCTTTGCACAATCTTAGCGCTAGATATTAAAATAACCAATGTAAAGAGGTTGAAACGTTTACAGAACACACAACGTTGTCATGTTCTGAATAGAGCCGCTATACTTATAACGAGCTAGTGACACGTTGTAATTTATGAAAACGAAATG
Source organism: Chrysina gloriosa (assembly GCA_038088585.1). Classification (NCBI taxonomy): domain Eukaryota; kingdom Metazoa; phylum Arthropoda; class Insecta; order Coleoptera; family Scarabaeidae; genus Chrysina; species Chrysina gloriosa. The sequence continues at coordinate 21,886,604 of CM076090.1, forward strand.
TCAGAGAAATTCTCATCGACACGAAAAAGTAGTTGTACGTTGTACGTATATTGTACTTACGTACACGCTTTTAAATGTATATGTTACGTTGTTTTGTAATACAAAGGTGACAATAGTCGGACACCTGGGTTAAGATTATGCACTTCAGCTGACCTAACACAATAGACATTCTCTGCCATACCCACGTCTTTAATCTAGTATGTTGTGAAATGTCATTCAAGGGTCAGCTCGGCTGGGATCCCGATGGCATGATCGCAAATGAGACTCGAGGTTATACAAACGTATGAATATTTAATCTGGTTTTATGTTGAGAATTTAATTGATTAAGTGCAAAGTTAAGACTAAAGCATTAGTTGTAACTAGTAAAGCAGAATGTATTGTCTCAATTATTTCTTTTTTATTGGTTTATTGTGCTAAAAATAGGAATACAAATCAATTTGCAAAAAGCCTCGATTTTTGCAGTAATTGCAGAGACTGTGATTTAATGTAACCAGTAATCAATTATATTAGTAACATATCACATACGTAATAATCAATCAATGTTGGACACATGGTTTGCTGGTAGAATCTTGAACCGTCATTTCATCCCCCTTTACGTTCATTTAATTTATACAAGAATATTTTACGGCAATAAGATATGTATTGGTTTTATAAAGTGTTACACGCATTCCTTACGTGTACCAATTGAAACCCTTGATCGAAAGACTAAATTTGTGAGTTTCCCAAAATTATTTTAGTCCTTAATTCTTCTTCTTGTTCTTTGGTCATGGTCATGGTTTCTACACAATATAACATAATTAGTTTTGTGTATACCTAATAGTCTAATCTTTATTTTCGTATCTTTCCCGATATTGTTATCATTTAATAATTTGTTGTTAGCATAAAAGGCTTTGTTTGTTGTGATTATCCTTTCATTTATTTCTATCTCTCTATTCCCATCGTTTGTTAACCACACCCCTAAATACTTGAATCTGTTTACCTCCCTAAATAGTCTGCTATTTAATTTTCTGGTTTTCTGTTTTCATTCGTTTATCAAGTCTCGTTATCCCTGTTTTTCTCCAGTGACTTTTAATCATATTTTTCTCCCACCAGCAAAATTCCTTTGAGTATTTTTATCATTATTTTTTTTTTTTGATTTTCGTTGTAGTCACTATGTCATCTGCACATACAATTAATTATCTTTTTTTTTGTTCTAGGCGTCTTGTTATCAATTCTTCTTAATATGTATTCGAGATTCGTGCTGCTGATAGAACGTTACCCTTACTCCTTTATGAAGTTCAATTTCCTCTGTTTCTCCCTTCTGCATCTCTATGCTAACTATTGTTCTTTTCATCGACATTTGAACTAGGCGTCTTAATTTGGCAGTTATCTCCAGTTACTTTAAAGTTTCCTTCTTTTAATAGTATCGAATACTTGCTGGAAATCTATAAACAAAAACTGAATTTCCATTTTATATTCACGGGCTTTTTCCATTATTTGCATGATGGCATGGATAGGATCTGCAGTCAATATTCCACACTATTGCTGCCTTATCAAATTTTTCGTCGTTTCCCTAGTCGTCTATGTATTACAATTGATATTATCTTATAGGCGGTATTTAATAGTGTAATACCCTTCTAATTCTATCGCAAATATTTTTCCTACAGATCTTGTCTTCCGTATTTTATTAGCTCCAAATTTATACCATGTTTTCCAGCCGCTTTTCCATTACTATTTATTACTTCCATAACTTCTTCTCTTGTTGGTTGCAATACGTCTTTCTTTCCTCTATTCCTCCATCATCACCATTCTCTTCCTCTTTATCTTTAAAATATTCTACCTCTGTGAGCAGTTGAAAATAAGTTACCTACATTTCTTTTTATCCCTTGTCACTTGATACCATCCTTCCGTCTTTGTTTTTTTATTCCAACGACAATTGTATCTTACTTTGGCAATTTCTCTCTTTCTCCCTCCAGTTCTTGTTAAGATTCTTCTTTCTCTTCTTCTTTGGTGCCCACAGTTGGTGCGTATAAAAAAATAACAAGATGAACGGTTTTCCTTTGGTTTAAATTCTAATATTTTATCGTTTAATTTTGTCATGATCACAAACTCCACGCCATATTGCCCCTGGCTCTGATTTTCTGAATAATAGAATTTACAGTTTTTCTAATCTATTGCTCCTCGTCCTTCCCATCTAATCTCTTGTACAGCGGTCAAATCTATTCTATATTTGTCATATTCCATTGCTACTTGATTCAATTTTACTGTTGTCAACATTGTTGGTTTGTGCTAAAAACTAAAAAAGAATTAGTTACCTTTACCTGTTTTCCTCCAGTTATTTCTCACTTCAGGTTAGATTATATAGGTTTCGTAAATGATACTGGGTTAGAAAACAGCGCTTGATTAAAATTGCAAATCATACAAATTAACTTAACTGCACCAGTTGGAATGGACTTATTATGAGTAATTGAGCAAGCAACACAAATTTTCCCTTTTGGCAGACTAATAGTGAAGTCTCAATTTTTTTGCTGAAAATAACACTATTGACTAAATTGTTAGCCATTACGTTTCAGTGTACTTTTTTGAAGGTTTGGACAAGTCTGGTAACTGGTTTGCTGCAGCTTCTAATCTAGTCTTCTTTAAAAGACTAATTTGTAGTGCAATCTTATTGATAAACATAGGTTATATACTTGCAATTATTTTCTGCTAGATGGAGATATATCTGAAAGTAGTAAAGTTATAATTTAATCCCTTGTATATAACTAAACTGTACAAATAGGTTCATTTTATTAAGATTATTATTTCAAATCAATATTACCAAAAAATTGATTATGTTGAAAGTACAGTACTTTCACGCAAATTTGTGTGTAGGAGGATGAATATAAAAATGTATTGACGTATGTGATGTGTATATGGATGTACATTTACTCGTCTCGGTTCATTCGTTAGTTATAAAATTCAAATCGTTCGATTACAGCATAAGCTCATGGTCAAGCTTGAAACTTGTAATGGTTTCATTGAAATCAGTACAATAAATTAGAATTTTCTTTTATTGTATTGAACGAATAGTGAGAACCGTCGTCATATATTTTTATAGTTCTACAATAGTACGCCTAAACATCTGTGTACGAGCGAGCAGAGAAACATACCCGAAAAATATATTTTATTGTCCGATAGAACAACACGGGTTGACCATTTAAAGGACAATAAATTTTACACTTTAGATCGTTCGAATGGCTTTATTACTCTTTTAGAGTCTCCACTATCTACTAGGTCCTGTTATTCGTCCCGAGTGGATTGGGACGCGCACTTACAACTTTATTTAAAATTCGATTTGGTTGCACTTGTGCATTGTCTCTTGATGTAGGTGTACTGATTACTTGCTCCGATCGCCTTGAATACTAATTAGATGGTCTTTTTCTCCGTATATCGAGAACTAAATATCTGTACTCACTTTCGAGAACGACCGCTTACTCACGTACGAAGAAACTGGTACCATAAAAAGACGAAAAGGAATTGAAAGTCGATTTTTGTTGTTTACATATACTGAAGACTAATATAATTTACTTCGTCGTTATAAATGCGTGTTAAAGCGATAAAAACATGCATGCATGTTTCCTTTGCTTTCTAGGACTACAACGTAAACATGAACGACTGGGGGCAAGAAATTTCATCATCGGGCCACAAAATCGTTTCATTGAAATATTGTTATGTATATTAACTCTTCTACATTTTCTTATCAATTTAGAATATAGGCAACACATTATTATTAGCCGTATTTTACATCCTTTTATAAAACATAAATAGTTGATAGATTTCGTCAAAATGTAAGCCATATTGTGCGTATGTATGGACTATTGCGGGAACAAAAGTCGGACACTTAAGATAATGTAGCTTACATCTGGCTTTTGCCTTGTCAAATTTTATTTCATTTTTAAATCATTATTGAGGAAGAATGATCAATAAGGAGACTGGGTAATAGATTTGGAGTCTCCAAGGACACTATTCACGACATTAAAAAGAAATGCCTACATCAAAATTGACACGAACATGACCAACGGTTGGTTCAAATTGCTAAAAAATAGTCAAAAGAGCCTATAAGACTTAAGCCGGATTTTTGTTGCCGCAACAGTACCTAATAGCGAATACAAAGCGAAGCCAGTAGAAATTTCTACTCAAGTAAGAACAAAAGCACCTTGCCAGTCGTGACATAGAAGAATGGAATTTTTCTTATCTTACAGATACTAGAAAAATTGTCAATTTCTCTCAACATAGATTCTTCGGAAATCGATAAATACGTTATTGGAGTTATGCTAATTTTTAGATTGAAACAAGTTAATTCCCTAAATGAAAAGTCAATGATGTCGCTTACATAATTGTTCCATGTTACTCTTTGGAATCATAAAACCTGTCTCTGGATAGATCTATAATTCAATACCTCAATATTAAAAACTAGTACAATGGGTTCGTTAGGGTCATATTTCTCTTTAAAATGCTACGTATTTTGCAAAAATACCAGTTGTAAGGTGTTTTGTGATATACCATCAAGCTTACTTTACTTATTTCAGTATTAAGAAAATATAACAACTTGGATGGATATGCACAGTGACGAACAGAACAGGATGGACTGGGTACTGCACATCTCCACCTATCAGATCAGATTTGTAGAATATAAACCGTAGCCCTTTCATATTCAAATTGAATTCTTCAAAAGAGTTTACGAGTAGGACTACAGAAGGAGGTAGAACGTGTCAGGTAGATTCAAAAGTATATTTACGGTTCCACTGTTTGTCGATATGTAAGGGTATAAATTAACTTTATATCAAGTTGAAATCACAGCCCAGCTACTCTAGCTTTCATTATTTGCATGTTTGAAAGATTTTCCTCTCCATTTGCTGGATTTCAGATAGAAACTTAATTTTAACCTTCATTTTTGTTTCAATATTTTATCATTTGTCGCTTTCTACTTAATTAAAACATCTAAACACGTAGTCGGTATACCTGTTTATATTATCTGAAACATATATTTGAAATTTGGAATATATATTCATAATTTCACTGCTACTGTTTATTGAATTAGAATGAAACGAACATTTCTTAAAAATAGTTTGAACTAAGCAAGTGGCTCGAAAGGCGTGGGCCAATGACAACATAATGATTGTGATGCAATGTCGCTCAGTTGGTGTCCTTCTGCGGATATCCAGGCAACAGTATCTTGGTATTGTCTTGGTTGTGACCGTACGTTTTGTCAAAAGTCCTTGATTTTGTTTCTATTGGTGGGATAACTTGTAGTTCTATTTTTTTCTCTAGCGCCTTATAAAATTGTCTTTTATTCCTACTAAATCCTATATTTTGTCCTTTTCTTTCAGTGGATTTTATCTATCGTATTGCTCTTGCTGAATATATTCCTAATTTTTGCTGTAGTGCGTATAATCTAGGCCTTAAACTGGTGCTCATGTGTTATATGTTATAATGGAGCTAATGTGTTTTATAGTTTCTTTTGAACTATTCCCTACAATATTATTAGAACTTTATAGGCAGAGATGACAGGAGTTAAACGTGGTTGTATTTTGATTTTCATTAATTAAAAAGCACGGAAATAGTAATATATAACAGTTTTAATTTTATTATTATCTTCAATAGTGCCCTGTTTAATTGCATTGTTAACTACTTTGCTTTTAATATTCATCCTATATAATAGGCGGGTATGGAAATTATTCAATTGTCACTAACAATCCAAAGGCTTGACAATTTTATGCAGTTGCGTATGCTAAGAGACTTATGTAGTACTCTGCTCTAGCAGTATGCCTCGCCTGGGAATCTATTACATTAGAGGTTTATTGTTTTTATGATTTTTGATATTGGCTTATTACATATTTTGTCATATTACCTAGATTTATTGTAACTAGGAAAATATTTTTATCTGCCCCTGAAACCGAACCAGCAAATTTCACCCAAACCGGTCATCAAACCGGTAAATTTCTTCCATGGAACATTCAACGCAATTCTCAGTACCGCCTCCTTAACTATTATCTATTTTTGTTAGCTTATTGATGTATGCAATATGGATTAATTTACGTTTCAACGGATTACCGTCTAAATGCTGATACATATTGTATAACTGGGCAAAATACAAGAAATGATTAGATGAGTTTCGGAAAAATACAAAATTACCTAGATACGTCTCGAAACGTAATATATATGATATGTATGGTACCACATTTTCGGTTTAATAGTCCTGAAAATAAAAGTACTGCCACACAGAAGAGGCACATATTGTCCACAGATTGTAGAGAGTTAGATAGTTATTAGTATTATGAGTACCGATAGAGGACCAATTTCAAATTCTAAATTATATGATTTACTTCAATATTTAAAAATCATCTTCAAGTTTGATTTTCTTCGACATTACTCGGAAGGTATTTATTAGCAGCCTTTTCAGGTCAAAGTAACACTGTATTATTTTTAAACCAGTCGAAACTACCTTCTTAAAGATAAGGTAACACTGACATTTTGATATCACTTTATTAGGTATACTAATAGTAGAATACGTAACAAAAATTGATATAGCACATGATATAAAATTTAATCAATATCCAGGGCACTTATTTTGTAGAAAATTTGCCCCGTTCGGATATCGTGACTATCACTGTACATAAAAGCAAAACTTTGGCATACATGAATTATGAGATATATTTCGACAAAGTGGAGGAGATGACGTGATTTGTTAGAAATATGTTCATAGATCGAAGCTCAGTACACATTAAAGCACACCACCGCCGCAAATATGACGTTATATTAGTTATACTTGTAGAGATACAGAACTGCTTAATATTCATATGGGAAGAGATGCATTTTAAACAGCAACTAGATTAGGCACAATGAACGGCAGTCTTTAAATTCTCCTATCTAGATATTCCTGGCGTTGGAGGTGAGGCAAAAAATCGTGAACAGGACTTGTAATTAAGTGCGCCAACTAGCAGGAGGGCCGTAAAACGTCCGCTCAACAGGCATAACTACCATCATTAGCGTAATCTTCGTACACATTATGAATTTTAATTAGCTGCTAAATACGAAGAATCTGCGATTGCTAACTTTTTGATAGTTGTATTCTTCTAACTTTAAAGTTTTAAGTAAATAGAAAAGATGGCGTGAAAATTTATTATGAAGTAGTATAACGCACACTTCGCTTGTTGAAAAGACTGATAAAATTCAGGAAATTGCTTCACTATTATCAAAGTTTCACCTTTAGCATGTACTCAAACCACTTTTCGAGGCGTTCTTTGTTTTCAGCTTTATGCTGGTACCTCAAAAATCAGTTACCGAATTGCTTCCACGGCTGCTTCTGGTGAAGAAAAACGCATCTTATTTTTAATTGTCAAATGCAAGATAAATTTGACCTTTTACTGGGTAAAGCACAGTAAATTGATAGTAAAGAAATTGCTAGTAGATATTGAAAAATCGGGTCGCAACATACGACAATCATTTTACTACACTTTTATTAGCTATATATTTACCTTACCGGAACCTAATTCTCTTGGGAACAATAAGAAGGAATACGCCAGAATTGCTTACATATTGTGTGAATGTCAAAGGACGGGAACTGTATTCTAGTTTATTTGTTTTTAAAAAATCTACTTCAGTAGTTTTCTATTATTCGAAGAAAAACGAAGTTAGTACATTACTGAGCACTTTACATCACAACAATAATAATACGAATAACAACAATATAAACAAGAAATCTGATATACATATAATATAACTCGACAAAATCAGGTGTCGATATAATGAACAAAATGACTCGCTGCTAGAATGTGAAGCGAATTATCAGAAGATGGCTTTTAGTTGTGTTTTACAACATGGTAGATGTAAACGTATTGAGTGCATATATCATTTGGAAAGAATTAAATAGAGACTGCCACAAGAAGTACAAAAGACGTCAACATTTCATTGTTGAACTAGGAAAACAATTGACAAGTCCTTCTAAAGACGGAGCAGCAAATCAACCAAACCTATCACCATTAAACCGCTCATCAACTGAATATGTATCACCGCGAAAAAGAGACCTTCGGTGTGTCCAGTGTTTCAGTATACGTAGGGTTCAAATTCAGTCTGCTGAGCTACCTACGTCTACATATATATGACAAGGTCAATGTATAAAATAAAAGCCGATATTACGCTTACATTGTGTATCATTACTCAATAGTAGCCGCACTACAGGTAACTTTATCGGCACATATAAGAAGAACGAAAATATTTCCCTTCATATTGCCACTGAGGTTATTAATTTCGCAGAATGGGTAATATGCGGCGGAACGGATATTTCAAGTGCCGGACCGATATAAGTCTATGCCAACCATCAGAAGAAGCCGGACTGAAAGAAAAAGCAACCGTCGGCGATCTGTGGAGATTTGGAGTCTCCAAGGACACTATTCACGACATTAAAAAGAAATGCCTACATCAAAATTGACACGAACATGACCAACGGTTGGTTCAAATTGCTAAAAAATAGTCAAAAGAGCCTATAAGACTTAAGCCGGATTTTTGTTGCCGCAACAGTACCTAATAGCGAATACAAAGCGAAGCCAGTAGAAATTTCTACTCAAGTAAGAACAAAAGCACCTTGCCAGTCGTGACATAGAAGAATGGAATTTTTCTTATCTTACAGATACTAGAAAAATTGTCAATTTCTCTCAACATAGATTCTTCGGAAATCGATAATATAATGAACAAAATGACTCGCTGCTAGAATGTGAAGCGAATTATCAGAAGATGGCTTTTAGTTGTGTTTTACAACATGGTAGATGTAAACGTATTGAGTGCATATATCATTTGGAAAGAATTAAATAGAGACTGCCACAAGAAGTACAAAAGACGTCAACATTTCATTGTTGAACTAGGAAAACAATTGACAAGTCCTTCTAAAGACGGAGCAGCAAATCAACCAAACCTATCACCATTAAACCGCTCATCAACTGAATATGTATCACCGCGAAAAAGAGACCTTCGGTGTGTCCAGTGTTTCAGTATACGTAGGGTTCAAATTCAGTCTGCTGAGCTACCTACGTCTACATATATATGACAAGGTCAATGTATAAAATAAAAGCCGATATTACGCTTACATTGTGTATCATTACTCAATAGTAGCCGCACTACAGGTAACTTTATCGGCACATATAAGAAGAACGAAAATATTTCCCTTCATATTGCCACTGAGGTTATTAATTTCGCAGAATGGGTAATATGCGGCGGAACGGATATTTCAAGTGCCGGACCGATATAAGTCTATGCCAACCATCAGAAGAAGCCGGACTGAAAGAAAAAGCAACCGTCGGCGATCTATTTGAAATATCGGCTGTATTTGTAAAATTTACGAGCATACTTGTTTATTTGAACGTTACACTATTACCATTTAGAGTATTTTAAATGATCGCAATAATATTTGAAATATTTGTTGGCGGTTGAGTTAACCGATACGATTCGAGGCATCCCTGTAAAGTGCTGCCGATGAAAGGTCGGTGGTCAGTTCGTGGAACTAAAGTGCGGTCAAGTAGATGAGAGCGCGTGCCGCTGGTTGCACGCATATTCACGGAACTTAACGTAAAAACCGGTAAAAGATAATAGCCGTGCGGGAAATAAATAAACCAAACGTATAACACCAATCACAAAGACTTAACAATGTTTGTTTTTTTTGGTCTAAAATCTCTTCCATTCCAGATACAGAGTTGGCTTTTTAATTACTCCACCAATTAGTATTCTAACATCAATCCTTTGAGAATGCAAAAGTTTGTCTTCTTTAAGCTTAACTATTAACTATTGTTAAAGGTTTAACTATAATGTTTTCGACGTTTTCTACGACGGTCTCCTTAAATATAGTACCACCTAACAAAAACAAAATTATTTAATGCATTGTCATTTCCACAGCCAATAACTTTATTCCAAGATGGAATCTCTCAACACAAGGAAACGAACAATATTTCAAGGGAACAAGTCTGTAGGTAAAAGATCTTGGATTGGGCCAAATTTAGAGGTTTCCATATCCTAATATTGAAGCGCTATATTAGTTGAATACTCTTACGATTAGTTAATGTTTCTGAAGCTGGTGCACAATTATTTGCTATTGCAACACGAAGACAGTGACCATTCCTTAAACAGCAAACGAAGTTTTTGCTTCTTTAGCAGCCCACCTTACCTGGGTAGTTCCTGGTTAGGTCAAGTCTCTAGACTGGGTGAAGGTTTAAACCAATAAATCTGAAGGGTAACATGAATGTAGTATTACTATTGGAGTATACCATCTAGATCTCTTGGAGATACATTTGTGTGTCAAATTGATGACAATACTTCCGTGGCCCAGTTGTTTTGTCTGCATCAAAACTAAAATAGTGTTTCTTAAGTTTCTTTAAAAAGTTAAGAAATGTTTTGCCATGTGATACCTCATTGCCTTCCCAGTATTAAGGCTTATTAGACAGATGCAAAATCTAATGTGGAGCAATGGGAAAAACAAAAATTGACATTGACAGCAATCAATAACAACATACGGTAGTGTTGCTTTAGGAAGTATCGTAATATTGTATAAGTTGTACAAATTTCTATGTTTTTTAACTCGAATGCAACAAAGTGGAATGAGATGGAATAGTCAACAAAATTTGCTAAAGATCCTCTAATTTAAGCTTCTTTCTATTTCTAATAATAACAAATACTAATGTTAAGATGAAACGTCCTTCCATTTGATCAGGTTTGAGAGGTTGGTATTTGAATAATCCACTGCATTTCACCGATTATTATTATTTTTATACAAAAATTAAGTCATTGCGTTTCCAAAAACTCGTGGTCGTTTCCGCGCAAGTAAAAGGATCATCTCTTGCATTCTTGTAACATTCCTTTTCTCCGCAGTCCACTGCTTTGACTATTTCCTCCTCTTCAGCTTAAAAAATGACAAAAGTGGCACTAGACTAAGTTTGCAAAATAGTTGGAGACAGAACTGATTTTAATACTATTTTGTAGAATTTCACAATGGCTTGCTTGCGAAAATCTTTCCTTGGCCCATTTTTGTGCGTTTCGTTCCCATATATTGTACATTGTAGTAATCCAGTGTACTCGTCTATAATTGTATTTTCTCTTCATTTAATGCAACTCTTTGACAGGTTCTTCAAGAATTCACAAGCATTTCCTCATTGGAAGTAATCGATCGATCTCTCAATTAAAATCAACAGCGACCAAAGTGCGGTGTACAATGAGAGCTTAACTTTCCCGTGCTTTACTGCTTGGGCACAGGCGTTGCACACCAGCTTTTGTAATATACTTACGGTCTCCTAATGATTATCCAAAGTAATGTTCAATTGCTCTTGACGATTCAGTGACAATGATCTATTCTTTTACAAGATCCTTCTCTTTCATGACGCAATTTTGTTACTCAAACGGCAATATTCGGATATCGATTATTGATATACTGTAATCCGAAGCAAATATTTTGTAACTTGTGCCTTTTAGCGTCACCTATTAAGTAGATATACAAATTTAACAATCTTGGATAGATTAAAAACTTCCTTATCTCGTATTAATTTCATGATGTTCACGTTTTTGTAGCTATTTATTGCAAATAAGAATAACGAGACTGTGGTTGAAATAATATATAAAGGAAATAAAATTATCCTTACCACGCCTGTCGGAAATAGTTACAGGTACATGTTTCAATGCCAATAGTGTTTTGGTGTATTTTCGTGGGTGTACAATGTGCAGTGTTCATTGTGTAGTGCTCGTTTCGTGGTGCTCGTCTTGGGCGTTGTCGGATATCGCCGGTGATACTTAGTTCCCCCAGTTTTCCATTGAAGATACCAACTTATTTGCCGAATTGCGTATATGGAATTGTTTCCGGAAGGTTTGGTAAGAGAAATTTAATTTCTTTTATATAGCTATTTGTTTGAGGTGTCGTCACACTTCAGATCTAAATCCGTTTATGGCTATGAAATTAGTTATTTCTAAGCTAAACATTATCTACTCTGACATACAGTGTAGTTAGTCTCTACGTTGTGGTGTAGAATCTAAAAGGGATCGAAAGAATTCCGACCTTCTTAGGGTGAAACGAGCCCGGTTCCTGACGCGAGCGAAGCGCATTTCGATGTAGATCCTGAACAGTGTCTAGTTATATTCTCCAAAACTAAGATTACTTGAGATGGCAATGATGCCTGTCCACTGCGACCTTTCCAGATCTATTGTTGTCCTCATGCCTCCTTAGAGTACGGTCTTCGGCTTTATTTCTTTAATTAGAAGAGCAGTTCTTCCGCATATACGTGTATTCTTAAAGCGGACTTGAAGCCCTTGCTCCATAATGCTGTTATATGCTTCCATAATAGAGTCCTGGACTGCCTTAAACTTTGATGTCTCCATCTGGGTGGCTGGATAGTCGTGGCATACTACCGCGATCATCTTCAAAGCAGCCTCCTTGAAAGTTAAACCTTCTGGCCTCTTGCCTTTCGGAAGACCTGCGGGAGTACTGTCCTCCGACCTAGCCCTTGCGGACTTCCGTCCTTTCGTTACGTTTAGTAGCCTCCGCCGTCTGTTGAAGCCTAACTTCTTTATCTAGACTAAACCTGGCCCCTTAGTGCATGCCTAGTGAAGTTGGCCTTGATTATGGCTCTTTAGCCTGTATGTAATCTTGGCCCTGTTTCACAAGCTTTTGCACTTTAGTCTTGGAAATTCCAGATAGCGTAGCTGTACGAAGAGTAGCTAGGGAAGTATCTGTCCGCCCGATTAGAGCCGCGCTTGATCGGGTAAGGCTAAATACAAGGGAGTTTCGCCTGGTCCCCCAGGGAACGTTAAATACCGCACTCCCCTGCGGCCACGCAACTCTCGGCACGTTACCTTACACCTTAGTTTGGGTTTTAGCTCGGGTACCTCGGGAGTGCTAAACTCCCGTACTCACTTGTTAAACTTGTTAACAGTGAGCCCCTGAGGGGTCTCCAAAACTAGAAGAAGTATTTCATACAATTCATAAATTGTGTCATTAACAGATGTTCTGCATTATATATATATATATATATATATATGCCGTTTATAGAAATTTGGTATACCTTGGTAGAGACAAAAGTAAATAGAAATTAAGCAGCTTTGAGGTGCAGCATAATCTTAGTAGATAGTGCTATCATACTGTGTTTTTAAGCTAATAAATGTTGTATGTAATATCAAAACTTTTATTGAAATAAAAGTTTGAGTTTCATTTCACAACTGAACATTTCTTCGCAAATATATAATTGAACATAAACTTTCTATTCTTTTCTAAATCTACATATGCCCTCCTATTACATATAGCTTTATGACGTTCTTGTGGATTTTAACAAGGTAACTATATAAATCAAACCTTCGGAAATCTAACTTTTCCTCTTAATTATGTGCAAACTATCCTCCAGAGACTATCCTTCCTAATACAAAGAATACAGGAGCACACTATAAAATTTTCAACTTAATTTTATAAATAAATCTACAGATACATAGGTATGTGTACATGCATCTTCAAATACATAACACATGTTTCTTGGCGCTAGTTGCTATAACTTTGAATTAAACTGTTAATAGCGTTGAAGTCAATTTTAATGCCTACAGTATTTTTTTTTATCTTTAGAATCTCTAATATAGTTGTTCGTGATTTACGTGCGTACGAGAGAAGAAAAAACCTAGGAAATGTAACATGAGCACGATTCAGGTTGCGAAAGATCCAACAGAACTAGAACTCCGCTGGTCTACGCCGTACTGATTTCAATTTTATAATCTTTTAATGGGACAACATTAATTAAATATAAATTAAAACCAAGTCGTGTAATACCTGCACGCCGAGCTCTATAAATTTTAGTGACATTTACGTAAGCATCTTTGTGGTGATTCTAGAACATGCTTCATTTAGTCCATCCCGCCTAACTAATGCAGTTTGTAAAGAAATATACCATAATAAACACGGCATGATTTACTAATGGCGTTTTTTACCGCTATTTATGTAGAAGCATACGTACTGGACTACATGGTTATAACTAATTGTACTCTTATACCTTCACTTGAATATTTACAAAAATTATGTATAAAATGTCCTACTGCGTGTGGAGTAACATATTGCTATATCCCTCATTCATATTCGAAAAACTTGTAACAGTCTTTAACGATATAACGTGAACTTTCCTTATCGTCAGTACATTTGCGGGGTAGATAGTCTTAATTATGGCCGTGACTGTATTGTGTTTGTATCTATAAAACGGATTATGTAATCTTTAGTTTATAAGATTTATGATTAACGTATATGCAGTATATATATATATATACAGGCTTTCCATAGCTCACGTATCAAATTACAACGAAGAAAGTTCGAACAAAGTAAAACAAAAATATGAACGAAATAATTTTCCTATGACAGGAAAGCCGCAAAGAAGTTTTGGAAGGAAATCGCATGAGATTGTTGCGAGACCCCTGGTTTTAGTTTTGTTTAGAGTTTAGATATAGAAATATAAACACTACTAATATTCGGACATATCTTTAGTAAGCTCAAGTGGGTGTTATACAATAACGCACCAGCCCGTCGACTTCGATAAATCTGCCGTGTATGTTTGAACCGAGAAATGTAAACAGTAGTAAAATGCGGTGAACATGTACAGCAAGGTCAAGTCTATTTTAAATTTCTTTCAAATTTAGTTACACCATGTCTAGTAAAATAAAATAGTATTTATCAAAATTCATTTAATAATTTTTTCCAGTAAATACATTCATTTATGAATACTTTTGTTATTGTTTATGACATGGGCACTGTGGGTAAAATTTCTAAACCATGCTATAAAGCTCTTTAGCATTTTCTAATTTCTTCGAAACGTGACTGTGCCTGAATTTTCTAAACCAATTTCAAAATCGTCGATCCTTCAACAAGTCTGACGCCCTCGTGAAACAAATGGCAAACAACTAGGTAATTAATTCGTCTGTAACTGTCGTTACTTGCGTAACTTGCGAGATTTCTTAAAGTAGAAGAAAAAGTTGGTGAATATAAAAAATGGCAAGTCTTATCAACATAATGGTGGAACTTGTTTACTTTATTGAATAAGGTATGTCCTTTGGTTCGCTATACTTACTCTGATACTATTTCATCATTATCTGTTTTGATCCCAATAATATGCTCTGAATATTACAGCTTTTACGTAAATAAATATAGGTACTATAAAATACTTCATTCCACTTCTTTCTCGATAAAGACAAAAGGCGCGGACAACATGGAGCCTTATTATTATTTGCAAAATAGAAAAAGACCCAGTGAAATATTGTTCCCGTAGATAGAGTCATTCAAAATCAACTTTTGGATCGCTTCTATCACTTTCTAGATCAAATGTGAATTCAGCAGATTATATTTCATAACTGAATAGGTCGCGAAATGTATATACATTTAACTCAAATTTGTACATATTTAAAAATGTGTAGGACATAGTGGTACATAAACTCAATACAAAAGAAATAATAATAAATTGTAGGTGTAGTACATGTATTATTATAATATCCTCGCGCAGCGCGCAGTGGTCAATCGACAGACAAAAGCTCAATAAATGACGGTTCAAATTTACGATCGATTTTCACGGTATTCGGTTCTAAATACTCCTAAAAACTGAATTCGTAAAAATTAGCAATACAGGATGAGAAATAATGGGTTATTTCTAATTCCAAACCTAGGGACATTGTATGTCGGCCAAAACAGGGTTATTGTTGCTGTAACTAACGACTGATTTTCAATAAAAAAGCAAATAGAAATGAATAAATTTTGGGAAACTTTGGTTTGGAGGAACAACGATAAGTGATATGTATGTAGTTACATACAGAAGACATCTTAACACATTTTTATATAAAATGGAAGGTGCAAATCGATGCCGTAAAACATTTGAATTAAAATATGATGAATGGCTCGAAAATGTACTCTCACATTCAATTTGAGGACGGAAAGTTACCTGGACCAGCTACGAGTGTGCTTGGACGCCCAACGAAGGATTTTGATGATGCTGTGACACATCCAAGCCATATAAATTTAAGAGAGTTTGCGAGGAGTCATCTCATGAGATGCTTGTAACCGCGGCGGAACGCGTAAATAGAGACAATATCATGACACTAACTGGCTTTAGCGACGATAAGATATTAGTTTTACTTATGGACTACCCTTTCGATATACCAGTACAAATTTTTACGACATTCCTATAAAGAAATTGATAGCTATATCTTCCCTCCTTATTATAGAATAATTAATATTAAAAATGGTTGTTATCCCGAAAATATAATCATAACAGAAAATTATGCAAGAGTCGGATTGCAAGAGCTATTAGACCACAGAGTCAATGACTGTTGCAATCCAAAAACCAAGAAGAATTAGCAGCTATTAGAAATACCCAATTAATTGATGACAAAGTGGAGTTATGGTCGTTCATCTGGTCGCAGTGAATATCAGCACCTTTCGTAGATGGTGGTGTATCAGATGGGTCCATGTTTTTAATGTCTATAGTGCCACTACATTAAAAAAGGATGCATCATGAGTATATTGGGGTAATCCACGACCTTCATTTACTTGGATTTGTTGACCAATCACGTTTCAACATGCAAAGGAGACACAACAGAAAATAAAACTAACTTAACTTAACTTGAAGAATATAGATGATACAATATGCCAGCCACAGAACATAAGATACATGGAAGTGATATTATCAAAGCTTCAGTACTGCCCGTTGGATTATTGTTAGCACAAGAAGCCCGTAACAAATACTATAACTAATATCGTTTACGCCATTCAAGGAAATGTAGCAATATTGCAACAAATGAAGATGTTTTTCACATATTGTTGGTGTCTTCAGACCCGTATACATTTCATTTGAGAGTAGAACCACCAAAATCATATTTAGAGTTAAGTAACGAGGTAAAAACGTTATTAGTCGATGGTAATTAATTTATTTAAGATAATTTTTGTAAATTTTCAAGCCAAGAACTTATTGAGATATTTATGTACTTTCTTTAGATTGGTTAGGTGATTATTCAATTTTTCTTTCCCCCATTGTTTTTATCACATGTACTATATGTTCTGCGTATGTAGACATATACATATACCTACATACCTACACATATTACACATGCACTTATATAATATAACCGCATGCACTCGTTTTCAAACCAAAGCTATGGTTTGTATAACTTTTTTCCGCTGCGTAATATAAAATTTACCAATACCCGGCGTGGTCACAGCCTTGGTTAATAATTGCGATTCTTTAAATCTGCATGAGAAATATAAAACTTTTGCCTTTTCATAATGGTACCCCTCAAATTTTTTACTTCCTGGTACATCTATCGGCAAAAATAGACGAGGTCACAAAGTATGCGACTATAAGTTTGTGCTTATATGTAACAATGAAGTATCGAATCGCTTTAGATAAGTCGACAAGTTAAATACAATCTTAACATCTCTATCAGCTAATTTATTACACCACTTGCGAAATATTAAGTAATTTTTCAAAAGGAGACGCGGTTAATGTCACACAAAGTCGCCATTAACCGTACTGTTGCTAACAAAATCAACGAATGATGATAAGAAACAAATTAAACGTGGACACGTTCCGATAGTGTTCGTAAGTAACCGCAATTTGAGTGTTCATTCCGAGGAGATAGACATAAGAATATACAGCGTCGTTTAAAAATAATAAATTCCATGTATTCGTTAGATATTTCACGTAAGCTAAAATCCAATACTCTGGGTGTCTTCCTAATATATAATGCTCCACTGCAGTTGCAAGGTTTTCATTGAATAGTTCAAAATTTCCTTTTCTGTAATATTAATAGGTGACAATTCCTAGGTAAAACCCTTTATTAGCATTTTGAAAAGTAGGTGGGCCAAATATCATCTCTATTGAAATGATTTTTTGACACTTTTGTTTTAGTTTCGTTGTTGCCATTATACTTTCTGACGGTGGTGTATACGTTACGTCAACCATATAGGTTCACCCACACGGCACTCCATTAAATTTGTGTTATAGCACCTTTTAATTTATCAATCCACGTTTATCTGGATCGCGCCACGACGGAATGCAGCCCAACATCACTCTCGTAAATAAGACCTTCACTTTACGATATCTCCGGCCGAGACCGTTTCAATTGTTTTAACTCACATTTTACTATCACTTATGTCCGTTGTTTAATTTAGTACGGTATGGACGTCCACACATACTCATTTCTTACCTCTGTCTCTTGCTTTGTTCTTCGGTTCCTTATTGATAACGACCGTCTCGGATGAGACTTCCAGTGTCGCAATATACATACGCATTTTATTAAGCCAGTCGGTCTGTTGCATTGTCAATTAAGGTACTTAGGACATATATTTGTTTTAGAAATGAGATTATCTATTATTGAGATCGGCGCTTTTCATTTGAATGCGCACTATTTTCAAATAACCGCGGAGATCCTTATTTCAGCTAGCGTAAATGCTTGGAACGGCATGAAAAGATGCTTTTGTATGATAAAATTCAATTCAAAAAATATTACAATATTAGAAAAATTAAACGGTGGTATGAAATTATAGGCGCAAACTTGACATTGTTCAATATTTAGATGTGAATCTATGGGAATTCTATACGTGTCGCTTTTATATCGTATTGTCTGCATTTAAAAATGGCAAAGTTAATTTGTCTTATCTGATATGTGATTTAAGGAATGAAACCGGCTTGCGGATTTTGCATTTTAACAGACATTATATGTATTACTTTTATGAATGGGTTATAAATATATGTAGCTACGTACACAATTTTCTTTTTCCTGGAAACCGAGTCGACATCCAGGAATCTTAATAAAGATTATACGTTTATGTAGGGTTATTTAGGCAACGTCGTGGTTCTTTCCATGGAATTTGCAGGAAGCACATTAAAAACTGTTTCACTCATATGCGGTAACGTTCCAGTTTTTGCACCTCCTTAGATGGAACGGAGCAGCTTACGCGGTGTGTTTATAAGGGAATGCCAGTGCAGACCAGTGTATCGGACATACAGAAACAAGGACGTGAGAAATTTCAAGAAGAAAACCTCATCGCCTCGGGTTTTCATTCTCAGATCAATCAGAAGGCCAAATAGAGAAAGCATTATTAGTAGCAGTCAAACATGATGATTGTAAAGAAAAATATAGTACGTATGCGGACCGCAGACATGCCTAAGCTTGGCATACGGGAAGTTATGATGACCGCAGTAATTAATAACTCAATTTATTAATAAAAATTTGTAATTAACTCTACCAATAATAATTCTTACCGGTAGTTTGATGAGAAGAGAATTACTGGTATGCACTAACATAAATAAATCAGAGCTTAACAAAAAGCGATTAGCTATTGAAAAATTGCTCCCTAATTGATGATAACTAAGTGAAAGCCTACGTACATATGATGTAGGAAACTGTTAACTTCAATGTATTGGTAAGGCGAGAAAAGTCGTCAACTGCGATATATAACTTGTTATATACTTGTTATGTCGAAATTTATACAGAATGTTAAATAGCAACAAGTTTCTAAAATCAATTGAAAAGGAAACTTGAAAATATTCATCTAAAAACGATTACCTTGATTCTTAAAGGAACCTATAAACTCGAATTTACATGGCAGTTATGCAGCATATTGTAAGCCCTTAATGTATAAGCAAGTCGTTAAGAGTTTCCACATTTTAGATTTAGAAAAATATTTCTTAATAATACAATGTAGTTTAATTAACAACAATTATGTATGAAAGATTCATGGTCATGTGTTATGCTCTAATACGCTTGTCATAATTTCGAATAACATTATAGCACAAATCATGGTCTATGCTGTTAATTTCACGACGTATCTCTTCCTTAAGGTGTGTAATATTTCGAGGACGATTTCTGCAGACTCTGCTCTTCAGATAACCGCAAAGAAAAAGTTTGCAAGAGTTAAATCACACAAACGAGAAGGCCAATTGATACTCCCGTCTTTTGAAATTACGCCGCCTGGAAAACGATTTTTAAGTGAGGCCACTGTTTCTCTGGCTCTATGGATGATAGCACCACCTTGTTAGAACCATAAGTCATCAGCGTCCAAATCTTCCAATTGGCCCCATAAAAAGTCGGTTAACATACTCTGATAGCGTACAGCATTGATTGTAATCGCATTCTCAGTATTATCGTCGAAGAAGTACGGCCCAATGATGCCTCCACACCAAAATGTGGGATTTAGTGGGACTGTTTGCAGTCACCTTTTGGGGTGCATTTCCTTTCCGATACCCGCTCTTGGGTTTTCTGTTCCCCAAATGCGACAGTTTTCTCTGTTGATGAAACCATTCAGGTGGAAACGGGCTTCGTCAGTAAAGATAATTTTCTTTGAAAAATCATCTTGTTCAAGCAACCATTCTTCGAATACATGACGCTGTTGGTGGTCTCTTGGCTTCAGTTCTTGTAGTAATTGCATTTTGTAAGGATGCAAATGCAAATCCTCGGCCAAGGTTCGTTGTATAGTGGAGTAGGAGAGTCTCAGCTGTTGGGATCGACACTGACTCGATGCGACTGGTTGCTCGGCTACACCTTCATGAACGACAGGCACATTTTCCTCGAAACGCTTTCGACGAACACGGAACGGTGGTTACAATACCAATTTGCTCAAAATTCTGAACCACATTCAAAATGGTGCGTTCCGAAGGTCAATTGTTTACACCAAAGTATTCATGTCATGCACAAAAACCATTCTTTCTTGCACACACGTTTATGTAATAAGCTTTAACTATATTAACACGTTGCTGGATAATGTATTGGTCCGTAATTATTTTTGTAGACGCGCCTAGTTTGTAAACATCTCTTAACAAATGTAGTTATCATTGATATTTCTATAATATAGATATGGAAATCCTTAATAAATCACGCTTTATAAGAACTACTAAACTAAGAAGTTAGGTAGTTAGTGTAGTATGAAATTTAGTTAATTTTATAGAAAGCAAAATTTATTACAAATAATAATTTATAAAATTTTAGTATTATATGAACAAAATAATGAACAATACAATCAAAATATATTACCTAGTGTGTATAAGTGTAATTTGTTTTCTAATCCTTAACTTCTCCCTCCCACTTGAATTCTTTCTTCACTTCTTTTCTTTGGTCTTTTCCTTTTATTGTACTTCTTTTTCTTTGGTAAACAACAACTTCTTTTTTGATGTAGTCTGCTTCTTTTCAACCCTGGTATTTTAACTTTTATCTGACTTTTTCGTCGACCATTCTATTCCGTCGTTTATCAATCAACTTAATTTGTTTTTGCACGTCGTTATAGCAATTTGGAATTCTAGATTTTGAAATGTTTCAAGTGTATGTGTGTGGTAAATGTTTACAACGCTTTTCTATTTCTTAGAGAATGCTTTCTATAAAATTTACTTCTTCTTATTGGTAATTTTACTAATGGAGTATTACCATACTACATTAGTTAAGGCAACGAAGATGGGGATGAGACAGGCTTAGCAGTATATGATATTTACAATTCCTGTTTGTTTAAAGTTTATGAAAATAAAATAGTTTTATCAAAGCACTACGAACAGAAAGCTGAATATGTAGGAGGCCTTCTTGTTTTTGTAACTACCACCTCTCTCAGTCTACTTCTGACAGTTTGTGTCGGAAAATATTACACAATAAATTTCGTAGCGGTCCGTGGTAGTGATATAATTTTCCCAAACTATTTCTGGTTATATTTGGGTCCTAGGTGGTTATCTTTTGAGAAACATCATCCCCTCTATTTATCAGCAGAAGAAAATGGGTTCTGCGACTTTTCTGAGCAACTCGACTTGCGATAGTCTTTTAATCTTTGACATTCTTGTTTTGAGCTGCGATCATTTA
Source organism: Chrysina gloriosa (assembly GCA_038088585.1). Lineage (NCBI taxonomy): Eukaryota > Metazoa > Arthropoda > Insecta > Coleoptera > Scarabaeidae > Chrysina > Chrysina gloriosa. The sequence goes on from CM076090.1 coordinate 21,908,441, forward strand.
TAACATAAACAGTGTTCCATAGAAGTTATCATGGGGAAGCCATTCATTGAGAATTTGATTCCGAGCAGTCAAATTTCAATTTACCAAGAAGCCAAAATTATACACTGTTGTTGTTCAAAGTAGTCCTGATAAATTTTTAAATAATCGGTTGTTGTACACTACTTGGATACAAAATATATATTATCCTCAATATAATTAACTACGAATGAATCTTGCATTTTAGTGAGCATGATTCAATTGGTAAATTACCTTTAAAAACCTACACGAATGAAACCAACCTGGCCCTTAGTGTCGATGACTTAGGAAACGTGTGAAGAAGATATGATTAAAACTGGACAGTGGCAAGGGATAGTAGTATTAGTAGTGTGGCAGATATCTAACCAGTTTCTATGGGACTCTATATAACAAAGTTTAATACCTTACAAAAGTTGCACACGGTGGACCGTGAGGAATATTAGTCTCAGTTGACAATTAGATGGATTATTATCTACAATGACTTAACAAAATTTCACGACAATCCTTCAAAAGAAAACTCAAACCATTATGGGATGCTGCAATGTGAAATTCATTGAAGATTTAAAATTTTCCTCAGTTTTAGTCAAGGAAAAGTGAATTGCAAATTACGGTTTTAGGAGCTTCACAAAAAATGCGGTTAAATTTTAGGAAGCATTTAAATTGAGCAAGAGAATCTAGAAAGGACCTTAATGACTCATTTGGAGATTGTGGGGAATCATTGTTTTAATAGTTCGGGCATTCTAGTTTTGCTCTTTTAATTTCGAATATAGGATCAAAGCTATTTAGGATCCGCTAGCAAACTTGTTTCGATTCTGGATATAGGTATTTATATGTAGGTTCTATAACATAGTAACTTATCCATTGACGATTTTTGTTCAATATGTCTCAATATTCTTAGAAAATATGGGCGAACTGATATAAGTAAAAGCAAATTCTAGAAAGTTTAAATTATCTACTGAAACTTTGTAGATACATCAAAATATAAGTATAGAAAGGATTACAGTGATCGTAGATTCTTACTTCCAGTAATAATGGGCCTACTTCCATATTACAGTTCTTGTCTGTTGGATCACCTCATACTTGCAGCAATCATTATATTCACATCTATCATACTAACGGAAGCTTCGGTTTAGATTTAACCGTTGTGGAATGAAAAAAACAAGACGACAAAGTGAACGCCGTTTATAATTCAATTTCCGAATTAGGATGAGAACAAGAAACGAATATATATATAGGACCGCTTAATTAAATTTCTCACGAATCTTAAGCCAGTAGGTTATCGGTTTTGGCCGTTAAAGCAAAAAATATTAAGTGTAATACACACCGCCAAACTTCAAGTCTATAATAGTTACCGAAAGGCAATCTACTAATTGGAGAATTACTTTCAAAATTAATAGTATTCCGTGCTAGCAATTTGCGTTTAATAAGCAGTTTAGTGACAAACAGAATCTTTAATATTCCTCCCAACGAACGGTGATTAATCACGTTTCAAATCGATTTGTTACATATGTTGAAAGGAACTGGAACATTTTTACCGTCTCGGTTTCACATAAATCACGCGATTACACCTACAGATAAGTATCTCTCCAACGTCAATATTATGTAAGCTTACAGATTCATTATGATGCATAAAATTATCAAGGTAATTTAATAGGAACGAATTACATACAATATGGTCTTCTGCCCCAGAATCAGACATTTTGAGCACAAACGTCGATTATACGACCAATTCTCATAGTAATTGCTTTTTAAGAATGTGGTTGCTAAAATCGATTAAGGGTTAGATTTGTTGGCATACACTGTAAAAATTTAGGTTAATTACATGTTTTTAATCCAACTTTGTAAAAAAATGTCCCGTATTTGGTATCAGAACTAATTACTCATACACATAACCATATTGGTGGGCTGTTGTTACCGTCCAGTTACTAAAAGTGTTAACATTATCCAAGTGCACCGATTTTGTTAGCAACTGAATTCACCTGCTATCTATTGAAAGCTTAGAGCAGAGGTCGACAAACAGCGATCTTTGCTCTACTTGTCAAACACAGGTTGCGCAAACCTCTATTTTCGGTGACCTTTTAAAAACAGCCGTTTCTGAAAAATTCCATTATTAAATGAAAAGTCACGAAGAAATATATGGAAATTCTCATTTTACTTATGCTCGGGCAACAAATAAAAATACTTTGGAAATATCCAATGTTATTTTACCTCTTACTACGGATTCTAAATTGCTTTGCAAACCTCATGGCTTTGAAAATTTCATTATTACACTACCTCTTAAGCCTGTCTTAGGATTACGATAAGGAAGTAGGTAATTACATATTAACAGGAGTTTATCTTTTATGATGTGACGGTAGGAGCTTATTTTTCTTGGTATTTATTCCAAACTACTTTTCGGTTACACACTCTAGTTTGATTTTGCTTGTCACTGTTATCATCTCGCCCTAACAAAAAGTTCGTGTCTTAAAGACAAAATTAAAATTAATTAATTTTAAAAAATGTTTGGAAAATCTGTAATAGGAAAGAATGTTTCAAAAAGTGAGGCACTAGCGACAGACCAGGTATTGTACAGCTGGTTCTGTAAAGTCAGAAATAAAAACCATAGTCTGCGTTGGAAGCAGCTAGAATTTTAAGTATAACCAAATCGATGGTTAAAAAGTTTTGTTAATGTGTCAATTTGCGTTGAATTAGCTGATGTTGATTTAAATATAGCTGAATACTTGGGAACGAAACTATCACTTATATTGAAGGACTATGTACCCAGAAATGTATACAACACTGACGAAACTGGACTCTCTTATTTAGCAACTTTTGCGCTTAAATCGGATAATTGAGTGAATAAAAGAAGACCAAACCCAAAGTTGACAAATTTATTTTGTACCAATATAATTGGCGACAAAGAAAATCCATTCAAGTATTGAAAAATACAAAAACTGTCATTGTTTTAAGATCGTTTACATCAATAAGTTTCCACTGGAATGGACATATAATATAGAAAGCCTGGATGACAACAGATATTATGATGTGGTGGCCATGAAAATGAAAATTCGACGAAAAAATTAAACACAATGTACGAATATGTTACTGTTACTGGAAAATGCCACATCGCATCCCAAAGTTGTCGTAGATAATGTGAAAGAGACCAGATTCTAGAAGAGACCAGGGGAACTAAACTTCCAGGTAAACTGATTAGATCGGTAAAAATGGGAATGAAAGACTCTACTGCAAATGTAAGAGCGAGAGATGGAGGCACAAACGCCATAAGCATAGAAAAAACAGTGAGGCAAGAAGACGACTTCTCGACAAACGAAAGAAGTGTGGAAATAAACGAGAGAGCTAAATCAGGGAACAGACACTACGGAAAATAACAAAACCTACAGAATGACAAAACACTCACACACGAAAATAAACCGGTATAAAATAATACTTAGACCAGCAATAACCTACCTAGCCGAAACGATGTTTCTTACACAGATGGACGAAGAAAACCTACGAATACTAGAAGGAGAAATCCTATAAAGTGTAATGGGACCAATAAAAGTACAAAATATAACCGACCACTAATGAACCACGAGATAAAACAGATGATGGATGGAAAGGACATCGTAAGATACAAGCACGAAGGCTAGATTGACTAGGAACTACAATGAAGAGACTCACTAACAAAGAAAGCACTCAACTGGGAACCGCCAGAAAGAAGTCGAAGAGAAGCAGAGAGAGAGTAGGTGAGAGAATCAGGTCTGTGGAGATATTAGAAACATGAACATCAGAAACTGAAGAGGAAAAGCGAAAAAGGATGAGGATAGAAGAAAACAATGGAATCGATGGAACGACATAACAACTTCAGACAAAGGAAACAGAAAACCGGAGACAACAGATAGATACACCAGTAAAATGGACCAAAGAAGTTCAAACTTAAGCGGCCGATATTTACAGTTGTGTAGCCAATATTTATAATGTAAGGTTTAAATTTTTACCGCCCAACACAATTTCCCACTGTACGCCAGTGCATAAAGAAACTATCCAACACTTTAAGGTAGTTGACAGAAAGTTCTTTGTTAATGGACTAAACATTAATACACAGTGAAACACCTTTTGAGTGAATCAGAGGAAAGCATAAGTTTAAATAATGCTTCAAATCGGGATTTCGACAGCTTTGAAGAATGTGTTAAAAGAAACTATTAGTAATTGCTTTTGAAAAGTAGGATTCTTGGCAAAAAGAACATTCTGCAAATTATTTTGATGAAGAGGACGAAATTCCTCTGAGACAGCTTTTTCCTACAATCAAATATAACGAAATGAATTTTCAAGATTACGCTTTTATAGATTCTGATATACTGACTGACAATCCAAGTGTCGGCATTAAGAATATAGTGAGCCCAGTTGAGGATAAGGATTGTTTATGACGTGGAAGAATCTGCCATTTTAATAGATATTAAAGATAGGGTGAAAAAGTGTGCTAAACCTAAAGTAACATTTATTTTCTGTAATGAAGAAAGTGAAATAGCTCTAGAAATGCCGTACATTTTAACAAAATGTGAGACTCAGGTTTTGAAAACAAAAATTAGAAAAGTTAAACAAACTTAAAATAAACCAGTACTTTACAAACTGTATGTAATTATGTATTACAGTTGGCTAGTGTAATTGTGGTTTTTCATATTTATATTTTGTATTTCATTTCTACGTATTATTAGGTAGTGTACATCGGCTTTGTCTCCACTTGTAAGGGGTGACATTAAAAGTCGGAGAAGTGAGGGCGTCAGTCCGGTTTACACCACTTAATGATAACACTCTTTTATCAAACTTTAATTATTGATTAACTACTATATTGTTTATAAATTTTGCTCTGTACATATACTACTTTATTCTGAAAATAAAAAGTTAAAAGGTAAGTTTTTTCTGTGGTCCCTGGAGTGGCACTTACCTCCATATTGCGGTCCATATTGCTAGAAAAATAAAATAATAAATAGATGGTAGGTAGTTTTCTTAAATGACTTGAAATATCTTTTCTCAAGAAGATTATGAAATATGATGGAAAATATTTATTTATGTGATTTGTTTTTTAGAAATCTAGTACTTATCACGAATATACAAGAGAAGAAAATACAAGAAAATGTAGGCTCACAACATAAAGTGTAATCAACATTGTGTTACATTTCAATGCACGTTCCAATCATTATTGACATCGTAATCTTGTACTTACCTTATCGCGTTTTTTGACCATTCTCCAATGTATGAGCTAGGAAGGTAAATTTACTTAGAATTTATTAAACTTCTTCAAAATATGTATAAATGTTAAGGTCACGTTTTCGTTGTAATATACCAACCGTCGATACAGCGCGACAGGAATTCAAAGAACTTTTTAATTTATTCTGGAGTATTATTGTCGTATTATCCAGGGATAACTTACATACATAAGTACATACACTTCGGGCACACTTACGCTTACACTTCCTTAGATGACAGTAATAATCTTATTTATCTTTATAAATGTTTACGTATTGTATTGAACTACTGAGACATATGACTTACAGTTTGTTCAAGGTACAGTTTTGCTTTGTACATATACTTTCCTCTTCATTAAAGTGTTTTTCTTGCCCTTTGAATAGCCGCCACCTCCTTATTGCGATCAATATTGCTGTCAAAACTTCTTGGCGTTGTTGAAAGCTTTTAGTGTAATAATCTTCGCACCTTGCACATTACAGATATCGCGTATTATTTATATATCTATTAATCGTAATTTAAATACGCTAATTATTTCATGATAAACATTGTGTGAAATGTAGGTATCTTTGTTTCAACCAGCATTTCATTCCAATAGTTTTAAAATTAGTTTAATAAGAACCGTATTTTCAGTAATATATTCCCTATATGTTATATAGTAGAATAAACGAATTATATACTATGTAACTACACGTTAAATAAGAATACTTGTCGCATTACCTCTCAATTTTTGATAGTGGCATTTGGAGGAGAGCGCTATGATTTTTGAAATAAGCTACATAACAAAATTTTTGAGAAAAAAGTATGTTGTGTATTATTCGACATAACAATCAAAGTTTAAACTAAGAGGTCAAAAGTTACAAACAAATTTAAAATTATTCGAATGGAATGTACAAACTAAATACCATTTGCGTATTGACAATGAGCAAGGCAATGCTCAAATTCGTTTATGACATTATTTAATACTTGAGGAGGTACCTGATTTCCTCGGTTATGCTAATTTCCAAATCTTCGATATTATTAGGTTGGTTTAAATACTTTTTGGATTTGAGATAACCCCACAAGCCGAAATCGAGTGAAAATGGATAACTACGAACAGTTAGAGAAAAATGTGGAGGTGCACCATCCTTCTGAAACCATAAAATGCTATCTGGCGAGAGGGGATATTCTGCATTATGCAATTTAAGGTCAACACGTGCACTAAGAAGTCAAAAGTTACAAACAAATTTAAAATTATTCCAATGAAATGTTCAGACTGGGTACCATTTGCGTATTGATAATGCTATATTCAAATTCATTTATGATCTTATTTAGTACTTGGGGAGTTATTACCTGATTTTTTCGGTTATTCTAAACTTCAAGTCTTCAATATTATTAGGTTGGTCTAGATCTTTGGATGTGAGATAACCTCACAACAAGAAATTGAGTGAAAATGGATAATTACGAACAGTTAGAGAATAATGCGGTGGTGCACCATCTTGCTGAAACCATAAAATGCTATGCGGCAAGAGGGGATTATCTGTATTTGGATGGAGAGCAGCAATCGCGGATATTATGTTTCGCTGCAGTAATAGCGAATAATGTTCACTATTTGATGCCCCTTCAATAAAAAACAGGCCTGAATTCCGGAAAATCTCTGTCCATTCCTTGATTTTTAGTTTTAGCCCAGTATCAAAAGTTTTGCCTATTAGCGGAGCCGTTTAGGCCGAAGGTAGCTTCGTCGGAGAAAATTATGCGTCTGGAAAATTCCAGATTGTTATTGCATGTGATGCCATTACTATTTCAGATTGGAGTAGGCTGCTACGGAAGCATTACAATGATATGATTTAAACATTTCAGGCAATAATCAGACTCTTTTAGGTAACTTTTAGCTTAAATGATTCCTATTTATATTTAGAATAGGTTTGTGTAGCATCAGGATAGATATTCTAAATATTCATTTTCATTTTTATATTTCACGGTGTAAGGCATTAGAAACGAATTGTTTAACCTATAGCTACATAGTCAGGGTAGCGCGGATGGGCTTCCAGCTTTAAATAAGAATTCCTATGCACTTGAAATAAAAATTTGAAGGAAAGGTTATTAACGGCAAATGAAGTAGACTTCTGGAAAGTAGCGTTTAAGCAAGACTGAGTAGGTGTGGATGACTTTAGGAGAAATAGATGCGCAATGGATACCAGAAAGGGGAGTGAGGGAAATGTGGATGGTGGATAAGAAATATTCAACGGAAAGGAGAGAATGAGTTAATACGGAATTTGTTAATTAAAGTGGATGTTTCAAAATATGTTATAAAGTAAGAAGAAATGTTGATAAAGGTTTACTTTAGCTTCATCCCTTTTCGCATATCCTCTTAAGACCCGAGCTCGTAAATACCGCACGAATTGCTTGAAAATTTCAAATTATACCTTTATTTTATAATAAAAACACATGGTAATTTTAGTTTTTATTATCAATTTTTTAAGTTTGCAAAAAAATGTGTTTATTTAAATGGACAAGGTTACATCGTGCTTAAATTTGTATCTCAAATGATATGATCTGAAACAGTCATCACTACCTGTAAGACATGAAAATATGTGGCAACCGTCGCAAAAAATTTAGTTTTGTCCTTACAACCGGATTCTTGCATCTCACAGAGTTTTTCAAATCTGAAGCTACTATTGGAAAATGATTGACTTTGCGTTTGGTTGGAGTTGTGCTAGATGTTGAAGGGCTACGCATATTTCGCGTAGATAATGAAATAGCGATACGTTCAAGTCTATTATCTTCAGAAGGGTCATTCAATAAGCTATTGGCTACCAGTATTTTAAAATCAAGATACTGCAATATTTTTCTTGTATTATCACCTAAATCTTTTCTGTCTGATCTGTACTGAATCCACGCATTAGTAACGCTCATGTCAAGTAAGTGAATAATACATTTAATTGTCCATTTTTGGTGCGAATATTCATATTCATCCGGTAGTGCTCGGACGAACCTCTGCCCAACCGTGCCATTATTTGCTCTGACGTTACGTGAACACTTGCAGGTATACTCGATTTCATTATAGTTCCTGTTACTAAGATCTTTTTTCCAACATGTATTCCAGAAGTGGAATTGTAGTAAAGTACCTGTCAACGAAAATATGTGTTCCTTCTAGTAATGTTTGAGACAATCGAATAACGGCAGATGGACCAACACCAAGTTTTTTAACACTCTCTTCAAGGAATGTATTCTTGCCTTGATAAATTTCGAAATCCAAGATGAGACCATTTGGCGTGGCACAGACGAAGTTTTTAAGACCTTCAGGGTTTGCTTTTCCTCACACAAATTGCTTCATTTTGCACGAACCAGTGAAAAGTATCATTTGTTCGTCGATTGCAACTTTCTTATGCCTTGGTAATGATAAACAGTCGCTCCTAACACGCTCAATTAAGGGACGGATTTTGTAAAATCGATCAGATATTTTAGTTTTTCTTATTGAAAGAATCTGTCCCTTGTCATTGCATTTGAAATAGCATGTACTTTGGTAGTTTTAGCCCAATACATTTTAACGTGAGGATATTTTAAACAATACATCAGAATTAATATTCCAAGAAACTTTTTCACTTCATTGGGTGTAAGATTCAGATTGCAAAATATCTTACGTTGGTACAATCGCTAATGTTTTGGATATCGCTTTCATCAAAATACGTTTTAATGTAATCTTTGATTTCTCAATCTCTTCTGTTGTCCAACAAGTCAACGTCTTCCGAATCACAACTTGGGTAAAGTTTTCGGATTTTCTCCACATCATACGATGACGAGACCCGCAGGTAGCTTCACTCTCAGTGTCGGCTCTGTTCTTGAGATTAATCAGTGGTCATCATCGGAATGGGAATAAACGGTAGTCTTTTGATCTCCACCGGGAATTTCAACACTCTGAAAATTAGATGGATTTTCCAAAATTTCTGCTTCATATTGATCCTCATCTTCGTCGTCAGAAATATTTTCAAGGTCAGAACAGTTGGCATCAAACAACTGTTCCGATAGATCGTCGTCTTCACCTGGTTTACAATATTTTTTATTGCCAAAAATGTCTACAAAGATAACAACAACATAGAATTAAAAAACAAGCTGAACGGAGTTTCTAGGTATAATATTCAAGGCGCATGACCTACCGTCCATTTAAATGGACCGACGTATTTTCTTCTCTAAGCACCACAAAGGATACTTTTACGAAGTTGAATTTTGATTGTAAATGTGTACAAGCGCTTGGGTAATTAGAACATAAACACAATGATATTTTATAGCCAATAGAAACATTGTAATTACCTTTAACAGTAGCACATCTAGAAGACGCCATGTCAGTAAACTATACAAACACTACAAATAACCTAAAATATTTTTAAATTACCCGTAAACCATATGGACGCAGGCGCATAAGTGTCTACTTTCGTGGACAATTGGTTTGAATTCATAAATGTAAAGATTAAGTGAAATATGGGTAGGAACTTGATTGCCCATTTATATGGACATTGGGTCTCAGGAGAATATAATAATCAACAATTTTAGTTAGTGAATACATTTGTGTCAAACATTCTCTGATGGAGCAGGCAAAATTATTTGTACTTCTGTGTTCTTTTTTATTCTTTTTTTTATTTCTATTTATCCCAAGTTTTTGCCTGGTGAACAATTTGGTATAACAATAACCGAATATAGAACAATATTTCTACATTGCAGATATCTTGCTTTGTCAAATTTTATACCATATATAATTCTATACCCTTATTAGTCAAATAAATAATTGTGGGTGCCCTACCTTTACATAACTATATCATCCTGGATAATAGGTATTTAAGTAATGACTTCTGGTGGGATAACAGTAATAAATTTTTATGCCTAATTTATGACGTGGACTTTATTTCAGCCTTAGCACTTGTTATTATAATTAGAAAGAGCCGTTTTTTCGTAGCGAACACGGATTTAAATTTAAACTGTTCGATCTAATATCGGTTTAGTAATTTTAATTATTTAAACTCATTAAAACACCTTTTTATTACTCCCGAAAATTGCTTCGAAGGTGGTCCAACAGACTGGAGTTAGGACCTTGTTCTTTCTTGAATCGTATTTATCCGTGTATTAAGAAGAGATTGGGGCCGCCTATGACAAAAAGAGAGGAGAGGTGGTTATCGGAGACAAAGAGCGACGAACGGCACATTTAAATTAACACTTAAGAGTTTAAGTGTAACTATTCTTGTTCATTTACTCGGCACGTTTTTTCGTCTTTCAGGAGAAAAGGAATAAGACCGGCGTTAAAAATTCTAAAATTAGTAGGATGGTTTAACTATGGTTTCAATTAATTTCTTTTGATTTGTAGCAATTGTATCGATACCCTTAATCTGTCGCAATTTCGGTAACGTCAATTGCTTCAAACAATAACACCATGTTTCTTAAGTATGAAGCAAATATGTATATTTGTGTTTACGTACAAACTAATGACTACTAGATTATATGTAATCCTTCGTTACAATGTGTATGACAACAAACTGGCAGTATCTTTCCTGCGAGGGGAATATGCGATATATTCCATCTTATCCAGCTTCATAAATTTTCTATCCATACAGATCGAATGGAGGCGTATTTAACCAGTACGCTCTAAATTTAAAATTAATGTTGTAATTGTAGAAGAAAGGAAAGAATTTTTGCTCACTTCGGTTTATGCGGTTGTGATAATGCTTGCCTCGAGCTAGAGGAACACGTATCGCCGATTATATTATAAAACAATTGCGTGGTGAGGAGTTTACCGATGTTATATAGTGTCACAAAATATCACGTTAGCTGCCTTACATTTGCATTTAATTCCATTTATGTATATTCCTTCTTATAAAGCAGGAGAAAGTAACAACATAGATTTCTAGACGGAGACTTCCATATTCCAAATAAATCTCGAAATTGGTAACTACTTCCCATACAGTTCAAGTAAAAGTGGTTACCGAAATTTCTATATAAACTTCTCTGATGATTACTCAAATGTCAACGCCTGCGGCAATAATTTCGCTCCATTCTGTTCCGGTTGTAAAACGAAGCTTTCTTACGTAACTCCCCATCAAATTAGACACCAGACAAGCGTTGTGATGGATTCATGTATTGCCTGAGGTAAATAATAAATGCGGTTTTCCTTAATAACCCAACAAATATCCATGCGCCGGCGCCACAGTCTTCCTCCTCACGATAATTAAGAACTTTTACTTTTCCTTATTAATATCCCCAACGCACCCGGCTCCGTTTCGAGAACGTAAAGTACTATACGGCGATACATGGCCTCTCACGGTTGACCGTTGTGCGTTTATTTACTTTGTTGGAGTGTTTGTTGCACAAGTTGACGGTAATTAATTCCACGTAAAAACAGTTTCCTGATTTATAACTCGCTACACATCAAGGAAAATTTATAGTCTAGAAGATAGTAAAGCTTGGACGTTATTCTCATTGTTATGAATGGTTTATTGGACGATTTCGAGCCTCTATAAAGTGTTACTGATTTGTTTATGCTTGTATAAAAACCGCAGTTGCGCACCTACTTGGGGCCATGTCGTTAAAATGTATACTATGAAAGATAAGAAATTCCTGTTAGCAGTTTGAAAAATTATTTTAGGCAGCTTGAGTTGTTTACGACTCATTTTTTAAAGGAAAATTTGTAGTAAATTAAGTGATACACAATATGTTCCTTCAAGTGTGTATGCACATTAGTTCTTATTCTTAGAGGTCTCATCCCCTAACTTTTTTGCAAATGACTCAAAGCTAGTGCCAGGAGAAAATCAGTTAAATCGAATAACTGTAAATAGTGCCCCAGATTTCTTAAATATCAGCAATTATATAAAATTTGCTGTTTTTCCATTAATTAAATGAAATGTGATTATACCCATAAACAAACTACGTATACAAATAATATACTTAAAATACTGTTTGAAATAGTCTCCCAACACATAAAGGTCACAATAGGGGGCGCAATTAAAACAGCTGAGTGCGTATGATGATGACAATTTTAGTTGCTGTGAGTGAGTGTCGCTAAAATGTAATATTCGCAATATCTATCTGATAGAAACTGAAACAAATCAAATATTAGTTAACAAATTGCCTTCTAAGAAACAAATAGTTTAAGTGTTGCTTTATAATATGAAGTGTGTGCAATTAAGTTCCGCGAAAGTGCTCGTTTAGTGGTTTCTGAAATAGTAATTTTCTGGCAAAAAGATGGTGTACCCTTTAGAGAACCTCAGCACTGCATTACTAAACCGGAAGCGTTGTACAATGAATAGAGAAGTCTTCAAAAACATTCTCAACGAATAAACGAAAGGATGAGGCAAAAAGAGTGCGCTTCCAAAGAAAAACTGGAGGTCTTATCTGATATAGCTCACGCCAATGCCACGGAAATTATCAAAATAGAAGTAGACAGATAATTTCTCATATCCCAAAGACAGAAACGAAGAATTGCTGTTTTAGGACCCATTAATAGAACACTGGCGAAAAGGAAGAAAGAGTTTTAGAACTGTTTAACTGCGGAAGAACAGCAACGAAAGAAATTTAAAGAAAGTACAGAAGTTAGTGAGAAAATGGATATAGAAGAGTTGTGTAAGTAATGTAAAGTTTTCGCTATTTTTTATAGAAAAGTAATTTATAAGTAAAGTATTGTCTACTTAATATATTGGTATCGTTTATTGTGTCTATGTATCATGCTTATAAATGGTTTCCTTTGGGCGTCAGATTAACATGAAAATGAGAATTTATCTAAAGATGAGATTGAAGATGACGATAGATTCTGTCTTACAAATCAGCCTGGTCCACTCCCAACCCTTGAAATGCGAAAATATTAATTTCATTAACACCAAGTTAGTAGCAGCTCTTGACCTGTGCAAGTTAAGTGACAAACACACTGTGCACATTTTAATAGCTACCGCAGAAGCATTGGATCATAATACAGAGAATCTCACTATATATCGAACGTCAATTCGTCCATACCGTCAACTAACTTTGTGCCGATCGTGTTCCGATAACCAGGAATAAGCATCTGACGTTACAATTACAACTCGTTATTGTCCACTAGGAATGAAGTTGCTCCCAACAATAACTGGATAAATTGTTAGCTGAATATCAGCTGTTTGATACAGAGAAAGCGTTGTGCTGTTGCACCACTGCAAAACGATTTTCTATATTTATCTTGTAGACATCATGTATATGAATGGATTTCAAAGTCTGCATTTGAAGCGTGCTTTGGTTCATCGTCTGGACCCGAGGCAGAATTATTTAAACGCCTTCAACAAGCCTGGACCGATATAGACCGGTCCAAATATATTATTGGAATCGACGATTGCTTTGTTAGGGACAATATCGACGAAAACATAGAGTTGAGCCTACTTTTTGCTAAAAACCAACTTACTATTCAACACACAAGAGACAATTATGAGCTTATGAGAGGTGTTTAGTTTATGGAAAGGATATAATAACCTGATAACACAAGATGAAGAGCAAAAACAGTACCTACTGCAAGTAGTAAGAAGGTATCGCAGCCATTTTCCATCCTCGTTAAAATAGGTATTATCAAAAAGATATTATATATATATATATATAGCAAAATATTTTTACGGATTAAGCAGTCCCAAGTCTTATTTCAGTTGTTCTCAGCCCTAACTAATTATATCAAATTAAGACCTAAAATAAAAAAACTGTTATTAAAATTTAGTGGTCTCCTTTAATTTTTACCCTCCTTGGGGCACGTTTTGGGGCTGAAGAAATCTCTCCAAACTTTACCAGCTACTTACAACCTTGCAAGGAAAAGAAACAGGGAACAAGACTTATCGAAATATCGAAATATAAATTTGTATGTTAAGGATCACATTATTGTACATAGATAACTATGTAATTGAATTATTCGGATAAACTTAAAATTCACTACAGAAATCAGAACGCAGTATATATTTCTAGGTTTAAGTAGATAAGAGATACATTCCAGAAACATAAGAAGTGGAAGGATCCTAACGTATAAGTTACAGGAGCTCACAAACACTAGGGCTATATACATACACAGCGTTGAAAAACCCTTCCAATAGGCTAGCATATCGAATCAAACAATTGAAAGAAGTTAATATAGCGGACACTCTATGTAAGCAAAATTTAAGTCCAAGAAAGCAGTGGAAGAAACCTGTAAAGAGAAGGAGGGAGGACGAGCGACGATGGCCACAAATCTACCAGAAAGATAGATCCAGCATTGATACTCCCTGTCAACACAAATATACCCATAAAAATTGTGGCAGAGCAGGGTTATGCTTCAAGAAAGAAGAAGAGCACGTGGGAAGAAAAAAATGTATGAGCCAGTAAAAAACTTAATTATCGTCAAAACATTTGTCCATGAATCATAATCCTATTTTCGATTTGATTAATTTAATAAGAAATAAGGCTTTCTATGTTGCCAAATATAGTTGTAATCTTTATTACCACAGAAAAATATATTTTTGTGTATCATTACTTATCTACTAACATAAATTAGTGGCTGTAATAAACTATCTTCCCAAAACGATCTCTGTAGGAAAAACGTCGTTACACATTTGCATACGTTGCACATATGTATATACGACATTGTGCGCCCCTGGAAGTCTTTTCATTTGAACGATGTTGATTGTATATCGGTGGTAGCCCCATCGCGTTATCAATGGTAAAATTTAAAATCATCTTGGCGTGTGCGCATTGTGTTTGAGCTAAGATCATTTTGGCTACCGTTGTTTTGGAACATCCAAATATCGAGATTTACGATCTTACGTTGGAGGAGGAAATTCGACCAGCATAGGACTTTAACGAAGTTGTGGAATGTACTGCGCCAAGGCTTCATGTGCAAGCTCGGTTTTTATTTATTGCAACATAAATACTTTACTTTTCTTATAAATGCGTCGGAAAGTTGAACAGTCAAGTTATGTTATATACGTCGATCTGTAGGTGTCTCGGTTATCTATCAAGTTTATCTAAAACCACACACATAGTGCTGTTGTGTTAATTTTTTCCTTCGTTTTCATTGTCCACCGTCAAGATTAGTAATAGTTGCGCCTGATAACCTTGCTTTTCAGTTTAGATTAGAACGAAAGAGGTATGCGCTTGTTCTTTTATGAATTACCTGAATATATGTGGCAGGTGATTAATTTGCGAAGATTTCCAAGGAATCGTAAGTAGTTACAATGACCAAGGAAAGGAGAACTATTTTTTCACTTCATGCATGAGTTAGTCATTTTGTTTTTAACTTCTTTAGAATTAATAGTTTTGAACCTAGTATGTATACGTATTCAGATACATATATTCTTTTAACAAAGATTGGTAACGAAATGTAGAACTAAAGCTGGAAACACTTATATTGATTAGATTTATCTTGCACATCGCAGTATCTGAAGCTCCATTCTTGTATTAGTTTCTTATCGATAACTATAAAAATTTATACATACACATGTAAGAAAATTATATACATAAATATATTAATTTTGCATTGGAGCGCTCTAGTTAAGTAACTCCGTTACGTAGGCACCTTTATCTGACGCATTTAGTCCTTTTCCTTCAGAACAAAAATGTATACTCATAAACATGAGTAATGAGACAATAAATAAATGAAAGTGTATTTATTTTGCATTACGCGTGGAGAAATAAAGAAGGTGACGTGATCTTATAAATATAAATACATTTTATATATGATTAAGATATGCAAAATTTGCGTTAACATTATTCATTAGGTAGATCATAAAATGGCAGTAAATATAAGTAAGCAACTTTTTGAAACAACAGACCATACCCCGTCGATATTATAAAGTATGGAACTTGAAAAGTGATTGCAGTGAGTCCAATATTCGTATTATAAATCAAACCGATTACAATAACTGCGTGTTATTTACAATCAAAGTGGAAGTAATTGTTGTCTGTGAACGTATTCTACGAGGTATAGGTAAGCTGTGGATTGAAATAGCTAAGAAAATCTAAACAGTACAAAGAAGTATCAGTGCATTTTTAACACGTTTGGGGGCTCCCGAGGCAGACTTCATCCGGAATATCTTGAATTATTTCTTCAATATTATCACCAATTTTTATTTTAACAACTTGGGAAACAAATCATGTTGTTAAAATTTATTCACTCTTTAATAACATAGCTTTATTTTCCATATCATATGTTTTCTGATTTGGCATTTCAATAAGCTAATTGTTATTGAAAAATTCAGGTAAAATACTTCAAATTCAATCTAAAACCAAAGAAACCATATAAAATTCTAGAATAATACTTGAAACTACAAGAGGTTTCCAGAAAAATACCTCAAAACATCTTAGAACCTGTCACAGACTGTCATGAGATTCTCCAATACGTTTCTCGAAATCGCAAAAAGTTTCTAGAATTATGCAATAGAACATCATAGAAATTATCGAAAAATCTTGAATCTACGTATAGTATTCAGAAAAATTCAGGAACTAATCCACAATTCAATAGAACTTCCTAGAAACTCATACAAACCTATCTAAGGTTCCCAGATAAATCAATAGAAATTTCTAGAATGAATCATGGTCACAAAGCGCACTTCTAGGAACTGATAGAAAGTTCTAGAAAATCAACACCAATCACGTAGAACTTTCTAGAAAGCCTCATTCTCACCTCTTACATACACTGATGAGTGTATAAGGAGGAATACTCGACCACTCAATCCCTGCACTCAATTCATTACTGCCCGTAACATGCTATTCTCCCTCCTAAGGCCTTCACGTAGGAAGCAAGTGCCTCTACTGGTGGCCTACGACGCTATGATTTAAGCTTCAGGCCCCAAGAGGCACCCGAAAAGGTCCTTCAAAACCGGACATTTGGAATCCTAGTCGACGCTGCCTACTACGTAAAGTATGCACAGATTCATTGACATCTAAACATTTGAAGGTAACGCCCTTACATCCTTCAACGACCATGAAGCTCCAAAATAAAGATAAATTGATTTAAATAAAATAAAATAGAATAAAAAATGTCTTTTATTCCTCGTTTTAGTAAATTAGTAAACTAAATATTTACCCCAAGAGTGCGCGATTGCAGCAGTCGAGTTGCAGAATTCGAGAGGTGACGCACGGTAAACGGTAAAAGACACCAGCTCAACCAGTCCCTGCTGAGCTCTCCCATCTCCTCAAATTTGGGCAGTGTTCAATAGCTGTGCAACGGTTACGTGGACCCCACCCCGCAAAATTTGTGGTAGATAAATTGTAAGTAGTTTGCTCAACACAAATAATTAAGTCCAGATTGGTCGCCTGGAACGCAAGGAATACCTCTCAGCTCGGGCACCTAGCCTTTGATGCAGAGAAAATGCTCTGATCAAGGACGTCCTGGCAAACATAACCGTTGAAAGC
This sequence comes from Chrysina gloriosa, assembly GCA_038088585.1. Taxonomy (NCBI): domain Eukaryota; kingdom Metazoa; phylum Arthropoda; class Insecta; order Coleoptera; family Scarabaeidae; genus Chrysina; species Chrysina gloriosa. The sequence goes on from CM076090.1 coordinate 21,926,033, forward strand.
GTTGTTACACTCGGAAGTGAGCTTCTGATCTTGAAAGAAACAGTTCGGCAGCGCACGAACCGGGAATTCTGCTTCTCCAACAATGGAAAACTTAAGAGGCGTCAGATAGATTAAATACGCCTTCCCCTGGAAGAAGCCACGCGTTCTTTCACCGTCTTACCTCTTCGAAACGTCAGCGAACTGAGGGCGTTAGTTAGGGGCGAATATGAGCTAGAAAGGTGGCGCAACCAACTTATGCGCCCAATACAACCGAGGATCAAATTTTCTTGCTCAATAGGTTCGGAAAGCTCTGACAGGGATCAAACAAGAGGTCTCGCACGACAGAAGACGGCTGGTTATGCAAGCTCTCTGATAAAATTGAGTTAGTTCGAAAGACGAGACTCCGTAGGAGCCGTGTTCTCCGATCTTTCAAGCGCCTTTGGCGCAGTCTTCAAGGACGGACTAATCTACAAAACGATCGTTTTTGGAATAAAGCCCTCAATGACAAAGCTTGACTAAGTGGGAACATTTGGCAAAATACCTGAAGGCAGCGTGGGGAAGAACGCACGCCTGCGTTCAAATTGTCGTCAATTCCCAAGATCGATTCCCATTTTGAGTGAAAATCCGTTGCCCAGCAGATTTTTTTAAATCGACTGAGGCAACGTCCTAAATCCCACAATAACCATCAATCACTTAAATAAGGAATTGTTGTGTTGCTAAAAAGTTTTCTTTAGGTGTCCTTTTACTCCCCGTTTAAATCCCTACCCATCATTTCCTAAACTGCGCAATTACTGCAGTTTCCAAATGAGATAAAGGATTTGAGGCTTTCAGTTGCATAGTAGTAGTAGAGATATTTAGCTGGGCATAAAATGATGGAGCATCGCTCACCGTTAGAATAAAAAGCAGGTAATATATTATTAAGTAAAACAATTATTAAGCTGAATACACACTAAGTGAATAAAATAAATAAAGGGCAAGTGCAGTTCTGGTTTAGTAAATACAATATAAACGGTACTTTTATTTTTATTTTATATTGACCCAGCAACGTCGTCAAAGGATAAGAAAAATACTCATGTTTTATTTACATTTATTACGATACGATAATTTTAATTTTTTATATTTTACATTGTACAGATGTTTTTATTTTTATTTCTCTATTAAACCGACATTAAAACAGAAAAGCCTGTTTTATTTTCTATATTACATATCACCCAAACGGGAAAATACTTCCTGCTTTCTCATCATATTTATTAGATACTTATCTTCAAGGTTGGTATGACAACCACTTTCAGATCAAAACAGCGCCAAACAATTTAACAGATTACACATATTTATTGAACGGTAAATTAGATTGTTTTTGTATATATTTTTTGTTAGTGGAGTATAACACTCTATAAACAAAACATTTGTTTTTATTTTAAAAATAATATATACCGTTATGGAATATCATGTGCTGAGTTGAAACTTTGTTTATTATTTTAACTTAAAAGTGGTAGAGACAACCCAAGAGATAAAAGACAATAAGTAGTAGAGTAGGGTTTGTGATACATGGAAACATATATACATATCTATACCTATATATAAAAAAGTACGTGGGTATCGAGACAGGAAAATAGATAATGAGCACACTGTCAAGAATAAAACTTCAAACAAATATTCAAGTACAACTGACACACACGGGGCTGGGAAGGAACATTTCTATAAAAACATTACCACCACTCCATAGAGATATTCAAGAGAACGTACACTTATGATTGAGTTACTAAAACCCAGAACTGGTAAACAATAAGAAGAAAGAAAATTAAGGAAGGGACTTACTAAATTTAACAGAGACGGGTAGCATGTATGTGCTATAAACTTTCTTTTAAGACGGGCGGTTTGGATGTAGTGGATTGGTTCGATGAGTAGAAAATATCAGGAAAGTTAACAAACGAACAACTCAGAGTGACAGCTACTTTCATATACCGTGGAACAGCATCCAATAGCTTTGAATTTCTTAACTCCAAACGCAGCAGTGGGAACAGACGTTGAAAAACAAACATTTACATTTTTCTCATAATTCGAACGGAAACAAAGAGTACAAAATAATTTACCCTTGTCATTCCCAATTCACTCTCACTGTTGTACGAACGCGGCACCGCATTGCTTTAGACAATAACAGTAATTTTCATAAATAACCCCTCCCTGTTATTGTTATTTGACACACTAAGGTTAAAGAACAGTCGGATTCACACGGGGAGCGCTGCTAACAATGATGCCGACTAATGCCTTCTATTTGTATTATTTTAAAGACCTGTTGCCATTCATCTGATGTTAAACAATGTCGACTCCTCTCATACTACCATACTGTGCCGACGCATGTAAATTCATCCTTCGTGTGTTGCAGGTTGCTTCTAATTTGATGATCAATCATTTTTCAGTCGAATATCCGATTGTTAAAATTCCTTCCAACTGTAATAACAGCCAGATATTTCTGGAAATACTTTGCACTTGGGACTTAAACGATGATAGTTATGTTTGAAAGATTACATTGCATACGGCCACTTTGTTAGCTAACGAAGAAATAACGATCCACGAAATTTCTATTTGACATGTCAAAACATATAATGTACATTTTATGTAATTGGTTTATAAAATTGGTGTTCTGCTTTCTAAACACAATATTAAATAAAATTGATATGAAGATACAGTGGGTGAAGAATTATATCCCTGACGTTCCTGAAACAAACAAATACAAAGGGCAAATAAAAGTGAAGCTGTCTGTTTCTCCTACTGTTCGTTAGATTGAAAGAGGTTCCTTTGTACTATTTTGAATTATTTATATTACCTCCGGAAATAGACTCCTAATATATTATGTAAGTACGTCGCAACGTAAAAACCAAAATTAATTTATGCCCCATATATTCACTCGAAGACAACGGTTAGAAAAACACCTTCTAATGGATTCGGTAGCTCTCAGCAGCGTTAATTCGTTGTAGGAAAAGTTATTATAAGCTTCATACAGCAATAGTTACACGAAAACACATACATCAACTTGTATATGGTGAGCAAGCAGTGTCGATGCATAGGAAAATGCAATGTGAAAACACCTACAGGCACGTCCCGGTAAAATTAATACCATAATAACAGAAACTACTATATTACAAAGCCCACTCTGTTTGTAAACTACCGGGCAGTAGTTCGAGTATAACAGTAACATTTATTGAAGGCATGGCCCACTGTTTTCAGCCGCCCACGAGGATAGGAATAGAAGATTAATAGAAGCTATGGAACAATGCAATGCTACGCGGTCGATACATAAATTTACGTTTAACAGTCTTCTTTTTCCAGTCCTGTACGATTCGCCTTTACTGATTAACTATTGTGTAACTTATGCCGCGCTATCTGAAGCACGGACCCTATCCATTCACGTAAAGTTCTGTAGATCCCACACCTCAGAAAGTAATATAACCATGCGAAGAATGAGAAGAAACCATATATCACTGGATCTCGTTAGTTTATGATTTATCCAATCTGCACTCCCAACTACTAAAGAATAATGCGTTTCCAACGATATTCAAACATTTCTGTATTTCATATTCACATAATTTAGTACCACGCTCACTTGCTTTTATGGAAACAAACGATAATCGTATACATTCCGAAAGAATCTCGCGACAAGCACGATTATATCCATAGTGGAAGCTGCGTTGTACATTAAATGAAACTTTGTGCTAATGTCTACAGTAAGTAATTCATCATAACACAACGGGCAAAAAGGCAGTTTTCTAAAATTGATAGGTGTGAATCACAACTTTATATTTGAATAAATTTTCAAATAAGATAATTTCTACAACCACCTATAACGAAGAAAATAAAATAGATATAATCGTACTGATTGCAGAAAGACTGAAACCATGAACTGCCTCCCTAATACAGATGATCCGAAAGTTTGGAGTTGAAAAAGGGAAACAGCTTCTTTGACTCAAGACTATGTCCCTCTTACGTCGCAACAATATTGGCTATCACATAGGTAGGTTAGGGAGACATAAGGACAATTCCTTTTACCAATACATAGGAATTCTTTCTATATTCTATCCAGGGTAAGAAATATGCAATTAGGCAGAAATTGAATTCATCAAAATCTAGGATCTAACTAATATAAGAATACCTGGTCAACCGACAAATGGCAAAAGTATTGAAATCAGTAAAACATTACAATGGCCTACGCATCTACCGCACGTAATAATCTCTTCTACTGTGCACAACATATTTATATCTATTTATTTATATATACATATGTTCGGATATATGTATACAGGATACTCCATAACTAATGCGTTAAAGTTATTTGTAAGATTGTATGAGGTAAAAGTAAGTCAATGAGTAAAATAAATCTAAACAGGAAACTTGCCTATTTTCTTACACTTTGTTTTCAGACCGCTCCCGTATTAGTATACACTGGACGTTAGACGCGATGATCGTAGAAGTAATTAAACACGTTGTGTCCAAGCATCTTCTTGACATTCACTAACATATTGACCTAAATTTACTACTGTTTTCATTTCTTTGTCTAAACAGTAAACATACGCATCTATTTTACTGTATGTGCATGTGAAAATAATTTTAAGGGATATGAAACTTTGTGGGGCATAATTCTACTGTTATCGATATGGGATTGTTGTTTGGATTTAACTTAACTAAAATATAACCTAATTAGCCAGGATATATTGGAAGAGAACCTTGAAATTTATTTAAAAATAGGATGTGTGGAAGATTGTATCAATCCATATTCTAAAGTTACTTACTATACAGTTTTCTAGAGTAAAGTAGTAGAGTTTAATAAGAAAGTGGATGACGTGTTATCATGAAGCAGTGCAAATCGGACTGACGCTGTCACACCTCTGAATTTTATTATTCAATGATAACTTATCAATGACAACTTAATATTAAATAATAAAATTCAGAGTAGTGACAGCGTTAGTCCGAATTACACAACTTCATGATAACACCTCATCCTCCTTTTACGAAACTATAGTAAAGAGTGCAATATACTATTGACATAGTGTGATCTATCACCATTCACTAAGTTTACTGTTACCGTTTGTTCGGGTTATTGTAACTGAATATCAGTATTGTATTGTAAAGGAAATATATAATAGAGTCTTAAAATTTTGATATATACAACTCCATTGTAGCAATGTCATAGACCTATAAGTAGTAGAAGATCACGTATAGATTTAAGAAAGAAGAGAAGGTCTATGTTCAAGGATAAATTTCCAAATAAATACATATTAGTATTATAGTTGTAGAATAAAACTTACGTACAACATTCATTTCTTAGTTAAAAAATACAAAAAATAATGCACAAGAGGTTTTAGAAGTTAATAAACATGGATTTTAGTTTCTATTTAAGTCAAAAATAGTGGTGCTTTTCATATTTACAAGTACTCCGTGAATTTTGAATAATTTTTGACTTTTTGATTATTTATCATTTAAATTGAATAATTTACTTTTCTTTGCCTTATGCATTCCCGGAAATATTTTGTCTAACAAATTCCCAGACAACTGAATTTTGGAAAACTTTCATGAAATAGTCATGAAATAGTCTCCGTCACAGAAAAAAATTACCGCAAATTACCCAATAAAGATTCTGTAAATTACCGACTGGCTATACGTTTTAAGATAAAATATGATTCATATACATATTCGTTGGAGAAAGCTACTTTACAGATATTGCAAAAGCACAAACAACAAACGTAGTTATACAAAATTGGTTATTCATGATTGTTGTGTTGTTGTTATCGTTTGCGTTCCTCATTCGTCTATAATTTGACTGTTTAGTGCTTCTAATGCAGTGGGACGTAAAAATATAGTTAAAAGACTTGTGCTCCCTCATTTTCAAGTTTCTTTCTCAATTTAAAAGTAAAAATTCTTCCAAATAATATTTCTGAAGAGTTGGAAAATCCAAGTTGGCCTGATAGTGATATTACAAAAACTAATAAACAATGCTGAGTTGGAAATCGTTATTTTGTTTTATCTTTAGAGTTCTATTATTGTCTTCCAATATGTTACATTTTTGTTGCCCTTTTGCTGTTTTCCTTTAATGAACTTTAGAAGTAACTGAAATCGTTTATCCCGTTTTTTAAAACTACAAAAAAGGGCGGTAAATTACCGTAGTAACTTATTTGAAAAATAAATTACGGGAAATAAAACTTGGTAAAATATAAAGCTAAAATATGGCTGCAAATTATCAAAAAATAACATATTACGGTAATATTATATCACTGATGATACTATTGACGTGTCATCGTTATCACTCGTTTATCCGAAGCAATGTGCTTATCTTTGAAATATTCCTTAAAATTTGGAAGTGGGAAAATCGCAAAGTACAAACCACATCTTCTTTGCATTGCAGTGGCTCCCCCAACTTTAACTTTTCGGAGAAATGGCAATACTACCAACGAACATAAATGTGTCAGTATTCTAGCGAACCTTAGACAACCGCAACACTTGGCTTGCCGCACAAAAAGGCGTACAGTGTTATTAGAATTTTGGTTCAATGACGTCATACACCATCCATCTAATAGAGCTGACCTCTCACTTTGTAATGGTTCGTGTTTACGTCATTTAAAGAAAGATACAGAGTTGATAATCGAAGTTCAGGATTAGTGCCTTGGGAAAACCAAACCTTTAGTTGGAGAAGACATAGTTTTGAATACGGCTTTGTATATTATGTTTCCTGAGTACTGAGTATTGACATTGACGTAGCAACTTGGATTTTTCATAAAATTGTTTTGATCTTAAATACGGAGATATCCGGTGTTTAAATTTGCTTCTGTGTATTATTGTGTGGAAAGTGTTTCTTAAACAAAATACGCAGACATTGTAAGATGATTGCTCTAAAATTGTATTATATAACGATTAGTCACTTTCTCAATTATGAATACTTTACAGATAGATATATGATATAAACCAACTGTAGTTCAAGTAAACGTTGGCTTCTACGTATATTCGGAATAAGTCGACCCATGTAAACTCGCGTAACATCCACTCATTTATCATAAACTGTGTCAAAACTATATGCTTGCTTTATCTCCATGGGATAATTTTACAAAGCGTAATAAATAAAGATAGAGATATTTGTTTATGACAAAACAACAAATTAATGACGTCGTGGGTTGTTCATTTCCTACAAAACCACAACCCACATTATTATTCAATTTCACATCCAAGGTTCTCACATTCAAGAAATTATATACATGCCGACTTTCAAGATCATCAGTCTATTAATCTATTCGAAATGGCTGTCATCTTTATACCGGCGAACGTTTTTATACACAATCTCGATCTTTCTTGAATTCTCTAAAATAAATTACATACGCATGTAGGAAAGTATAAATCAGGATTCCGGAGATAAAATATCCAAATTTTATGCAACATCCACACTCAAACTTCAACGAAATGCAGAAATGCTGTTTTTGTTATTAGCTACGTATAGATATACTATTGATCCTTGTGTTAACAATAAACGTCAATCAGTGTTAAACTAAAATTTTCAAAGTCATCGCTTCCTTTTTGGAACCTTCAAACTATGTTTAAACACCCAAACTGCTATATATTAAAAACGATGGACATTCTTCAAATACTAACGACGACTGGTATAAATTTTTGGTTGTAATGGATCAATTTTTATTTCAGATAGAATTCGTTAACGAATTCCGATGTACATAAATATGTTTTGCCACTTGCTTCTCTTTTAAATACGGTATCTGAACTACGTTCATTTATCAAGATTATTGCTTAACTCATTATTTATAGAGATTGTCATTCAATACACCATAACTTCTAGTAAAGATGTTCTGTTCATAGATATAAACTATTAGAAAGTTTGTTGTTGCTTTACATAATATAATTTATAGATACAATCTTGTATTCGTGTTATAGTTTTACAATCGTCACTAATAAATTCTGGATATCGGATGTTAGTCAAAATAGTGCAAAGAAGTTTTTGGAAATTCTTGCCTTGTGGAAACTACAATCGTCAACAACAGACATTATTTCCAATAGTACAAAAAATACTTGGAAATACTATTTTATGGAATCCCCTCCTAAAGAAGAGTTTCACAGAGCTTCAGATAAAATAGGAAGTGGTGTTAGCTGCAGAAATAGAATAATCAGTTTGGTCTGAGCACATCAACTACAATTATGAGTCCTTTAAACAAGATCTAATGGTATGGACACGGAAACTTACTCTATAAACATACTTGCAAGAAAATATACCAAGTGACCTAGAACACAGAACGCAATATATATACATATGGTGTACAATAGTAATAAATATTTAAAGAGAATTTAGAATTTCCAAGGATTAGATAAATTTCGTTTTACTTATGTACATTTTTTGCTTATAGTACGTATTATACATTAGTTATAAGCAATGAATGTTACAATAATTAAAGTAAATTTGAGTTTCTTCACACGAACTTGTAATATGTTGTGCATAGATATCAACAGATACTTTCAAGTACAGAGAAGGCTCTTACTATACGTTTTTGAAAGGCACTGAGTTTGATTTTTACGTAAATAATATCATTAAAAGTAGCATTATACTGATATGAAGCTGGCATACGAGGTACGGCAATGAAATAACGAGACTCTTTCACGTACAAACGTATATTAAACAGTATAATGAAATTAAGGTTTTAAGCCTTTACAACAGGTCGTCCCTAGCTTGATACAGCATCTACCCTTCCTCCTCTGAAGTTATCTTCTTAACGATACGCATCCCGGTCGTTTGGATATCCTCAACTCCTTCAAAATGGGTCCCTTTCAGTCTTCATTTTCGGGAAGAGCAAGAAGTCGCGCAATACAAGGTCACGGGGTGACTGAACGCAATAATGCTTTTCGCAGTCAAAAACTACCCAATAATTAACGCTGAAAACGATAGTGCGTTGTCGTGATGCAGCAATCATGTTTTCTCAGTCAATTGCTGGCGAATGCGAGCCATCCTCGGTCTCAAACGCTTCAAAACTTTGAGACAGAACGCAGAATTAATTGTCTGGTCAGCAGGGACAATTCCTTATGAATCACACCACTTTTTGGTGCGGCTTCCCCTCATATACTCATCAACGGATTCTTGGCCATTTTTTAAACGGATCATTCATTCGTAAACACGTGTAATTTGGTTGAAATTTGCAACACACACTACGTAAGGCCTACTGAATGCAGTGAGAGTGTTGATGGCGCATCAGTGTTACCATCTCCAGCAAAAACAAACAAGAAGACGTACGGAATTTCTTCAGATTTTCTGCGCTTAAGCCAATGGCATTGCAGTAACCTAAGAAACAATGAAAAGTTTGCTCTCAGATAAAAGTCGCCATGCTCCTAAAAGATATTGGATTTTATTATAATTATGCCAGTTTTATTTCTGCATCTATCACAAATTTTATTATTTATATTTCCCGTTGTAGAACAGATAGTTGCTGCACGTTATCTATTGAAATTTCACATCCATGTTATTCATCCAATGATACAACTATGTTAGATATACCCATTGGTTTACCCAAATATGATTATTGGCGAATTTACCAACGCACGTCATCACTCGCCATTAGTTCTGGATCTGACTGCCAATGTTGCGTTGTCGGTTGTCTGTTTATCTACTGCATTGGCTGGGATAACTATAATAAAATTTTCGAATGCGCGTCATCATTGGCTGAGCACGAGCATATCCAATATACTTGTATCGTGGTTATCCCGCCTTGATCAAGACCGAATCAAGATGATGTTGGTGATCTAAATGGTTTGAACCAACTCAATAGATTTTCCTCCTTCTAACCTGTAATAATCCTAGAGAAACCAGGAGTATTATTAATACCCTTTCTTGTTTCGTTATTAGTTTAAATAGGTGTGTTATTGCTGTTATAGTTTTGTTTGGGATAGTTTATAGCGAAATTCAGTTATGGCTAGTTCAGTCAGCTTTCCTTAGCCCTAGCTTGGTATCTAAACATTAACATTGGTCCCAAGAGAAATGTCACCAAGTTCATACAAAAATTAGTACTAGCATTGTGTCTGCGCTTTTCATTGCTGACTTAATTTAAGATGGAAATTTTAATGGGGATTGCAGCCAAGGGTGAGTTGAAATAAAAGATCCTTTCCATCTGAAATTAAATTCTACGCATTCTTCATAGCTAATTTATTTTTATGAAGGTTATTGCTATTATCACAAATATGAGAAAATTCTCGGACCAATGTATCACTTTTCATTTTCATTAAATTTTTCATTTCCACTATACAAAAAAATTAAACCGGATAAAACACGTGCAAAACGAACCTAAGTAAAAACAGTAATAAAGCGTCCCGGATATCAACTATCAACAAAGTCGAAATTGTAACGCGTTGTTACGCGCATTTAATAGATATTAGCCTAACAATTAAAAATTACGAACTTAAGACTAATACTAATTTTAGGATCTGTATCAACACAAGTGTGTATAATTCATACCCAACTTTTTAAGACTGATACTAAGTTAGGTTTAAGGAAAGCTAACTGAACCAACCGTAAGACATTATTATATGAATAGATTTTAATCGTTTGAAGGTAGTAGAATCATTCTTAAAGGTCGCGGATTGATTTAGTTCTAGTTAATTCCAGGTTTATATTTTAACTTGTTTCATTTCTTTTTGTTTGCTTCTACAGCGCAACCAAAATTAATCCCAGAGGATATGTTATCTCCATTCAATAACACACGGCGTCACACGATTTTAACCAATAAAGAAACTAATTTAACCAGAGTACACTATCTGATACAAGTTATATCGTTGTGAGTGCCTATCATTTTATATATTTTCCTTTTTCAGAAATATCTAGTGATTAAGACTCTAGATAATCTGTTTGGCATTAAATTGTCATTTAACAATTATGAGACAACCATGAGAATCGGAGATTTGTTAGAAGTGTTGTAGATTGTTGGGGTTAGCGATTAGATTACAAGCAGATTAGAATATTTTCCTTGTGTATGATCTCCACTACACAGTTAAGCGCATATATAATTAGTAGAATCGTTACAAAAGCGGATTAAATACTTGTATTATATGAAATACAGTAATTTACCGTGATTTTAATATTACAGATAATTCACTTCTAAGCGAATTTAATTATTCGATGAATTATTTAATCTAATAGATATTATTTTCTCGTACAAGGTTTATATTATCGCTAATTTCTCATTCTTGGGAAGACAAGATTCGTATGCTCCCAAACACAACTCTAGGTCTGCGGTTATATCTGGGAATACAGCTAGAACCAACTACCTTATTAGTTCTCCTTTATTTACTACAACTACAGCTTACAATACCCTGAGCTATAATTTCGACATTTTTAGTTGTATTTGTACTAGGTTTGCTAAATCTGTCGATTTCCTTTTGAGTTTTGATAGCTACGTTCTTCTGTTTAATCTTCTTCTGTTTTTCCTCTTAGTTTAATTCATGACGACGCTATACAGCCCTGTAATTAAACATATGTCGGCGAAGTAAATAAAGGATTATTACTATTATTATTTCTCAACGCGTACAGTACGCTAACCAATTTAAAAACTTTCTCTTGGAACAACGTGGTTCACAGGACGACTAATTTCGTGAACATTCTACAAATTATCCATACGACATGGCATAAATTAATCTAAGATTAATTTATTAATTGATGCAACTTTCCAACATACCTTGCTATTACGAACGCTCGGCGTGGTTATTCGAAATTTGTCACCCTATTATTTATAACTTAATTTTTTCAAGGTGTAAAATCACACGCTCATCATAATTTACAAGGAATAAAAGAACCTTTCCAATAAATTAAGGAACTGTTAAATTCGAATGGTGTATTTTCGTCGAATTTATAACCTTTATGCTATCGCAATCGATTACCTACTCCGGATTTTTAATTATAGGTATAAGTCACGCGGGCGACCACAAGTGCTTCGTTTGGTTTCTTTCGTAGTTCGCGACTCCAAGAGCATTCGACGATATATAAGGTATTAATTATAAATCCTATTGTTTTAAGTAACAAAATTTACCACCTCCGACTTTCCCACACGCACGTGCTCGACGAGTACCTGGTACTTAGGTGTTAGACTTCGTTAAATAGGAAGTGAATAGTTGCGAGTAGTGCAGAAGAGAAGATAAAAAAACCAAGAAGAATAAAGAGTACGTATTATAAGCTGCGGAACCCCAATGTGAATTGGATATTTCGACGAGCGTTTAAATCAATATGTCGCCTCGAACGGTTTTGGTGTGAGTTGTAAATTTCAAGCGAGATTTTAATGCGTTGGGTTATTATTATTAATACCTAGGTATGTATTGAATAAGCCTTTCAAAGCATAGGTTACGTAATGCCATTTAGAAAATCAATTAACTGTACTTCAGTCAAGCAGTGATCATTGAGCATGGTGTTGAGATTATACCAACAAAAGAAGATCGCGACATATAAAAGTACATTTCATATGTTTGAATATCACTTTTTTCCAAAATGGCGAAGAGCCGTTTACATTTCTCAAGGCGAAGAACACAGCTGATATATTCCGGGATTATGTAAAATCAAGCCACCTACGTTTGCTGTTAGTTCAACTCACGTACCGGTATTATCATTGCAATGGTTCCTTGAAGACACTTTCGTGTGGTAATTGGCATTATGAGAAAGCTGAAAGCTGCAATATACGTGTATCTACATGTAAAGATGACGTTTACTTAAACTTCTTCGACGTTACGCGATATCATATTAATCAATTAAGTTTATTACCGCCATTATCCACTGTTAACAATCTTCCTCGTTGTAAATAACAACTAATGACGTATACGTCACATAAATTACAATAGATCAACGTGTTAGTACGAGTATTTGCCTAACTAAAGTCATTTTGATCAAATTGTATTAGAAACTCTGGATGGAAGCCGTACATAACAATTGCGTAACTAATTATCAAGTATGTATTGGTAAGACATTTGAGAATCCGCGAGGAAACTAGTTTTCCCTCTTGTAACTTTCACTTTCACTTGTCTTACCTTTCAGTAACGGTACCTTCAAGTGTTTTGACTTGATATGGTTGTTCATATATTTGAGAACGTATCCTCAAAGTCTATAAATATCACGAAGCAAGTATAAGTTTATAGTTTTCCTAAATAGAGTAGGTATACAGGATTTGCGACAAAATAGTAGGTACTGAATTTTAACGTAGCGCGCATTTAACGTACTGGGAATGGTACTTGCAACAAAAAGTATTCGTGGTCAATCACTATTGCCGCTTAGATAAAGTGGGGCTCGGAATGTGTCGAACAGAAACCATTACACGATCGCAAGAGTACAATACTTACTTGTCAAGATCTGGGGTATTGTATTAGTATTTCTCCATTCGCTGCGATTAATATAGGGACGCCAGGAATACATTGAATAAAAGGAAAAGAATATGTATGCCACATTGCGAGAGTCACTTGCCCTTCTGAATCCCAATTTATAGATGGTTTAATTTTTCCTGTAACTAATTTCTCATGCCCTATTACACCGCGAATATTCTACATACAGATTCCTACAAGTTTACTCCAAATAAAACTAAAAATGTTCAAGAATTACAGGAGCAAAAATCGTTATAGCAACCTTCGCCCATGAATATGTTCAACATTCTATAGGACCGTTGTTAGCAATGTGTGTGTGTGGTCTTATTTTAAGTTGATGTATTGCAAATAGCTGATACTGAACGACCGCCCACATGTGCAATAGAGTATACCACTAAGAACCCATTCACACCCATTCTGTTCAGAAACACCAATTTGGAACCGGTATTTAGACAACTAGGTTGTAATTCTCAATGAAGAAAACACAAATAAACGCTGTGAATATGTTTTGAGGTTTGATCATTTTATCTATCCAGAGGGCTGTCCAAGCGGTAAACAGTTATATTGGAATAGATCCCTGTTTTCCATTGGTATACATAAATAGAATAGTACGGAATGAAACTGGTGTTAGTGCAGATAAATGTTGAGTCTCTAGAATTCCTTTGCTTAAGTACTAAAATCTGCATTGTGCAACTGTTGTTCATTGGTTTATACTAAAACCAGATTGGTTAAAAATTAGTATTTACCCTTTTACTTCTTGCACACGATTTAGTAAGGTCCGACAATTGATTTTAAACAAAACCAAAATTTGATGAGTAGAAAATAGCAAAGTGTGATACATATTTCTTATGAAAGAGGGATTTTCTGAATCAGATGATATCGTTTCCAATTAATTTACTGGGGAGGTCTTGATTATTCAAGAAAACCATTTACTAATATTCACATGACAGTAAAAAGTTATCATCTTCTTACCAAGCATTTTCATGAGTGTTTTTGCACTGTATCTATATAATAAGTATACGACCTTGCAAAAATACATTCTTATGGTATTGAACTTTTACAAATAAAATGTTAAAATTATTTATCCAAAACTATCCCATTTCTGTATCTGTAGGTAACGTTGGAGGAGCACACCAAGACTGAGGCAGTCTCGTATATACATTGCGGGGCGTCAAAGAATAAAATTCCTGCGACATCTGTGCGAATAAGCTGGAACCAAATTGAGGAGGTGATGGGCCTCTTGACAGGACACTTTCGGCATGGCAAATATTTCCACACCACAGGGATCGTGAAGATTCTATCTGCAGAGCCTTTTGTGAGAAAGAGGACACTTCGCGGCTCGTCCTCGTGTTAAACTTCAATACTGTATGGATATCTTGCAGCCAAAAGAGGTAAGAAGGGTTTCCATTAGCAAGGTAGTAGGTTTCATCGACTTAATAAAGTAGGTATATAAAAGGAGCAATAAGCCAACGAGCTTCCGTGCACTGAACGAGGCGCCATACCCTTACTAAGAACAAAGTCTATGGACACTGTTTTTGGTTGTTACGGCCAATTTGTAACAGCATTCTGGTTTGTTACTTTTGGCCTCTGGCTGCCACTTCTGACGTGTAGATGGCGCCCCGCTTTCGTAAGTTTTGATACAACTCGAACCTTTTGGATGTACGTGTTGGAATTCTGCTTGTGGCGTTCGGTTATTACGTTTTCGCTTTAATATCTCGTTGTCAAGGATCCGCACGCGAATTTGACTCTAGGAAGTTGTGTGGATTTGGGAGTTACGCTTCCTGAAGTTTACTGTTCGAACTATTGGCCACATTATGTGTTTACTTTTCTCTCTATTGGAGGTGAGTTTTCTTTTTGTTAATTACAATAGCGTCATTTTCTCTTTCACGTTTTTGTAGGATGCTGGTAGAGTGCTGTTCAACCTAGTATATGCTAGGTTGAGTTAAGAACATTAAGAACATCTGAGAACTATCGTAGAAGCTAGAAGGACGTTGATCGTGATTCACCTACTACCGACCCTTAGCTATATATCCCCGACTTAGTCTATATACGCTGCATGCGGCTGGATTCCCGACATTTCAATACCAAGTACGAGGAACCCGCCATCTTTGACAGAGTGGGCAGGTGGGTTATTCGAATTGCAACGACTAACTCCCGTATCGGTCACGTTTCCAACTTTTTGTAATATCGTCATTTTTTCTCTTGTATTACATTCCAGTACCAATAGTTTTGAAGTCAGTTTTCGGTTTTCCATCGTATATACTTTTAATTTCATCCGACGTACTCTGAGGGTAAAATCTTTGACCTTTGCTCTTCAATATCTATATAAATGACCTCCTCAATCAATTAAACTGTTAGCTTACGCTGACGATTTAAATATATATACTATTATTGACTGTAGGTGCATTCCAACACACTACGAAACCAGTTTGTGAATCCTCGGGTACATGCGCAAAGCAATTTTAGAACGCCAAATTTACTCTGCGCAAGTACGCGACGATCAACAAAATGGTTTTGTGCTGTGTTGGAACGAACATTATGTTGACTGTATTAAGCTTCAGACTCATTCTCACGCTTGTCACTGTATAATGTAAACAAATTCAGCTATTTCTCAATTCTAGAAGAAGTACAAGTTTAAGATCTTGTCGTTAACTACTAATTTTCTATTCTAAGGGAAGTTAACATACAAAGCGTCAATTCCCAAATCATACTACTTATCTTTAATTCAGTTTGTGGTAAGCAGGAGTGCGCATAAATGGTGTGATATCTTTTTACGTGTATCAAGTGTTACTACCTGAAAGCATTTAGAGAGGGCTTGTGACACATATATCATTTAAAACATGTTAAATGTCTAATATGGATTAATTTATTCGCCGGGTTATCTCTTGCCAAACTTTTTTTACCAAGAACGCCTATCGGTTTAATCATACTATCTAGATACCAATTTAATTTGCAAAATAAGCGCATTGTTTAAATTGCCGAGGTGAGCAAAATATATTTAGGAAGTAAGTAAGGTTTAAGTTGCTAGTGTGAACACCCGAAAGCAGATTAGAGTACCAAATTTCGTAAGCATTTCTTAAATTAATAACTAGTCCTAATTAACGGAAATGTTCAAATACTTATACAAAATATTATGCAGAAATTTATATTTCCTATTTCGGACAATTTCGACGAAATACGGTGACTACCAAACGAAAGCCTTAAATGTCAAATAGAAAATGCAGGAATTTTTTAAAGAAGTCATTTTTCGTAAGTTATTAAAATGGTTTGTTCGTAATATTATACCTTATATGTACGTCCTTCTTTGAGGAATCCGAAATTATAACCTGTATGTAACTTAATACTCGGTTCTAAATAAAATCATTCACACCTAATTAAATAATTTTTATACTTCCACTCTTCAAACGGCGGAGGTTATCACGATATTATCGCCTTTCATTTCTTGTAAATATTGTGACATAAAACCGCTGAAAGATGAACCATCACGAATTTGAAATTATTATAAAACATTAATTTTTATGTCGACACGTGTATTTTGTAGTTGTTTTATAGCTCAATTATAATCAAACCTTACCAAACGTTCGGTTACTTTATTGTTATTTCGTAAAACGTCCGTTTAGATTTCTTTCCTTTTTCCATTTCGTTATTTATTAATATCGCCCTCTCCAATGCTTTCCTGTCTTTGTGCGTTACGAAACGACGTCTTTTATTGTGTCGTTCATTTAATTGTCTTATTGTGTGCGTAGACATTAATGGCAAAATGTTTCCATCGGAATTCGATTATGTTACCGGAAACTAGCCGTAAAAGTAAAATATACTGGTACGCGGTGTATGATGTGTTTCGGTGATAACGTTTATTATTTACATTCCCCACTTTATGGCGTTCTTCGTGATTTAAATAACCCCATTAATAAACGATTATTCCTTTGGAATAAATTTACAACAAAACTTTCTCTTTCTAACATATGTAAGTCGAAGAGCATTGACAGTTACATAGGATATCAGATTTCGTTGGGTATATCTCTATTCAGAAAACTTTAAAATTGGCAGTCCTAGGAATATACCGGCCTAAATATTTATTGTAGTGATGTGTAAGTGGAGAATTTAAATTGCGGAAAGATTCGGTTAAATAACATTATTGTTTAAGAATTTATGGTTTGTATTATTTGTCGAAAGGAAAATATCTATTATGTTAGATATAGAGAAATCTAATGGTAAAGAGTTTAATCTAAACTAAACTAAAATTGAATTTACGATCTAGAAATAGGAACATTGGTATTTATTTTCCTAACCTTACACACCAACAAAATACATATGTTCTACGCAGGCATGGGCAACCTTTTTTGTAGAAGTTTTATGCTGCGAGTAATCTTGAAAAATATACATTTTTGTGGTATCCTTATGATTCATTATGAATTAAGTTTAGACGGGCCGTGCTAATATGCAACGAAAGAATTCAGTAGCGGGCCGGGCAAATCTTACTCGAGAGCCGCATGTTGCATGGGAGGTTGCCCATACATACTTTAGAATATAGATGGGCAACCTCCGGCCCGCGGAGCCACATGCGGTCTCGAGTAAGATTTGCCCGGCCCGCTACTAATTCTTTCGTTGCATATTAGCACGACCCGTCTAAACTTCATTCATAATGAATCATAAGGATACCACAAAAATGTATATACTCGCAGCATAAAACTTCTACAAAAAAGGTTGCCCATGCCTGTTCTAGAGTATAAGAAATGGTATCTTTGTATCGTTTAGATAGTGTAATTGTATCCACAATGTAAAAATTGACATATAAGGTAAAGAAGTTTGCTACATGATTCCTCGCGTATAGTGTGCCCCCAGGGTAGAGTACGCTGATATAAAACACATCGAGTCCTTAAGACTCCTGAAGATGACACCAAGGAAGGAGTATGACGTTCAGGAAGCAAGTGGCTCTGAGAATAACTTAATGGGATCTAATGACATGAGAAAACGGATACGGCTCGCAACTGTGTAGGCTCGTGCGGTTTAAGTTAATTTTTGACAATCAAAGGTGTTAGAAACGGTATCTGATGCTACGAGAGAAAATGTGGGTGCCACTAGCGCGATGGAGTCAAGTTAGTGTTTCTACAGCGACGACAACAAGAACCAGATTATTACTACAACGGTACGTCAAATAAACAAGCTGGTTCATGAAATTACGTGTACATTTTCTACTTGCGCTTTCCCCTTTCTGATGTAAAAGTTAAATGCTAAGTAGTGAAAACGAAACAAAGCTGCTTAATTGTCTCAATTAACAACAGACGCGGCAAAATCTCTGGCATAGCGTTTTACAACTGATTGTGAAATAACAATAAAAAAGCAGCTAGACCTGGAACAAATATCTTCACGAATGAGTGGAAACGAAAGTTTCCGAAATGTAGTTTTACAGATCTTGCTGATACGGGAAAACTACTCTAGTCGACTAGACTTATAAGAGCCGTCGAGCAATTCTGTACACACTTCGCGTAATTACTACTTGTAATTGTCGAAAAGAAACAGTCCGTACCTTAAGCTCCAAAGCTTTAGGGTGTTGTACCATGTTTTAAGTCGACACGACTTCTGAACAATTGACTCAAGCGATAGACGCATTCCCAGATTACTGTGCTTCTTTCCAATTTACCTTTATTGCTTCAAAGTTAGATGTGCATCCAATTTCTAAATATGGTGCTCAGTGAAGAAGTAAGGTAAGATAGGGACCGCATGCATGTAAACCAGTAGAATTGGCGTGGAAATTTTGCAACTGTTAGACCACTATTCAGCAAGCTTGCTGAAGTTACTAAATCCATCAGCTTAACCGGTAAGATCCTAAACCAACTTACTTGGAAAACTGTTTAACTCCATTTATAATTTTATTATGATTGCTTGTTTTTCACTGATCTTTTGTATTATCAGAATATTTATTTCAAAGTTCAATAGTGTAATTTTGTTGCTTATATTATTATATTAGTTGTGTAGTTTACCGCAAGGATCATTAGTCATCGATGGGCTGTTACGAAACAAGCATGTTTAGCTATTGTAAAATTACTTTGTGTGATTTGTTTTTTAAAAACACCTTGTATTAGAAAAATAAGTAAGTTAACTTGTTATTGGAAATATATATATTTAGTGGAATAATAGGTATAAGAAGTATTCTGATTAGATTGGTACGAGAGAGGATTAAGGAGAAACCCAGCAGGAAATTAATTGAGCTGCAAAAGCGTAAAATAACAAAAAAAAAAGTAAATAAATTATAAATAACATTTATTTTTCAATTTTAAAAGAACCTCAAGTTGTATAAACACGAGTATAATTTCTGATTACATAACAAGATTGTGATGATGATTCAGAAGAATTATCACATTACTTAGTTGGCTCTTGAAACTTGTGGCTAATACTACATACACCTTGTTTGTTAAGCAAACCATCACAAATACTTAACCGACTATCATACATGAGGTTCGCTTGCGTAAGTTATCGCAACATAATATCAGTTTATTACAAAATTATGATCTTCTCTTGCCATCCGTATACGTACGTTTCACGGTTATACCGATTGTCAGTACAGTTCTGCGAGAGCTGTAAGCTCATATACAAATTTTATGTATATATAGTCTGAATATTGATGTTCGTACATATGAGAGGGATTCGATATGTTTGCCCTTGTGCAATCAAATTTGATAACTTTTTACGTTTTCTCTTATGATCATGTATTACGCTGATTTGCAAATTAACTCTGCACATCCAAAACGAATCGATCGACAAAACCTTTCCTTAACTCCTTGTTTCAAAAGCTTGATCTACGCCTGTGACATTATGGAAGCCGATGAATATGATATGAGAGTGCCAATCGGAGGCCTTTACCCTCTTGTATCTTCCAACATCTTAAAATGTCTTTATGTAAAATTCCAAACCAGTTATTGC
This sequence comes from Chrysina gloriosa, assembly GCA_038088585.1. Classification (NCBI taxonomy): domain Eukaryota; kingdom Metazoa; phylum Arthropoda; class Insecta; order Coleoptera; family Scarabaeidae; genus Chrysina; species Chrysina gloriosa. The sequence continues at coordinate 21,946,301 of CM076090.1, forward strand.
TAACCAATGGTATTGTGGAGCCGCAGTCCTCAAATAACGATGTGCACGCATCGAAATTGTTCGTATCCATCCAGGTCTACAAACCCGCGGTGGAAAATAAATTTATACCAAAAAATACCTACATAGATTAGCAAATTACTTGTCCACAGTTTATTTTGGACCGGAAAAGAAAATGTTCTCTTCGTAAAAGTTGGTCAATCATGACGCTCGACCGTTGCTTCCAAATCATCTATGGAACGTTGATAAAAAGGTTGCAATTATCATTAATATAAAATGGTATCATCAATTTCTTATGTATCTCTGAAAATAATAATAATAAAGGGTATCGATACCATTATACCGATTCATGTTCATTGCGATGAATTATTTTACCAGCTGCATTTGTTAATAAAATAAAACCAGGATAACTCTCCACATAACAAAGCAGAAGAATTATTGGTATCTGCAGTTGCGCTCCGCATTGACAAAGCTTAATTTCCTTGACGAATTATTGGCATATTCAAATTGTGCTTAGTATGCTTTTGCAGAATTACTTGATAGTTGCCCATTGGTATACCTAATCTAATTAGGTCGTTATATGGAGAGTCATCCAGATTTTATTTTATTAGGACTTTAGTTCTCGAAAATAGTTTACCATTTTTATTTAGATTTATAACCACACTTATAATTAATTAGTAGGTAGTTAAAGCTATCCCAATTCTCTGTCAAAATTATGACTTATTTACATCATAGATGGACAGTTTACCTAAAAATATATTGGTTATTTTCTAATCAACCCGACAAGCGATCCGCTGTAATAAATTTACTGTAATTTTAATATTCACTTTCTACGAAATGCGTATATAATTTCCTATATATTCACGGTACTGTGAGATTGAATGGATTGCTGCCAGTTACCTAGCACATGTTTTATTAATTAATCACTTTTACTTTGAATATTCCTAAAGATACGTCATCATTAGATTATTGTTTATATTTAAATAGGATCGCAGCCCATAAAAGTGAATTAATCGTCTATAAATAACGTTTGTTAATAAATCGTGTGATGTAATTAGCGAACATAATGCATTAAATCAAATCGTATGTAATTGATAAATCCATAGTTAATTCATCAGACAACCGCATGAATATTAAAACCTTGAGGTACAGCACGCCTTTTCATTCATGTGCAAATCAAATATCCCCCGCTTATAAATCAACCTTCTTGCTTTGTCTTTATTGTCGTTGCGCAATCAAAATTGTGGCTACATGCATAGTCGGGTTTAGGTGCTGATTGTCTTTGGATGAATATGATTTAGAATTGTACAACTGTAATTAATATTATTTATGCCGGTCCATTTGCTAGACACCGGTATATCTAGATTTGTTTCGCAATAGTATTTATAACTATAACGCATGTGCTTGTTATTTTGGGAGTAATTCTAAGCGCAACACGTTACAACATTTCTCGAAATAATTAGGAATGCTATCTTTACATTTCAAATGAACTGTTGTTTGGAGAGTATGTATTTCCCGTTATAAATTCTCCTGCTTTGTATCACTCCTTGCCGATTGAACAATTTTGTATTCTCGAAAAAATTATCGAATACTACGATATCTAACGAGATAATATTTGACCGAGAACCGGGAGTGGAAACTGACCAGTTTTCTTCTGATTGGAGCTCGTCAGCGTACTGCATTCAACCCCAGTGAAGCCAAAGTATCTCGTCGATCGATAGGAGATGGCTACCAGAACATAAGAAAATTTGCCCAACATTATTTAGGAGGCTAGGGACATCCGTTTATACACAGTAATATGTTTAGTCGAAAGTTCTGGCCTGGAGCAATACACATACATATGTTTCTTAAAGCAAGTTCCGTTTGGTTATTAGAGAAAAACACCAATACACGAAGGGGTTTTTATTATATAAAACTTAAAGCTACTACTTTTAGCTATTCTTCTATATCGTTGTCATTAAGATAGAGTCCTTTATCATAGCGATGAACTAGGTTCTTAATGTGCTCTTCATATAACTTTAGCCCCTGTGAATTAGGCCAAACTGTAACTTCGTTCTACAACTCTTCATTGCTCTCAAACCATTGTGATCCGAGCCATTTCTTCATGTTAGGGATGAGATGGCAGCCGCTAAGAACCAAGTCAGAGCTGCAGGGAGGATGCTCAAACACTTTCGACTTAAAACTATACAGTAGCCCTACAGTGCAAGCGGCGGTAGGCGGACGGGTGTGACCAAGAAGAAAAACTATGCCCGAGCTCAATAATCCACGTTGCTTGTTCTACATAGTTCTTCTGAGCTTCTTCAAAGTTTCACATTAGACTTTATTTAGCGTTTATTGTTGTTCCTCGATCCATAAAATCTGCAATAAGGACTTGTTGTCCCAAAAGGCAGTGACCATGACTTTTCTTGTGAAAAATGTCTGGCGGCACTTTAAACGTTTCCTTGTAGACGAGTTAAAGCGACCTCACTGCATTGACCGTCTTTTCGTATCAGTGTTGACGTAGGTAACCCAAGTTTTGGTTAGGACATTGATTACCGATGGTGTGCGTTACTCTGTTACCACTATTATTATATTAGTGGAGCAAACATTTGGATAGTAATAGGTCTGTGCAATATAAATGTTGTCATTGTTAATTGGCTAACTAGTATGTATATTTGAAGTTAAACAATGTTTTTACCTCGTCATAGTTTTTGCACTGGAACAGAAAACCACGATTACATTTTATTTCAAATTGAGGAAATTACTGTCGCAGCATTAAAATTATAGAAAGTACACATAAATAGGTGAAAATGGCATTAATTGATCGGTGACAACGATCTAACAAAACAAAAACACATAATCACCTGAACTTGGAAGGATGGCTTGGAACACTTTCTTCTGTTTACCAGATGTTATCTATAGATATTCCTCCCAGTGAAAGAAATCGATTAACGAACGTAACGCATCGCTTTTTGAAGTGAGTTCCAGAGTAGATCTGAATTTAGATCGGCCAAAAGTGGGGAAGCCGCAGGTGGTATCCCCACCAAGAAGGCTGAGTTACTCCTTTGGTCTTCTGATTGTACTCTGCCTTCATAATTAATTTCTTGATTTTCCACCAGTAATTTTTATTCTTTTTATCATTTTTTGTGTTCTTTCTACTTCTTATCGCCTATAGATAATGCTCTGTTGATGATCTTTCACTACCTATTCTTTTTGCTGTCACTGTACTGTTCTGGCTTGGGCTCCCCTGTTCCTCCCCACTCAAGTGTTCCAGGGTATACGTATCACCATTTGTGATTAGTTTATTGATACCAACTTGGTCGAATATCCTGTTTCTCATGCTATTTTCATACGTTGTACCAATTCCCTTCGTTCTTCTTCAATATCTTTTGGGAAATCTTCGGCGATAAATATTTTCGTTCTCTTTAGTTTGTTCTTTTGATGATATCCATTTTTTTCTTCCACATTTTCATCTCCATTAGTTTTGCTCTTCCATTCTTTTCCCGTTTCTTCCCTATTCTTCTTATTTTCCTAATGTCATTATCCATATCCATCCAAGTTCATTTTATCCATGATTATTTTTTATTTGTTTCTCATTCCCTTTGTGCAGCTCTACTATTACTTTAGTGACCACTTTTTTTTTTTTATAATTTCTCTTTCTAACATTTCTAGTTTCCTACCTTGAATTTTTATGGTCATTCTTAGAATCCGGTTTTCTTCTTTCGATTCTCTGTTTTCTTCCTTTAGCTCAGTTATTTCCTGCTGAATGTTATCAATTTTGTTTTCTACTCCCTTGTTTCCGATCTGCATATCTTCCAGTCTTCCCATTATTTCCTTCAATTTTTCTTCCATTTTCTTTCTGAACCATATTTCGCTCCGTTCGAGTATCGATCTGTTTTCTTTCCTGTTAGTGTGATTTTATCGTGCCGACGATAAGACGTCCGTTTCAGTCGACCTGTTGGAAACGGGTGACCTTTTCGGACTGATTTGTATGTAATTAAATTTGTACATATCTTTACTCACACCTTTTCCCTCTTTTCTTGCGATAGGTGGTGTGGCACCCTTAGTAGATTGACTATTTTACAATATCGCAATTTTTATTGTAATAGTTTAGCGCTTATTTCGATTTCCTTGCAGAGTGAATATCACATATATTTCTCGCACGGGGTACCCTTCTTGTTTCCAAATTTAAAAGAATGTGTCGGTGGAAAGGGATTTCATACAAATGAAAGGGCGATATCCGAAGCAGATGCATGTTTTGAAAAGTTTCCGAGAAAATAGAGGTTCATATTTCGTTTATTTTGATCGCTTCGTTACATACATAGCTAGTTACCTACTGATAATGTGTATTTGAATTACCATGGGAAGAAAAGAGTATACAGAAACAAAGCGATGGAGAAGTATAGCAATGTGGCAAACTATTAGATGAGATTAAATTACTTGAGGTGGCAATGATGACCTGACTGTGACCTTTCTAGATCTATTGTGGTCCTCATGCCTCCTTAGAGTGCTTTAGTTAGACTTAACGGCTTTGAGAACGGTTCTTCCGCATATACGTGCATTTCTGGAAGCGTACTTGAAGTCCTTGCTCAGTAATGCTGTCATATGCTTCCATACTAGAGTCCTGGACTGCCTTAAGCTTTGCTGGCTTCATCTGGGTGGCTGGAGAGTCGTTACATACTACCGAGATCCTCTCCAAAGCAGCAGTCTCCTTTAGGGATGAACCTTCTGTTTTTGACCTCTTGCCTTTCGGAAAACCTCCGGGAGTATTGCCCTCCTACCTCTGCCTTTTTTGGACTTCCATTCTTTCTTTATATTTAGTAGCCTCCTGTTGAGGAGGTCTAAGTTCCTTATCTGGACTAGCCTGACCTCTTTGTGCACGTCTAGTGAAGTTGGCGTTGATTAGGGCTCTTTTTATAGCTTAGCTATACGAACCTCCCCGTCGAACATCAGATCTACTTCTTTTACGGCCTTGATCCTCACGGCTTTGTGTACTTCCTTTTTGTTAGATGGCCTTGGCTCAACTTTGTCTTCTTGGCTTATCTTCCTCATAGATGGTTCCTGCCCTACGGCTTTAGAACCTTTGGTGAAAATATAGGGAAATCAATGAGTAATTAATACTTTTTACCGCTAGATCTAGTTGTGATTTTGATATCTATTTTTATTGTTATAACTAAACTAGTTCCCAAACGAAGTCCTTTCTAGAATATGGAGATAATTGAAAGCAGGATAACAAAAATCCTTGACACAATTTCTAAAGGCAACTTTTCCATAATTTGTATGTGGTTCTGGAAACAGTATAGGACTTGTATAAACAAAGGAGAGAGTTACGTATTGCAGACTTGAAATGGGACAATCATCTGTACCTGAAACTTAATTTTTGATAGCATTGGTTCCATACCTTTCGAATAAACAAGTAATATATTCAATTTGTTTTGAATATTATTTCAAGTTCAAAAGGGCGCAAGAAAATGTTTCTATACGATTCGTCTTCTTCTAAATCATTCATTACTCAAGCTTTCACTAGCAATATGTAAGTATACAAGCAGTATACCATATTTATATAACGGTTATATAAACTACTTAATTGTCGATATCGCATAGATCGCGTCATAGTTTGACGCGCGTGGACTACACATATCGACGAAAGTTGCACTCGAGACCAATAAATCATAATCAAGAGTGCTCTGATAGTGTCCAAGTGCTAACAATAGCGGTTCTAAGTTTGGCCGTGTGTATCATATGCACTGTCAAGCGTGCATATGCATTATTAATTGTGTACGGTTACCGTTCCGGACACCTCCGTGATAAATAGACTTGTTATTTAGCGTACGAACGTTGTCAGATCTGAATATTAACACGGAGCTAAACATCGAAGCTTTTAACGCTCTTGCACATTATATGGATATCCTATAGCGCTAGCAACAATGTGCACGTTAATTATTTATTGTGCACAATAACATTAACAAAGTTATAATAATGTATACGCACTATTCTTGCTGCACTGTTTTAACAATACGGTGGAGCTGGTACAAGACAATTATAGAAAACATTTTGTTCTAAGAATAAATGCATATGAATACTGTTCTATAAGTTACAGAATGACAATATCCACAAATGAAATATCACACGATTTGGACGAAGTATTAGTTGCAACTATCAAAAATTATCCAATTGAAATATGCCATTTCCCACAACGGTTTCCAGAAGGTTACAGTACAGCATGTAAATAATTTACAATCCCGGATATGGTGCATGATTAAAACTAAACTGTTGTGGTTAAACACTCATCGTTGATGTTGAATATCATCTTCGTGTTCCTTATCATCTTCTATGCACCTGGATTTTTTCATTTGACTTTTCAAACAAAATTACTTAACTTATAAATTATGATTACACACATCTATTTGTGTTCCCTTGTTGTCATCATATCAATCTTTCATGCTGCTTGGAGAGCAGAACAATTCAGCCGTTTTATCATTTCCATTCTGTCACGAATGTTGACTAATACCAATGGGGGACAGGAAACTAAATGCATGCCTTTTTATTCCTCGGTAAGCATTAGACACTATACAATTATATACAACTTAATTTACTTTCTAGTAGCACTAAACTGTAACGTAAGTCTACATACACTGTGCAAGGGAGTGGCCTGTGATAGTCCACTAATTTTGGGCTTTAACAGTTACAAAAAATACTGATGATCGAGTAATGAGCCTCTGTCCAAGTTGACTGTTTTTTGACTTTCAGGAGCTTTAAGACTGAGACATTTTCTTTTGTGGTTTTTATACAGTGTGCACAAATAACCTAATCCTTACACTATGGCCTGCTTAACACACATGTTGTGCTAACGTTTCTCATAATAGTTTCCCTGTTTCCGCTTAGTGGTTTTTCGTGGTTCTCCACAAGTTCCTGAATTATACATTATTCATAAAACTACTGCGAATGTCCCACTTTTGGGGAAATGCTTTTAGAGAAATACTTCCAGTGATGCAAATTTTGCTATTTTTTATCCACTTTATAAAATCAAATAACCAACGCGATTGTTAATAAATCAATTAGACTTAGTGCATATTATATATATCTCTAGAGCGGTACTGAATAAGTTTCCTATGAATGTTGTTATTTGGCGAATGTCCCGTGTTACTCATTGGTTTTGGAAAAATTTAAGGTTTTACACTGTTTTCCATGACCATATTATCCATGTGTTCTGTCACTTTAAAATGAATAGAGTCGCAGTCCATGACCGACACATATTTGGGGGATAGTGTAAACGATCAAACAATTGACGGAGACTTGCTTCCTATTGCCTACCTAAAGTTTGACGGAAGGCTGGAATAAGTCCTGAAGTTTATGTGGCTTTAACCGTTGGTATGATTAGGTACTCCGTTACTTTGTGATAGTACATGGTCACTTATGAAAAGAAAACACTACTTTGTTGAACTACTACTTTGTTTTATTTTACGTAAAAAAGTAACAGCAATTTCGTAAACACTGTTACATTGTCAAATTAGAACTTGCAGTTGGAGCAGTTGATATTTTTACACCAACAACAGAGCAAGTTCATCGTAAATCAAGGCGATATGACAAACTAATATATCACATAATTAAGTCAGAATCAGCATTACTGTGGGCAACGTGTGGAAATAAAGCTAAAATCGCTAATTAAAACATTGGAATTGTTTATGGCAAACTTCAACATATTTTAAATTTAACTTTACTTCATTGTCATTCATGTCTAACTACGCAGATCCATATTAACCGATTTAATTAAATAAATGGAACCACACCTTATCACTAAAGAAACTCATATCCGGTGCCATTATTATTTATGTCCATTAACCATCAACAGAAACTTATTCCTTTTTAAAAATCAAGCTGATTTAATTGTTGAACAACGCTTATTTTGCAAGGATACATTTTAAGCTTCTTAGTGATTGCCTTTTGAGTAGTAGAAAGTCATAAAAGTAATATTATAGTGGGAATTTAAATAAGTAAAAAGAATTTCGGTACCTATCTAGCCTGCTAACTTTACCACGCACTTGTGAGAGCTATGGTCCACACGAACTTGAATATCATCGAAAACGTCCTCAGTTAACTTACAATTAGTAGATTTTAGGTTTCTGTGTGCGAATGTAATTTCGATATTTAAAAGCGTCTTGATCGAGATTTAACCCATAAAAGCGTTGTACTAATCTGTGAGTTTTAGTCAGCCTATTATTTCTAGTTGTCAAAAAAAATGTGAGTAATACCAATTCTAAGAATAACAACTAATATTACAGTGATCAAATGGGTTTCGTTCTTTACTGAAGTTTCTGTATTTAATCAACTTCATCAAATAGTGTACATGTTTCATATTACTAAAACTTGTGCCCCTCTATTGTATTTGCTTCTCGGAGTATATGTTTTAAATAAAATTTCAACTGTTTTTGCACAACCACGGAATATTTATCTTTGTCCATAAAGTATGGATCAAAAGTTTTACGACAGTGCGTCTGACGGGTAATTGTCTCGAAGAATGTATTAAAGTTACCATAATGGAACAACTGGTTAATCCGCTCTGTCACTTAATACGCCAATAATGTATCCGTCGTGTCGTCTTTGCATTATCGACAAATTAAAAGCTTTCTTGTAAATCGTTTCTCCTAATGCTAGAAGAGCTCAAAGATATTCCAATCTATTATGCAAATCAGCGTTTATTGACAGGGAATATCAATGTCGATGCCATTCTATCTGTCAGGTAAATATTCAAACAACTTCAATTTCTGTAACAATATACTTCTACAAAACGTTAGAACGTCGATAATATGTAAATGTCGGTGAACGCGCGGAACGCGATGTTCTTTCAACTTCGGCTTCCTTTATTTATAACCGGTAAAGAGAAAAGAGAGACCGCTCGAAATTATTCGTATAGTATACCGATCTTTAACTCACGTAACACACCCTTGTTCTTTGTGATACCTTCGTATCGACGTTGCTTCGTGTGTAGGTATCCGTAAAAGATGCGCGGTAGACATGATAGCTGTTGAATGCATGCAATTTGGTGAAGGGATTCCGCTTATATTTGCAGCTATACCGATTCGAATTACGCTCTCGTGGTAAATAGTACTTATTACGGAGGTATTTACAGTCACAAGTGTCGATGTTGGAGTTTGATAACCTACTGACATGTGGTATCTCTTAATTTGATATAAAATTACGGGTATATGAAGCTTTCAATTGGGTTTGTTATTGAATTTAGCGCAAGCTTAAAAAGCGCCTTATCGAATTTAACGGTATATCTCTTATGCCCGGTTTCATCAACCCAATGCAGAAATAGCTATTCTACGAATAAAATTTATTCTCGAGATAAATAAATTTCTGTTTCAACAACGTGTTTTCAACCCAAATTAGCTTTTGAGTGTAATTAAGCCTCTTCCACATTCATAATGCTGCTACTAGACTCCGTACAACAACGTAGTTTTTCTTATATTTCTATGATATTTCTCTTGCGATTAGACATATGTTGACGTACTTAAATGTATATCATATCAAAAGCGTGCGATTAAAAACATTTAATTTTACAAAAGAAACTTTTATTATTCGTCATAAGTACAATTTTATCCACATTTGATACAATTTCAATACGTATTCTTTAAGAAAATGTGTTTGTGTAATACAACACTATATATATATATATTTATATTCGAACTGACCTATATATATATATATATAAGTTCGAATAAATACAAGTATGAAGGTCTTTTAAATTAATATGATTTCAGAGGAAGGGAGGCAGGAAGAAACTTCCTTGAAGAAGAAAAAGAAAACTTATTAGGGATAATAGAATGTTATAAACATCATATTATAGGCAACAAAAAAACTGATGTTGTTTTGAGTGCTACTTTAGATTCAGTATGGGGTGAAATGGTAGACCAGTACAACAGCACGACGAAATCAGATCTTCAGTGCTTGTTATGAAACAAAAGTGGCGTACCCACCTGAAAAATTGAGATTTCGGAGGTTATTAAAGACAGAGAGCTAATAGAATTAGAATTAAAAAAGAGGAATTAGAAAAAGAACTTACGGTTTATAGACATATTAAAATAACATTGTGATCTGTGTTTATAACACGTCTTCGATCATACATATTGTCATTTTCATTGTTGTAAAGCATATCCAATATCTTGAAATACAGATGTTAAAACTTCACAGTTTTCATAAGATTCGCCGTCATTCGTATTTACTGCAACGATATGTAACACAAACGTTGCTACAACAAAAAAGATAAATATAAACTTCTGTTCAAAATTAAGGCACCACTATAATTACTGTCTACCATATTGTATATCTTAAATATTGGAAATATTATTCAATATTTATGCATGGTAATTAGAGGAGATAGTTAGAAAGCAATGCAGCCATGGACCTTTGTCTTAATTGATACTTGAACAATTGCTTTATTGTAGTCGAAACGAAATAATAATTTATTCAACATTATACGTACGTAACGAAAACTCAGAAATTTGCAAAACCTAATATGTCTGGCACCACTTCTAATTCTGGTAGAAGCGGCATTCATTGACCTCTGATTACTAGATACTAATTATATTTGAATGTCAAAGCAAATTCCTCCCCAGAACATTTTAGATCCACCACCAAACAGTTCCCTTAGAGAGATAGTGCAGTCTAAAAATCTTTCTCCAAGTCTTTGCCATACCCTTGGACGACCGCCTGGAGATTTTAGGCTTATCCTCGTTTCATCGGTAAACAAAACTTTCTTCCATTCGCCAACAGTCCAATTTGCATGATTTCTAGCGAATCTTAATCGTGCTACATTGTGTGCTTTAGTAAATAACGGTACAATTGCAGGCTACCTACTACTCAATTCTGCTTCCTTACGTCTTCTTCTGACAGTTAAAGCGAAAATCCTAATATTTCTGACTGTTTGGAATTGATTACTAAGCCCCGAACTAGTGAAATATCGGTCTCTCAACACCTGTTGTTGAAGAAAACGCTCATCCTTGCTACTTGTGACTTTCATTCTACCTTGTCCACGTTTTCTAGAGTGTGATGCAGTTGCCCTAAATCTTTTTGCCGTTCGGAAAACTGTGGAATGATTAACACCTAACGCATTTGCGACGAAACGCATTCTTCGTCCTTTTCCTAACAAGGTTGCTACTTTTACACAGTGATCATTGGTTAAATGGCGTGGTAGGTTCATGTTCTTTATTCTTAGATTGAATATCTTTGATATTGTAATGGATCAGTTTATAAAATGTCAATTTAATGATGTTGTAGTATAACTTTAACTTCGAAAAATATCTCAACAAATTTTCAAAAAGTAACAAGTTCTTATTCACTCTTGATTAAAAATATCAGCTATTAATTGGGACACAATATTTAAAATGAACTACTACACATCAAACACAAGCTTCTTAGAGTTGTAAAGTATCTGGCTAGGTTAGAAATCTTCGACAAAATGTTAACCCTAGATATTTGGCCAGTTAGTTTATTGGGAGATTTAATCTACGAATAGTACCATTCATCGTAGGTGAAACATAATTAATTTTATTCGAAAAATAAGGTTATTCTATAGATAAACACTTATTTGATGTTGGCGAAACCGAGCATAAAAAGTCCAATTATTTCCAGAATGTGCTCTATTCAAAATAGTTTTGCTCTTTTCAACTAATCATAAAACTAAAGGAGCGTTTGCGGTGTTCATTAGTCTCAATAACTCATTAACCCTATCGGAAATACAAGTAAGCAATTACAAATAAATGTTCTTGGTGATTGTTGTGGTAGAAAGACATCGATTGCTTTGCCCAAATAAAAAGATTCGTTCTTTAGGTTCACATTGAATCAACCCAAAATTCGACGAAATACCGTCCCACTGTCGTTTCTATCCCGTTCAGAAGATAAAAACTGTAGAGCTGCGGTTCTTTTGATGCGAAAGTACTTTTTCTAGTATAAGCATCCTTGGATCGTTTACTTCACTAATAGAACGCTGCTTATCTAACATCGACACATACTGCTGAATAGTAAATACATTATCTATACCATATAATGTTTCCCACTGAAGAATAAATTAGGGCAAATTAATTCGTTTCGAACTTAACAGTAGTTTGAGAAACCATATCGGTAGTGTTGATGTTGCGTGGTTGTGTACATCAGTCTGCACATAACTTCAAACCAATTACTGTATTTTATTTCTCATGCATTATTTTGCGTACCCCTATATATTACAGGAATTAGTATCCGTATACTTAGAAAGGTAAAGAACGTTATATTACAATTATATGACTCAATATATACAATTAGTTATAAAAACATTTGATTCTCATACTCTCTTTCCATACGCATCCAACTGCGTTGCGAATAGTGTGAAAGAATAAGTAATTTCCCACAATTATAAATCGAATAGCTTTGCATAAGCGCACGTCCGTGAGGTCGTCTGTGCAAGAGGAGTGTCACCTTTCTGCAATCAATGTAATTATATGACACCGATCTTGACTCCGACGTCCGCAGAGGTCTTGACTCTTGCCACACTCACTTTAAGGACAAATTCGTGCGTAACAGGACAACACAAATTGTCAGTGCTATGGCAAAAGGAAACAAATAATTTCCTGTTTTATTGGTATGAGAATTTTTGGGTCGGGTAATATTAGGTTTGCGTTTGGCACGGACGTGCCAGGAAGAAAGTTTTTCTTTTCCTAGAGTTCACGCAGAAATTATAATAATCACGAAAAAATTATATTCACGTTGTGCTAATGCATACAAACCGTATATGCAAGAGAGATGTACACAACAGGAAATTATTCACCTTCGAGTTGTGCGATTCTACGGTCTATAATTTATAATTCATTCAATTTACTGGCTTGCTATTGCTCATTATGGAGAGGACATTAAATAATATCGCAGTTTTCATTATCACAATCACTAGTCATCGGAATATAGTATTTTCTTTGTAAACTAAACGGTAATGGCAGCTATTAGTATCACATTAGTGATCACACGTAGTAAAGTGTAGTATTAACGACATCGTTAATTATTGCCGGGTGTGCTTTGCTGTAATTGCACCTAACTTAGTGAAGCACGAATTATTATTTTTTTATAATATCTACTATTATTTTTACTACAGCCCCAACTATTTCTATAATTTAAGAACAGTAGTACAGGTAACCCTTGCCATGGCATGTCAAAAAACGTTTCCTTAAATCACATTTCGTTGATAAAGTAGGCTATTAATTGCGTGGATAACTTCATCTGATGAAATTTCTTCGGAATAGCTTTCTTCCTCCACCGACTTAACCATTAATTAATTTTCTGTCCTGTATTTTTCCAATTGGAGAATCACCCAATCTGTTCTTTAATTGTGGCTCTTAATCTATGTGGAAGAATGCAGCAAAAGGACGTAAACAATTGGGACAATTCTCTAGTCTACTATCTCTTTTTCCGATGGTATTAACTAAAAGCCCAGAACTTTTATTGTTTACCTTCTTAGTTTGTTCTTAGTATAGTTCATGAAGAAGTCATTTCGAAGTATATACTTCATAATAGAATACTGCAAGTCGTACAAGGTACCCAAAAGCTACGCTTCCAAACATTATTTATACTTTTGGACAAGAAAGAAGAAATCGGATCTTAAAGTATTTCACAACTGTATTATGTGCTGATCGACCGCGACAACCAATCTCGAAAAATGATTAACGAACTAAGTGGCGAAAAACTTTTGTTGCAAGACAATTGTAGGTAGCGAGTGCTTCTAAGCATTGCCCAAACAACAGCATTTTCCAACAAACATCACCACCATTGCACAGGAATATCCGGGACAACATCCGTAACCAAGGATAGTCATCGACGTCGAACGATAACTGCTGTTGCTTCAAAACGACACCCAAAAGAAGAACACCGATTGCGATAAGTCACACCCAAAGCAAGCAACAAGTAAACTTGACATTACTTTGGCCCGCTTGTAGTCATCTACTTACAAATAGCTTAGTCTTTCTTCTTCTTAGATTATTTATAAATTCTGGCCGCGGAAATATGAAAACGGCAGGATTAGAATTTCGGCGGAAGCACGCGTGGTTATTGATGTTGAAGTAATATCCTCTGGCCTTTCTAATTTAATCAATTTTAAAGGACGGAGTAAGTTAAGAAATACAAATGATTGCAAAAACGCAGTGAAGAATAATTTAACTAAAAAGGAAATGAACGTTAAACGGGAACCCTTGAAGGGATTAATTTTTATTCTAAAACATTTTCTTTTAAAAAGACTTATGAATTCTGTTTGTATTTTATTGACTTCAGTGATATAACACAATTAATATAAAGTACCTAATCAAAATTTGAAAACTGTTAATCATGTTTAATTCTTCCACTTTTCTAGATTATTAAACAGGTTTCACGCCAAAATATGTAAAGGAGCATTATTGCTATAAAACACCAAGCTTGAACACTAATTTCTGCGTGAAATATTAAAATCTAAAATTGTGAATTTTATTTAATAATCTTTTACGAGCATAAATTTTTCCATCATACTGCGAGCGAATCATCTAACAACAAGTTGTGATTCCTTCGTATTGAACTTTTCACATCTAAATTGTTTTCTATTAGGTACATCACCCCCTATTATCTCCATTTTTTACGCCTTCTATTTTCCTGAAAGTCCTCGTTTTATATGCTTCATCTTCTTCCGTCCATTGTCTGTCCGACCCACTGCCATAGGTAAGCACTGCCACTAGCATAGAATCGTAAACTCTTACTTTCGTGTTTTCCCGTTATCTCCTTTTTATTGAAGAACGCTTAGTTTAGTTGTCTTCTTCTCTCATGAATTTTATCATCTCTGGTCGGAGATCGTCTTTCCCTAGCACTTAACCGTTTTTTCTCTTTATCGCATTTTCCAATTTCCGTTGTCTTCTTATCTGTAGTGTCTGCCTCATGCTCCTTACTTCAAGAAGACATTCAAAATAATCATTTCAGTGTTGCAGCTTGAATATTGAATCATCCCTATTTTTGATATTTTTATTGAACTTTCCTTTTCTATTCTTACATTTTTTAATGTACGTAACATCTTAGAACTTCCTGCCGCTTCCCATCACATCCTCATTCAAGTTCTTTTCTTCAGGCGGATATGCTCCATATTTTGTTTTCCTTCCTATTCTTTTCTTGGTGGTGTATCTAACCTCATTGATTTTCCTGAGGGAAAATTGGATTATATATGGGGAGAAATGGGAGATTCTGGACTGCAAACACTTGTACTACAGTTTTATTAGTGAATTATTGCCCCATGATTAGTGTGGGACAAAAATTCATTTATACAATTGGCCGAAATTTTATTAAATTTACTAATTTTCTAGTAGCTCGTCAGAAACTTGACCCGAGAAAAATCCAAAACTTTAGACCGAATGACATCTACGAGTAACTTCCTCCAGATGTTATATCCCCTTTTTATATTCTAACTGCAATTATACAAAGGTAACTTTGATTATAGTATAATGCTAATGTTCTTTATATCTCCTCTTTTCAAAAGAAATCGACAAGTCTCTTTTTTCTTTCGTGGAATAAATTGTAGCTCTAGTTTTCTCCGAACGTAGAAGATAAAGAATTTTAAAACAGTATCGTTATTTAGTTCAATCTTAGACCTAGACTGCCTGCCTCCAGTAATATTCCCATCCCAATTCCTTCCCCGATTTATTAGGTTAATCTCTTTTCCATCTATTTGCCGGCGTATTTACTAAAATTTTTCTAGGCCATCGCTGGTTGTTCAGTTGTCTTACCAAATCAATTGTCGGGGTTCTACTCTATCAGTGAAATTGGTTTTCTATTTGGTATGGTACGTCGTCTAGTTAACAGGTTTTGTATGATTTTCTATCTCTATCTATCTCTGTCACTCTCAACTTGTCCTTAATCCTCTGTGTTAGTTGCCGACATCCTGTCCATGATAATTTTGTATAAATATTATGTTTCTTTTTAACTCCACGCTATTTAACCATACGATTTAATTTAACCTTGTAAACCCTGTTCGTCCTTGAACTAGTCTATATTGAATATCATTGTCTGTGCTACTTCCTTGGGATAAGATAAGAGATAACTCCATAAACACCTGTATAACTGCTCCGTCTTCAACTTGGGTATTTTCTGGGTTTTCTCGCATCCTAAATATTTTGTTTCATATTTACTTTAAGCTCCATTGTAGGTATTCCTCAATTAGTTCTGTTACCATAAATATTATATCCTTCGCGATTTCTAAGTAATGTAGCATGAAATATAGGATTTTCTCTACTACAATTTGATGGTCCTTTTTGATAAAGCAGTCATATTTTCTACGATATACACTAAATTGCAGCCCGAATGAAGGATACCAGGTCTGACTTGGTCCTCTCATCTTGAATATGTATGACTCATAATCTTCCATGCTGCGTAAACGAAAGATCAGAATTCCATGCATTTTAATATGAAATTTTTATTTGCTGTGGTTGTCCCAATTATCAACGCGCTTGGAATAAAATTACGAAAATAGATATAATTTCTGTCATAGAATATGCAGATCAGCTCGTCAATAGTACACAATCCTGCTACCGGTCCCTTTCATACCTATTTTGTATAAGTGAGTGTAGTAAATAACTACGTTATGGAATTTTTCTACACGTTCTAGTCCCAAATAGAATAGTAGGAAGAGAGCTTTCTTATGTTATTTATTATCAGCAGTTGTCCACGGTAGTAAACATTTTATGCGCATCATTAACCGATTGAAACATTTAAAACACTGAAAAATAGGTATCCCTTAGAGATATTTTTCGTTCAGGTTTTAATAGCTTTTATCAAACAACCATTAACCATTCCGAACTTTAGCTTTATTTTCTCACGTACACTTTACGCTCTCAAATATTCTAAAATTAATTGTCCCTACATAGTTTTACATTTAAGATAAAAATTTATCGTTCATATATTTATATTGCGTTTTAATATAGCTGGATCGCTGCATTTAAATTGGAATTCTACGGACATAAATTAGTTAAAATCAAAGAAATTTGTGTTTATCAAGGGAATTATGTAAAAAGATTAATCAGTTTTTATAGCTTTTAATCTCGGTTTTCTAAATTATAGATGTAAATGAATCCTATATTAGCCGGTTGTAAAGACTGATACAAAAAAAAATATTTCTTTCAAGTCCCAGTTCCAATTAGCACATGAATCGTCAACTTGTAACAGCCATTTAATTATGCAGGCGACACACGATTATCCTCTGAAAATACAATAAAACTTTTAACTAGTTTTACTCGATAGAAGAGGTACTAACTAAGGTACAACCTACCTGATTACGTGTACTAAATGAAGAAATATGTAATGCTTTTTATAGAACAACTAACAGTACTATGCATACCACAATGAACAGGCGTATAGACATATACGCAAGTGCGTATATAATTAAGAAATAAATTAGACCCTATTTTTACCATCTACACCTCCATAAAAATGAGTAGGTGTTAAATTTCCAACATTATTCATAATGTGCGTTGTATTATTACACGCCGTTTCCGATTTTATCTGTGATTAGCGTGCTTTAATTGATGGTTTGTAACATTATTTGTTGGGCGGCTTTGTAATGAAAGACATGAAACAATTCTTCGTTGTTATAGGTAATAATAGTGTAGGAATACACAAAGTGAATTTGTATTGGATGTATGAAATTTTGAACGACGGATAATAGTTTGAGGAAGATTATATCTGCATATCTACGGAATTATTTACGCCCTTTGTACTAGCTCTTTAGTGTATGTTGTTATGAAGCAAGATCTTGCTTAGGTTGGTTATTTGAGAACTTTTGTATAAAACTTTTATAATATACGGGCGAGTTTGTCTTAAAATCAGATCAAAATTTGATCGCCTTGGAGAGTATGAAGTAAATTAAAGCTCCGGATTATTTACCAAATAATCCATTTGTGTGGAAATTAAACACCACTCGAGTATCAGAATAGTTAAGGTTACTGACATCGTGTGAAATATATGTGGGAGATCGTATATTTCACGGTGCAAACTAACATACTTTATATCTTATCATTGTATTAATTGTTATTAAGCATCGGGTGGAGCAAAAGTAGGATCTTCTCAAGCGGGAGACACCAATAATTTCCCTAAGTTAAAATCGTTTTTCCATATGTCAATCACACCAGTTATAATGGCCTTTTCAATAAGAATGGTAGAACAGATACACGTCACGACCATACCGATTTCCTGTCAATTTAAACTGACATTTTTCTTCAGTAATATTTTCCATTTATTACGATGGAACTTAATCGGCTGGAAAGATTAATTCATAATCAAATTATGAAAATTTATTATAAAAATTATGAATCTGTGAGTAAAGGTTATAGGCTCTTCGGCTTCTTATGATCGACATGATCGTCATGCGCCGCTTATTTGTCGTGTTACCACAAAATTTGAGTCGAAGTATGTCCCGCACGATACCAAAACATCCGTAAGAAAAACGCGGGGCCAAAAGTATTGCTGAGGCAAAGGTGGGTGGAAATCCAAATTTGTCAATTCCATGCCGTTGTCAATACTTGAACCTCTCTGTGAGCTCTACATTGCGCATTTTTCGAAAGGATGTCGGTTTGAATCCATGTTGGCGTAAGAAGCGGAGCCAAGCGACTATTCATTGCGTCGCTGATTGCCTGATTTTCCTCATGTACACCTTGCCACTGATGATCATTTTTATCCCACATTTTATTCAGGACTGAAGCTTATTTCTAGCTCAATAACTGCTTGACTGAGCAAATTTGCCGAACATGGAGTGATGAAAATTCACAGGTGATGTAGCAGACGCCAATTGCATCCTGAAAAAGCGGTTGAGTGGTGTAGGCATCATCACTAGAAACTTAAGACGTTGAAAATGAGACCGGAGCGCATGTGGCGGTGAATGCTGCTCGTGATAGATCAATAATAAATGATCTTTTGTTTCCAAATTTGTATAATATTGATCTGAACGAGATGTGGTTCCAACAGGATGGTGCCACGATTTGTTAAAACGGAGTCATTAACTTGCCGAAATTGCCTAATTATTTGACCACCACGTTCGTGCGCCCACCACCGTTAGATTACTTCCTGAGAGGTTATTTGAAGGCATAGGTTTACACAAGAAACAACAATAATTGATCAACTTAATGCGAATATCAGCTGCTATTGATGAAATAGCGGTGGACTTATTGGAGCAGGAGATCAAAAATTGAGTCCAGATAATTTGAATGAAATAATGTTTAATTATTAGTGACAAGCTTTCCTCGTTTCAATAAAAGGAAAATCATAGATTTTAAAGTTATTTCATTTTGATTGACTAGCATCCTATATGAAGTAGGTAGTTCATAATTAATACGAGAGTTAGATAGAGAGCAAGAATAAACTTAATATTTGTTGCTATGAAAAGGTAACTAGGTTCTTTCCATTTGTAATTAGGTAGTTGCATTTGCTACATTTTAAGTGGACTTTAACTTGTGGATAGAAAATTATCAAATTTTTATAACCGTTTGCATACTTTTGCAAAGGTTATTAATTCAAAAAATGTAATTTAAATGAATCTAGTGACACTGAAAGACTAAGATTTCTCGATAATAATATTGTGAAAACACTGGCTAAGGTAGGTTTAAAGTTTATCTGCAATTGAACGCAAGTGAGCAAATTGATATGCATTGACAAACAAACCTCAGCGTAGCTCATTCCTTGGTGAGTTATGTAGGTGTTCCGCTTTCCTATTAATTTTTATACTAAGATTTAGTTCTTACAATTGACATCAGATTTAGTCGTACGCCAAATAAAATACGCCACTGAGAAGGCATTTCAATCGTAGATTTCGCAGTGGATAGGCGTGTAAATCAAAAATAATTATAGTAACATACACCCGTGGCAAGCGGTGTTCTTTGATATAAGGACTGTGGTGTAATTTACTAACACAAATATCACATCGGTAAACTCCTCACCACACAATTGTTTATAATAAAATCGGTGACACGTGTTTCGCTAGCTCGAGGCAAGCGAAGTCTTCGGTTTATACGGTTGTTGAAGATGCTTGCCTCGAGCTAGCGAAACACGTGTGACCGATTTTATTATAAACAATTGTGTGGTGAAGAATTGACCGATGTGATATTTGTGTCAATAAGGTTATTATTGTAGTTTCAAAGAGAATAAGCTAAATACCACCACAATTAGAATCGCTAGAGCAGAAATTTTAGGTCTAAGTACTTATGGGTAAATTGCACATATGTACAATCAGACGTATACCGTAAAGAAAAGTACAATTTAGCATGAAAGTGGTTACCACTAAACGGCTGAATCTTGCGCTCCTGGTTCAGGAAAATTATTGTGGGACGAAGTTCGCTATTTGTTAGAGGACGTGAATCATCAATACGCATAAACTTCTTGCGAAAAATTGAAACGAAATTGAAACTGAAGCTGACTAGAATCTTCGTGTTTATATCCGAATTTACTGTCAGCACACCGGGTGAGTAAATACGAAAATGTAAAGGTGCAAGAGCAAATACCAGAAACTATACTCATCTGATAGCAATAAAACTGTAACCCATTTCGCTTCCTCCAAATGGAAGGGCCATGCCGGTTGCCAACCGTTTGAGCATTTCAATTGCACATTCTACATTGCGTTTGAACTGTTTCATACAAGCACTCGACCGTGCAGAAAGTGATCATGGCACAATTTCCCGACAAACTGGCCGAAACCAATTCTTGGTAAATGTGAATAAAGGATGTAGGAATAAGGTAACACAGCGATCTGCTAAACGTGATTAATCAGATCATAGAGTACAAAAGGATTTTTAAGTTAGATAAAAATAGTGAACACCACATTCCAAAAACAAAGAGTCTGCTAACATTAAAATAATCAAGAAAAGATTTCACATACTAGGTTGGAAAAAATTATTTGCGGAAAGAATTATTAACAGCCCTGCTGAGTCTGTCAAATGAATTTGGTTAAAATGTAGTCTCTAATTCAAAGCTTCCACATTTTAAGAGTTTTAAAACCGATATGTTTCCTGTCGAAAAAATTGCAACTGAAAAAAGAGCGGTAAATAACTTGTTTCAAAAATGCTTAAAAGCAAATAAAAAGTAGCAGATTATAGACATACGCGTCCAATATTACAACAGTTATTTGGTTTAAATTCATAAAGGTGTAAAATACCTATCACATCTACTTTGGGAGACACACACATATATCTCTTTTTGAATAAGTGCATGGATCATTATCGTTAATTAATCTCCAACTATTACATAAACAAAATGTTGTTGCTGAAGCACACATTGTAAACCATTTAAATTTCGATGTAAATAACCATTTTCTAATGAATTTTGATATATGTGCATATATGGAGTATGTACACAGAAATTGAAATATTTTCTTGAATCAGGTGAATATTATATTCAACGAGTAGGCATGTACTTTCTTAAATATGTGTTACCTACAACAAATTCCTGGGAATCTAAGTAAATACACTTCCAATGTAAATAATTTAACAGTTAAAATTAATAGTTTGCTATTTTAGTCCAGAAGCAATATTTGGTTTTAATATTTTTCGCAATGACCATTTATGAACCCATCGTCTTCCCATCTCCATTCCCTCTACTAATTATATTGCACGATTAGAAATTTATTTTATTCCTTATTTTCCAGTGTAGGAATGACGTTTACTATTGCCTTGGTCTTACAATACTATAATTTTTTACATATTTCCAAATTGCAGTTTCAACCGATGAACTCTTCTCTCCTCCAGTTACAATTCTACACTGATCTTGCGTTGATCTATTGACTGATTATGAAAAGTTAACAAAGCAGAAGAATGTTTTGAAGAAAAGCATTCCTGCGCGCATGCATTCCTTCTTTCACATAACTTAGTTTTTAAGATAACATAGCTACTTACATTAAACATTTTCTGTCGTCACAAGTAAATATGTACTTGATATAAATAAATTTATCCAATGTATCACTCAGTTCAGTATGAAATGCTTCTGCGTGGGTAATAAAACGTAATACCAGTTTTACCAATTTCACTTTTGTATGTTAAACACAGATATACTTCAGCTTATTTCTAGATTCCCACGATAGTCACTTTAATAAATTGTTTGCTAGTTTTACTGTTGCTAAATAGATACTTATGGTAAATAAGGAAAAAACATTAAGCGTTGTTTTACATGCAATTCAGTGTACACACATACATAGTTGTGGACAATACATGCTTTAGCCATATAAGATGACATAATTACTTCTGTTTCTCAAATCTACTAAAAGTTTTAAAGTAGGTACTATGGCTAAAAGCATTTAAATTAAATTTTAAATAGATGTTGTATATCACATACAGTTAATTGTGGATATACACATATAGCATGCCTTACATACAGATGACAGGTGAGAGACGTAGAGAACTGCCTTGAGAAGGCCATATATATATATACGCATACTCGCGTATTACTGCACCTTGGATTGCGTGTCAGTTGGACTGATCCGAATACCTACCATCGATATTTATTCTCTCATTATCTAATTTTCTAGCATCGCTTGAATGGTATGATAGATTTTTAATTATGATACTTTCGAGTAATGTTATTCAAAAAGTAATTTAATTTATCGTAATGGTTTTGCAATCGATATATGTTCTGGAACTACCTGTTAGAGTTTAATCAACTCACGCCGTATGACGCGTTCTACCAGTAATAGATACGCATATAATCCAACTAGCTGCAAGTGGGTATGGACGCACACGGATGAATGCGTATGTGTAAATACAATTATGTATGTGCTATATGTACCTAGATCTAAAGCAGGAAAAACAGAATTAAATGAATAGCTTAGTCGTCAATATTGTTGGCGAAAATACAAAACACGGGGTGATGCTTTTTAAATTTAATATAATTTAATTTTGGATACATAATTGTACCAAAAAATTAGTCTCCGCTGATAATCGTAAATGCATCCTCACACACTTTATATAGCATAAATCCTTGTCACTTTTAGTGATATCGATATTTTTAACTGTTCAGCACCTATTCTCCGAGTTTAATTTAACCTAGATATGGAAAATATTACCTGCTGCTAACTAGGCACAATAAACTGCCACCGCACCTTCGTAAAAGTACAGTAAAAATGTTTTATATCTCTAATTACCGATAATTTACTCAAATCACAGTATATGAAATCGGCATATTACATCTGGTTTCAAATATATACCTACCTTCTCAAGTCGACCATGATCTAATAAAATTCACACGGCGACGTCTGTCTTAAACGCATTGGGTGAATATGAAGTACATATATGGAAACTGGAGCATTTAAGTTATTAAAGCGTTCCCATACGTGTTAAGAAAAATGTCTATATATATATACATATAATAATAATCTCATAATTTTTATGAATCCACGTCGAAATTGCTATTGATGTTGTAGATTATATAATTTTAGTTTAATACATATGGACGTTAATTTACTGCTTGTTTATGATAAGGGACTACTAAAAGTTTATGCTCCTTACATTCTTACTAATAAAGTCAAATTTATATGATATTATATTATATTATTATAAGTCAAATTTGTAGATTTCCACTTCAAGGCACAGTGGTTAGAGTTAATACTTAGATACACAACAAATAAATACGTATGTATGTATATCTCTGCATTCAAGTTGTAAAAACGTCCGCGATACAGAGTAACAGAAACTCAAACTAAGTATCATTTAATAGAACATTCCATGAACGACCTATTTACAAGACATTTATCCATATTTATAACCTTTTCACCTTTCATGCAACAGTTTTGGGGCTTCATATTACCCCTTTTTCTTCTACTTCAAAGTAAGAAAGTTTGGGATTTATCATCGTCATCGACCTAAATATGATATATGACGCAAGTTGTATATAGTATTTTTTTGCAGTAATTAGATCAGAACATGAACAAGGTTTCTGGTAAGGAAAGGTTCTGTAAAAAGTTCTCCTTTTACCTGTTTTGACTTGTAAACTTGCTCTATTGAACTAAAATAAGAATGCTACAATTTCAACAGTTTATGAGCGCGTAGAGGGGGTTTCGCGTCAAACCCGTCGTTGAAGTCTCCACAATGTGCTGCTAGCAGTAACTGCCACACCCTGTTATAATCATTATCCGAAACGCATATATTGTCTAAATACATCTGCAGTATGTAAGACAGCAATATAAACATAATTAAATACAAGGACAATAAATTAATTAGATTATTCTGTTTAAACAGGGCACGCGTCAGAGGAATAAAATTTTGAGAACGTGTATACGCCTTTCTTATATACCTATGTATTTTTTTAATAAATACGAGTAAATATTTGCTCACTCCGATCGCCGAGCAACCCTATAGCAGCCGTTAAATTTAAAAATTTGGAACTTCCCGTATAAAAGAAACTTGGTGCCCACCACGTCGTTGAAAATTGTGTATTTTAACTACTACAAACTTCAACTGACGAGTAGGATTAGGGAGATGTCCTTATATTAGATCACCGTAGAAAATATATTTGAAAACCAAGAATTTGGCTGAAAAAATTGCAACGAAAACGTTTTAGGGAAAAACTGAGTAAAAATGTGAAAACACTAGTCATAAAATTCTTCCTTCTACACAGAAAAATCTTTTCTTAAAAGAAATATGTACACTTCTTTGAATATATATATAGTTTTAAATCAAATCTTAGAGTCTTTCTTTAAGAATACTTTGCTTGAATATAAAGTATGTATTGATTATATAATGAAATAAGGATGCATTTAAATTATATGCTCAAATTGATAATTATCGGGACTGTTAACTTAAACATACCAGTATGATCACTATCAACGCAAATGCTTTATACATATGCTTGATAGGCAGAACAAAGAAATTTCCTTGGCAACCACATTATATATTTTATTTAAATATATGGTTAGTTCGGGTGTATGTTGCACTTACCATTTGTTTCATACGTACTTTATGTGGTTTAATTAAAGATTCGTTTTTATGTGTGTTGTTAATGAACGTTACATGAATGTCCTATGGTACTTCACTACTTTAGATCTCAATTTTTTACTACTTAAGAACTTGTTGGTGTTTGTAATTCAAATTCTATATAATTCACTAGCTCCTTCTCTATGTCTTGTTACATGTCACATTTGCTGTTTGCAACACATTAGATTGTTGTTTTGGCACTTTACACCTCCTATATCCCATTCTAGATATTTCTCACATCATATAATTTCATGCTTGTTTGATTAGTGATTCTGACTGCTGATTCAACCTCTGTGTTAAAATATTACTTTTAATGATGTGAACTCTTCGACAAAATAATAAATGCAGTTGGATCTCTGAGTTGAGATAGTTGCCTGGAGCGCTAGTATGCATGTGTTTTCTTGAATGCTACCCAAAAGTTCAGATTTCGATAAAACTGTACAGACTGAAACACTATAAGAAACACATTCTTTTAACAGCTAAATCGCCCGATTTCGAGAGATAGCCCCTTCCAAAAATTGGCACGATTCTTAAATTTTGTAAATATCTCAGAAACAATACCAGATATTATAGATTTTTGCTAAAATATAATTTGAAGCATATATCAGTCTCTGCAGTTTCATCGAACCCTGAAGTTTCGGGTTGCCGGTGTGTTTTTGTAAGTCGAACATCAATGGCATTTGTTTGGTCACAATCACGATTTTAAGTGTAGCCTAAGCAGCTCAAAGTTACATAAAACGAACGTAATTTTATTTAGTTCCTCTTCTATATGTGCTTCAAATAGAAAAAGTGTGACACAAGTTACTACCTTCTGATTTAAATTAGCTTAATAGAATACTGTAAACTGTACCCAAATGAGTACAGCGGGAACTAATGGGTTAAATCTAGTGCAGAGTAAGGATTCCTCCCATTGTTCATGTTATTTGTGCCGTAATAACATAAACATCATCATCAGATGTCAATTTTCAATGATCTGCTCCGACTTGAACTCTTCAAAGTCAAATAATTTTTAGTGGCAGATAAAGTTTCTACTGTAACTATTTTCTGCAGTAGAGTATGAGGATATACCACCATTTTATTCACTAATGTAAAAGTTTCAGCCCATAGGAGATTACATCAATTAAGGCAGGAAATGGGACATTTCTTGACGGTTATAATCCAGAGTGCAGCCAACACAAAAAGTTTAAATATACTTTCTTGGACCGAGATTTTCTTTACTGGTGGGTGAAACGTATTCACCAAAATATAGGTTTAATAAATAGATGAAGTAGAGGTTTTCCCTTACCACATCTTTTTTAAAAATATATACCGAGAACAAAGAGATCATCTTCAGTGAAACTAACAAATTAAATGCCGTGCATGACATCAGCTAACACATCAAGAATAGCGCTAAGTGAAAACCTCACAACGACTTTAAACAACTGCAAATTTGACGACTATTAACATTATTGTTGGAAGTTCATGTCATCTATTATACTATCTGGTTTTATCAAAATTGAAACTTCATAGGTAAAATCATATGTCTTGTAGAATCACCAGGTCACCGTCCAGGTAGGGACGCTTGTGAATATATTTTAAGAGAACTATTTCGACGTACCTCTATAAATTTTATATTTTTTTAAACAAACAGTAGGAATTTTGAAACTAAAATATTAATATTTTTATAAATACTTGATATACTACTCTTACAGATATACATTAAAGATTCTGATTTGCATTAAATCAGAAATGAACTTGATATACTTCCTCCGCTGTTACATAACACATTCCATTTACGTACGCTTTTGATCGTGACGTTACGTAAAAGGAACAAAAGGATTTATGGTACTATGTATACAACTGTATATTCCAGCTTATCTAAATGTTTTAGCTGATTTCAGTCGCTGACAAGCAGAAGGTCAAATCAAAGTCCAGCTATTCATTTGTGAAGTAACCGTTATTCAATCTATCAGCCGAACGAGCATCAATTATTTTCAGTGCAATTCGTGGCTCATTTAACGTCAGCCATAATAAATTCGTTGAGTAATTCGCCGCCTACTCGTACAGATAATAACAAACAAAATTACTTTAATGTGATCTGAATTCACATTCCGGATGGTCGTAAAACACATAGACACCCACGGTAATCGTGATGGTTTATTGAAATGTCGAATAAATTTCAGCTCTATCTGTAATTAAACTGTCTGTTGCATTTACTATTGTTGCCTGTCATAACTGTATCGGCCGTTACCGCTGAAAAGATAACACTAAACTAGACTAATTTTCGTCCGTTACAAACGTACAAACGAAATAATTTGACGTTGATGAATGACATAAAACCTTTAAGTCCATTAAATTTAAATTAATTTTTGTTCTAACCCGATAGGATCGTAATTATATATTAGTGTATTTGCTACCTTTATTTTGGGGGAATGTAATTATACACTGGTCTCTTTCTTCCTCGAAACAGAACTCCAAACAGAAATGATTACTTTGATTCTGCGAAGTGTTTGTTTTTATACAACACGCTTAATTGAGCTTTGCGATATACGATTGATCACTTCTTTATTTCACCTATGCTATAATTATAGCTATGCGTGATATCTTTTAATTCGCATTACATATCAATAGAATTGTATACCTTTCCCACACTTAATGGTACTAAAAGAGCAGGATTTCTCAGATCAGTTAATGTTATAACGTTTTTAAACTGATCGAAACTTTAGAGCTCAAAGAATTTAATGAACATTATTATATGGGAGTTGTGAAATGTGTCCAAGGAATTTACGGGGTACTCATCAAGCTACATAGAACGTGGTAAAACTGAAACATGTAAGACAAACTGTGGATGTTACTCTACGCAACAATATCATACGGGGCTGAAATCTATGATAGGAATTTATTTTTTGTTTCATGCGCCAACTAACTAAACTAACTATGGTGGGGGCTACCTCAAAACCAACCACACTCTTTAGTTAACTTCATACCATAGTTTTATCAAGTTGCGGCAAGTAAGTTCACATGTCTCCCGCAAGAAATAGAAACGAGCCCACTCGCGCAAGGTTTGTTTGCAATCTTCCGATTATGATCTATATCAAGCATTATCGGAACAACATTTTCTCGACGATTTGGTAGCTGTTTCGATTTAAGAACAGGTCCACTAACAATAAGTCTAAAAGTCACTTGGAAATGACAACAAACCTAGTCCTAGCTGATCAAGAAATATCGACATCGATTGAGACATTCGCAAGCATTTCAAGCGCTTCAATCCCAAACATTCTGCACGAATGAGGGACAAAGTTTTTACTTCCCGTTAGCTTCCGCATCTTTTGAATGAGAAGCAAGAGACGGCTTGCGCCAAATGATGTCGAAAACTTTCAAAAGCTCAAACAATGTTGCTGACATAGTGACTGGTGAGAAACCATTGATTTATTGCTTTGAATTCAAAAATAGACGTCAATCCACTGTGCAGTAACAATCTCCATGTTTCGATAAACTAATTTCAAACAACGAATTATCCTCTACCAAGGCAAAGCAGATATGTACATTTCGTAAGGTAATTGACTTTATGAAAGAGCAAAACATCGTGTTGCTAACCTATGATTCGTACATACCTTACCTTTTTTGCATTTTTTTTGCATTCTCATAGATTAAGGGATGACTGCGGATTCAACTGTTCTAGTCGCCAGAGGAGGCAGTCGATGCCTTGAAAAAATAATTATATATTGATCCAACTGAAGATCGGAATAACTTTTCTATTTGGATTCAATAAATAGAAGCGTGTATCAAACATACTTTGAGAGGCAGGAAAATACCTAAAGTCGGCACCACGAATGTTTACAGTTACGTCATCAACTGAACAGTAGAGTAATAACAAGCGATATATAAAAATTGGAAACTTTTTCGCATAAGCAAACGAGAGTAGTATGTAACATATGTCTTAGACATTGAAGACATACGGCCATATTTTATTAAGTGAAACTAATTAAACTGAGATAAAACATAATTGAGTAATTCGTTAATAAGAGCATTTATGATTTCTACCGCAGTGTAGGCAATCTTGGGTAATACAAAAGCAGAAAATACCGCTCTCTTGTCAGTGGTCAGTTGCTATTTGCTTTAGATTGTTTATTGCGTCTATTAGTTTTATTTCATTCACGTTTTCCTTGTGCTAATAGTTCATTTGAGAACTATAGAGAAGTAAATTGATTAGTTTGTGGTAAGTCTTGAGATTTGATGAGTATAGAAATACTTAAAGCACTTCGTTGTGTGTGCTCCTAGGTTATAATTCAAGATGCCCGGTAGACGACTTACTACTTGTTGTCAAGAATTGGTTAGCCGTTTGCTTGTGTATTTCGAACAAGAAAAAAAGCTACAGGTCCTTTACTAACTATTGATGCGGTTCATGAGGTAAATTGTAATTATTATTAATTCAAAGATTATAAGTACAAATTGTAGCGAGTTGCAAACGCTTTGGGCATTTCTATTAAGACTGTGTTCAATATACACCTATATTAATATGTAAAACACAAAGTCACACCTGTTGTTCCTTCATCCAGTACTCCGACTGCCTTATACAAACCAAGGGCTATGCCAAAGGCACGTGATGTGGCAGAGAGGGTGAAAATGGATGTTCGAAAAGTAATTTATGAGATGTACCAGGACAGTAAGTAAATTTGTACAATTAAATTCTAGTTCTAATAAAATATATTTTTATAGAAAAGCATGGAACAATAAAGTCCTTGCGAGAAGTGCTGGAATGCAGAAATATTTTAGAGACTAGCTCTACTTCACTGCGACGTTTACTGCATGGTTTAGGGTTTAAATTTAAAAAGACGATAACCGCAGAGCCCTTATGGAGAAGCATTGCGCAGCATTGCGATATACATATATATATATATATATATATATATATATATATATATATATAGAAAATATCAAACAATGTTGAATTGCCCTTTACAAAGAGATATTGTATTCTTGGATGAAACCTGGATTTTTGCTAAGGGAAGTCAAACCAAATCGTGGCAAGATGACAATATTAAGAGTGGGAGAAAACTAGAGGATTATGATGGGAAACGGTTTATTGTCCTGCATGCTGGTACAAGAAATGGCTTTATATCTAACGCAAACTTAATATTTAATTCAAAATCATCTACAAGTGATTACCATGGCGAGGTGAATAGTGATTTATTTAAAAAATGGGTAAAGATACAACTAATCCCTAATTTAGAAGAACCATCGTTAATTTTAATGGATAATGCTCCGTATCATAGTGTTTTGCCTGAGAAGTCACCAAATCAAAGTTGGTCCAAAGGCGATATTACTACTTGGTTAGTTGTAATAGAAAATCTATTGCAAATGTTCATAACCACAAAATATTTGACAACTAAAATTTCGTGCTATTTATTACAAACACAGTTGATGTTCCGGAATTTGTTTCATACACTGTGTACGTCATAAACAATTATAACGTAACTGTAAGCATTCGTGGTGCTGACTTTAGTATTTGTGTTTATGACTATTTACAATTGTAAAGGAACAATCCTCGCACTTTATTTAATTACTAAAGCACAAAATCCCATAAACTTCATGTCGTTATTTGGTTACACCTATGTATGTATTATTAATACAGAAAGTAATTCCCTCCAGAAATCGTTGCAGTAAATTGCAACCTATATGAATGAACGTTTGCTTGAAAAAGAAGTGTTATCACTACAACTTTTAGAGATTACTAGATGTTTTAATAGATTTTTAATAATAAGATAACTTTGTATATTTATCCTTAATGTTGTCGAGCAAGCAGTAGCGTAGGAAGCCGAATTGTGACCAGCGAAAGTCGTGCATGTGTGGGTAGCCTTTATCATATAGATATAAGCTGGTACGTCAATAGCACACTTCCTACACTACCGCCGAGTTACGAAAGCCTATAACGCTGTTTAAGTATTTATGCGTATAAATAGGTACATTCGTAGTGTTTTAAGGTCGTAAATTTGATTTTTAGTAGCTGGTATGGGTATAGGAATTCGGTTTCCCGTAATCTAAAAAAGGAGCAAAAGAGAAAATTATTTATCACATTGTGACTTTCAACTTAAGTAAATTGCTAGAAATTGATTTCGTTCCGATATGCTAATTATAAATTATAAAGGCAGCGTATTTCTAACTCACCACCAAACAATCATACATGAAACAACCGACTGTATTTATTTGTCTGGAAATGATTGAATTGTAACTTGCTAAATTCAGAAAGTTTTGCTGAAATCGATTGGTCTACAATCAATATTAACGTAGCATTCTAAGTTTAGGTTTAAATACATATGTATATCAATTGTTCTCATTATCATGAATTATTATCCAACGTACTTTTAAGCACTTTGGTAAAGAAATTATTCATGTTCTATTTGTACATTTAAAAGGCAACTGCGGTGTAGTTTTCCGAGAACATAATAGAATAGATATGGTATGCTAGATCAACATTCAACACCTGCATAATTAAGGAGTAAGTAGATCCTTTACTCCCTTGATCTAATACGACGAAAATACTTACAAAATACATGCAAGGAAAAATGTTTACTCGTACCAACTCCTTAAACAAATCATTTTTTCTTGTAGTTTAATAAGGCGTTTGCAGTGTATTGTGCATCAAGGTAAGGCTATCGGAGTGTTATTCAACCCTAACTGGCATTGACGGTCAATCTAAAACCGATAAATAAGAATAACATAAATATATACAAACCACTAAGTGATTCTATCACATATCTCTTTTATCAACGTCTGCCTTTATTCATATTCCTTTTCCGAGAGATTAGTCGTCTTTTAGTTTTAATTGGATCGATCTTGGATTCTTCTCACTGTCGAGAATGGGTACCGCGCTAATTGTAAGTTATTGTCATCGCAAATTCATCCAATCTTGTTAAATTCAACGCCGCCACCGTTTGTACCCACCTGACTTCGAGACCTGTCATTTGCATAGCTGTAAATATCAAATACATGTGTAGAACGTCGCTACTGTCTGATATAAAGTCCAATAAATATAAAATATTTCTCCTCGACTATCGAGTTTTTACGGTTTCGCCTTATTTATTATTCCAATTATGGGTGTTCCCTTTATATGGCATTCGTTTATTTTAATGCACTCTTCGATTATTTATTATTGAATTTTATACTGACAGTCAACAGTCGAATGCCGCCTAAATCGTTTTATTTGCAGAAGTCGGCTGTCGTGATTTGCTTCTCTTTATTTCTTCGATCGTTGTCAGGTATTAATAAATTCTGATTTAATTTTTTACGTCGTTAATTATAATGACGTAAAATATTAACCACTGATATCTTCTTTCTAGATTTTAGTCATGTAGCAATGTACACTTTTATACATTCGCTATTGTTTTCTTTTGCTTCGACTAACTATAAACCGCAGTATTCCAACTGCTTCTTCTTAAGGAAACAGTTGTAGGACTGTGTTATTGCCAAGATTGTAAGCTTCGCAGTGCGCGCGAATCCGACACATTGGGGTTTCAGTTCGAAACCGGCATCATCACCACCGCAGTTGATCACTTTTACTGCCCCATCACACTATTAGTATTACCTAGTATTTGTTTATTTATTCAGTATTCTCATTATTACTATTATTGTTGGCATACCTTATGCCAACAATAATAGTAATGCCTTATGCGTGTCTCGACATAATTTTATTTCTCGTGAACGCAGGAAGTATTTCCAGAGCGTACGCTAATTTATACAGAATAATACCAAAGACATGTGTCGATACTTCACTGAAAAGCTACTGAATGACTACTACGCTAGAGCCAGTATCCACCATTATCCGATATACGTATTGCCAAAATCTCGAATCCTATCAACTCCAAATAGAATGCTATCACAACGCTTAGTTTTCATCATACGCACACATTTTCTATAGAGTTAGCGTCGGATTTCGATGCCATTTTCATATTTTTGCAGAAAGCCCAATGTCGATTATTGTATTTGGATTATCGTCATCTTTCTGTTGCAATTTTGTTCGAATGACCATTCTATTAGAGGTTTAGGTCCGCATCCAAAATGTTAATAAGCGACGTTTAATTTTTCGGAAACAATATTGCCTGAAACAACCTCTGACAGATTTTTGCCGGATGTTTAACTGAACTTCTAACGATCGTAGTAACTAGGCTATCCGTAGAGGAGCAAAAGTGTGAAATTACGGTTCTTCTATGGAAAATCAAATTTTCGTAATGGCGCCAGTAATTTCCTTCATCCCGTCTCAGTAGCTCGGGGCATAGAAGAAAGTAAATGTGAAAATACAGTACTGAATCAATAATTATTTAGGGTAGTATACCTGTCAAACATATTTTACAGATATGTAGCAACGAATATACCGCATTTGTATTAGATTTACACCGAAATGGTAAATCAACTGGATACTGGGATATTATAACCTCCTTGTAAATTTACAAGACGAACTGAAGAAAAGTATGGAAAGGGAAGCCATATCGCAAAGAAAACAGAGGAAGGCCAAACATAACCTGGGATATGGGCATGAAAGGAGCTATTATGATAGATCTTCAAGAAAATTATATCTTGTGCAAGGAAATCTCAAAGCAAGACTAGAGTAGATCACATTATAGTTGTAACCAAGCCGCCAGTATATACTCAGTGTGTAAAGTGATGAGGTTTCCTATAAGGAAAACGTTTATAATGTGAATTTTAGAAGAAAAACTTTATAAAAAAATTTGTTTGTATCGAAACCCCTTATAGTCAAAGAAAAATCCAGTAATCACTTAAGAGAAGATCAAAAAGTTGAAATTATGTCGAGTTGTTGATTTTAAATATGACGAAGTCCGAATGTTACATTAGTATCGTGTTACCTGTAATTGTCGACGTTAGACAAAAGGCAAATGTCATTTTGATAAATTTACTGTTTCTCTGTTTGTAAACAAGGATGGCCACAAAACTCAAATATTTATCTTACTATTTTCCGAATAAAGAACAAAAAACAAATATTATTCTTAATAAGATAATTTGATTTTTAATTGTGCAGTTATTCCATATACTTCCACATCTACCGCAATCTTCAACTCTTTTTCTAAATTGTTTGTAAAGGTTGTTCAACATTTCAACATTAATTTTTAGATAATGTACATCATTTCCCATTGGTTCTCTATATATGAATATAATTTTGAGAGTTCTCTAACAATCAGGGTACCGTGAACTGGACACTCATATTGTTGAAGTCGATGCGTCGCAATTTCTGTTGCTCAAGTGATGGCAATAAAAATTCCGAAGCATTTCTAAGTAATTGTGTAGAATTAAAGTTCCATTAAAAAATTGGGGCCAACGATTCTGTTAAACAACAGTCTGCACGAAACATTGACTTTTTATATCGCTAATTTCTGGCTTTAATTCTAAAATTTGGATTAGCCTTTGTCCAATATCTACAATTTTGTGAGGAAACAATACCATTCGTCGAAAACGTTGCTTCATCACTAAACATTAAATTCTGATAAAATATGCGATGTTCCATAGCTTTCTCATCAGAGCATAAACAAACCTCAAGTCTGAAAGCGTGATTTGCCATTTCTATGGTGTGCC
The DNA here is from genome assembly GCA_038088585.1 of Chrysina gloriosa. Lineage (NCBI taxonomy): Eukaryota > Metazoa > Arthropoda > Insecta > Coleoptera > Scarabaeidae > Chrysina > Chrysina gloriosa. Next base: position 21,980,815 of record CM076090.1, read on the forward strand.
CGAATCTAGGTTTATATAAATTTTATTCGCTTTATAAATTGTTTGCAATAATGTATGATTAACATTGAGTTTAGTTGCTGGCTAGCGTAAAGAACTCCTAGGATATTCCTCAACTAATTCGATAAGCATAATTGTCACAACATCATTATCATTGTATACGCTTTGTGAGGCTTTCTGTTGTCGGCAACAGATCCCGTGTCATCAAAAGTTTTAACTAATTTCTTTACAGCTCTTCTGCTTACACTTACATTCGGGTATTTTTTATTAAAGAACTGTATTGCATATTTATGCGAGACTCCTCCTTTACTATAACATGTCACCAGTTAGATTCGCTGCTCTAACGTTCACATTTTTTCAGGTTAAGCTCGTGAAATTATCAGTAAATTTCGTTGGTTAACGAGAAATACATGGGTAACACGATACTGATGTAACATTCGGACTTCGTCATATTTAAAATCAACAACTCGACATAGTTTGAAAAAGTTTTTGTTCTTATCCTAAGTGATTACTGAATTTCTCTTTGACCATAAGGGGTTTCGAATTTTCGATACTAGCAAAATTTTTTACAAAAAATAAGTTTTTCTCCTAAAATTTATATTAATAAGTTTTCCTTATAGGAAATTTCACCACTGTGCACACTGTATGTAATTCAAACACGTAACTGATCTGCAAGTTACAACATGCAAAACCCGAAAACTTCGAAGTTCATTACTGAAGTTTTCAGAAAAAGCACCCGTTACAAAAATCTTATACATTACTGTCTTTTGTATTTCTTATAAGCAAATTATTTTTAATTAAAATACAGATTTACTACGGATTTGCTCGAAACTAATGTATTATATTTGTCAACACCTTTGTCTATAAATTGAGCTAATATATTACGAGTTGTCTCCTTCTTGCGACATTAATACGTCAGCATCCCTTTTCACACTACAAAACATAACTACAGAGCCTCTCATAGCTCTAAATAGAAAATAAAAAATTAAGTTAGGTGCAATTTATTTACGAATTAATTAATTAAATGTATGTATATTATGTCAATGCATGTTACTGCTAAATATCTCAGTGAGTTCTTACAGTCCGAAATTCGAGACTTCGACCGCTACACTTCAATTAATCTCCATACCTAGTTGACCCCGGACCTGTCCTTTACTTGGAAATGGATTTGTGATTCGTTTCCCGACGTTTTCATAGTTGATAGTTAATGGTAAATTGCTCCCCTTGATGGGACACTGGTTTTTCGGAAGACGATGTTACTTTTAAAAGCAAATCATCTACTCGTTTAGAAGAATACTGCGAGTTTTTCATGTTTCAATATATGGTATACATCATGATACTCACATTTACTAATTTACGTACAAATCATTAACCATATTTTCTTTTCATCATATTTCTGACAGGAATTTGACGCTTCTAATGACTTGATTGCTTTGCTTTCAACGAATTTTATGGACTTGGGCTAAAATTACTTGCAGTAAGTGAAAAACAGACGTACAGTCTATTGTGTCCTGATCATAGACAGGACTTAATAAATAATAAATAATTAAAAAGAAAATAAGACAATTGCTCTATAATACATTGATCGCATATGTTTGTGTGGTCACATTTTTCTCAATCTAAATTAATAGTGCATTAAAGATGCTTGGTTAATGTTCTATCATTGATAGGAGTAAAGTAACAACGTAAAGGTATCAATGTCGAATGTGAATACTAATTTCCAAGTTTCGGCAACTTTATATGTATAACGCGAATATTTTGTTTTGTCCAGTTTACATAACTGATAAGCTGCAATATGCAGACATCATGGTGGTATCCAATATATCCATCTCATTGTTGGATGCTGAAGCATTAACCAAGACGCTTCCTCAAGTTTCTTTTTTCCAGAGTTGATGGTGCTTACACCAATTGGATTGAAGCAACTCTCGCGCCATGGTACAAAATTATTTTAGAGCAGAGACCTTAGGTGTACAAGATTGTTATAGCATTCGATTTATTGCACCATGGAGTGTTAATTCTTAACTTCAAAATTGATAGTTGGCGTTTCAAAAGTGTCATCTAAAAATATGTAAACGTTTGAATTACTGGCATTACTTGATCTAACAATAAGAAACGGACTCAAATTCTCGTAACATCTCGATCTGCTGGCTGATTGATTAACAATATAATTTTTCAATCACGAAATTCTGTATTGATAGCCCAAAAACATGCCAGTATTAAGGCTATCATGAAACGAACAGTAATCTTGTATTATCTAAGAATATATGGAAATTTTAACCAGGTACGAAGGAAATAATTCAATCTTAGCAGTTTTATTTTACGTTTGCAATGAAAATCGGAAAAGAAATCTAGTGTAACGTATATCACCCCATGTCTTATCTATGTGGGTGTAATATTATTCTATGTATTTCACATATGTATATATGTATAACCTAGAGGCGGCAGAATTAAAATATTCCACCTTTGATTTAAACTGCGGCAATTTGCACTTAAAGTACATTTCAAGTTCGTCTAGTAAGAACTTAGCCGTGTATATACTTGCGTAGCAGACGTTGTACAATTTCAATCATTACTTCTTTTATTTACTTTATAAGGAAGAGAATCTATCTACGAACACCCACCGTTGGCAAATTAGTTATCATAATTTATCAATTATGTCTGTTAGATCGATTAGCGCTCGGCTAATGGCTTAATTAATAGAAGCCGTCTGCGTACGCACTTAAGTGTTTCCTTAAAAGGCAGTTTGTATATCTATACATATAATTCAAGGATATGTGATTTAAATTGCTTCATATGCTATTATACTGTGTTCCTATTGCAGGATCCAAATTTCCCTAATTTAGATCATGCCAAAGTATAAACTCCTACTACTACTTAAAGGTTACATGTATAATGGGTAGTTGTGTCCACGAAAGAACTACTACCCTTACAATGGCATCGTTAAAATTTAGGACAGATCTGGAGAATCAGTGCATTGATTCTTTTGGAATTGGATCAAGCTGAAATACCATTCTATTTCTGTAGTAGTGCGTTCGTCGTCATTTATTTCTTAAATATTGACGATGTGGTTGTGGAAAATTTGAAAAGACTTTCTGGCACTTCATTTCGTCACTGAAACATGGTTATCATAATAGGAATTATTTACTGTTTAACAGTCAACTCCCACCAAAGTTATTATTCCTTTTACATTGAGGTATTACAAATCGGCAGACACATCTATTACAATTAACACACATTAACTTTCTGCTATGACTTAACCAGGAGTGCTCTTGAACAGTTTTATGTCCATATTACAATACATATTACAATCATTGTTAAGTATAATCTCTAAGGCGATGATAGTAACTTGAACAGTAACTCCAAAAAAAGCGGCGATAATTTGCTTCAAAACATTTCCTCAACGGACGACTTTTGTAGTATTCAATAGAGTACATAAACGTTCGATTGTTCCTGCGTTCTACGCTCATACAAATAAATCCAACTTTCACAACTTGTATTGGTATGAACCAAATTTGAAAAACCAAAGTTGAATTTTTCATACAACAAGAACCAAATCTTAACTCCCATTAAATAGCGTAGAAACCATAGGGAATATGCATTCATAACAGCTAACTGTTTATGCAAAATAGGTGACATCTGTATTATGTCAATGTAGACTCCGTTTAACGATAAGCTCATCTTACCATAGTATCGACGTTTATTGAAAGAACACTAGTTAAGCCGTTGAGTGTCCACGAAATATAATTTCACTAGAATCCACCAGTCCCGATCCGTGTAAGTGTATTCCGACAAGATAGTCTAGAGTCCCTTCCAGGGTGATAGTATCCAGGATCTAATTACATTTGAAGAGTCCCTCTTGAGAATCCCGTTAATCCTGATCATGTCAGGGACACTTTCCATGTCTCCAAGTTCCAAGTTTCTCCAGGCCGCCTTCTTATGTTCATTACAGATTTTAATTTAACCTTATAAGCTTCCCACTTGCCTCTCTTTGCTTCTATTAAACAGCCGTCGAGTCTCCGTTATCACACTGCTTAGCTATCCGTTCCACCAATGGTGAATGCCACCAAAGATATTAGGCCTTTGTAGTTCTGAAGGGTCGATGGAAAGATACAGTAGAAGCGATTACCGTGTCCAGTGTGACCAGTGCCCTCTCACATTTACTTACTCTTAGCCTGGCTGCCGTTATGTACCCAGTGTAAAGTTTCATGATTCGCATCACTTCCAAGCCGGACTTGAAGCAAATACAAGTTCTAGTCTTGTATACATACCAGAAGCTCCCCTCGCCAATATGTAATCTCTGTGCCTTACTTTTTTATATACAAGGAACTTCGATTATTAGGATATCAATATCTTCCGCCAAAGTTTTTGACACAGTCCTATCGTGGCTGTCTGAAAAATCTTCAGCATTTTATTCCCTGGATATTGACGCTTATAGTTCTCCTGAAGCACATTCTTCAAGCGCCACAGGTCCCTTTTCAAATTTTTGTTATTGTTACAGGGCCACAAAGCTAGCCATCTGAAAGTAGTGGAAAGCTCTCCAATCAGATTTTACCAGCGTTTCGTTAGACTCTCTGTCTATTCGAAAACTCACATGTAGTCGTACGTACGTTGAGCTGAGAATTGTCCATCGATCAATCAGCAGCTCTGGATTTTGTCTTTCGAATCTTTCCAGGCCCGGTGATAGATCCTCCTTGTTAGTTTCTGACAGGAAATCTTTGCTATTTTGATAGCTTTCCACTTTTGATGAGTTTCCAAGTTGCTTTTTATTGCAAGAGATCTGTCGTAGTGTTGCACAAGTCTTCAGCGCAGATGATGTAATGGTCCATAAAGCGAGATGATTCAAACCTCAGCGGCTTTCACGCCTTATATATAGCAGTCATCAGGACCTCTTCTATAGGCCCCATCTGTATGTTAGCTATTAAATTGACCGGGTAGTCCTTTAACAATATGACTGACTAGATCTATTTCAGAGCAACCTTGTAGTTCCCGCCCGAAAACAACTTCTTCGCACATCTCATTGCTCTTTCCTCAGAATTCGCTTGACGGTCCCTGGCGTTTTCCGAGGTTTCTTTTGAGGAAGGGTCGTCTTTATTTTATCGCTTTACCTTATGGCTAGTCTTCTGCTCCATCATTTAGTTCAGTTTTCTTTTCTTTACGTCGCTCTGGGTGTGTTGTATTATTTCAGTTTTAGTCCGTTGCGTTTCTGGGGTATCTGCTGAAGTCTCTATTGCAGGTGGAGCTGCAGTAGTCTCCTCACTTTTTGGATTCTCTTCAGACTCCAGCGGTGTTTTCTGTTTCTTGTTTCATCAATTTCGCTCTCCGTCCCACGAGTATGGAAAAAGTTCATGCCTGCAGACCTTCAATGCTGGTACAAGACGTACATACAAAGGGGTCCTGTCTGATGCCCCCAAGTGGACGTTCACGACCACATGCCATATATCCCTAAGGCGATTCAACTCTGACTACATTACCTTACACCGAAGCGTGGGAGAGCTGCTCCACGGTGACAAATTTCGCAAAGAATTTCTGAAGTTTTGAGGCCTAATCATCCTACTTACAACTACCGCTAATCAAGCCATACATATAAAAAAACCTGAGAAATGTCCGTATCACTACTCTCTGGTACAAGCTGCAGTTGCATATTTGTCACTAGAAAACTAAGCATAACGTAATTATTTCCTAATCTTCAAATAATTTTCGAACGTTGTTACCCCTACATACTGAACTCTGACAGCCGGCCTAAAGCCTTCAGTGTTGGAATTGTAAAGAAAGAGCTTTCTGTTGTATGTGTTACAATTCAACTCTTAAACTGTAAAGAATATTATTTGGTTAATGAATTCAGAATTGTTTCAAGGAAACATTGATCTCAAGTAACATCCTGTCAGCATTGGCAGTGAACATGTTAACGGAACACCTGCACAAAATTCCTCACTGAGATTATTACGTCCAAACCCAAACATTGAATATCAATAACAAATTATTGTTAAAGTTGCAGACCGCAAACGTCACATCGTTGTCTGTGAACCGTTTCTGAGGTCGCAAGGAAATGTTCGCGGTTCAATTCAATCTGATTGGAAAGTTGTTGACTACTCGAACGTTCAAACACTAATAATAATTTCCTTCCAACTGTCAATATAACTCCCATTACTCTACTCCAAGAATGCCAAATTTGTTATGGAGACAATTTTCAACGCTCTAACAACACGAGTTCCCGAATTTATGCAGCAGCCTATGTACGTATATTTAATATATGTTGGATCCTGCAGCTGAATGTTTACTTTTGACGGTGTTTTAGCTTCAATAAAACACTCTTTTGCTGGGCACTTTATCTTTTATATCACTGAAACGTTTAAATTGGGTATAATACTTGTAATACTTGTAAGGAGGTTGAACGTAGAACTGGTTTTGTGTATATAAATTTTTGACACATGTGTTATGTTGTCACCTAACAACTTATAAAAAAGAAAACAAATACATTAAAAATCATGGCAACCTGAATGGCAATGGCAGCATCAAAAACATAAATCTGAAAACAAATATTGGGGGTCGGAACAATATATAACTAGCAATTATGCACCATTTCTTTTGCATCTTTAATTAAAATGATTGTATGTAAACAAACAGTAGAATTATTGTTGTCTCTATATTTAAACTATTACTAAGCTTAATTAGATCACAGTATTATTACAACTGTATCGTAGCCATTTATGGGTAGCATATTAAGGCGGGCGGCCAACTTGACGCGTTCTCGCTGTCTGTATCACTGTAAATTGCCTTAAATGGTGAAGCAAATGTAAGAGGAGATCGATTCGAACGTTTGTGATAGAAATAAAGGTACAAGGTTGAAAGCAATTCCGTTCTCCTACGTTACGTGGGCGAATTAACGTGAAGATGTATCACAAATTTAATTAATTCTAAGTCTTTTGTATTTACTGTAATTGATCCACGGAAAAACTAGAGTTATATTATGTTCCGTTTATATTTGTTATCGTTACCTTAACTTTAATCATGTACCGCACGTAGTTAATGGTGACATCCGACTAAACTTGATATACGATGTATTATCACCAGAGATCCAATACCATATTTTCTGTTAACTTTATCGTGTGTCGCTCTGCACACGTACAAGTATATAGCTTACTTAATATGTGTATTGATGCGCAGCAGATGCTAAAGTTCATAAAAAATATTCACTTTGTCTTAATACTGCGAATTACCTTTTAGTTATGGAAACTCATATTTGGAAATCCTTTTGCTTCTCAAGTTAGATCCATGATCTGTTCCAACGTCCAAACTTGAGTTCCCAGCTTTACATGTATCTCTTTGGAGGTATACCTGGTGATGGATTATATATGAGTTTGTCCTCCATAGCTCTTCCAAAAAGTCTATCCCTTCGAACTCTTCTCACATCCTAGTATCAATATTTCCTGCCGTACTTTCTTCATTTTACATAAAGATCAAGGCAGCATACTTCTCGGAGTGTCATGTTTCTAACTCACAAATAGTCTCAATGTCTTGCCAGTTATGGATTGCTCCCAGCGTTATCATCTCAGTTGTTCGCAGTCCAAAAATGACGCTGGTATATGCAATTTTCGGAAATATTCTGGATCTAGGCCAATAGGGTGACTGAACTTCGAAACACAAAATAAATTCTGTTGTATGAATAAGTTAATTCTGTTGTAAGTTATATCTCTATTTCATAAAGGTTGCGAACTAAGTTAGTTAACCATAATTCAAGATTAATTTTAATTATTAAATTTCTTTTTTACTTATATCAAGGTAATTTGTTTTATGAGAATAAATGTGTGAAATCCGAAGTAGAGCAATTTATTTAATCGAATGATAAATATGGAAATTAAAAGTAAGATTTCATTTTGAAAGATGGTAAGAAAAAATTAACCACGAGTTTTAAAATTCGAAATAAAATCGAAGATACATGAAACTGAAATAAAAGTCTAAGCACTAAGGAAGCCAGTTAACAAAATTAAGGCTAACTTTTGTAATAAATATCTCTAAAATAAAAATTCAATTTCGGCAAATGCAACAATTTTCGTAAATCTTCACATAACTTTATGTGACTCCGTAAAGTACGGTAAATTTTAGGAATTAACAATTTATTCCTTGTTATTTTTATATATCTTCCCTTTTACCTTCATTTACATCTATGTATCTCCTTTCTTAATAACTATAATAATCAAGCCCTGTGGTAGTAATTAGATTAATTAACGTCGAACTAACGTATAATTTTTAATTAGTTCGCTGTGTAATGCTTACAAGCATAGATTAAGTAGCAGGAAGGAATGTTTACATGTTTACCTCTTACGTTACGGTATTATTTATTTGGTTCCACTTATTTTATGTGTATCCCAAATTGTATCTGAGCGATAAGATCGTCATCGATCTTGTAAATTTTATCTATTTCGAAGATCTGGATACTCCACTTTTTAGTATGCCTGTTAGATGTAGTCCATTCTAATGCCGATAGTTAAGAAAGCAACTGACTATTTAAACGACAGTAGTGTGACAACGGTATATTAGCTAGATAACGAGAAAAAATCTGGATCAATTCAAAATTAACGTATAATAACGTATAATATAATATGATGATTATAATAATAATAATAATAATAAACAAATAAGGCGAGTCAATGGGACGCAAACCACTCCAATAATAATCGCCAGGAGATTTACCATTGGTATTACACGAGGGATTAAAACAACTAGCTAAAAGCCTCTAAATCGAAATGCGAAAAGCGACGATCCTGGCGGCGTGCAATATAGTAAGAAAGGGGATGATTTGAATATGGAATGAATAGCAAGCAATTAGTATTGTGAAGTATTGTACACAGTAGTTTGACATGTAATAGTGTGCATTTGCGGTGTAGATGATATATGTAAGGTAGAATAAATAAAGAATAAAAAAATGCAGAATGATATTAATGTTATTATCCACTAAGAGATAGAAGATCGCTGGTATATATTAAAAGAAGGGTCGGACCCAATACAGAACCTTGAGGAATTCATGTGGAGGAATTGGATTGACAAGAATATATAAAACTATTTGCGTGCGATTAAGTCATTAGCTGTGCAACCACTGTAGAGCAGAACATTGACAACATACCTTTCTAGTATACGAAGCAACAAGCTATGATAAGCTCTGCCAAAAGCCTTGGAGAAATCAACAAACAAAGCCAAACATGGAGTGTTAGCGTCCAGGTCGATCAAAATTCGATTGACAAATCCAATCAAAGCAGTGGAAACCGAATTCAGTCAACGATATTCCTACAATATTCAAAATATTCGTCGAGGCTGTAATAATAATAATAATAATAATAATTGTTTTGTTTTTAAAAACATTATTATGACCACTTGTGGCAAGTAGAATTGCGAAAATTCAACGTTAGAAAAGCATGCACTATTATACATATTTGTTCTGCCAACATGACAATTTATAAATTAGGTCAGCAATTTATAAATTAGATCAGCAATTTATAAATCTTGTGTCATGTGATAAAACTAATATCAAGAAGTTCTAGTAACACATTACCGTAAGAATTCACAGAGCAAGGAAGGGAATTCAATGGTAAACGAAACGTTGACGTAGATTTCAGAAGTTACGAAATGTTATCGCTACGTTGTCGTATGTACGCTCGGGATGCCTACGCAAAACTCTCGAGTTCATTCATAAAATTATAATAATTTCCAACGTGTTCGTGTCAGGCACGCGATTGAACCTCATCAATGAATTTCGAAACAGTGCAATTACGTTCGTTTGACATTTTAGTTTTAGTAATGACGTAACGATTTAACTGCCGATTACAGCAACCCACTAGTATATCGATTATTATTATTATTATTATTGAGACTGAATTCATAAAATAGAATGGATCTATGAAGTAGAGTTGTTCTCATTTTGTACTGCATTCTTATCTTTCGTTCAAAAGTTAAGCACTCAAGATTTTTTATTGCGGGAAATACACAAGGATCGTTGGAGGTCTGAAATTCCTTATCGTTTATAATATTATGTATACTATCTTACATAGAAATTGCACATTTTTTATTGAATTTGGCAGAAACTTTTAACTATAAATGTAATAAATGCTTACAATTTGAAAAAATTATATGAACTAGTTTCTTATTTCTCACTAATAATATGAATGAAGGTGATTGCAACGACTGTGGTGTAGTTTACTGACACTATATCACATCGGTAAACTTCTCACCACAAAATTGTTTATAATAAAATCGGTGACGCGTTTCGCTTCACCGAAGTTCGGTTTATACTGCTGTTGGAGATGCTTGCCTCGACCTAGCGAAACACGTGTCACCGATTTTATTATAAACAATTTTGTGCTGAGAAGTTTATCGATGTGATATTTGTGTCACTCCTAATATGCTGAGCCACGTCGGTTAGGGATCGTGCACATATTACGCCACGCGCTTTGGCGGGGAAGAGGGAAGGCGTTATAAGTAAACTTCAATATCTTTTTCTGAGTAAAAAAGGTGTCTCATTTTATTCATGTGTATTCAATTCAACCGTTCCGAAAATATTACAAGTTATTCAGTGTCAAAAACTGAAATAAAAAATTTTCATCATATTATATGTCATGCAGTAATTGTGCTATTGCGATAATCATTCCTAAAAATACGTTATTGTATTTAGGTTATATCTGACATCGCTATTTTAGGAGGAGTCTCAGAAGACCGACGTCGCTCAGAAACGATTCGCAGCTGTCACAAGTTAGATGACCTACTTAAAAAATTAGAAGAAAGAGGTTTCACTATAAATCGCTCTGGATTGTACCTTCGTCTTCTTCCAAAACGTTCAGCGACGACAGAAGCGAAACGCCACATTGTACGCCTACTGCCTTGTAACCAAAGCCCCAAACCGTAGTGAAAGGGTAGAAAGGCGTATGGCGCCGCTGAGCAAGGAGCTTACTGGGCTAATTCTGGAACATGAATATTTTGGATCACATCTTAATTCAAAGAATGAAACAGTGGATGCAGAATTGGAAAAACGTAATTTTGAACATGCAGGCCGTGTTTTGGCTGAAGTCTGAAATAGCATGGAAGTTGATCATTTTCCTGTCGAGCCAGAGTATATCGGCGCGAAGATCTAGCTGTGACATTATCTGTTGATGAAGAATGGTATTCAAGGAATGTCGGAGAGTCTCAGTACCCTCTTCAAATTGTAAAATTTGATTCGGAACACTGCTGTCACTGCTGTCACTGCTGTCACTGCTGTCTTCGAAGATCAAGTCTTTGGAACCTTCTTTCTGACACTTTTTTACTACCCCCAGTAGCCGTTCAAGAAACTACCAATGGTTATACTACTGTGAAAAATTTGGAAATGAAATGATAAGCATTTTGCCCTTTACTTCTTTAACTGACTTCGAAAGTTTATCCGTATTCTAATGAATGCCAATGATGTCCATATGATTATTACTGCACGAGTTTGCAGTCTTTGATCGACGAAAGGTGATTCTGAATTGTTATTTCTCCATGACCTCAATATAACAATTTCCAGTGAACAGAAATCACCCGCAATTTTGTGTTGGTACTCAATAATTCTTTTCATTTTTTTAACAGAGTTCGCGAAGTTTATGGTATTTACCGCGCGTCGATTAAACAAATTCCCAAGCACAAGCAATTAATTTATAACAAGAAAAAATTATTGAAACAGCAAAAAAGTGCACCCTGAAAGAGTTGGAGCACGAAGAAGAACTAAAGAATTCTTATATATTTTCTACAATGATACTGCTGGTGTGAAAGACACTTTTTGGATGAATGTCAAAAATGATCAAAAATTTCGTGACGTAATATGTGCCCGACACCTTATTGACACATTTGGTAACACATCGTGGCATGGCACCTAAAAGTTGTTAATGACGGCTTGGTCTACTGCATCCCAAGCAATCTGTATTTCATGTTGCGCAGGTACCAGGTAAATTATATAATCTCAGGAGACCTTGGTGGCTAGAACAGAAGCTTGACGTGGTTCTCTTGAAAGTAGTGCAACATAGTTCTTGCAATGTGTGTTGTCTTATTGAAACACATCTACAGCAATCGAAGAAATGGAAGGACATACGGTCGCATACTTTTTAAATGTATCGCTGGATGGTAATATTGTGTTGGATAAAAACTAGAAGAAATCTACTGCGATATAGAATATATATCTACAGTGCGGCGCACATATTTTTCGACGGAAAATTGTGTGTCGTGGCTGGTTCCTAGCCAAAATATATCCCAGAGTACTGAAATTTCCTACGAAAATAACTAACTTTTTGAAGGAGAGTTAGTGAAAGCATACCTAGACTCAATAATTCTTTGAATTAATTTCAAATTTGAGGTATGGATCCAAATGTAGAAAAATTTACATAAAGATGGTAATTTCCACTGTTTGTTTGGATGAGTGTCGAAATCACAAAACTTAAACACACCAACTCCTCAAAATTCGTCTAAATGCTTCTTGCGCAACGCTTCAATTCAAAAAATGAAGCACTTTCAATTGGTTCCTAGCCAAATCTGTCCTGAAATACGGAAACTTCCTACGAAAATAGTTTAGTTCAGTTTTTGGAGGAGAGTTGTTGATAATAGTACACTAGGGCGCCATAATTTTTGGATCTAATTTTAAACTTGAGGTACTGATTCAAATTTAGACAAGCCAACTCTTCAACATACATCTAAATGCTCCTTGTGCAACGCTTTAATTTAAAAAATGTAGCACTTTCAATTGGTTCTTAGCTAAATGTGTCCTGAAATACTGTTTTCATCGAACCTGAGGGTTGTGAATAAATACGATCGTAATGTGTTACCAAAGACAATTATTCTTAATGATTTATATGCATGAGACTAAACGCTGATTCCGATTAAATGCCGTAAGATAAAGCGCAAAATGTGGTTGGCATAGCGAAATTACGACGCCCTAACATACTTTTTCATATAGCGGAAAAAAGAGTGGACATAATGGCGTGGGCTTTTATTTTACGAAGGAACTCGAACCCGATAAATGGAACAATGGTAACGTTGAGACTAAAAACCGGGGAAAATACTGTGTCAATAGTGAATATATATGCTCAAACATAAACAGTAGATATACAAGAAGAGAACGACTTCCAGGAAAAATTGAAAAAGTTAGTGAAGCACTACCAGAAAAAGACGAAGTTATTCTTATAGGGGATGCAATATTTAGGGAAGTTGCGGGGAATGACAATGAAGCTACCCATTATATAATAAATAATAATGATCACAGAATTTGTCATACAACGCGAATGCAAGATCTGACATATCTGCCAACTGTGCTTGAACACCTGAAAAAGACACAAAGCAACGTGGAGACATCCATCTGAAAAAGTATAAAAACGGACAGACCTACTCTAGCCACAAATGACATAAAGAAGAAAGCAAATGACGCAAAAATACTTAGGGGAACAAATGCTAATTCTGACCATTATCTTCTAGGGAGCTCTGATAAGTGTGTGTCATCGATTTAAATAAACCTTTGTGGGTTTATAGACCGACGTTGTGTCAAAAACAACAATAACTTTCTTAGGTGTCCAATCTCACATTAACGAAGTGTACAGCGCCCTAAGCTCAACGCTATCCTTTGCTGTTTGACTCAATAACTCAGACACTATAAGAGATATAAAAGTTAAGACAATATTTAAGCTGTTTTACATGGTCATATGGTTTGTTCCATAAAAATATATCTGTTATAGAGAGAGAGATTTACATTAAGAGCATGTAAAACAATTTAATTCTTGTCTTAACTTTTTCTTGGTATCAAACAACAACTACTACGATGGTAGTGTTAATCTTAGGGCACTGTGCACTCCGCTAATGTGAGACTGGGCAACTAAGAAAGTAACCGTTGTTTTTGTACTACATCGGCATATAAACCCACTAAGTTTTATTTAAATCGATGAGACACACTCACCGTTGTTTCCTTGTTAATGGTACCAAGAATTGGAAACTTAAACAGCACCAAAAAAAAAAAAGAACTGGCGATTAGGATATGCAAGCGTTGCATATTAGAGAAACAAGGAAAAATATGAAGAATTAACGAAAAGACTATAAGAACAAAAAACTACAAAAGACGGCAGTGAAGGAGAATGAGAAAGTATAAAGGTAAACACAGCAAACGTGGGTGGGATGGTATTAAAGGGAAGAAGCGAAAATCACGAGAGGATGCATGCCTAATCAAAAACTATTCTATAAAAAGAGGTAAAGGTATACCAGCATAAAGCAAGCACAAGATAATGGGAACAAGAACAGGAGGGAACAAGGAGATAAGGGAATCTGAACTTATATGTTCACGCTAATGACACATACCATAATTTAGACATCAATACAAGCCGACACGTATCCCCGTTTGTAAAGCTCACTGAATCTGATGGTTTTTGCTGAAAGTACTAACAATGTAGAAAAATATAGTGTAATTCTCAACCCGACTATTCCACTACAACTTTCTTATTTATCTGTTTGCGGATAAAATTCGAAAGGATGAAAAAAAAATTGGAAGAAAATGTGGGACAAAAGGGAAAGCAGTCATTAGGAACCTATTTCCAATTTCATAATTATAATTTATATCATATGTGTAATAAACTTTGTTAATACATTCTTCAAATACCAAGCAGCGACTCCTTCTCATATTTAGTATTTCCAAACACATAATATCGAATAGGATAGAAAAGTTCGAATAATGTAAATAAAGTCACTACAATTTCAAAATCTTTGTTACAAAAACTTTTATGTACATTTATTCAGAAGCTCTACAGAAATATACCACAACAAGAAATCCTTGCATTTTCTATGACTGCAAAATCGAGTTTCGAACATAATTTAACCGTATTAAACGAGATCATATTTATTGAGAAGCATCAGAATACAACGCGTTTGTGACGCGTATCATAAATACGGTGCTCTTTGAAAGGTGCATTCATTGTCTGCGCTCGGTTTTAAGAAGGCAACTATCATTATTGTTGGTGGTAGCTTGTGGGCCGCGGCATTGGCACGGGCCGCTCCTCACAGCGTGGGCTGGAACTTCCTGTGTGACGTCACCACCTGTGTGTGTACACTCCGGTGGCACACAGCTAACACTAACACACTTATGCACAGCAAAATATTCTGTCTAACACATGCACCTTTATTTCGAAACGAGTTTATGGTTCTCTATAACAGAAATGCTCGTGTTTGCCTAAATGATACTACAATATATGGTTATTACTCTACGAGTTGAATTACATAGTTTTATTGTTACTCGTCGATATATGTATGTAGATAGATTTGGTAGCCGGTGATATAAAATTTTACAATTGTATTTGTTATTGCGCATTGTTGTCGAACTAATCGACTTCATTGCGAAAGCGCAATGGTGATGTGTGGGAATAACTGTTAATATTACGATATATATTAATAATGCGTATATGGATTAATAAATGCGAAGTGCAAATTTCTTCTAAGTACCGTATAGAGAAATCAATACTTCTTTAAAAATTCAAAGCTTTATTACGGTAGGATTTTTTGAAGAAAAGTTTTTCAACTCTCGGTGGCTATCTACCCAATCAGAGCGGTATTTTAATGGAATTGTACCTGTATAGTCTACCAACAATGTAATTTTTTCTTTCAGAAACATTTCCTCATAATTATCCTTCCTATACTCACGCATACGGTCTGTGAGACCGACTTATATAGTATAGTATACGTCTTTCATTTTGACGTGAGTATAGGAAGGTTATGTATGTATGTATGCCGTTTTTACATGAAAGAAATTCGATCATTCGGGAACATGCGTTGGCAAATGAAATTTTACCGGAATGTATACTCAATTAAATTAAAAGCTATTACACTTCTAGCGTAAAAGGTGGTAAACAGTAAAGTTATCTAATAATAAGTGGATTCACTGCCGTTTTCTATAAGCTCATTTACTGTCGATGATACGCTTAAAATTACGTTACTTGCGGTATCTTGAGGAACGTGATCCAAGATTTCCCAAATTATGAACCTAAGACGGAATAATCGCTTACTTTGAAGACAAATAGCGCAATCAGGTAGCTTCTGAGTCTCATATCTCTTCAAGGGGATGACAAATCTAAGGACCAAGCAGGTCATGGAAACAATGTTATGTTATCATCTTGTAAGAAACTGATAATAATCCTCGTTCTGATGACTTACATACGTTACCTTTACCGCAATAGGTACGGAATTGCAACAAGCTTCTAGTACGTTTTCTCTGAAGTCCGTATGTCATTCTAGAGTAAATCGTAAATGTCCAAGTCTTTCATGCAATCGCCTATCTCTTTTAGTACTGCCGTTAGTCAAAACCAAAATTGCGAATTATTGGGAAAAGGAAACGTTGATGCTTGATTTTAGTTTGATCTGTGAAAATTTCAGAATCTTAATTTGCCAGCGCACCGATGGCATGCAGACTGCTTTTGTAAAGTTCCTACCTAAGCATTGTCGAGCGACCAAGCTAACGTTATTACTGATCGGCCAGCCCCATGACAACGGCTGTGGAGCTTATTCCAGTTATGTCAACACTGAAACACTATTAATGCAATAAGGATTACATAGTCCAAAATTAGTGCGATTTAAAAATCATCTTCGCGTTACTAATAATACATTCCATTTCCATGTGTTAATTATCTCATACATGCTTCTCATTAGATAGATCTCATAGAAGTTAGTGCTGCCGTTACCTGTGCTGCTCTTCTAGCATTCGACGTCAAGATGTAGGTAGAGCAAATGGGGCCCTAAACCGAATTACCAATAGATAGCGACAGTGTGCTTAGACAGACTGCACTGTCTAAGTGCAGGCTGTTGTAAGTTTCATTATGTGATATCGAAGAGCTTAACGAAATAGCTATTAATTTTATCGCAATAGTGAATGAGGATTAGTCACTCCAAAGATTCAGTACCTCTATCTCGTAGCAATTACTTATACAACCTTTGCAATGTATGGAGTGCACGAGAGACGCTTCTGATGTATTTAACAAGGATCATTTTTAATTGGTCGCCTTATTAAGATGTGTCATTAGTATTTTTATAAAATTTGATATTTGTTATTGTGAAAAACTTGTGAAGGAATGGAGATTTAGCGTTGGATGATTTTTTTACGGTTTTAGTAAAGGCCTAACTCAACAACAATGCATAGAATCGAATGAAAAAAGACTGTCAACAATTGGTTTGCAGAAGTTCGTCGTCGTAGTGCATCCCTCAGAATTGCGTGAACAAAACATCGGTGCTATGATTGAGAAAGATCGACATGGGACTTAGAGTAAGAGATATTCTTAGACATTTCGAAGACCGCAGTACATTCTATTGTGCATGACCATTTAGCTGTGAAAGGGATCTGTTCAGGCTTCAAAGAAAAGCTCGTATTAATTGTGTGAGGAAATGCTCAAAGAATTCTAGCGAGGAGCTGCAAGATCCGTAGTAGATCCGTAGTAGATATAATACGTAATAGACAACAACACTTGAATATATTTATATCAACCAGAAACTAAGTAACAATCCACTGTTTGGGTTTTCCAAGATGCACTGAATCCCACAAAAGTGATTAGCTTACGAAGCACTTCCAAGAAAATGATCGCTCTTTCTTCGGTTGTGTTGGACATGATGCGACCATACCTTTAGAGCAGGGGTCTACAAACTACGGCCCGCGGGCCAAATCCGGCCCGCCAGTGTCATCAATCCTGCCCACGACAGCTAATAGCTTATTGTTGTTGTGATAAGTTGGATAAAAAACACAGAATGATAATAACTCGGATTTATTTACTTGCCAGATAAAGCTTAATGACAAGTATAATACGCAGAAAACTCACTGAAGTAATCAGTATGGCCCCAAGACAGAAAAGTTTGGAGACACCTGTTTTAGAAGATCGAGGAACAGTTAATGCTGAATGGTATACAGCAATTTGTTTGACAGAATCCATCGACGAAATCAAGACAAGCAACCGAAACCGTCGCATCATTCTGCATCATGACAATGCCAGCTCTCACATAGTATGTCAAACAACTGATTATTGGGAGGATATAAACTTCTAATCTATGTCTCATTGCCCATGTTGATTTACCACCTAGCCATTCCTTTCCGTTCTTGAATGTCAAACAAATGTACCTATCTCAGGAGAAATTCGAAGATTTTTACCAAGATTCGAAACCACGATCTCACACTAATTAGCCAACTAGCCTAACAAAGCAGTTATTTGCTACACCTATCTAGTACAACTGTAAGGAAAGTACACAAAAGCTAAGCAAACACACTTTGTCTATTTAAAGTTTTTACCTACGCCATCAATTTTTGTTCATAGATTTTTATCTGTGAGGAAAGCGCAACTGTGCTTCTCTTTTCACCAGCAGCACTTGAGAAAGGTAGTCTCTACTCCTGCGACAAAACAATGACGTAAATAAAAACTTAGAATAGACAGAGTGCGTATAACAAAACATTCGCTCACTTATTTGTATTTCAAAGCGAAGCGTGAGCAAAATACTCGTACAACGGCTACTAATGGGTTAACAGAACTTCCTATTCAGAATGCTTATGAAAATGTTGGTTAAATAAACCAATTCCTTCTGGATTTTCGCAGTTTCTTGCAAAACTCATGCACACTTTTATTTCAATATTTTCGCGCCTTTCTCCTCCGTGAAAAATCGCTTTGCTAATCCATACAAAGGAGAGTAAGCTCTGTGCAAATAACGTCAACTATAAATTGCAATATGATCAAACGGTTAAGTATTAATGAAAGAGCCATTACTAAATGTTAAAGAATAAATTGTAAATACAGTACAATACATTCTATTAATACGATTAGGTGCACATGTAAATTCTACTAAATTTTAAAAGTATGCAATTAAATATATTGTAAATAATTCAGTTGTTGGGTAGTAGTTCAAAGAATGCATATGAAATCCGTATGTGCGTAATCTGCTTAACAATTTCGTTGCTCACTATATCTTTCCGATGTGTTCGCGAAAGTCAAAGCTAGTATATATACAACTAGTTCAAATTACATTTTTCGTTTACCACAAACAGTATTCCATATGTCTCATAAATTGATTGCATAGTACCTACACTATCGAACCATTTAAATATTAACTCGTTTTTCTTTTAAATGCCGACGAAAAAGTGTAAGATAATGTTCAATACATTCAAGATAAGTAGCGGTTGAATTCATACGCAATTACATTTCAGGATTATATCAAGATAATTTTGCGAATCGACACCCAAAGTAGAATGAAAATTTTAATAAATTAGTTATTTCATGCATAAATGCAATTCGGAATATAACCCATTTCTGTTGATTCCAAAGGAAACTGAGTAATAAAAAATGAGCGCAAAATTTTAACACATACGAGGGCGGATTGATATTGAAGCTACCTAAGTAGGAAAAAAACATTTTTTTTTTCGAAAACCATTTATTTCTCAACATAGTCTCCTTTTAGCTCAATACACTTAGTAAGACGATATTCCAACTTTTTTATACCATCTGAATAATACGATTTTGAGAACCCTCAAAATAGGCGTTAGTTTCAGTAATCACTTCTTCGTTTGAGATGAATCTTTTTTCTGCGAGCCATTTTCTCAAGTTTGGAAACAGGAAAAAGTCACTAGGAGCTAGATCTGGACTATAAGGTGGATGATCAACCAATTCGAAGTGTATTTCACGTAATTTTAGCATCGCATCTAATGCTGTGTGAACCGGTGCGTTGTCTTGAAGAAAGAGCACTTTTTTTCTTCTTTAAATGTGGTCATTTTTTCTTGATTGCGTCAATCAATTGATCCAATAATACACGATAATACTTTCCTGTGATTGTGGATCCTTTTTCAAGGTAATCGATGAGCAATATTCCGTGTGCATCCCAAAATACAGTGGCCATAACCTTGCCAGCCGATTTCACTGTCTTCGCCTTCTTCGGAGCACTTCCACCAGCTTCCACCAATTGTTTCGATTGATTTTTGGTTTCAGATGTGTAGTGGTGGACCCACGTTTCATCAACAGTTATTGATCGACGCCAAAAATCAACAGGATTACGCTTTATCATGTCCAAACACCGCTGTGAAGTGGTCTGTCGAACTCGTTTTTGTTCGACACTCAACAAACGCGGCACCCATCTTGCCGATAGCTTTTTCATATGCAAATGTTCATGCAAAATGTTGAACACACGTTCATATGATATGTTTACCATTTCAACAATCTCACGTAACTTGACTCGGCGATCATTCATAACGATATCGAGGATTTTCTTGATATTTTCTTCAGTAACCACCTCTTTTGGCCTCCCTGTTGATGGTATTGTTGCAGTGCTTGTTCGGCCGCGTTTAAATTCAGCAATGCAATATTTTACCATGTAATCTGACGGGGCAGACTCACCGTAATGTTTATCGAGCTTTTCTTTTGTCTCTTTCGCCGTTTTCCCTTTCGAATAATAGTGTTTAATCACTGCACGAAATTCACTTTTTTCCATATTTCAAGAAACACAAAAGTTGCTCACTTCAAACGACTACAACAACTAAACTAATAGATGAATTTGGGTGAAATTTTAACAGCTGACGTTTGACAGATCGCAATTTCTAAAAAAAAAGTTTTTGTGTTTGTGCTGCCATGTAGCGCTAGGTAGCTTCATTATCAATCCGCCCTCGTACATTGGTGCAAAATTCATCACTTTATCTAGTTCCTCATTTTTAAATGGTTTTATGGTATAGTAAATACATACACCATCTTATCTTCTTCTATCCTTGAATTTAGCTGAATCCTTTCCCAGTTTCATTTCTTGCTGTAGATACTGCTCTCTCTCTTCCGTCGTGGCCTTTTCTTCCATTCAAGTCCTCCACCCCTACTTATCCAGCATCCCAATCAGTTCCACTTCTTTGCCTGTTTGATGAGACTTTGAAGACTTTTGGTCTTGTCAAAATTTATAAATATAATTTGTTATAATTTATGTTTTTTATTAATTAAGAGTTAGGCCGGTGCAATTTTGTTTAAGAAATTAACTAAATTCTCAGTACGCTAGGAACTGGCTCTATATCAATTCCAGTTTAGTATATGATATTAGGGAGGTTTCTATATTCCGTATATCACAGAAGTCAGCTGAGTTACCAATTGTTAGTTTAGAGGAAATGTGTACGTTAGAGGCACACGATTAGTGACTTGATCCAACGAGACACAGTAATTAAAAATTGTGATCGTATTTAACAATTTTACTAACACCTTTAGGCAGTGTATAAACTGCATCTTATGTGGCAATAACTTCACAGTAATTAAAAGCGTTAAGCAAATTGTGCTTATCCAGTTAACATTTTCAGTTTTCTTTCGTCAGTTTTCATGCAATCTTACTTACGATAAGATCAAAACCGATAATTGCCGTGTGTTAAAATGCAGCACCGTAATCTTGAATATCATTCGATTTTATTGCAATTTAATATACATCGGATCCTTCGAAACCGTAATTATTAGTAAACTTATTGGCCTATAATGTAAGCTTACAATGAAAGCTGCTTCGATTGTCACCTTAGCGACACGTAATCCCACAATTTATAAAATGCAAATGGCAAGCATTTCTTTACACATTTATACGTTAAAAGTATTCTTACTTAAATGTACATGCATCAGATACGGAAATCCAATTACGAAAAATCTCAAATTAGTGTGCAATTAAATTACACGCAGACTGAAAGTAAAAGAAATATGTGCCTTAAGAATACATTCTGGAAATACTGTTCATTTACGCTATATTAGGTAATTTGGTGAAATACCTATTAAATTTTATTACATACAAAATTATCCAAATTCCTTTTATGCAAATGAATCCCTATTTATATAAATATTGTCAGATTAAGAGTGTTGAGTTGTAATTGGCGGTTATTGGTTTGTACATTCTTAAAGAAATGGACCGCAATTGCTTCCTCACTTAAGCATTTAAATTCAATACAGCACAAAAGCGCTTGTGTCAATGGCTGTTGGTATTTTGATTATGGCGTGTCATAATTTCTTATCCTATACCAAGATATAAAGGTATTTAATAAAATAAATATACTTTGCGTATGTTTGCACATTTCTCGGTTCATTTGAGTTAATCCAATCAAATTCGACTATTCGCTTTTTCTTCTTATTAAGAGTAACAATACTGCTAGGAGACAAAATCAATTACCAATTAATAATGTCCTACCTTAGAACGTAGATACAATGACAGCGCAAAACAAACTAAGTCGTTTATCTTACCTTCGTTTTCAAACAGATCAGAAAGTGTAAGCTATTTTTATAAATTTAATATAAATTTACTCTAGGACAGTAATGAAAAGAAAATTTGCTGAAATAAACTCGGATTTAAATGGGGCTATGTGTTAAAAATATGTACATAGGTAACGTTGTATATGTGTGCTATATTCTTGAATTCCTAGTCCTTAACGATGATGACAACTTTCTTCATTTGGAAAAGCTGCAACAACATGTTTAAAATCCAAAGTAATATACTCTGTGATATATATAAGTACTTGTTTTGTTAACTATGCCTTTTATAATAGTCTCAGTGAATTGTAGGCCCACAAATATTTTACACCCCACAGAATCGTTAACTCAACGTATTCTCAAAGAAACCATAAACTTTAAAAGCGTCTTTCGAAATTATTGTTTCGTTATTGCATATTATTACGTTGACGTAAAATATCAACAGAAGCTAAGTGTGCCTACAAAAAGCAATTCGAAGAGGTTCAATCAAGAGAAGGCAGAAGGGCGTTACGTTACACAACTGCTAGGAATATAATAAAGATTGTGAAATATTAGTGGTGAATGCAAAATCGCTATAAGGGGAAAAAGTTATGGGCGATGTGTAATGGCGAAGGTTTTAAAAATGAGCGATATAATTTTTTATTTTTTCTTGTGTTTTGTTGAAAGATGGATAAGCCTTGAAGATAATAACCAAATAAGATCAGTAATCGATCGGATCATTATTGCACAACATGTGGAATTCGAAAGAACATGTAACATATAAAATATACAGTTATGTAATATAACCTGGCTACGGAAAGAAACTTTTGGATTTCTCATGTACTCCAAAAAGTTAACTCTTAATATAAGGTACTAACATCTGCGGTTTTCTTATCAAACGTAACGGAGGTGATTTAAGTACTTGAGAGCTGGTAGTGAAAATGGTTTGTCCAACCTGTGTATTTCGATCCATTCTTGAGTATACTTTAAAAGGTTGTATGTAGATTTCACTCTAAAATATAGCTACATAACTGAAGTCGAGAAAATTATTTGCTTATGTAGACGTTATAGAAAAAAGTAATTGTATAATAACGTCACTTGAATGTGGCGATCAATGGTGGTACCGCTAATTACATCCTACACTCAATCGTTTTTCTTATTTCAAAACGGAACACGTGATGAAATCAAACTGGTTGCTTAATTATATGCAAACAGCCTTTCTTTAGCCCCTTGTTATTTCTTTCGTCGATATAACAAATTTCTAATGTATTCGACGCCGTTGCAAGAATGACCTCTAACGAAGTAGGATTTGTAATAAAATACACCCACTTGGACATAATTTAAAAATCACACCAAAGGATAAAAAATATAGTGGGGAAAAGTCGCATGACAACTGGGTGACAGTGGGCATTTAATTGTGAATGATATTTTCCATTAATGAAACAAACGCTTGCGCACTCGCAAGGAGAAAACTGGAGGACAAGGTAGCACGTTCACCTACGCTCTCCGTTTAGTTGTTTTAACGATTAGGCAAGTAGCTGAAATACTTTAAGTCTAAATAGAGCAAAGAATGGATTGATTTAATTATTAGATTTTTACTTTTTCTGGCACCTGCCTTACACTATTACACTACTAGCTATTCACAACTGATTTATTTTGCACATCATTTAGTTCATTCATAAACACTAATATATGTAACTTCTATGCTAATTAGACAATGTACTTCAAAGGGACATGTTACCCAATGTATATCTTGTTTTCGTATTCAAGTAGGAAAAATCTCATTAGTATTTTTGCCAGTTATCTATGTATATATGTATGTTCTATTGTAAAACCACTTCCGGGTACAAAGTAGATATGACACTAAGAATCTTATATTGGTGCTCGCATATTAATTATGTAACACCAATGTGGTTAAGAACAAAATTATTCCATTCTATATTTAGTCAAAATGTCATAATTATTTCTTACGTAACCAAGCGAAACTTGAATGGACGTGTAAGATTAATATGCAAAGCATTTCCTGTGCTAAATCTAGATGTTTATTTGCATATTCATACGCAAGCTATAACAGAAATGACATTTGGATTATATAATTCTGTATTTTATCAACAAACAACCGTTGTCGCAGTAGGTTGTGCCTATGCCGTTTTTGCATTTCTTAAATTCATTTTCATTTCTCCATTTAAGTTTATTTAGCGAAAATAACATGAAAGCTTGCAAAATACTTTTTGGAAAATTCACTAACCATTAAATCTCGAAATGGGTTAATAATAATAATAATAATAATAATAATAATAATAATAATAATAATAATAATAATAATGATAGTTTATTGTCCAACAGTTAACAACAACAGGCTTACTAATAACAGGACAAAAATATAATAATTACATACATACATTAAAAGAAAAATACAAAATATTAAAGTAACTACAAATCATTAATAGTGTTAACAAAAATATCCGTGTAATGCAGGTCGGCAGATTGGCACATTGTAGCAAGTGGCAAAGCGCTAACTAAATTAGTTCTAGAAAATGGCATAAAAAATGTAGTGTGAGAACGAGACGATAATCTAGGAACATAAAAGTTTAACTGGAAAAGCAGAGTCGAACAGTCAATAATTCCATGTACCAATTTCCATATGAATCCTAAATGATAAATATTTAAGAAAACGACGCTGAATCCTTTCAATTGGCAGCCGAAGATAGATATAATGAGGAGACCAGACTGTTCTAATTTACTAATAATAAAGCTGAAAAAAAGTGATTTCAGCAATTGGTCATTACGAAATGATCTGCAAGAGCGTAGTATAAACCACAAAGTCTTAGAAGGAGAAAGACACAGATGAGTTATGTGAGGGGAGAAGCTCATGGCATGGTCAAACAGCACACCAAGATCCTTAACCACGTCCAGCTTGGTCAAGGAGTGACCACCCATGTGATAGTTAGAGGCAATTGGATTAAGTTTACGGGTAAAAGAAACGTAGCAACATTTATTAAGATTTAATTTAAATTTAAATTTAGCCCACCAGTTAGTAATGTAATTAACATTGTCTTGTAAATTTGAAACATCGTTCCAACTGTTAATACTAGAATAAATTTTTATGTCGTCAGCATATGCCAACACCGAACATGACAGATTCTCCAAGAGGTCATTAATGTACAGAATGAATAGCAAAGGTCACAGATTTGATCCCTGCGGGACACCAGATGTCGAAATAAAATCAAAGGATTTATAGCCTTTATAGTGTACATACATAGTTGCATCTATTACTTAAGTATGACTGAATTAACTTCAGAAATGGTGTGCTAAGGCCAAACCTACACAGTTTATAAATTAGTATATTGTGATCAATGATGTCGAAGGCCTTACTGAAATCCGTGTAGACCACATCCACCTGGCCACAGCTATCCAACTCACCAGAGATAAATTGAGAAATACTGACATGGTTGGTGACAGTTGACCGACCACGGACAAAGCCGTGCTGATTAGGAGATA
Organism: Chrysina gloriosa; assembly: GCA_038088585.1. Lineage (NCBI taxonomy): Eukaryota > Metazoa > Arthropoda > Insecta > Coleoptera > Scarabaeidae > Chrysina > Chrysina gloriosa. Next base: position 22,006,518 of record CM076090.1, read on the forward strand.
TGTAAGGTATAACATTTTTATATAAATGTAAATACAGAACATTCCCAAAAACCTTGGCAAAATTAATACACAGGCCGCGTTTCTTTAATGAATCTGAATCGTAATACATTTTCTTCTTGTAAAAGTGAAGATGCACATATTTAACATATTTGTTTAAGACACTAAGATAGATTTCTATAAATAACAGTGGTTATTACCTTTATTTATATTTTGCCGTATTGTGCTTATTACTAGAAAAAAAAAAAGGTTGATATTATTGGTTATCACTAAATTAAAATAATCATGTTCAGGGTATACGATCTTGAAATTAAAATTTTAAATCAACATATATGGTAGTGGTGGCAATCCTATAACCCGTGGGTCAGACGCCAACCCACATATACTTTTTAAACGACCCACGCATTGATTTTTAAAATTTATTTTTTATATCATAAAAGAGAGCACAGACAATCAATAATATTAAAAAATAAGGTATATATATATATATATACCTAATGTAGAATTTATAAAACAAAATTTCCAAGTGGGTATTGGCTGGCTGTTCTTCAAGTTTTCAAATATAGGTTGGTTAAATGATTTAATATTCTTATGCGACATCACTCGGCATTTTAATGAACTTTTATTCAGTCCAACTTCAAGGAAATCGACAGATTGTTTTAATGATGTTGGAAATTATTAAAATATTTATGACGAAACTTGACATCTTTACTAAGGATTTGGAAATGAAAACCATGAAGTATTTTTCTCAATTACAAAAACATTTTCTAAACAGAATAATTTTTGAAAATACGCTTGACATTCAAAGAAAATCAATTAAAAAATATTTAATGATTATGCAGGAAATAAAACAAGCTTTTGGGGAGAGATTTCATTGATTTAAAAGTTTGGAAAATACATTCCACTTTATTTTATTTCCATACAAAACCGACTTCCAAACAATGGAGTTAACCGAATTTATGTGGCTAGGTATCCATGATTTAGAAATGGAATTCCGAAATAGAAGACAGGTCTGAAAATAGTGCAGATAAAAATGACCCCACACTAAAAATTGGAAATATTATACTAAACGTATGGGATTCTTTACCAAATAATTTTATATCAATGAAGAAACTTGATAGTGCTCTTTTAACGATGTTTGGGTCCACATATTCGTGTGAAAAATTGTTTTCTTCAATAAATTTGAATTTAAAATTTGCCACTAGAAATAAACTTTGAAATGAATTGACTACGAAATGCGTTATACTAATATTAAGAAACTATCTGAAAATAAACAACACATTTCTCATTAAATATACTTCAACTTTATTATACATTCAGAAACCTGTAACTATATCTATTAATAAATCATATTTAATAATAAATATATGTGATTTTCGTTATCACTTGTTCATTAAAGTACTCACTGCAGGAGTGACTGCCGACTGGGCATTGTGTCATCTAATCTGATATAAATTTCTTCACGTAGACCTTTATTTTTGCTCTTCACTTGAAAAAGTAAAAGTTGTAAAACAATAAGGAAACGTAAACCTTTTACGGGATCTTAAAGGTGAGAACCAAAAAAAATGTTTTTAACCATCCTCACCTCCCCTTTTCTAAGTGACTCCCTTGACTTAATGACCCACGAGCTAGTACTAAAAAGAATAATCAACAAGATTTGACCCGCTTCTCAAAAAGGTTCGCCATCTCTGATATAGAGTAAGATAATCGTATCGTCCCAGCATCCGTAATAGCTGAAGCAGCCAACGCAACTCGGCGCGCGCCTGCTTGATGCGATGCGTAAACATCTGTCGAGTGGCAAAGCACTTCACATTCGTACACATTCATAAAAGATTGGCTGCTCCAGCTGTTAGGGCTATGCTGGGACGACACGATTGTCTTACCCTAATCATCAATGTTGTTGAGTCGTAATTAGAATTTCCCAAATAACACCGCTGTTATTTGATTCGTCGATGAATCTAAGACGAAAGAAGGAGTTGAAGCAAAAGTCATCAGATTTGAATTCAGTTTACCTGAACTCATGGACGGTGAAGCGACTATTTTGAAAGTAAAAATTCTAGATATCATGACGCTCTGTATCTAGGAATGCATTTGTATACGATTGCAAAGGTGAAAGATCTACATGTGCTCAGGGACCACTGCATTCCAAAGCTTTGAACTTTAGAAAAAGAACGAAGATAGAATTGGAGAGGAAAAATGCAGACAGTAATCAACTTACACTTCAATATATCTTATCTTATTGAGAAAGGAAGAAAACCTCTTGTGTTCAATTCATTATAAGCTCCGGTATCTAAATTATAATTGCTGTACATTCTATGGTTGTAATGTATTTCCATTTTTTTCATTGATAGCAAAAAGTCAGTATTTATCTTTGCAAATATTAATATGCAGTTTGCGCTTTCTTGATATGTAGACATGTATATTGATTCTGTTAATACTATGGCAATGCATTATATAACATTACGCCTAAAGTTATATGTTCAATACGTACGGACAGACACTTTATACTTTCAATACGAAAATGGGTAAGTTTCACCTTTTACCAAATCATGTTGCAACACAAGACAGCCATTATTGGTGCCACCATACTAACTAATATTGCATCTAATCGGTTAAGCAAAGCTTACCGAAAGACGATTATCATCGGAGAAAGGAAGGCAAAATCGTGTGAATGGTGTGAAATTTCGCAAGAGGCACGCGGCGCTAGCAGGTCGTCAATGAATGAGTGAATTGGATGGCGCGCCGTTCTGGCGTGAATTAGAAACAATGTTATTTCAGGAGTCGCTCGGCGTATTAGAGATTGTGAAAGCGGCGGCAGCGTGGGCCGACAGGAGAACCAGAAAGATGTTAGTTGGCTCAACCTCTTGCTAGATTCGATTCCGCAACCTGTGCTTGTCATTGCTGGCGCCTGCCGTGGCCCCAGGTGTTATTTGAGCGGCTGTTTACTTAATAAATAACAGATTTCAATGCCTTTTGGCTCTCTACCTGTTGCCACTTGCGATCCGCTTACCTGTGCCCACACTAAGGTGTATTGTCACGACTGATCTTGAATAAATAATAACCGAAGCTCTGACCCAAAACAATTCTCAATGTATGCCCCATTATATTCATTGATAACTAGTGCTACAATATGCTTATTAAAAAATTTTATATATATTGTGTGACACTTGTCCTTTGGGATACCTCCGCTACTTTATAACTCACATAATGGAGAAATTTCAAATTTACAATTAAACGTTAAACTATGAAACATTTTAAACAGTTTTCGTAAAAGGTTGTCTGTGAAATACGACGCTGTATCAATAAAAGATTTGTTTTCAGTTTGATAGAAAACAACATAATAACTAATGGCAGAGATTTCTTACTATATACAAATAAATTAATACATCTAATAGTTTTATGTCCGTATGCTTGCATATGGATATATGTATAAAACTGTAATAATTAAATTACCGAAAATAACCTAGCCATCGGTCGATTCCTTCCCATAAAATCTATAGGTTATTTCAACAAATTACGACATATATTTCTCAATATTTCAGTATCGGTTCTGAAATTAATTGTTTTACTATCTCTTTGTCTGTGATTAATAGGTATATTCATCTTGTTCTATTTTTCTGATTATCTCTGTAGTGTTTTGTTATAGCGGTCATGGCACCACAATCATTTGTTAAAGAATACATATGATTAATCTGGGAAATATGCGGTAACAGCCACTGGCGTGGTGAGCGCATAAAAGTTTACATATAGAATGAAAGGTAAGAACTAAATTATAAAACATGCTGAAAAAAATTGTAAATTTAAAAGCCTTCCGCGATATCACAAACTGGGTAACATCTGTTAAATATTTCAATCATTAGATATGTTCCCACACCTGTTTCAGTCAAGTGAGTACGACGTGCGGAATAAATGTTTTTTAATGACCAAAACGGCCATTCTACATCTGGTGATGTTATATTTGGATATTTAAAATAATCTTTGAAACAGCTTAATGCATCTTCACACGCACCGTCACAAATTTGTCTTAATATAAGATCAGAGTCTTTCTGTAAAGCACTTCCAAATTTCGTATTACACACCAACTTCTTTCGTTTTCTACAGTGTATAATTATGGGTGAATATCATTCACAATTTGAATAGAATCCACTAACAACATCGAAACGTTTTGTTTTCTATTCCCTCCACTAATCCGAAGTAATTGTTGTGAACAGTTTATAAATCTATTTTAACCTGATTATCTTGAAATATTTCCTGGCTTTTCTTGATGGCTTCTGTCGGATCGAATTTTAAAATTATCTCCTTTACTTGAAAGATATTTGTTGGAGTAAAACGCAGCCTGCAACCATGTTCTTCAACGTGTAAAAATCGGCTGTGGTGGTTCGGGTATATCAGCACACAGTTTGTGAAATAGTCAGGTACGTTTCGGGGATTTTAGAAACACTGCCTTTATACTAACAATTAATGGATTTACTACTGGATAACATGTAGGAATTGTTTGTGCCACAAAATTTAGAGCTTGGATTTTACACGTTACATGCAAGAAGTTACCACTGTGTTCTTTAAGAGATCAGTCCAAGGACAGCATGTTTGCGGCATCAGTCAAAAATATTAACAGTTGCTTAGTTTACATTTACACACAAATTTGTTCCCAGTTCAACACCACCTTTAAAATCCCATTGGCAGTATAATTTACAACTCTTTTGAAAGCAAGTAAGATGGAGAATGACGGCTGATATGGTTCTATTGTGCGTACCATTACATTAACCACATAATGTTTTTTACGATCTGTTTTTATCTACCCACAGCCACAGTTTGTTATGTTTCAATTCTGATTTTATCCTCTTTTCAATATGTTCACGAGCAAATTGCACTAAATTTCGTATCGATGTCCGACTAGGTAATTTACACTCCGTATTCCAGAAGGAGACAAATGCTTCTCTGTCTAGTAGAGGAAACAATAGAATACATAAAATAAAAGTAACACATCAAATTTAAATTTTTCATGGTCTCGTATGCCACTTTTTGCAGAAAAATGCTGTTTGCTTTTGATGTGTCGCTGACAATGGCTTCTGGACCAACACATTAGAGGAATATTATATATTGACATTGAATTTTAACGCCATTATTAATATCGGCATGATCACTATAAAGCTGTGCTATAAAATTGTGTTTGCCATTGGTTATTTTCGCGACATACCTAACCGCGACATTTTTAAAGCAAACATAAGCATACAATTACGAAATAAGTTACGACAGCCTACATATACACAGAACTACTTGCATACAGCACGCTGTGAACGCCTGAAATAAATAATGGCCGATTCCCCATCCACTTATCTACTACATTGACTCTTGCCGCTGTTTGCCCGGCGTGGATATAATTCTACAGTCATTTCTTTAAACATTGTTTGGTCTGACAGAATTAAAATTAGAGTCTGTACAATTTATTTTGTAAATTACATTGCTTTGATTTTCCTGGTCTACTTAACATTTAGTATTAGTAAAAAGGGATTTGCTAGTATAATTTGGAATAAAGATTGTATTTGCACCATTCGTGTTAAATACTTCTTCTTCTTGTTGATTTAAATCTTTTTTATGATCAATCGAATTAGTAACTTCAATTTCCGCTACCTTTGTTACCTAGGTTATATAATTTATTCCATTTTTTAAATTTTTATAAACATTTTTTGGATAATCTTTGTTTCAAATTTATCTAATGTTGTTTAAATTCTTTCCTATGAACTTTTCATTAACTAAGTTTACAGCCTGATCTACTAATACAGTAACTGCAGTGATTTTGTATCATTTATAGAAAATAATTTAAATGTGTACTAGTATTGGTAGACTTTATATGCCACCACTGTATATGACCGCCATATGTATGTCATATGTAAATTTCAATCTATTGTGCTAGCCATTATTGGCTTCCAATGATGCACTACTACTACCCATTTTAATGGAACAAAAGCAATTATCCACATAACGCTTGTAACAACTTACACCAGAATTTACTTTCGCCAAATAATCTTGCTCCAAATCCTCCATTCGCAGGTTTGCAAGAACTGCTGTAGACAGTCGCAAGCAAAAATGTAAAGGGCAAAATGCATAATAAATGGTTAAACACACATAATAGAAAGTAGATGAAGGAAAGCGAATTGAAAGGACGGGCAAGCCCTGGTACGGTTACAAAACATTGAAAACTATCAGAAAATGGTATTCAATCTCCAGTGGGACGAAGAAGAAGTAGAGAAAAAAGGTAAAACAGAAAAATAAGAAGAAGAGGGAAAGGAGAAACAGAAAATAAGAAGACGAAGAAGAGGGAAAAGGAGAAGAAAAATAAAAAGAACGAGCAGAAAGAGAAGAAAAGGTCAAAGATGTGTGTGATTTATTTACAAAAATACATGAGGTAAAAGTAAGTCAATGAGTGTAACAGCAAAGAAAATGATGAAAGAAAGTTGGGCAAATAAAAGTGTAACCTTAGAACCACTGAATTATGTATCGTCGAACGGTATTTAAAATACGCAGCGGTCGTAGAACTTTGCATTACATACAGACTTACGATCCGGCTATGGAAGTAAACAAAACACATCCTATGACAATTAAATTTAAAAGCTTTCAACTTTATTTTTCAATCACATGTTCGAAGTTCTTTGGCAGATAGTATTTATTGCCGGCGTGATAAAACGGACACGAACAACTTGACTTTGCTCCAGATAGCACCCGGATTTCATTAACGTTTACGTTTCTACGTATAAAGTTAAACATACTATCATCGCATACTATCAATGATTTCCCAAATGTTAATAAGAAATAATTTTCTCTTACAATTTTTTTTTTTTATTTTATTTGAAGTTTCTTCTGTTAATTTGAAGCATAAGTTTTGAAAATCTATGTACAAAAGTTTTATTGCATGCGACGACGTTGTATTGAGGTCACAATAATACGTGCGCTCATAGAGACTGTTACAGCAGATAGAAATAGCGTTCAGGTTTGTTTAGAAAATAAAAAAGCAAAGAAATTGTGTAACCATAAAGATTTTATTAATATAAAGGGCATAAAACATCCAATAAACTACTTACCAATAAATTTCTGGCATAGGTTGCTCGGGGAGATACCAGTAGAGTCCCGTTTACCTGTTTTAATCCCCATCCCAAAAAGGTGTACTACGAGTAGAGTCCCGAGACGTAAAAGTTTCTATCCTTGTTGGTAGGTACAAATAAAATTCGAAAATATTTTTTTTTAATATCTACTCGTATGTATATTATTTTAAATGAATATATATATATAAAACATATAGTATATATAGTTATAAAAAATTATCAGTTTATTATTATTATTTTTTTATTGCACATATAAATTTATCAAATACATAAATACATTTTTAATAATAAGGTGTTAATCTATTAGAAACAAGTTTTATAAAATCAAATCTTGAAATATGGTTATCATTAAACTCTTTTCACTTTTTCCTTAACAAAAATACTCAGTTTATTGTTTTTAATTAAGGGCATAAGAACAGAACTGCGCATTTTAATGTATGTTTCACTTTGAAAGTTTAACAATATTTTTGTAAACAAAAATATGTTCGGGTGGCTGGTGTAAAAATTTTGATTAAACCTTGGATGAAAACTTTCACAAGCATTAGTAGTGCGAAATGAAGGGTTTTCTGAACTGGCCCATACTTGAGGTTGGAAATGTAGAGTCTTCCGTTACATAAAAATCCGTGAGGTAATCACAGTATTTTCTGACTTTCTTGTCAGCTGGTAAAATTTCTGCTAGTTCAAACGCAAAGCACTCTCCTACTTGGTCAGGGGTAAGAACTGTAGTCCAAACGTGTAAGTCAGAAACTTTCCAACAGCAGTCTCCTTATTTTTAAAATGTGATGAAATTCCCAACTGTTGTATCTTTCGAAACCTATAGAAAGGAAAACAAAGAATGAGTACATAAATTTTAAAAAGTTTAAAAAGTACAACTTACCAAGCTTGACCTAAATGGAAACGGCAACCTATTACAGCTACTTCTGGCCAAGCTCGTTTCACGCTTTGATGAATCGCAAGTTCAAAATCAGCTACTACAGATTTTGGTTGAAGAATTTTGCCAATGTCATTGCACAAATTGATTAGATTTTGAAAAGCCATTAAATATGATTAGGTGGATTTATCCGGAAGTAAAATATATATCAGTGGGATGTAATAGTTGTTCTGTAGTCCGTGGATAGTGAATAATTGAACAAAATGGTTTGTACAAGATTTAAAAAGTTCCATCCACATAAAAACTGTCCAGCGATGATAAAAACTCCAAGTTCGTCTTGGTACCAAATATTACTACGCCATTTTCGTTGTTGTTATACAGCAAAAAAGTTTCATTTTTATTTGTTTTCAAGTCTAACCTTTCTAACACTTGGTGTACTTCTTCTCTTGTTTTTGATATATTGAACGGTAGAGCAGATTTTCTTGCAGCACTAATATTTCTTGCTATACACTTTACGTCTTTGTGAAGAAGAGTTTCGATATCACCTTTTGATAGTTCTTTGTGGATAATTTTTCGATGGTCTTTCCGTTATATCGTCACTTGCTTTGCGCTTTTAAACTATTACTCATCTTTTGTCTATCTAGCAGCCTATCACTCACTGGATCATGATTATGATTTTCTTTAAGTTCAATAATTTCATTAGCACCAATTGTTTTTTTTAGGAACGCAGGACATTTTTTGTAGCACCAACTGAACAAACCCACTTTTTTAACGTCATTGGCTAAAATTTTTGAAATCTAAACTTAAAGTTGTTTATAACAAGAATAGGTTTTCCCTTTTCGCTTTGCATTACTTCAAGATTCATTTTTACTTCTAAAATTTACGCAAGGAGTGCAAAATTAGACTGATGTTCATTTTGAATTCATTTCCACTTTTATAGAAGCAAGTAAAACTCAATTAGGGCAGGTAGGACATTAGAATATTTTTAGACGGAAAGGATTAATAAGAACAAATAACGATTAAATAGAAAGCTAGTACTTTCTAATGATTCCGAATAAATAATTAAAAATACATCTGAATTTCAAATAACTTCACTTGTCTATTTTAGGGCGGAAACGATTAAATAGAATAAAAGATTTTCGAAAATAAATTAATTTTATCTTCTTCCTACACGGGACTCTACTCGTACCCTTTCAGGGACTCCACTCGTACCCAGTATTCCAGGTAGACTCATTAACGGGACTCTACTCGTATTCTCCGGGTTGCTCTAGGTTACTGAAGAAAACCCTGCAACACACCCTTCTTGAACTGCCAAGTAAGACTGGACGAGGACTGCTCTTAGTTACAGAAAATTCTTACATTCAAGTTAAATAACTTTAATTCTACGTATGTCGAGCCCATATTCAAGAAGCGTATGCACGACTGCTGAGTATTTGTGCTAAAACCCTTATTTACAGATGGGTGTTAAATATTGGATCATATCCATTTACATTACTCTCTTCCTTCCTCATACGTTTACAATTTCAAAATACCACTCACGAATTTTAAATATAATATTTTATATTTAATAGTATACACGTTGCATGGAGTGTATGCTTGTAACCACAACAAAATATAATGCCATTACTTGCACTAAACTAACTGCTACAGAGCCCTAATTTTTATCTCACACCTCTAAGTAGTTTGGAAATAGGTATGTGTACGAGTGGTTCCAATAACTTTCTACATAATTTACTTTTAATGTACCATGCAATTTGTTTCACATTGTATTTATGATACCGATAGCATACTGTGTATGACCTAAAACAGTACAATGAACTTAAAAATTTCACAGCGTCATTCATCTTTTGTTATGGTACAAGTATCGCGACGGAAGTTGCAACAAATTAACACAAATATTACTCAGCTAATATAAATGAAAATGTAAATATAGAATTGGTGCATTCGCGTACAGAGTCCAGAGAAATGAAGCCAAAAGTGATATTATCTACCGTTATTTTGTTGGTGGCATTCACCGTAAGTCCAGATACATGTATATAAACATATGTATATACCTAAGTACTGGTTTACATCTAATTAGTTATTTACTTCTAGGATGTAGCTACAATATTCAAGACAAAGTACAAGCAGATTCAATGCCCAAATTACAAGTAAGTAATCATATTTTTACCATTTCATTGTGAACATTGTTTATTTTTAGCACGCAATTATTAAACTTGTTTACAATTATGTGCTCTAACATTGCGAATGGAACAAACAACACGTTGAGGGACGCGTGCGTTGGATGTTTTCAAAGTGCAACTAATGCTAACAATAATCAACATTCGGTACCGTCTATTGTAGCTTGTGCTACTATGTATTTAGTTAACACTAATTATTCATCTTGCTTCAATTTGCCGAACACTCCTCCAGCGGTAAGATGCATATTTAAGTAATTGCTTTGTTTTATACTAATAGAAGGAAATGAATAACAAAAATTTGCATAATTGCAATTATGAACTAGAAAGGTAATTACAACTAATAATAACTAGCAAATAACGGTATTTGCATAATTTCGCGTCCGGTGGTGACTATAGTAAGTTTCTTGTTTTCTTAATTGCTCTAAAAATAAAGAACCATAAAGCAAATTTTTATGGAAAAAAGCGAAACATTCGCACTAACATCATCAATTTCAACTGCTCTCTGGGTTGAAAAAATTTCGGCATTATAATAATATGCAGATTTGCCTCGACCACTGTCTTAATCTTGTTCAGTGTTTGTTAGCGTAATAATCGAACCAGTATCGTCTTGCCCATAAATTTTTAGACTACTCTACCTCCAACGACTCTACCCCCAACACCACCTCCAACGACGACTACAACTACTACTACTACCACTACACCACCGCCGCCGCCACCTACAACGGCCCCTATAACTACTACCACACCTGGGATAGATCCCAGATTGAAGAGGTCTATTAATATAAACCTAAATTGTGATAGTGGATACTGTGGTTATGTTAGATGTATAAGGAACGTCAACGCAAACCTTCTGGTATTGTTCTCTACCAACCGTTTGCTATTGTTACATAAATGTTTGAAATTTTAGATCGCCGGCTGCTATCGAGAAGCTAGGGTAGGAAACAATGCGACATTTCCCAACCAACAAGTTATAATCTACAAAAATATTACGGCTTGCGTTCTGGCAAAATCTAGATGTTCTAGTATCAATCCCATTTCTGGACAACCCCAAAATGGAAGATATACAACGCAGATGTCGAATAAGTTTGGAGCGACGACCACCACAACTTATTACTACACCTTACAAGTTTCATCAACCGGCGAATTGCGAGTTATTGGTTTACCGAGTTCAATATCGGTCCAACAGGACTTTTGTTCTACGCAAAGTACTTTAATGGAAGCACCATGGAATAGCTTTGTCTGTTAATATTTATTTTGTTTTCTTATCTAACGACGTGGTTTCTTATCCGAAATTTATGACGTTCTACTGATATGATGGTGCTTATTTACATTTTTTAAAGCGATTATCTGTATATGACTTTGTAATTCAATATTCATCGGTTGTATTCCCTGAAACAAGAGCACTAAAATAAGTACACATATCGTAACTTTACTAAATAACTTGTCTATATTTAATAGGAAATAGCTGCAATACTGTTTCAAATTTGTAATCTCGATCTAAAGTAATTACAGCTTAATACGAACCAAATTAAGACTTACATCATTCTCAAGTTAACTGATTATTATACCTACACTTAATGAAATATTTATGTAGATAAATTGAAGCCAAATAACGAAATACTTGGCATTACATAAAAATATTGAGTATGAATTATTTCACTCTCCGTTGATCTCTCTTTCTTGATTAATAATTTTATAGTGATACTGTGTGTAATAACAGGAAACACGTTACGGAATTAACTAGAAGAACTTGTATAGGTTGTTCAATACGTTCCTCGTTTTTACTGCTTCGTTTACTTACAGTTCCGGACCTATACTGAACTTTAAGTTCCATAAATCTTTCATACTGCACCTTCAACAAAGAAAGTATGTCGACCGAGTGTTTTGTGAAAATTGGTTAATGTGATCTTAAGATAACAATCAAATTATGCAGCAAACTCGATAGTATACATAACCAAAGAATATTCATTTTTATTGGGAAGATCCGGATATTAAACAGGGAGAATTACTAACAAGGGAAGGAATTCAAAAAATTATGAAACTTTTGGGAACATGTAGATCACATATATGTAGGTATGTACTGCGCAATTTTTTTCTGCGGGAAAACACTCTGAGTGGCTGAAATGCATATAGCTTGCTAACGGTAAGAGATAGAGAAAAAGTTTTAAGTTTTAGTGTTGGATTTAATTTTAAAAACTAACAAAAGAATTAATAACTACATTCTAAGCTATTTTGCATTTGAGTTTACAATAATATACCAGCATTATCCTATACATTTTAGTATAAGTTAAAGTACTTATCAATATAATTTTTGTTTATATTTAAACATAGAATGGATTATTCTGTATGGTGATGAAACTCCTCAAAGAAATGTTTAAAGCACAAAAATTTGTTACGCCATGCACATCGTACGATGGCATGGCTACCACATATGGAACAAGGGGGATTGACAAAAGCTTGTTGTGTGAAAGCAAAAGTAACTGGATTTTCAAATTCATTTTGGTATTCGCTTTTATACTAAGCGTAAGCAAATAGGTCGTAATATTTCGGCGCCGAAAGTTGATTCTGAATAAGAGATTGTAATTTTATAATATTATTGCGTTCATGTAACACAATATCGAAACCATACAGTACTAAAAGGTCAGAACAAAGTTTTTCCATACGCGAAAACCATATACATCAAGCGGTTGTATCATTGATGTAGTTTTCTTGAGTATCATATATTCACATGTATGTTGGATGGTACACTGGCTTGTAATGCAGCAAGACAGTGACCGTTAAAGAGTCCAATAACAGAATGCTGTGAGTTCCCACATTTGGCAAATACACATCAGTCAACCGTAGCTGAAATAGTTCTTTTGTTAACTTTCCAGACGTAGATGCTGTTAAATAAACATTCCACGGTAGAAACAAAGACTGTGGTACATACGGACCGAAATTACCATTTTGGTCTTTTAGGACAATGAATAGAGGTGAGAGTAGTTTTCCGGAAGATGATATTGGTGGTATGGCATAACTATTATAGTTGCGGATATCGACTATTTTTCTTGAAACTAGTTTGTAAGCTCTCTTAAAATTCCAAACCTCTAAATCAATGTCTGTGTAAGCTTGTAATGCCCATCGCTGCACATTCAAATCATGAATAATGGCACCTGAATCGATACTATTTACAAATTCATCATATACGAATTCAAATATTTTAACAACTTTTCTCGTGCGTACCACCTCTGTTTATTACTTTTTCCCACCTAGAAAAAGAAATAATCTATTAATACTATAAAATAATACCAGTAAAAATAAATCGTTGCTATGTCACAATATTACCTCACCATTTACCTGTACAATTGCTGCCATAGATGAAACTTTGCGAAACTTTTGCTTTACGGTATTCAACGCAAGCCGTCTTTTCTTCCCACTTTTCCCATAAGTAACAGCCTTTGGTTTTATATTCTAAGGTTACCATATCTTCTTCTTCTGGTATACACACTTCTTCTTCAGCTTCTATTGCTTCTGACGCTTCTTCCATTGTGGGCGCATATACCTCATTTAGAAGTTCTAGGGAATGTGGTCTGTGAGGTTGCAAAATTCTAGATTTACATCAGTTTCCAGTGAAAACGATGTTTCTTTTTGAGCATCGAGAAAGGTATTTTTTATTATGTCGTGCAATTCGATTTCGTTGGTATTTACAAGGAACCCATTATTATTATTGGTAACTTCAACGTTACTATCAGTAAACGAATTACATTTATAATACTTATGGCGACCATTTTCAACACTACAGGCCTGCTGTAGAACCAAAAAATAATTAGTATTCATTTCACGTTTGATGAGTTATATATACTACTTGCTTATCTCATTCAGCCTATTTTTTACAGAAGCATGTTTAGTATTTACTGGCCTAATGTAGCTTCATCTGATAACCTACAACTTTTAGATAAGAAACAAAGAAGAAATTCATCCATAACCCTCGCAAAATTCTCGCAAAGCAGTACAACCCAAATTTTATGAAATGTCTAGTACGCCCCAAATTTATAAACTTGCAAATTACGGTAAGATGCATCAGTAGGTGGCAATAAGTAAGATAAATACTCGTCACTAAAATAAAATTTACTATCCCATAACTCAAATAAAATACATCCTCATTTGCTTTCACAGGATTGAATGACGGAAAAGTAAAGAAAATTAGTTATTTACAAAATATTGAACGTCAATTTGGTCAAATCAGAATCAGTAGCATATACAAAATCAAAAAGTGAACTCAATGCTCGATTTACTTGCTTGCTGACTTCTTTAATCCACAGTAGCATATTTCTCACTTAACCTTGACGAAGTTGTTTAATAAATTTTAAATATTAACCTGATCCAGGCGCCTCGAATCAAAACTCGTTACATACAACTTACTTTGTGGCAACGTATTTGAATATCGACAGTTCTGTCCGGCTTGTGTCAACCGTTTATAAATTTATAGTTGACCTGTGGGTGTCGTGACAGGCTTAGATGACTGAAATCTATTAATAGAAATGGAGACCAGATATAAAAACAATTCTTTGAACGTAGGTACGAGGCGGGGTGTGATTCACCTATAATTTATTACTGCGGCAGGTGAACTTTTCTTATGGTGGTCCGGCACGTTAGTCTAGGTACACTAGAGACTTTTATTTTATTCAACATTATAATATACTGACAACGTGCGCGCAACACACAACGGACACACCTTCGTATTGTATTTTTGTTTCCTTTGTTATGGATTTTATTCACGGAGTCTGTGTCTACACTATGCATATACATACATATGTGTATGCATTTATGCTAATGGTTTATGCATTTGATTCCTCCCTTTTGTGATCTTCGCACTACTAAGATTGACCGGTTCTTCTTCTTTGAAAGCCTTTTTCGCGCCTAATCGACGGCAACCAAAGTTACATGAGTTGAAAGTGTGAGTTAATAAGAAAGTATTGTTTCGCAGTACACCAACAATTAATTTTTATAGGTATTTCTGAAAAATTTACATTTTTTTCGAAAGACTTCGTATTACTTCTCTGCGTTAAATTCGTTAAATTTTGTTTCAAGAGGATAAATTTGGTATAGTACCATTCGTTCAACACACATTTCTTGAACATAATCTAAAGTATGAATGAATCTCTTGTGAAATTGTACATACCCACGCATTCATCCGCACAGTCTTTACCAATTTATCTCAAATTATTATTCCATTCACAATTAATTTGGATAACAAACAATATTACCTCACAATTTACGCAATAGCTTGTCGGAAAAATAAGAAAAGATAGCATCATTTTGTGGTTCTCCTGTTTATCCGTTCTGGTTCTTGACTGCACATTTTACATATTTCTAGTGTGGACCCGCAGCGGGAACAGCGCACAATTACGAAATAAGTTACGACAGCATTGCCGATTCCCCGTCGCCCTATTTAGCTGTATGCGGGTAGTTCTGTATATGTAGGCTGTCATAACTTATTCCATAATTACCGCTGTTTGCCCAGACCACGTATCACTTCGTTTTAAAGATATCTCAGCGCCAACAAACGAGTGCTGACAAGTTACCATTAAATGGTGAAGGTAATTGCAAGGACTATGGTGTAATTTTCTGACACTCTATCACATCGGCAAACTCCTGGCCACACAATTGTTTCGTAATAAAATGGTAACACGTGTTTTGCTAGCTCGAGGCAAGCATTATCACAACCGTGGAAACCGATGTGACCGAAAAGACTTCTATGGTTGCTACCATAACGGTAATATGCCACATGTTCTTTAAATCGTGTTGTTATTGTGCGTGTCAACTGCCGTATATATGCATTCACTACAATCAATTTTATAGATACCCTACCCAGACAGCACCGGATATCATGTGGACGTCCATTTTATGTCTAAAATAGATCCCGATGTTCATGGACGTATCCTGAACATCGTAAGGATATCCAGCAATGGATATCCATGGAATGTCCAAGAATGGATGTCCATGGAATGTTCATTTTGTGTCCAAATTAAGAAGAGCCAGTTGTAAAGGGTTCTCCTTATAAATATCAACGATTTATATATATATAGTAGGTACCCAATATACAGTCATTCACAATAAACCGCGCTACAGAAATTTATATATTTTTGAGAAATTTTTGTGGAACGGGGTAAGTTAAATGATAAATTACGATAGAAACTGTCGCTCGTCAAATTTTTTTATTCGGTGTCGTACAAAAATATTCAAATGCTCATTAATTAATAACAATAAAAAATCGGCAAGACAAGAAATGAATTAACGGACATGGTGTTCCAAAAGTTTTGTTTGATTGAAATTGAGTCAACATAACAAAAAGAGAACGTCATTGATTAGGAGCTTTTCCTAATTCCTCATTTAACGCAAGTAGGTATATGAATATAAGCACAAAAATTTATCCCGACCCAATATGTTTTTTAAGACAATACAATATATGTAGGTAGGTACGAACACATAATTATTATATTTAAAGTAATGAGGTGTTTAAACAAAGATTTTACAATATTATTAAATTTATGCGCCAGAATTAATAGCTGTAGTTGGCCTTATTCGACGTGAACGGCCATTGGCGAGTGCCATAGACAAAAGATTGTACGTTGCTGGATAAATAACACGTGCTTCAGTCATTTTTAGACGCTAACGAAGTAATTAAGCGTGGTACGTACAACTTAACTATTGTTTTATTTTTTCTGTGCTACACTCACAATCAGTCATACCCAGTTTTCATAGATATTCGTTTTTAGTGTTTGTTCTCATTCCAGGTCAGTGTATGTAGAGACTACACCAAATCAGCAATAGAACATCTTATCGAAGCATACCTAATAGTGACGTTAAGTATTTGTATTTTGCTTATTAAGCTTATTGAGTTATGTAATTATTTCAGATAAATGAAATATCAAACATTGGAGGACAAACATCGTATGATTTTGTTCGACGATGCCTTAGCAGGCTTATAACCAATGGTTTAGTAAACCAATACAGCTGGCAGGGAGCCAAGAAGAAGATCTTTGGGACCTTAAAAATGGCTGTTTATAAATGTATATGTCCCTTTTCCTTTTTAGAATCAGCTTTACGATATCCGGCAACAAGTGTACTTTCGATTAACGAAACAAAGTTCGCTGTAAAAAGTTGGTTGAGGCGAGCGAAAGAGAGACATAAGGGAAAACAGAAGGTTCTAGGAATCCGCAATACCGATTGATATGTACTTATGTAAATATTATTTTTTGTATACGTAATAAAAGTATTATGTAAATATTTTTGTTTCCTCAATGCATAATTCGCATTGAATCCATACAATTTCCTGCGTTGGACATCCATAGAACATCCCATATTGGACATCCATTGAACGTCCATCATGGAACGTCTTCAAAACATCCAAATTTGTGACAAATGGACATGCAATGGACGTCCATAAGATGTTCACAGTCTATATATATATATATATATATATATATATATATATATATACGTGTGTCCAAGGTTGGATATCCTTAGGACATTCATGGGACGTCCGTGTGTTGTCTGGGTACCGTTGTGCCAAAGCTGTTTTTTCTTTGGTGTTCTATAAGGTATTCTTGGATGTTGAGCACACCCTCCTGATTTGTTTCTCCAGAATATTACTAACCCCTTTCGAAAACTTGTGATGTGGTAGTTTTATAAAATTCTTTTCACCCGTCACTACCGGGAAAAATGGTCATTGAATTTCTTACGTGGGCTTTTCTTGTAATTCTTTCTAATCGTTTTTCAATCTCCTACGGAGTAACCATTGTTTGTAGCTACCTTTTTGATATATCCTAATTCTTTTGGAAAGCTACATTTTATAAGCGGGAATTTAACTAACTTTTTATAACGGCATTTCTGGTTTGTCAATTCAGTTTCAGCTCTCTAGTTAATTGATTAAATTGCCACGGATTGGAACCGGGATGCCTCGCCCAGTTTCAGGTTATTTACAAAATAATTCTGATCTTCGATCTTTCTTTCTCATCATTAATTAAAAATAGAAAGCAGCTCCTCTACTTGACTATCGAGTTTTAGTGCCATTTGCATCAGCTGACTTATAATTAGATCCTAATTTTCATTTCTCCACTGATCACAATGCCATCGAATATTATTTAGATGCGTTTTAAACACTTTTAATTCAGCAGGTTTAAATAAACCATACGAGGAATGAGGTGCATTTCGACACTTATTGTTGTTTACTACATTTATATTGCACTTAACACAAACGTGTGTACTACTTGCCACCAGTTCTTTATGTAAGTGAAAGACGAAGAACAGTGGCACAATTTGAAACTAAATGACTTGACTTTGTCAAAAACATTAATTCTTTAATCAATTCTTTAGTTACTAGAAACTTATCCTCTACATATATTCTCAATTTGTACCGTCATATCTACCTAATAAGATCAAATTTAGTTTTGTTAGCCTGAATTTATAGGCAGATCACTTGAGCTTCAGTTGCAATTGCTGACGTTGACCTTTGGAAAGATGTGGAAACCATTTCTACCGATCTATTTTGCCTGTCAACGCTTTCAGTTTCAATGTATTTTGTCAAAATCTTATTTAATATCACGAATGAATATGTTGCCCTCAACGACTTCTTTTCCTCCTGGATCTATGTCATGTCTGAAGCGCCGGGAAGCTCATACCTTAGGTCATTGCTTTAAGGTCTTTATCAAGTACCATGCTGTGGCGTTCACTTCCAATAAATTACCTTTTACTGACGATCATAAAGTTTATCGCAAAATAACATTCATATTTCATAGTAGAATGCTTCAAAATGATTTGTCTAATATTGTTAGTTTGTACAAGTCCAACAACCTATCACGAAGTGTATCGAAATATCAAATAAGCTGATTGCTTTGAATCAAGTAATCGATGGTTCTGATGTTATTCGAACCTAGAATCTAACCTTTGCTTCTCTTATTCCTTTCTATGTCTGTACAATGTACGCTGCATTTTCTTGTCCGCAACTACCAGTCGTTCTATAATATCAGTCTTGCAATCTCTATATTTTACGTCCTCTTCAATACCACCTAGAATATGGCAAACACATTATGTGAAACTTGTATGCGCCTTATTCAGAAAAAAATTGACAAATTTTTGGGATTACATATAATATTAATCAAGAACTGTTCTTCGTTGTTTCTATTAGCTACCTCTGCATTATATTGTATGAGACTACTTTCTAGTATGTATGTACATCTTTAACCACAACTAACTTTCCTGAATTCTCAATAATTTTTTTCTTAGATTGACTAAAACAAATTTTTGTCGAATTTCAATCCATGTCATGCGCTGGCACTTTAATCTGACTTCCTTAAAAGTTTCAAACGCGATAAAAGGATTGGAATTTAGTGCTATCGTTTTAATATAGAAATCAAATCATATCTATATCACACCGATTTTATTATCCGTAAATAAGGATTTTGACAACTAAGTTGTCATCCACATAGTTTCCGTAATTCGATCAACAGCCAAGGGAAGCTCATGGAAGAAGGAAGTATGTAAAATCAAAGATATTTTTGACAACGATAAATTTCATTAACCTCACATGGCGAGGTTTACGAACAAAGTAACTTTGGACCACAGGTATGCATAAGAACGAGTGAAAGTAGCGGTGATTATAAGCCAGTGCAGTTTTCTTGGGTTACGTTCAATAGTAGTTTCTCCGCTGAAGATGGCAAGTCGAAATACGTATTCGAAGTTCCCAGAATTAATGTGGTAATGATGAGAGGAAACTGTGAAATGAAACATATTAGTAGAATTTAAGTTGGGATCATGTATACAAAGGGCGCCCTTTAACTTGCTACAAAAACTAGAAAAGTGTTTTATTGCTCTTGTTCAAAATATTTGCCTTTAAGATTTACACACTTTGCATGCGGTTAAACCAATTCTCAAAACAGTTTTTCCACTCTAAAGCTGGTATCTCCAAAAGATGAGTTTTGTAGGCTTCGACAGCTTCGTAATGTGCTGAAAACCGCTGTCTACGCATTTTTTGGAAATAAACCAGGGAAATACGGGCAATGAGACATTAATTTCTTTTCTCCAAATAACCGACTGTTTGATGTGCTGTGTGAGAGCTGTCCTTGTCCAGATGTAGAATGATGCGATTTCGACGATGCCTTCTGACAAACAAATTGTTGTATACCTTTCAGCGTTAACTGTTTTTCGATCCCCTAAAAGAATGGTTGCGACACATCCAGTACAACCGAGGAAACAAGCGATGACTTTCTTGGAAATGCTTCAGATAATCTTAGAAGAGTCAAAGAGTAGATTATTGCTTAGTTGGCAGTTTATACGAATATATTAAGTTTTGACACATGCTATGATGTTGTATACGGGATGTACCGTTCCAAGGTTGAATTTTTTAAGTTCTAAACATTTTATTACACCAATTAACACGAATCCTGTTCTGAGCTTTGGCTGATATATGCGGAATCTATCGGGTACAGATTTTTTCACACCTAAATGCTCATGCAGAATTAAATGTATTGCAGTCTTTGATATGTCGAAGAATTCCTATATCTTGTTGTAAGTCACACGCCTACTTTATCAATCGAGTTGCACACAGCATCGATGCTTCCTGCAATGAAAGCCGATTTCAGTCGACCTTCACGCAATTCGTTACTGCTGGACGGACCACCACGATGAAATTCTGCAAACCAATTGTAAACAATTTCTTGTGCCTTATTTCCAAAAGCAAAACGAAGCGATTCAATGAATTGGAGTTCAGTTAGGCTTTTACCAAAATCATCCAGCGAAAATCTTCCCTTTTGGCTTCAAGATAAGATAAGATAAGATTACTTGAGATGGCAATGGTGTCTGTTCCACTGCGACCTTTCCAGCTTTATTTCCTTAATTACACTTAACAGCTTTGAGAGCGGTTCTTCCACATATATGTACGTGTACTTTTAAAGCAACCTTGAAATCCTTGTACCGTAATGTTGTTATATGCCTCTATAATAGAGTCCTGGATTGCCTTAAGCTTTGCCGGCTCCATCTGGTTGGCTGGGTACTCGTTGCACACTACCGCGATCCAAAGCAGCCTCCTTAAAGGTTAAACCTTCTGCCCTCTTGCCTTTCGGAAAACCTGCGGGAGTACTGCCCTCCGACCTCTGCCTTTTTGGACTTCCGGCCTCTCTTTACGTTTAGTAGCCTGCGCCGTCTGTTGAGGCCTGACTTCCTTATCTAGACTGAACTTGGTCTCTTTGTGCATGCCTGGTGAAGTTGGCCTTAATTATGGCTCTTTTAGCCTGTATGTAATCTTGGCCTTGTTTCGCAAGCTTTTCCACTTTAGCGTTGTAAATTCCAGATAGCGCAGCTGTACGAAGAGTAGCCTGGTGCCCCCAGGGGAACGTTAAATATCGCACACCCCTGCGGTCACGCAACTCTCGGCACGTTACCTTACACCTTAGTTTGGGTCTTAGCTTGGGTACCTCGGGAGCGCCAAATTCCCGAACTCACTTGTTAAACTTGTTGACAGTGAGCCCCTGAGGGTAGCGTCCGCTGTAAAGAAACTAGTGGTTCAATTTTGAAGCTGCCACTGTTTTCATAATAACATATGTATGTTAAGTGTTATGGAAATAGTAATGACACATCTCAATAACGCTACTAGGTGGTCGTTTGTAAAAACATAAAAGACGCCTTTCATACATGTGCGTATAATACAGTGCACAAACTTATTTAAAATTGTAGTATGCCAAATACATACACGGTATAGGGACGAAAGAAATCTGCCACTTGCGATATGAGTATACACATATTCACTACATAGACATATAGCAAATACTTCTTCTCCATCAGCCGGTACTGGAAACGCTGAATAATGATCGCTTAATTAGGCATTATGTCCTCTCGGTAATCGCCAATCAACCTGCGAATAAATGGATCGCATCTTACAGTTACTTATATACCATTGGTGCGCACGTTATCACGCACCCGACTTCGACGATCGAAAATTCCTCACACCCCGTTCTCTTCGTCACGGTCGTGACCAATTATTATTATTAATACTATCAGCGAGGCAAGTGAGTCGAAAGCATCGTCGGCGGCAGCAGCTACAACACAGCGGCATCTTCGTCGTCATGGTCATCATTACCATCACTGTATCACCTGCATGATCCAAATACGCGCTTTGTGACGTCATCGTGGCAGAAAGAAGAAAGCAATTAATGCAACAGAGAACAATGGCCTCTTATCCGATCCGGCCATCACCATGAATAAACAAACACCGCGGCATTAATGTGCCAACACGCCAGATACAATACTTCTGATTAGGATTTATGCCATCATAATTTCTAATGTGTTCGGTCGAACTGCCCCATTCCTATTTATAGAGTGACTGGGGTCGGGCGTACGTAAGTACCTGTACTACTTGCGATTGTATTCGCGCACGCGTTTATATCCGTATGTGTGTGTATGTGTATGTATATATGAGCTCTTAACTATAACTAATTGATATCGATCGCGCTTCCCTTCTCAACACACAGTATGTGTTTATACATCTAGATAAGCAGATACAATACCGTTCTTTTGGCTTGTTTCAGCTTCTCTTCAAATATACAATTGCTTGAAACCGATTGTGTTTTTGCTTAGTAATAATGATTTTCAAAATGTACGGTTTCGCTTACTTTAATTAAAAACTTACGGTTAACAAAGAAATTGATTCGATGATTTTAGACTAAAATAGAATTATCGATGATCCTTGCAGATTTACACCTTTGTGAAATTTGTTCAATGGCCTACTTGTAGATCATAGCATATCATAGCGTGCCTACAATCTTAGCGAAAATGGGTTTATTACAAATTGCTGTTAACGCTACTGAAAATGCATATGAGGCTACCTACTATGAGCTCAGCCAAAGCACGTGATCTACGGAAATTCCATGCAATACCTCGTATCTGCGAGCCAATATGGAATATGGTGCATTTCTTCGCGTTGGTGCCTGCAGATTGTACGTCCTTATAGTATAAAGTTTGAATATCTTTCGTTTATGGTTAGTCTATAATTTTCTGTATGTAGAATGACTATAATGTAGACTCATCTCATAACTTCATGCTTGACTTGCCTCACATGCCTCACTTCGGTTTATACGGTTGTTGAAAATACTTTCCACACGTGTCACTGATTTTATTATAAGCAATTGTGTGGTGAGCAGTTTACCGGTGTGATATTGTGCCAATAAATTACACCACAGTCCTTGCAATCACCTTCATTCATGCTTCTAAGACAAAAAACGTTGCCACAATACGATCTGCAGTTATGTGGTATTGAACATGTAACCTTAACCTGGAGTGCTTAACTTTCCCAATTACAACTTTTTGTCAGCAATTTATAATAATGTGTGGGAAATGGTGAAAGAACGCAGAAATGCCCAATTAATAGAATTAGGCAAAAATAATAAAATCGGGGAGGAAACCATGAAGACGAGAACGATCGTTTAGCTGTTACTGGTGATGGAAGTTCTAGTTATGCAGATGAAGATACAGAAAAAGAAGTTGGATCAAAACGGAAAGTAAACAAATCCTTGAGCATGGCAGGAAAGGAATACGCAGGATTTAGGAGACCAAAAATCAAACAAAGGCACAATGTGCAATAAAATTAGCGGAACTGTTAGAAAGCAAATTTTCTCCCATTCTTGGAACAATCTGGACCGGAAACAAAGGAAAAGACTGATATGCAACTTGGTATAACAGAAACACACCCAACACCAAACTACAGGGGAAGGAATATCAAGACGTTCATCATTATTCTTTGACAGTATAAACATTGGCGAAAACACGGTTTCCGTGTGAAAAATCATGTTTTTAAACAGACTTGGTACAGGAGAAAGGAGTGTGGGAACGTGGGTACAACAATCTCAATTTGAAATTTCTGATTCCCCTAAAAATAGTAGACAATCTTCTAAACGCCAAAAATGAACAAAAACTGATGAATTCATCATTCAGTATTTTTAATACAATTATCTAAACTACAAAGCCGCTATTGTCGTAAGAATTCAAAAAGTTGATTTTGGAACAAGATTTCAAAAGTTATGCGGACCTACATATATGAGAAATTTGTTGAGTAGTTAAAAGAAAATAGTTACCAAAAACATATTCATGAAATGGATTAAGAAATTAGTTATTGAAACAATCGAGCCAAGAAAAGGTCGTTGCGATACATGCGTGGAATTTGAAGCAAAAGAATGACTAAAGAATCGCACTATAGAAATTCCTAATGATTATTTTCAAGTAACAAAGGACACTCGTCGCAACTCGAAACCTTACGACGTTATATGCTCAACATAGAGCTTCTTCCAAAATTTTAATACAAAACTAGTTTATTATTTCATCAGACCTGGTAAAAAAACTGCAGATCCAACAGTCACTGAAATTATCGGCCTGAAATACGAAGAAAGTTACATCAGCTACAAACTAGACCTTGATCAGAAAGTATTTGACTCCGGCGGTACTTCTGGTTGTATGGATTATAAAGGTACTCCTGGATCCGGCCACACAAGAAAAGCGAAACTAGGCATCATTGCTCAAGGAGCTATTCAAGCCAAAGAAAAAGCTCTTGTCAAAATGCAAAAGGTCATGTTCCCTGTTAAGTACATTTTCCACAGGAGCCATCCCCAAACATGAAAATGATCAACGTTGTTCCTTAAACCAGGCTTATACGATGCAAACCGAATGAAAGCTACCATTAGCCTGGTAAAATATATGGCAGTATGGCGATCGTACAGAAATGTCATCTTTAATCTGGTGGAGAAGTTGCACTTGCCCTTCGTTTTCGCGCGATCCATCGTACTACGTTGTTCTTTATAGTATGAAATCCTATTATCAAGAGATGTTTGAGACATCACTTTGCCCAATACAAGAAATGTCATTTATTTGTCCATCACGTTTTATCTCCGCGTACTATACACGTCATCCCTTGAAATTCAGGCGTTTCAAAACGGGCAATTTTCAGTAGTTCTTATGCAGAGCATTCAGATGGCCTTGTTCCTGCATTATAGTTTACTTCAGAAGCAGTTACGGCTGAAGCTGATACTACTTTCGTTTAACTGTGACAACTTTGGTACGGCTTTTCCATTATTTCTGAGATCCTTAATAGCACAGCGCATACGTTACCTATTTTTTGGGAATTTGTCTTAGGAAGATAGCAAACTTCTAACAGGTATCAAAATTACATAAACCGCGTGGTGGCTCTGCACGTTACCTATACTTCCTTTGTTTACAACAATTATAGATAACAATTATTGCTCTAGATCTGAAAATCGGCTAACTTACTCCAAATAGAAAAATTCAACGCCGTAGCGGGCTTAAGACCCTTTTAAAGATACGTACTCCACTTAAATCATAATAGAATAAAAGAATTGGACCCGTGGCGCTATCTCACAATTACAAAATTAAACGTAGCTCATGCAGCTATTAGCTGCTACGATAAATTAAACTAAGAAATGACGGGTGTGGCTATAAACACTAACTAAAATTAATGCTGTTCAGGGCATAGTAATTCATTTTATCTACCAGTACGTCTTGGAATTTAAACATAATAAGCAATCAATATTTGGCACCCACTTGATTTGTCGTTTCGGCGAAGAAAAAGAGAGGTGCAAGGATAATTCGAAAATCCTGGTAAATGATAACCGGCGCAGTTCGGTGGCTAAGATGTTGGATAAAGACAATGTAGACATCGGTTACCTTCATAACGTTGAATGATACTCTAAACGTTAAATGTACGTACGGTATATCCTGTCAAGAAAAAAAGAAAACCCTAAAACAACAAGTAGTCGCAAGCAAAACTTAATCAAATCATACCTCTAACGAAGAGAGAGCTAAGACGAAGTCGGAAGCGCTTTGCCAAGCAATAAAGCATCGGTCAAATTCCTTGGAGTTTTGCAGAACCAAAAATCATTGACAGGCTCAAAACGACACCTCCAACCTTCTTACAGGGTAAAAGTCTGTTTAACAAACGATGTTTCAATAGAAATGCTGCACTTATCAGTCGAGGTAGTTCGGTGGACGTAGAAACTCCACCCATGAAATGGAATACAGTCGTCAAAGGGCAAGTTGGGCAACTCAAACAAATTGAAGTCTTCGACCAACTTGTGGTCATAAAAATAATTCAATGGTACTAAAATGTAAGAGGTACGTCCTCTGTACTTGCCCATATTAAACAAGGAAATGAATTAATTTATTTTGAAGATAACAGTCAAACAAACTATGAACTAGAGAAACTATGGGTCATTATGTTGCACGAAGTATATAATAAAGATTAAAATCAGTCAAGTTTAAAATATGCCAATAATCAATCAGTCATATTTAAAAATTATCTTACTTTCTGAATCTACAAATCTTCAGAAAAATATAATCTAGGAGTATTATTAACATATTTTACCTACTAGCTTAGCTGTGAAATTATACGTAATGAGTGTTTTCCTGTCAACAACCATCTTAAAGAGTTACTTGTAATCATAGGTGCTAATTTGCGAAAAATGTCAGCAGCATTACACTACTTCAAACAAAATTTCTTTCAACATTTATCGATATTTATGGTAGTACAGTAAAAATTTATTTAGATCCTAAGCAGTTTAGCTCGTATAAAATGTACTGCAATGATTCGTTGCTATATATCTAGACACATATATCTTAACAAAATGGATGGAAAATTTCCTCCTAAAACCGTAGTTATTAGGTCTTCCAGAGAGCATATTTGACTACCTTGTAATTGAAAATAAGCTATGATTTCTTGAGGTGGTAAAACAAGGATCATCTTAGTTGTTTATTCTAAATCGCAAAATCTACTGTGAGTTTGGGTGAACTAAGTACTGTTTAAGAAATTATTGTATTGTAATTAAGAATAAAGTTTGAAGCTCTATCTCTATACGGAAAAATAATTGGTTGGTTTTATGTATGTATGTAGGTATCTACAAAATCACAAAACCGCTTCATAAAGTTCACTCGAAATTATAGCGACAGTTTGATGTATCTTTTGATACGAAAATAGCTTCCAAATTCATCTTAGTTATAATATTTGAAACTGAGAAACTGGGTCTTGTTTGCATTACAAGAATTGTATAGAATAGACTATAGTGTGGAGCTCGGTGTATGTTCTAAAATTTGTCACGTAATAATGTTCAAACTACACGTATATACATATACTTAATTACTATAAATTACTGTCCTAATTAAGTCGCAAATAGATACACTTACATCAATGCAAATAGATCGTAGTTGCCGAATATCTTGTTATTATCGTGTTACTATTAATTTTCTAATTATTACGGTACCACTAAATACCAATTATGTGTGATAATTATTTTGTAGCTAAATCATATGCTACCTAACCTAATCGAAGCGCGCATACACTCGCAGACTTACTACGTATATATGAGTATGTAATCAATTTTGTAATAAGTAGATTTCACTCCTTATATGATAAACTTTCGTTAACCGAAATATTTTAATATCTTTCTCGAAAAAGGCCGGTTTATTATGTCAAGGTTGTGCGAATTGCTGCAACAAAATTTCGTCATTTCAATCAATGTTACGACGTGTATGCTCCTCTTTTTAGTTAGTAAATCAATAAAAATATGTGAGGAAATAATATATTAAGTTCATATTTTGCCTTGCCGGATTGCATACATACCTAAAATTCAACATGGAAGTATATTTTGCAGTCCATAAGCATTTGGAGAGATAAATGAGGGTTAAATATTGAGTAATAAGGGTATGTGATTGAAGAACGTAATAAATACACGATAATTAGTCGTTGAAAAGAGATGAAAATTGGAAAATATAAAAGCTCGTCATCGCAATTAATTGCAAATTACCGATATCTTTACTTATTCGTTACCAGAATGGCATATAATATTTTACTGGAATTACTTCTTTCGCTTATTTATGGAAAGGAATGCCGTGGTAATATTTTTTAACAATTAGTGGTTCAATATATTTGAAGCAGTATCGATATTTATTATGCACATTCATTCCAAATAAATTCCTTAACGATCTAAAGGACTGCCTTCACAAATTAATCTTGAACCGCGCATTTATATTAAATGGAACATGACATGATTGTTTGCAGTTGCAATTAGTTATGATTTATTGAAATTCATTTTAGGTATAAATACATTCACTACACGTATGTACCTACATATGTACAGTAATGTGAACATATCTAATAAAATATAATATAATAATATAAAAGTTAATTAGTAATTACAATTTCACCGTTTTAGTAAACGAGAAATTGATTAAATCGGAGAATACGAGTAGAGTCCCGTTAATGAGTCTACCTGGAATACTGGGTACGAGTGGAGTCCCTGAAAGGGTACGAGTAGAGTCCCGTGTAGGAAGAAGATAAAATTAATTTATTTTCGAAAATCTTTTATTCTATTTAATCGTTTCCGCCCTAAAATAGACAAGTAGTTATTTGAAATTCAGATGTATTTTTAATTATTTATTCGGAATCATTAGCAAGTACTAGCTTTCTATTTAATCGTTATTTGTTCTTATTAATCCTTTGCGTCTTAAAAATATTCTAATGTCCTACCTGCCCTAATTGAGTTTTACTTGCTTCTATAAAAGTGGAAATGAATTCAAAATGAACATCAGTCTAATTTTGCACTCCTTGCGTAAATTTTAGAAGTAAAAATGAATCTTGAAGTAATGCAAAGCGAAAAGGGAAAACCTATTCTTGTTATAAACAACTTTAAGTTTAGATTTCAAAAAATTTTAGCCAGTGACGTTAAAAAGTGGGTTTGTTCAGTTGGTGCTACAAAAAAGTGTCCTGCGTTCCTAAAAACAATTGGTGCTAATGAAATTATTGAACTTAAAGAAAATCATAATCATGATCCAGTGAGTGATAGGCTGCTAGATAGACAAAAGATGAGTAATAGTTTAAAGCGCAAAGCAAGTGACGATATAACGGAAAGACCATCGAAAATTATCCACAAAGAACTAAGGTTTCGAAAGATACAACAGTTGGGAATTTCATCACATTTTAAAAATAAGGAGACTGCTGTTGGAAAGTTTCTGACTTACACGTTTGGACTACAGTTCTTACCCCCGACCAAGTAGGAGAGTGCTTTGCGTTTGAACTAGCAGAAATTTTACCAGCTGACGAGAAAGTCAGAAAATACTGTGATTACCTCACGGATTTTTATGTAACGGAAGACTCTACATTTCCACCTCAAGTATGGGCCAGTTCAGAAAACTCTTCATTTCGCACTACTAATGCTTGTGAAAGTTTTCATTCAAGGTTTAATCAAAATTTTTACACCAGCCACCCGAACATATTTTTGTTTACAAAAATATTGTTAAACTTTCAAAGTGAAACATACATTAAAATGCGCAGTTCTGTTCTTATGTCCTTAATTAAAAACAATAAACTGAGTATTTTTGTTAAGGAAAAAGTGAAAGAGTTTAATGATAACCATATTTCAAGATTTGATTTTATAAAACTTGTCTCTTATAGATTAACACCTTATTATTAAAAATGTATTTATGTATTTGATAAATTTATATGTGCAATAAAAAAATAATAATAATAAACTGATAATTTTTTATAACTATATACTATATGTTTTATATATATATTTTCATTTAAAATAATATACATAGGAGTAGATATTAAAAAAATTATTTTCGAATTTTATTTGTACCTACCAACAAGGATAGAAACTTTTACGTCTCGGGACTCTACTCGTAGTACACCTTTTTGGGATGGGGATTAAAACAGGTAAACGGGACTCTACTCGTATCTCCCCGATTAAATACGGCACAATTATTTCAAAATTAGTTTGTTATTACGGGCGCTATACACATTACACTTCCTTACAATAAATCCTTGTTCCAAAGAAATTTGTATTACTTTAGTTATAATGTGCAGCAAAGATTTTAACTCGCAACAGAACGAAGTGTCAGCCTTCGAATTGAGTTGTATTTCATATGCTTGTAGACCTCATCAAGTATTGTAAATCGCTACTTTCCGTTTCTATGTAGTACTACATTTAGGGGATAAAAATCACCATTTTCAATTTTACATTCATTTAGATTTCAAATTTGAATAGTTTGTTTGTGGTAATAAATTGCATCGTTTATAAACATTTCAATAAAACCGTTCAAGTAATTCTAGGCGTTGCGGTTTTTATGAAAATCAATATATGTGAGAATTAACAAATACAATAACTCATAAAACTATAACTAGTAGCTCCATAACTTATACATATAAGTATATTATTAAATCAAATGCGGCCAATAGATAGTCGATTTTTCCATAGGTAGTCCATTTTAAATAGCACAATATTTAAATATCTCTATAACTAAATGCATCTCCATTTAAATATGTCCATAACTCCAGGTATCTGAACTTAAAATTAGCCCGAACTTAAATAGTAATCCTTATTAACAATAAGTAAAGCATATATATATATATATATATATATATATATATATATATACATATATATGGACCCCAAATTAAAACAGAAGAATGATCAAAGAAAATAAAATAAAATTTGTACGAGAAAATATTTTGGTATCACAGGAAAGTCGCAGTTAATTTTTGATGTTTAGAATTAGGCCATGGGTCATACAACTATTTTAACAATTGGCCCATTTTGGGTGACCTAAGTGTATATACCTAGGTATACTATATCACTAATGCAACTTGATCGTAGATATGCCCACATTTTCTCAAGAAATTAGAAATAAGCGTCTGCCGTCGACGGCACTACAATAGTAACAAGAATGTGTTAGCTTACTCTTTTTTAATCCGACGTATGATTTGAACCTAATTATTACGCGATGAGAATTCGTATTGCTTCGATGCAATTGTGATTCAGCGTCGTTAAATACGTCAAGATCGTGTGCATTGATGACCCTTATGTTAATAGAATTAGTTGGGGTGTAGTTATCTAGCGTACTTGTTTCCATTAAGTTATCAGTGATTTACAGCTTATTTCTTATGAGAATTATGTCAAATGTTCTCGCAGAATCTAGTAATGATTATAAGACTATAAAAATGGATCATTTGGCTTCAACGAGTCAGTCTTCTTGTGGAATTCCATAACGATAGGTAGAGCAACCTATTCAAGCGACAGTGTTAAAAGCGTGTCTGAAGTGTTGTGTTGTTGTATTTTGCCTACAAACGGTGCAGATAATATAGCAATTTTGTTCAACAAGTACTTGTGTATGTGGTTTCTACCTGTGTTTTCAGGACAGCGTTTACATAACACTATTTACGATACAAAATGAACGCCACCAAAAAGTAAAACATATTTTTAATAACAATTGGCAAAAAGAAATTTTGCTATGCTTTAACTATGCTCAAAGAGAACAAGAATCAACATAATGATATACTAAAGGATATAGAATATAGTCAAGAAAATTACATTAAGTGAAATTACGGTAATTTTAAACCGTTGAAGAGGTATACACACATACGTATACGCACTGCATAACATAAATAAATCTGCGGAATAACAAATACAAGAAACAGTATAGATGCAGCATTATTATACAGGCCGTCTCATTTCGGAGGGCCAAATTGAAATATCTCTCTTATTATAGAATATATCGGAAATTCGTTTTAATAAAAAATGTCACATTTTTCACACACTACAATATGGTTAAAACAAAATTCCGAACCACAGCCTACTTTTCGAAATATTTTCGAAAAATATGAAATTGGGGAAAAATTCGAGGCTTTGTAACTTTTTTATTTTTGAAAATACAAAAAAAAACGTTTTGAATGAAAGTTGAGGACAAAACATTGCTCTTTCGAAATATCAAGGAAAAAGTGGTGTAAAGTTAACATTTTCAGCTGTACTCTCTTGAACCGCCCAAAAAAATAGATAGAATCAAGTAGGCCATGCGACTCCTAAATAGCCCCTGAATTGCCCTTATAAAAAATAGCATACACAATAAACATATTTTAGTTAAGTCTGTAAATTTTTTGCAATTTTATAAAATAAGTATCAGAAAATTTGTACCAGTAATCTAAAGAAATCAAGTAGCCATTGAAACAAAGGTTTAGCAAAAAATGTGTCAGACAAAGAATACTCTGGACTCGTTCACTTTAAAGTTATGTAAAAATTGTGACAATGTGACTTGCCAAGCTATTCTTATGTACTCTTTATTTTATTTACAAAATTCTCTTATGCTGTGGAAAATAAATAATACTCGCAAGGTAAAATGTAAGTTTAATTAGTAACAAACATCAAAATTCGGTAAAAAATAATTATAACAGATGTTCAAAATGTCCTCCGTGGTTTATTATACACAGTCGGGCTCTGGAGTAAACACCTTTATTTGCATTTTCAATCATCTGTGGTCTAATTGCTTCACAGGCTTCCCTGATACTTTGTTTGAGGTCGTCAACATTTTGCGGAGTATCTGAATAGACTTTATCTTTAATGTAACCCCATATGAAAAAATCCAATGGGGTAATATCCGGAGACCGAGCTGGCCACAAGATTGGTCCATGGGTTCCTATCCACTTTTGGGGATAGTTTTCATTCAAGTAATTTCTACTAATTAAAGCATTATGGGCAGGAGCACCATCTTGTTGAAAATATTTAAAGTTTAACGTATCTTCTAACGGCAATTCTTCGATATATTCAAACAAGTTATTCTGTAGGAAGGTAAGGTATCTTGCTGCAGTTAATTTATAATTATAAAAATAAGGTCCCATTAGTTTGGATCCCAATACACCCAACCAAACATTTACTGAAAACCGTTCCTGAAAAGCTGTTTCTTTATGTCAAGAAGGATTTCTATTGTGCCATTTATAGTGAATGTTTCTATTAAAAAATCAATTATTTGAACAATTGGCTTCATCTGACCACAAAATCTTACTAGAAAAAGATGGATCGTTCCTCTTCTTGTTCAAGATCCATCTACAGAATCGTAAGCGCCTTGGTTTGTCATCTTCTCTTAAATGTTGGACTTTTCTTAATCTGTAACACCTGTATCTGTTTTTTTAATATTCTTCTTGCACTGTCTTTACGAACGTTACAAAACCTCTCTATTTCCCTTAAAGAGACATCTTCATCGTTATTGGTTTTATTATTAACGTAATTTACAACTCTGTTTTGTGCTCTTACACTGTCCACAACTTTTTTGCTTCGTACAGCACTTTTTTTAAAAGAACCATAATTTTTAAGATTATGTGCTAATTTTACGAAAATTCTTTTATTGGGATGCAGTCCATTTGGATATCTACGTTGATATTCCAGCAAAGCTAATCTTGCATTAAAATTACACTGGCTATAAACTACAAACATGTTAAATTTTTCTACATTAGAAAACATTGTTATTAATCAAAGTCAACAGAAAACCCATATAACACAAACACACGAACAAACTAATTTATAATTACTTTACACCAACTCGAACAAAGATAACTTATCTGACATTTAAGCTAGATCTTTGTTTCAATGGCTATTTGATTTCTTTAGATTACTAGTACAAATATTCTGACACTTATTTTATAAAATTGCAAAAAATTTACAGACTTAACTAAAATATGTTTATTGTGTATGGTATTTTTATAAAGGCAATTCAGGGGCTATTTAGGAGTGGCATGGCCTACTTGATTCTATCTATTTTTTTGGGTGGTTCAAGAGAGTACAGCTGAAAATGTTAACTTTACACCACTTTTTCCTTGATATTTCGAAAGAGCAATGTTTTGCCATCAACTTTCATTCGAAACGTTTTTTTGTATTTTCAAAAATAAAAAAGTTACAAAGCCTCGAAGTTTTCCCCAATTTCATATTTTTCGAAAATATTTCGAAAAGTAGGCTGTGGTTCGGAATTTTGTTTTAACCATATTGTAGTGCGTGAAAAATGTGACATTTTTCATTAAAACGAATTTCCGATATATTCTATAATAAGAGAGATATTTCAATTTGGCCCTCCAAAATGAGACAGCCTGTATATGTATATCATGCATCAAACCACCAATCAGTTTAAAATATACTCAGTAAGGCTATAGAAATAGTGGTCAAGTAAATATTTTTTAAACTTTTCGTGAATATTGCTGTTGTTATTGTATTTTGGCATTTTTCGTAATTTATTATACAACCTAATGCCAGACAGTAATAACTAAGGTTTGATAAAAGAGTGGGTGACGTGTTATCATTAATTAGTGTAAACCAGACGGACGCCATTACTGCCCCGAATTTTACTGTCGCAACTTGCACGTAAGTGGAGACAAAGACCCGTTTACACTATTTAATGATAACAATCATCTTTTATCAAACTTAGTAATAACCTTTGCTTAATAAGCGTCAATTATTAGTATATTAGTTCGTTCCCGTCTGGCGTCAGATAGTTATGAACGTAATCATAGCTGGGTAGTTCCCGAAAATGCTGATAAACTACAATCGGCAATTCATAAATGTATAAACTAGGCAGCGATACTATTTTCAATTCTTTAAACCATTGTCTACAGACACCCTCCTTACTTGTACACTGGTAAAACCCAGAAAATCATTCTTAGGTGGGACGGTAGCGAAAGAAGCATTCCCCGCAGCGGCGGAGGTTTAATTTGGAGACTTCAAAAATAGAATATAGATCATATTTGCTATAAAAGAGCTCCAGTCATCTGGCCTGACTGTCACTAAACGCGTCGATATCATGGGGAAGGATATGGAAAGCAAACTAAAAAATGATATGGAATGTACATACTACATACATAATAAAACCATTACCGATATGTTAAGCGCAATAAACGCTTTTAAAAGTAAATTGCACCTACCGATTAATCAAATAAATAGAAACTATTTGAAAAGTTTTCGGGCTTCGATAGCAAGGGCAAGTCCTCAGTTAAATTATCGTATTTACTAGACAGAAGTAAGACATATTGTATTGATGAGTCCCAATAAGGACGATATAATTAGTCTGCAGTTGCGGTCTGCGATTGACAAAGCTTAGTTATCCTCACGGATTATTGGAATGTGAAAATTGTGCTTACTTTGTAAGCTCTTGCAAAGTTACTTGATAGTTACCAATGCACCTAATTAAATTAGGTCGTCATATATAGAGTTTTCCAGATTTAGTTGTATTAACAGTTTGGCTTTCGAAAATAGTTTATTATTTTTACTTACTGTTGATCGCGTAATAAACCACTCAGGGTATTTATTATTGGACAATTCACAAACTTCTTGTGTCCTGGAATTTCTCTCCAAAACCAATCATCAATAAAATTTCTATTCTTCGGGTTCCACTTAAACGAACCATTTTTAGTTTTATATCAATTAATCGAAAGACAAATAACGTTTGTCAAACTTGAAAGCACAGAATCAACAATACATTTTATGTTAAAATTTATCAAAAATTGAGATTACCATTTAAAAGAGAGGGATGTGTCTCGTCATTGGCTCATGATCATATCTGCGAAAATAATGACGTGACAAATTACGTTTTTTGTAAAAATTAGCGAATTTATAAAGTGAGGTTGACGTGTCCGATCGTTTTCTTTTTCACCATTTACAGATTTGATTGATTCTGTT
Source organism: Chrysina gloriosa (assembly GCA_038088585.1). Taxonomy (NCBI): domain Eukaryota; kingdom Metazoa; phylum Arthropoda; class Insecta; order Coleoptera; family Scarabaeidae; genus Chrysina; species Chrysina gloriosa. Next base: position 22,042,189 of record CM076090.1, read on the forward strand.
CCAAACTATACGTCTACACTGTATATACGAGGCGTGTTTTTAAACTAAGTACCGTTTTGACATAAAAAAAAACAAGTAAATTTTTCCAAAAATAATTTATTCACTTGAAAGGTCATACTTTACTCTACTTTTCTACATAATTCCCATTAATATTGAGGCACTTATCGTATCTTGGGACCAGCTTTTGTATGCCTTCGTCAAAGAAGCTTGCCGCCTGATTGGACAACCACTGCTTCACAGTATTTTCACTTCGGGACAGCAGGAAATTTTTCAGCTAACGACGAAATCGTGAATCGTCTGTTCTCTTTCACTTTACAGTCCACTTTTTGAATCAGATCATCGGTAATGACTGAAGGTCGCCCACTTCGTTTCTCATCATGAATGTTTGTGCGGCCATCTTTAAAGGCCCTAACCCATTTTCGCACCATTCCATCACTCATAATGTTTTCACCATACACTACACTGATTTGGCAATGAATGTCAACTGATTTGAAGCCTTGAGCACAGAGAAACCGTATTACAGCACGCACTTCGCAGTCGGCGGGATTCTCAATAGGTGGAGGCATTTTAAAATCACGCAAACAGATGTAGATTCGATCGGATGGTTCCGTAATGGCGTCTATGGCTTCCCAACAGAGGTAGCTACATGGCACGCATGCGCTAAACGGCGACCGCAGTGCTGCGGCGGCGTAATTTAAAAACGGTACTTAGTTTAAAAACACGCCTCGTATATATATATATATATATATAAATATATATATAATTATCATTTTTATTATGTATATATGAATTTAATGTACAATAAAAATATATTTTTAGTTACATTGTATTTTTCCTAGCTTTTCAGATTTTGACTGGTCAGTAGCCAAAAGAAACAAACATAGATCGTAACAGCGACACACTCGCCACTTGCCATGTTAGAGCTTAGTTCTAGCTCTCTTTACTTATTTTTGTCGATCACTTCCCACCCACTTTTTGCGGGAGATCGCTGATAGCACAGGCCTAAACACTCCTGTACTACACCGTTTATTCCTTTTTACACGAGTCGAATTACCACATCTTCTATTCTCTCCGCACATATTTATCTGCCTACCTTTCATTGGAATTACCGAATCAAATGAAATTCAGTCGTGTATCTGCTCAAAGCAGAATTTACTTTTGAACCTCACCCGACAGAGATCAATCACATGATGATTACGTACATACATGTGCATAAGGATCGGCACAAATCTCATAGGCAACGCCAAAAATGCATATTTACCATGTTTGATGAAAACTAAACGCAGGTATTACGTCTTCTTTCTCCTATTTCATATTCGCGCGCCGTTTACGCGTACCAAGCGCTTTAATACCACGCACCGAGGAAATTGCAGATCGTGTTATATTTAGAAGCTATTCGAGAAATGCCAGAACGGTTAGAAGCGTCTTTTTTACATTTATTGCGCGCACAGTTTCTTCATCAACGCCATGCGGTTTGGATGCATTCCTCCTCATGTGATGCCAGACATTCTTGTATGGTCACATTCGTGGATACCTAGAGATATAAATATCGATATAAGACATTACGTTCTTATCTAATCAAACATTCGTTCTTGTACGAATATATTTTGTCAGTACTCCATATGTACATTTATGCACCTATACGTCTCTATGTATGAATATACATATACCCGTAAACAACTTGCGTTCTGCGAACCCGACACCGTTTGCGATTTTAATCTAGATTGCATTGTACTTCAGGACGATGATTGATGCTGCTTAATTGATATCACTGAATAGTAGTTGTTCGGTGTATTATGTATTTGATCTTTTTTTTGCGCAAGAGAATGCGTATATGTGTGTTGTGAATATACATATTGGCTACTAGTTCCTTAGCTGGTGGTAGCAAATCCTTCTACGTAGTCAATATTGCTTACAATGTTAGTTAGTTAGTTACTATTATCGCAGCTGTCCAGGAAATCGCCAGAATAATACTTACATATCTTAAATGAATTATTAAGGAGACAAGAGTTCCCGACCTACTGGAAAGCAGCACGGTTGATATTAATATGGAAGTACGGAATATCGTTACAGGACCCTACAGCCTTCAGATCTATATGTCTCTTAAACGTAATGTGCAAATTATATGAGTCAATTCTAAAGGATCGACTGGAACGCAAGTTGGAGGAGAAGAAGGCAATATCTGAGCACCAATATAGCCTCCGAGAGGGAAAATTTTGCATAGATGCGGTGAAGTGGGTAGTAGAAAAAGTAAACATACAAGACCATTCTGACTCTAGCAATTTATATATGATTTTATTTTTATGTTAAGTGTGTGCAAAATCCCACAGCATTTAGTATTCAATAAACACTTTCGTCTGTTTTGGGCTAAGTACGTTTCCTCGTGGAAGTTGCCAACATCTATACAATTACGATACAATTTGCCACATTTCAAGGTACAGTAAAGGAATGTATAAAAGAGGAATTGAGAAATAAGAAAATCTGTCTAGGTGTGGATGAAACAACTCATGCTCAGAAACACAGCGTCATTCATGTTGTAGGGCGACCTTTCAAACGTAATGGTCCACCAGCTTCATTGTTGTTATCCAGTAAAAGGATTCAGAAAATTGATGCAGAAACCGTTGTCAAGATAATAAAAGATTCGTTATGAGAATTTTCTATCACATCAACCTAAGTCACAATGTTCATTACTGACGGTGCCGCAAGAATGCTGTAAGTTGGTAGGATGTTGAAAGTATGCTTTACGACTGTTCTTGGCATAACATCCTTCATACACGCATGTACCACAAACGTACCACAAACCATTCAAGAAAAGTATCCGATAGTGGATAAGTTAATAGCTTCTACGAAGTAGGTGTTCATCAAATTTCCCTAACACATCTATGAATTCAAACAATGGGGGACATGGCTCAGAGGCAGTATCTTACCATCAGAAATATTTTTTGCAAGTGAGAAAATGTCATTTTGAAAATTGATTCAAATGATTCTACAGCAGTTCAACATAGTCACCAACTTTTTCAAATTCGGTCGTTCTTCTTCTTCTTCTTCTTCTTCTCGTTAATCCTTATGCCTTTCAGCGTCGGATTATTTTTGGATCTTACGACGATTTAATCCATTCTTTCCATCGTGTCCGGTCTGTACTCATTCTTCTCATTTCTGCTATGGTCTTCCCTCGCTTTCGTCCTAATTCATTGACTCTGCCAATCCATTTTTTCCATGGTCTTCCATTTTTTCTTCTCCCATTATTTTTGGCTTCTATTATTTTCTTTGTTAAACTCTTTTGTTCCATTCTAATTATGTGGCCGTACCAATTCAGTTGACATTTTTCAATTCCCTTTAGTATATCTCCTTGATTTATCATATTCCTTATCTGTTCGTGTTCTATTCTGTCCATTTTTGTTTTCCCCACGATCTTTCTCAAAAATTTAATTTCCATAGCTGTTATTTTGCTTTCGTGTTTTTGCTGTATTGTCCAGGACTCACTTGCGTACATTATTGTGGGGGCTACTACTGCATTGTATACTATCTGTTTGATCTTGGGTTCTATTTCTTTTTTTCCAAAGATGGTTTGATTCAGAGCGTAGTATATGTTTGTGGCTCTCCGTCCTCTTTTTGCTATGTCTAGATCAATTTTTCCATCCTTCGATATAATAGTACCTAAATATTCGTATGCGTCGACAATTTCTTCTTGTTTATCGTTTATTTTAATTATTAGATTACTGGCTGGCTCTTTATTATTTATCACCATTAGTTTGCTTTTTTCTACGTGTATTTCCATCTTCATCTTTTCTATTTCTTCTGTCCATATTTTTGTTAATTTTTACATTTTCACATAACTGTCAGCTATTACTGCCAGATCATCGGCGTACAGTAATGCATCCACAGCTACAGGTTCCAGTCTGTTATATCCTAACAGTGTCTTCACAGTTTCGGTGCGTTTCCTCGTATTTTTCAGGATTCTGTCCATTACTATAATAAATATTAATGGACTTAAGCTGTCTCCCTGTTTTATTCCCACTTGCATTTCAAAATCTGCTGATCTTTTTCCATTCACTTGTACTATCCCCCTAACCTGACAATATAGGCTATTGATTATTTGGCGCATTTTTCTTGGAACCTCTAGTTTCTCTAGACAGATATCTATACTTCCTCTATCTACTGTATCGAAGGCTGCTCGCAAGTCTATGAAATTGAAGTAGATTTTCTCCCCTGTCTCAATTTTACGTTCAATGGTGTTTTTAATTATGTGGATATTATCGTTCGTTTGTTTCCCTTTTCTATAGGCTGCTTGTTCTTCTCCCAGTTTGTCTCCTACTAAATGTGTAAGTCGTTCCGCTATTATTTTGGTATAGACCTTAAAACATACTGTCGATAGGCATATTGCCCTATAGTTTTCGCACTGACTTTGATCGCCTTTCTTATATATGGGAGTGATGAGGTTATTTCCCCAATCCGCAGGAATTGTGTTCGTGCGCCATGCCTTACAAAATATGTCAAGGATCCACTCCTTTCCCACCTGTCCGAGCCATTTTACCATTTCCGGTTCTATATTATCCGCACCGCAGGCTTTTCCTGTTTTTATTCTTTTTAGGGCTTTCTCTACCTCTTCCATATCTATCTCTTCAAGTTCTTCATTATATTCATTTCGTGTTCCTGATTCTGGCAATAAATCTGTATGATCTCCTGCATCTGTGAATTTTTTCGTGAAGAATTCTTTCCATATTTCAAGCATATCTTCTGTTCTTGTTTTTAGTTCATTCGCGGTATTCCTAATTGGTTTTATTTCTTTCTTTTTCTTTCCATTCATTGATCTTATTAGGTTCCAAAATTTCCTGTTATTTGTTTTATATTCCTCATTAATATCATTTCCAAAATCTTCCCAGCTTTTCTTTTTCGCTTCTTTGATTCTCTTCTTAACGTCGTTTCTTATTTTAACATATTGTTCTTTGTATTGCTGTTCCTTTGTTAAAACATATTTTCTAAACGCATCTTTTTTCTTTTTAACTTCCATTTGTATTTGCTTAGTCCACCATTTTGTTCTTTTCTGTTTTTTCCTGTATCTAATTTGACCACATACTTCTAGTGCAGAATTATAAATAATTTCCTTGAAAATTCTCCACGTCTCTTCTAGTGTCATTTCTTCCTGGCCATGTCTCTTTAGTAAATCATTCGTTTTCTGTTGGTATTCTGCTCTTTTCTTCTCGTTTCTTAATTTGCTGATTGCTATTTTATGATACTCAGCTATTTGTTGTTCTGTGTTAATTTGTTCTTGGAGTTCTGCCGTTAGCAATCTGTGTTGAGTTCCCATTTCAGCCTATTTTTGTGTCTTTATGTTTCGTATATTAGTTTTCATACTTTGGGTATAGACTATGTAGTCTATTATACTCTTCGCGTTTCTCTCTTCCGCGACAAAGGTGTATCTCTCTTCCAGTGGTTGCTCCCAGAAACCGTTCCCTATTAGGAGATTATTACGTATACAAAAATCAATCAATTTCCAACCATTTCCGTTTAACGTTTCTTCTCCATATGCTCCCAAGCAGCCCAGTCCCTTATTTGTATCATTACCCACTCTACCATTCCAGTCTCCCATTAATATTACTTTTGAGTTTGTCTCTCTTATTTCATCCAGCAGTTCCTGCAGTTTTTCATAGAACTCCTCTGTTGTACTTCCATCTGTTCCTTCTACTGGTGCATGCATCTGTATGATGTCAACCGATTCCTTCTCCAATTCTATTCTCAAGCGCATCAACCTTGATGAGAGTGATTGATGTATAGTTACTCTTCTATCCAGTTCCTTTGTTAACAATATCCCTACTCCCTCTTTTTTCCTTTGATCCGGCCTCACTCCTGAATAGTACAGAAAATATTGACTTCCTACCCCTATTCTTCCTGCTCCGGTTTTCTTTGTTTCACTTATTCCCAGTATTTGAATTTGGTACTTGTTCATTCCTTCTGCTAGTTCGCATTCTTTTCCCGTTAGGGAAGTTATGTTCCACGTTCCAACGCGTATCTTTCCATTTTACGTGTTCATAGCTGTGGTCGTCATCGTGCTAGCATTCCTCTCTGTCTCTACCTTGTTGTTCCTATTTCCCATCCTCACATCCATGTATTCTCGTGTTCGAGTTTGTTCTGTATCCGCTCTCATTGCCAGGTACGTCCTCTCTATTCCCTGCTCGTTCACGCCTTCCAGTTTTTTGATCTCTGTATCTGTATCAACTTATCCTTCTCTCTATCCCATCTCCATTCCTCATTCCCGATATACAACTTCCTGAATCCAATTTTTGTTTGTTTTCCGTTTTCCCTTTCAGTTTTAGCTCTAAATCTAATTTGTTCTTGTATCTTCCTGTACCGCTTAGATAGATCATCGTTAATAAAAATCCTTCCTCCTATTTTTGTTCTTAATTTCTTTTTGTTTTTCATTATCTGCACCTTATCCTCTGTCCTGTCTAATTGCACTAGACAGATTTTTTCACCTAATTTTATGACCTGTTTTATATATACTCTTATCTGTAACTCTTTATCTATGAAATTTTCCATTGCGTTTTTTAGTTGTTCCCTATCTTTTGTATCTATTTTTCGACCCTGAATCACTACATTATTCCGTCTTTTCTCACTCTCTACTCGTTCCAATCTATCTTCCATATCCAATTCGGTCGTTCAACAATAAATAGATGAAATATCCATGAATTATTCTGACGTTGCACAAGCTATTGTGCAATTAGAAAACAGTCACTTATCTACACGAGGCGCATTAAATTGTATAAACAATTTACAACCCGCTCTAGAAAACTTAACGAATACTATAGGTATCGATGTTGCTCAAAAATGTTGTGCAATTTTAACGAAAAACCAGATTTACAAAAGGTTCGGTCTATAACTGAAATTCAAGAGTGCGCAGATGTCGAAGGATCATTTTCGAAGTGTACGACAACGTATTCACAACAGCGTTGCTGATGTTGCAATTCTACCCAGGACGGTTGCCTATTGCCACAATGGACATCAAGACAACAGTAAAAGAAAACAATATTATTTTTCACTAATATTGTATATAACGTACCTATTTCTATGCGGTGCGCCAGTGCCGGTACCACCTTTTTAACAAACTCTAGTCATAACGCAACGGAAACTCATACAAATGTGTATCCCTGCCTTGCCTGAAAGTAGAATTATATGGAAAGCGATATTTGGATCCACTGATATAAACAACTTTTTAATAGAACGCAGATCTTGTCCAAACTCTAAATATTCATAGCATATGTACAAATACATAAGGATTTGTATCATAGATTAGGTGACAATGATACAAGTTCACAAGATTGGCATGGTTGTAATCTTTCTAATTCCAACGAAACATCGCCGGTTCTAAAGCAATAATTACATATACAACGGCAAAAACGGATCTATTAGTGCTCTGAAGAATAACTCTTTGGAATTAGGTCGCATTGTTAGATAGTACAAAGACATTGTATCAAGATCAGTACCGCTAAAATGACATTGTCATCATCAGAAGTTGGTTTCCACAAAGAAATCTTATAACAAAATCTATATTTTAAATTTGGTGGTACTAGAATTGTGGCAAATTGAAAAAATATATATTATACTATATTATGAATTGGAACCTGTACCGTAACCTGTATCAAAAGCAATTATTTTTTGCGCTTATTCGTAACATTAATGAAGATACATAAGTTTTTGCTAGAGTCTAAGAATTGTCAATCACGCGAGGCAAACTATAAAAGTTTAAATTTCATGTTCTTAGAAATGCTCTCCCCATATAAACGTAAGACAGCGACCACCGACGTAGTAACAAACAAAAAAAGTGTCAAATCGATATTTAAAGATCGCATTTCGGCCACGGTTCGTAGCGAATAAAATTTTCAGTGATCTTTGAGGGACACACGTGAAATTGATAATCTCGAATGGGAACTCGCTTACCGCGAATACAAAAACATGTTTAATAACACTTATCGCCGTCGTCGGTTGCCTTCCGATCGCTACATCATGTCGGCGTCGTCGTTGTCGCGTTTGTCGCAGCCGGTTCGGTTCCGCGTAGTTAAACGTTTAACCAACCGTGGCTGCTGCTGAATTTGTAAGATCACGGTCAACTGTCAATCAGCAAGTGTAGTGCAATTATTTATAACGTAACGTAATTTGAGCTTGTTGCGCTAGTGAACAACAGGGTTGCACGAGGGATAAGCTGAAATTATTGAGAATAAAAACACGGTTAATATTTTCTATTTTAAATATGCTCAAAAAATTCCCTTCAGCAATGATACACTTGACCATTCTTTCGTTCCACTGTTTAAAAGCTCCCAATGAATTTGCTTTCGGAATAGCTTCAAAATAAGCATGGACTGCGGTATCAATCTCCTCTTCAGACAAAAATTTTCTACCCGGCAAATTTCGTTCCAACCCAAAAATAGCCAAAAGTCACACAATGCTAAATCAGGCGAGTACGGCGAATGTTCTATTACTTTTATATTTTTCTCAGCCAAAATCTGGAGAGTTGAAACTGCCGTATTGGGGGATGCACTGTCATAGTGGAGGATATTTTCCTTGTCTAGAATTCTATTGAACACTTCAGGCAAACATTTTTCAGTGCGCCACTTAGCTGCAACTGCCTTTTGTTCTTAGTTGCATTTACTAAGCCCGTACTTCTGAAGAATACCGCTTACATAATGTACTGAGAATTTAGTTAATTTCTTAAACAAAATTGCACCGACCTAGCTCTTAATTAATCATATAAGAAGCATAAATTATAACAAATTATATTGATAAATTTTGAGAAATATTTAACGTGCAAACTTCAGGAGTAACGACGTATTAGACTCTCGGGAGGTCAAGGTGAAAACACCTACATTTTGCTAATATCATTTATTGCAGCTACATTATATATACATATTAGCAAAATGTAGGTCTTTCCACCTTGACCTCCCAGAGAGTCTAATACGTTGTTACTCCTGAGGTTTGCAAGTTACGTTGTATTCGTTACTTCTGCCTGAAATATGTAACATAAAATAAAGGTAATTACCTAGTGTTGTGTGTGTGTGAGTGAAATTTCTTTTATTCGATGATGGTTCTTCCTATGTCTGCTCTCTTGAATTCCTTCTTCGATGCAGCTCTATTTTCTATGGATTCTTCCCTCTCTTAACATCTTTTCTTTTCGGTGTGGCTCTATTTTCTATGGATTCTTCCTTTTTTAAATTCTTTCTTCTCCGGTATGGTGAGGTTCTTTTATTCACTGGTACTTCTTTTTTGAACCTTGTTGGTCCAAAATATATTTTAATTTTTTTGTTGACTTATCTATGTTGTTAATTTTCTTCGTCGTCAACCAAACAAACTTTCTATTTTTTCCGGAAACCAAGACTACACTACATTATTTCTCCGTTGTCCACGAAACGAAAACTTTAATTCACCTTGACTCCAGTTCATCCAAGGCATAACGTTGTTATAAAAGCCAGTATTGAATGTTGATTTATCCTTGGTTATTTATCCATTGATTATCCGGAATTCTTGTTGAATGTATGTGTTTGAATGTTTACAATGTTTTCCATCTTTTGATCGATGCTTTTTATAATAATTAATAACTTTATTTCTAGTTACACTTTTTTGCTCCCATTAAACGTCTCTGGCTGGAGTTAAAATAAGAAGCTAACACCCGTAGGGTAATATAATGCTTAAAAGGTGATGTGTGTGGTATCGAAAAAGTATAAATAGAACCCAAAAATAAACCGAATGTCATTTGAACTTAAACATTCATAACCCCAATATTTACTGTGAATTTTGATATATTGACTTGTAATAAATGATAAATTTTCTAATAGTAATTAACCATTCGAGTATTACTGTACTACAATAACCTTCCTCATAACTCGCTGCTTCTTAGTCATTGCAGGAGTTTCCCCATCTTTGTGAATCCATACACGACCCTCTTAGCGGGTAGGAAGGTCGAAAAAGGGAATATAAATTTCGTCACCTATCACTATTTGGGAAAAATTTGGTGCCTGCCATTGTGTAATAAATTTAAAGGTTCATGGCAAATTCTCACACGCTCTGATTTTTTGAAGTCAGAAAGGTGATGCAGCAAAAACGACTTACTTGCCACTTTTTTTAATGCAGATGATAGTGTATGATTGTTTTAACAGCTGAGGATCCAATTTTAAATTGATGTGCTATTATCGCGTAAGTGGTTTTATTGTCTTTTTCAATTATTTTTTTAACAGCAGCGATATTTAGTCGTTAACAGCCGTAGAACGTCCTGCTCCTTTTTGATGGTGAACAGAATTCCTTTCGTTTTCAAATTCCTTATACCATCGGTAAATTGTAGGCCGGGAACCTAAGTTTTCTTTGCACTCATAAGCATTTAAACCTTTTTAAAATTAGATTTAATTATGATCCGAAAGTGCTCTCTGGTTAATTCCATTTTATTTTACTTAGAAAAAATAAGTAATAAGTTACTAGGAAAACGACATATTTGCACTCTCCTTTAATCCTCTGATGGTGAAGGCATGTATATTTAACATTGCACACCAATAATCTCCAAATATTTTATACCACGCTTATGTAAAAAAGTGATGATCAACCAAAAACATCAACTTAACAAGGCTCGAAAGATGTAACTCACGTGTATGCCCCCATTATCGTGTTAAAAGATGTATTGATCCTCTAACACGATTAATTTTGTTTTCCTCTTTTAGAAGATTATTTAGTTCAGTTTGTCCTTCATTACTGACAGATCAATGAGTTCATCGTAGGTCGTTACTCACCATATCGTAACAACCCCAATGTGCACATGTTATTAGCCCAAAAATCATACTAATAGTAGGTGAATACCATACATCCAACTTATCTAGAGTAATTTTACTTTAGTGCTAAGAATAATGTTATGCTATTTATTTGTCATTTCATTTTAATTTACATTGTGGGTCATTGAAAGGACCTTTAGAGCTGAATTTAATACCACTCGCAATAATGTTCAACGTTCTAAAAATAACGAATGCATTAACCTGATATTTGATGAATGAAATTGATTTAATGCACATTAACCTTAAAGTATGTTTCGCCATGCACTTACGAGTTGATCGTGTTCAAAGTATGTATTTTGCTACAATATCTTTAACCTATTTCTGCGCGAGTTTTTTTTCATTTTTTCAAGATTTTGGTATTGTGCGCTCAAATGCGAAGAGAATATAATACTTGTGAACAACTCACAGAAATTTTGGAATTATTTTTTTGTATTTTTTGATGTTCCAAAAATGGAACACTGGAAAAATAAGGGTTCTTTACTTGAAAAAATATTCGTTTAAAGCATGTAAAATTTTAATTCAATATTCAATCAAATTTACAGTAAGTAGAATTAACGAACATGAAAGTCTTTGAAATATTGTTCATGCAAATCAACTTTACATTTCTCGTACTGTTTGGTGTAATTTTTCTTGCATAGGTCACATGTATCTTACTTAGGGGCATTTACCATCCAATGATCAATGCGATCAAACGTAATTGCATTCGTAACTCGTAAATTTCCTTCTAATTTTTGGGCCTTCCTTGCGCTACTTACGAGTGTTCCGTATTTTCGGAAGTTTACTATTTTACGAATAAATTTTAAACGGTTAATTTTTTTATTTGTTGTCTTTCTGCAAGAAGATTACCAAGCGTTATGCATGCTAGCATCAATGAAAAAGGTTAATGCGGCATACTGCCACTTCTTAGGTCGAATGGAAATCCTATAGCGACGTATATTTTCATCCATACGATCGATACCCCCATGTGTTTGTTATTCCGTTGGGCTGCTGAAGCGGCACTTTCTGGTGCTCAGTTTTTACCCAACCTTGCGTGTGTCAATCATAACTACCTCGTCCTCCATTTTCCACAATTTTAACAGATATTCCTCAATTCTATTTGCTGTTGCCGCTTTCTTCGTCACCACTGTCTATATCTGAGACTATACCATTTTCTAAAGGTGTAACATAAACATCGCAGACCAGAAGTCCTTGCCTTCCCCAGTTATAAGTAATTCTTCAGTTGTTAATGGTCTACATATTTATTTCGATTACAACATATTCGTATAGCAGTGGTCCAGTTTTGCAACATGTAGCATATAATGCAAAAAATGAGTATACACATGTCAACAGTATAATATAATAAACAAATATTTCACCAAAAGACATGTAACGTGAGAATGTAAAAATTAGTTACTTCTTAGACGGCATCGTTGACAAAAAGTTGCACAAAACTTACACTTTACAGATGAAATAGATGTTAGTTACAAGGGGTAGAGGTAACATCATCGCTCGGTTTAGGGTAGGGTAGAGAAACAAAATACTTTCTACTTATGGAACATTGGGCAAAAATGGATTAAACGGTTGTTTAAATACTAAGAAATTTCTATTTACTGTTCCATTCGGGCAAGCCAATTTATCTGATTTTATTATGATATGTAACATTCGTGAGCAAATTACTACCTATTCAAAATTGCTACAGCTAATTTCATGCCCAATGCCTAAGAGTCCTGTAGAGCGGATAGGAAGTGATTAACCAATACATAACGTCAATTATAAAGTACAGCGGGTTTGAAAAATCACACGATTCACGTTCAATATAAATACAGCATTCGGCTGTAGATAATTAATCCGTAAATTGAGGATTAAATTTAATACAAACATGACATCTTGACGGTTGCAAATAAAATACAATCCTCTGATTGGACGGATGCCGCTGTTATCTTGTAAAACTAATTAAATCCCTTGCGAAATGGAAAAATTGACAAGCCTTTAATTGATTTGGTTTAAAAACCATCGATACGCTATACAATCTTTGAATATGAATAGTTATTTACTTGGTAACATTCATCCAATATTATTAATGTAATGGTTGCGGCCTTGATTGGTGAATTAGCCGTTCATAGAGAAAACTATTCTCTTTAATTTTAACTATTCCAACCTGACAAATTTTTCAAGTATATACTGGAGATAATAATTTTCTAACTCTAGATCAAGCATCAAATAGCCAGCGGTTATTTTTTATTGCCAGCCTAATTAAAATACTAAATTTTATACAATCAATATTGCACTTTACGTTTCCACCTAGTAACCTGCCATAAAAAACAGTTCGTGAAATTTGAATGTGTATTCATGCACACCTCGCACTACAAGATCTCCGTCACAGCCCCTTATTGATAATAATAGTTATTGCGTATTACAATGTTAACAATGGAGAATCGTATACAATGTGATTTGTGAAATTATTCAACTGAAAAAGAGTGCTACAGGTGCATGAATGTTTTCTTGCGTCTTTACCCTGTACTATCGCACGCATAGGCTTGACATGCATATTTCGACATTAATTTGTAAATTAGCCATTGTTTGGGTTTATTTATTCATATCTGTATTAAATATCAATTAATGTTACAAATAGCGCTCATCAAATTCAGCCCGCTTTATTGTTTAGTTTGCGTGCGCTATTGTTTATAAACGACGAAGTATGAAATCGGTGAACTTAACCGTTTCTATTGTTGCAGGATGAAATATAATCACATTCTGTGAATTATGGTAATAGATTTCAATTTCGTTACGTGTATTACTATATAACGATTTGTTGTCTACATACCGCTAACACTCTTAGTTATTTTACTATTAATATATTAGATACTTATCTTGTATAGAGGACAACTGTAATGATAATTTATATAATCATATTTTGCAATCTACAAATAACGAGAACAATAAAATACAATGATACGAGACTGCAAATTCAACTGAAATCAACACCAAATGAATTGTTTGGTATATAAATTCTGTTATATGTTCTAGAAGGACGTAAACTTGGTGAAACATTGGAGAAACATTCATCAAATGTCTGTGCACTAGTTTATATGATCGTATATATCATTCGCCAGTAATGAAGCAGGCAGATAACTGAAGTGTACAAAGAGGTAAAGGTATTATAGGCAAAAGTAAAGGAACATTATTAAGTAAATAACAAAACTTCAGGAGTAACAATGTGTTAGACCCTCCAGCAAGTGAAGGTGAAAAGACCTAAATTTTGCTAATATCGTTTATTGCAGCTACAGAGTTCTCGTCTTCAGCTTAAGGGCATCCTCAGTGTAGGCAACCATGATATTAAGATCCCCACAAACTACTTGGAAAATCCAGTGTGAAAGCAAGAAAAGCAATGAATTTTAAAACCCTTAAATTTAAAAATTGAAGGAAATTAACCTCACCGCGGCTGACAGACTTAAATTGCACTATGGATTTTCCAAGTAATTTGTGGGGATCTTAATATCACGGCTGTCTACACTGAGGATGCTCTTAATCTGAAGGCGAAAATTCTGCAGCTGCAATAAACGATATTAAATGTATATATATATATATATATATATATATATATATTTCGTGACCTTTTTATACTTATCTTATATGATAGATTTCTACCACTAATAGGTCAATAAAACAAGGCTGGTTTGAATAGTTATATTTTCATTCATGGTCTTACTAATAAAATTTGGAAAGATCTTATAACACCTGCATTTCAAAAGGAAAATGCGTCTATTCTTTTGACGAGCCATTTTCTCTAGTAAGATCTTAAATCTTCTTTCATGAAAATATAACTATCGTTCAAAGCAGCCTTGTTTTATTGACCTATTAGTGGTAGAGATCTATCATATAAGATAAACGATATTAGCAAAATGTAGATCTTTTCACCTTGACCTCCCTGAGAGTCTAATACGTTGTAAATAAGAAAAGCTACTGTTTGATACACTGAAACAATAGAAACAAGAGTAAAATCGAAAACTAAAATGTACAAAAGATGAAAGGGTTAAAGTATTAACGGGTGAAAAGGTATAATGCCAGGTTGAAGAGAAAATATGTTGAAAAATTTGCATAACCACATCCAGATAAGACATTAAAGAAAACCGCACCGTCAACTGCAATGACAGAGGAAAACATAAGCACTAGAAACTAACAACAGCAAAAGTTACGGGTTTGAACTGAAACTGAAACAAGGATTGTTGAAATGGGAGACAGATTAAAAGAGAAATGGTTAAAACCGTCAAAGAGATTAACGAATTGGGTGAATGGGAACACAGATACGGGACTAAACGAGAAATTGGTCGAAGCATGAAAAATATTTAATCCTTAATCAACAGTATATACTGATCTAGTTGTTCGGACATTCAGAAGTTGGGAATGGGAGTGCTAAAACTTTGCCATAAACGTTTCAGAGAGAGTTAAATTGGAACTGGAGTCAACTTTTCAAATTCGTAAGGATCTTCCAAGAAAGACTTGTTTATAGCCTGTAGATAGACAGCTTGCCGTTTCTGTTCCTGGAATAATTTTCCCATTCTTTTGTGTGTGGGTCGAGGAACAACACATCCTACAATGACTAAGAAGCAGCGAGCTATGAAAATATTATGTATGCAATATCTTCAGAAGTACAGGCTTAGTAAATGAAATTAAGCTAGATGGACACAAGACAGCTACAGCTAAGTAGTACACTGGAATATGTTTGTCTGAAGTGTTCAGTAGAGTTCCAGACAAGGGAATTATGCTCCAAAATATAAAAGTTATAGAACATCTGCCGTACTCCCCTGATTTAGCAATGCGTGACTTTTGGCTATTTTTTGGGCATAAACGAAATTTGCGGGCTAGAAGGTTTTCATCTGAAGAACAGATTGATACCGCAGTTGACGGTTATTTTGAAGATATTGCGAAAGAAGATTGGTTGAGTGCTTTTAAACAGTGGAAAGAAAGAATGGTCAAGTGTATCATTGCTGAAGGGAATTACATCGAGCACATTTAAAGTAAAATCCTCGAAAATATTAACCCTGTTTTTTTATTCTCAATAATTTCAGCTTATCTCTCGTATACGTTTGATATGCAACCTTCAATGCTGAGAGCAATTTTGGGGCGATTCATACTCGATATGTATTTCAGTTGTGTTAGTGTTTATGTAAATTCTCGTACCAAACTGAATAAGGAGAAAAATTTCTAGATGACAGGTATAGAATGCAAATTAAGACAAATACATACTAACCCACTACTTGTTCAGCAAAGGCTATTATTACAGAGGAGGTTTGATTTTACGTATTGGAATAAATAATTTTAAAAAACATTTATGCTGGCTTTTAAAAGGCGCAATTATTAGTAAAAATGATAACATCTTCTATTCTATGTTGATGTTGAGTCGTACTAAAAGCAACCTGGCTAGTAAATTATCCTCAAGGTTTAAACTCTTACCAACTATAGAACACAACTTACATATCTGCCCAACGGTATTTGAATATTCTATATCTAAGTACTATAGAACGGCAAAGCTAATAGCCCAGGACCTTCGGTTCAATTAACCACCCCTCGCAAATTCGTAAATATTCAAAACGACGATATTGCATTAACAGGAATATGTGAGCTTTATGAAAAATTAAATATCTAAAACTATCAACTTTAATATCTTCAAAGTGACAAGGAATGATTGTACGAGAGCGATTCGTAAAGTAAGTTCTGTTTCCGCCTAATGAGCAGAGAAGCGTGGATATCGATGCGTTCGCAGCGATGCGGTGTAGTTTGGTTCAATGTGAATTTGGCAGTACTAGTGAGATAACCTTTCGGACATTCCTTCGTGGTATTTTGGTCGTTTAAAATGTTATCCCATTTCTGTGTACAAGGAACATGAAGGCTGCTAAAATCCATCGTAAACTTTGTTCTGTTTATGGTGAAAATATCGTAACTAACAGTGTGGTTAGAAGATGGAGGCGCATGTTTCGAGAAGGATGAACCAAT
Source organism: Chrysina gloriosa (assembly GCA_038088585.1). Lineage (NCBI taxonomy): Eukaryota > Metazoa > Arthropoda > Insecta > Coleoptera > Scarabaeidae > Chrysina > Chrysina gloriosa. Next base: position 22,058,967 of record CM076090.1, read on the forward strand.
ATCCATGATAGAGATCGGAATGGAAGACTAACTGTTGTGACGGATGAACTTTTGGGTAATGTCGAAGGGAAAATTTGTGAAAATGCGCAATTCACAATCACAGAACTAAGTGCCTCTTCCCCTCAAATTTCACGTACAGTTTTGTAGGAGGTTGTTACTAAACATTTTGCTTCACAGGCGGCAGAGTTTTGTGAAGTGGACATTAAAAGACTGGTTCATCGCTATGACAAACGCCTCTATCTTAATGGCAACTATGTAGAGGAATAGCTGAATGTAGTAGCTGTAAGTTCTACACAATAGAAGCCTCAACATATATTGGTGCTTTTTGAATATTCAAATAAAGTTTACTTTACGAATGGTCCTCGTAGTTACCCAATATACCTACCATTCAAATTAATCGCATTCTTAAAATAAATATAAATATTCTCTGCTCTTCATCCATCCATCCGAGTCCTCAGTTTTTGGACTGATTGGTTGCAGCTTTTCACAACATATAGTTAGTTACATGCTTTTCCTTCCAGTTCAAGTATCTGCTGTAGTTTCGTCGCATTACTTTTAAAAAACTGCGATCTCCAATGCTCTGTTTTCCCTTTTTCTTGTGTATGATCTTCTGCTTGATATTTGTGATATACTATGATTTCTTCCAGCACCGGATTATTTCTCAATGTTTATACCGGCGGTGTTCGGTCAATATTTTCTTCGTCCAAAAATTGTCGAGTGCAGAGGATACCGGAATATATTGACTACCTGAAACGGATACTTATTATTTCTTGGAAACATGTTACATTGCTTTGTTGCTACATATTTATGTATCTGCCCTATATTCTGCATCCCTTCTACACAAAAGCGCCATAGAGCTGCTGTATTTTATATTATAATGTAAAGCAGGTGCAGGGAATCATTTAATTGGTCGATAGACTAAGTGTCTATGTAACACAAATCCTTATTAAGCATACTAGCAGTATATATCATATCATAAGATATAAATAAACCACTGCGTAGGTATTTTCAGGTTTCATCTAATGGCTATGCAAAAGAGCTTGAATGGAAATTGGGATCACACTACCAATACTGATTTATATGTTTATATAAAGGATGAAACGCAGATATTTTAATTAGGTGCTTACCCAACGGCTACTGAGCTATCTGGCGTTATAGAGATTGCAATTTATTTTTAATTAAGGGTAGACGCGATCGTTTTAGCAATATATTGAGTGTAAGCGTAATTTTCGTGGGATATATGTACTGATGCGGTAATAGCGCCTGTCAACAACTAATCTTTGCATCATTTCCTGTCAAAATTAACGAAAAACTTGAACGATCGAAAGAGAATCGGAATCGATATAAGATCATTGAAATTGATCTCTTGCAATTTCTCTACCAGAAGACGCATATACGCAGCTGCGATTTAGACCAATGACAAATAAAGATATGTAATTAAATTAATGGTATGGCATTAAGATAGGCAATGACAACAAAATTCAGAATACATAAGAAGAAAAGCACATATTGAAGGAAGTAATGAACGTGAAATGAGATGTGTGTATGTATACATTTTTAAAGCGATGAATATTTAAGTTTGAAAGATGTAGCGACAAATACCCAGCGTTTATTTAAAGTTGTTTGCTTTTCAGCAAGTAATATTGCGGGAAAATCATGTAATTAGCTACTGCCTTTAATGTAAATCATGTTAATACAATGGTGTATTTTCTTTACTCAATCAACTGTGGGGTAAGCATATGAAATTCAACAAAACTAGAGATGTTTAGACATAGTCTTATTCACTTCAGTAATCTCTTCTTTTTACTACTCTGACATACTTTTTCCGTTGTGAAATGGGATAAGCTATCGGGGAAATACTGCAGAAATAGATAAAGTGGTGCAGTTTCCTATCAAAACGCATCCTTCTTATTTCGAATGAGATCCTGCGTTATGTTATAAGACCGACATTTCCTTGCGGTTTACTAGTTCTAGTTATTCTTGAAATTGTGCGTTTAAACTATGTTCAAATTACGAACAGATCAGTTGATAAAATCCTCCTTTATAAGAACTTAATGTTTTACTCACGGAGTAAATCAGAAGTAAATATCAAATTCAAGCAATTATATAAACAATTTTTTATTTTTTATTTTGAGTATTTTTCTTAAACTACTATTGTAGACACCGCTGTGTGTGTGTGGACATTATTGATAAAATGTATGTAGTTGCTTCTATTCCCATTAAATCGATTGCTTCTTATAACAATCTCCTGGAATCTTAAGCATATTTTTTTAAATATGTGCAATAACAATAAAATCAAAATTGCAATATCATATAATTTCTGGAATATCACTTTTTATAAAATTAGTCTTATTATATCTACCGGCCGTACCCAATTATCATACCGACCTATCTGAAGACGTCTTCGTAATGACTATACGTAAAATTAGTTCGCAATTACGAAAAGGCAATTACAGGAAGGATCCCTAATTGCTCATGCCGTGGTATTTCAATCGTTCGATTACCGATTTAAAGAGAAGACATGGAAGAAACTAAATTCGCCAGTATTAGTAAAGCGTACGATAAAAGTCGGTAATTTGATCTCTTACTTATTAACAACGGAGACGGCTGGAGTGAATGCGTCGAATAAGCGAGTCCTGTTATAACCATTACACCGTAGTTCAGCCGATTTAGCCATCAGAGCAATCAAAAGCTATTTAGACCGCAAGAAAGACCGCAAGAAATATATAAATAATCGCAAATTACATTAAACGATTCTCCTGTCAGATTTGTCCGCATTATAGGAATTAAGCATGTTCGCGTTTTAACTTATTTTAATAAACATCTTGTTATTGCCTGCCGTACTGGTTTTCTTATATGCCCGTTGCTTCCGATGGTAGCCTTATTTAAAGCCATTCTACTATACCGGATTACCAGTAAGTGCACGTGTATGTTACTAAATTAATTTCAGTATTCGATCAAGTAATCGATTCCTTAAAGGGAATACACAGATCTTCAAGTTATTTTCCTATACCAAATATGCAGTGTTCGCTGCATAATATTATGTACTTAATAATTCCCTCACGCCATTAATAACCACATAGCTAATTTAATTCTATTTACCTTCTCCACAACTTGCTAACAACAATAATTTAATAAAAATAGGGTCCTGTGAAATATCCATCCCATATGCATATCAATGAGTAACTGGATACCAAGAAAACCAGTTTCCCGACTAAGATCATATTATAATATGGTTTGTGCTCTATACTGCGTTAGTGCAAATTTTTCAAATGTTACTATTTGGGGCGTTTAGCTTATTTGTGTTAGTCAGGCATGAGCGATTTTGAAGAAATTATATTCCTAAAAATAGTGCTGAGAAATCTCCATCCCTTAGAGCTGTATAATTCGAAGGAAAAACAGGAGAGAATATCGCAAAGAAGAATAATTAGGTGGGGATAGAAGGAATGAAGGGTTACTACTAAATACTAAATTCAAAAAACAAACTGGAAATATGTAGGTTTGATTAGCACACTGGTGAGGCATTTCCGAGAGATTTTTCTTGACCCGGTTCTAGAGGCTTACGGAAATTTAGAGACTGCGTTCGATGCCTAACAGCTTCAAAGTAAACGCATGTATATTGTACTGAGAATTCGAATAATTATATTAACAATATTGCACCGGCTTAGCCCTTAATTAACGATATCATAAAAAGCATGAATTATAACAAATTATATTTACAAGATTTTAGAAATATGTGACATAAATTGAACATAAATATCTATTGTGTTGTGTGTGTGTCAGTATGTAATTGGGTCCCCTCATAAATTCGTTCTTCAGTGCAGCTCTATTTTCTATGGATTCCCTCTCTTAAATTCTTTCTTCGGTGTAGCTCTATTTTCTATGGATTTCTTCTCTTAAGCTCTTTCTTCTTCGGTGCGGTGAAGCTCTTTTATTTAATGTTGCTTCTTTTAAAACTCTTTTAGTCCAAATATATAAATCATTTATTTTCAATGCAGTAAAAGTGTACTTCGGTGACTTTTCTTACTTATCATTCATCGTCGTTAACTAAACATTCCCTCATTTATTTCGGAAACCTGGACTACACTACATTATTTATCCGTTGTCCTGAATTTACCATGGAAACACTTCCTCATGGCGTGATGTTGTTATGGAAATCTATATTGTTGCTGTCCAGGTATCCTTTCTTTTTCCAGTGGTTCAATGGTCCAATGGTCAATATCCAGTGGTTATTTGGAATTCTTGTGATGTGAAAGTATTCAGTGTGTCTGTTTAAAGGGTTACATTGCTTTTTATCTTTTAATTGATGCTTTTTATAATAATTGATAATGTTATTTCTAGTAAAATTTTTTCTCCCATTAAACGTCTCTGGCGGCACTTTGAACAAGAAGCTAACACCAGCAGCGTGGTATCGAAAAAGTATAAATAGAACCCAACTCTAAACCAAATGTCATTTTAAAATGAGCAGCCAAACCCCAACACTTACGGTGAATTTTAATATATTGAATTGTAATTAATGATATATTATTTAGTGGCAATCAACCATGTAAATATTATTATACTACAATATGCATGCAAATAGTGTCAGATGATCTAGTTTCAAATCCAACTCATATCATTTCAGTCAGCATCACACCAGAAAGTCTTCTAAAACAGTAGCTTTTGTTATTAAGGCGAATATTCCAGTCGAGTTATACAGGAATGTGCTCTTGATAAGATGCCTCAGCGGATTAGGAAACTCAAATGTGTTAGTACAAGCAGTAGATTTTATTACCTGCTTGCAAATTTTAGAGTCAGAAGAAGCTACAGAACCGTGCATCTTAAAGCTTTTGTGATATCGAACCTAGAGTAGAATGAAAATAAATATCGATTCCAATTGATAAGAAATTATGTAATTCTTTCGTATTACAAATTTTAATTTATTATACCTTTGAGGATTGTTGCTGTGTTTGTTTACCCCTTCGTTGATTCTAACTGCTGAAGAAATACTTGAAAATTACGATTTCAGTGAAGTGACAGATTTTCAGAACGGATATAATAAAATATAATACAATATAAAAATAATATTAACTACAAGAAAGAGGTACAATTTAACACTCAGGACATTCTACATACTAACAATAATTTTGTGGCAGATGCACCTTCGATAAGGTAATAACCTTCGCAAGAACATTCTCATATTCTTCTCAACGGAATCTCTTATAAACCGTATTTTATCTTCCGTACTGACAGATTTTAAAGTCATCTCAAAATTCTACTTGAAAATGCAATCACCCGTACGTTAAATAAGCCGCAGACCACCTTTGGAGGGACCTAAGTATTACCTCACGTGGATTACGGTTTTATCGCTCGGTGCAACATCGACAGTAATGAAATACGAATTTAATAATGTAATCCACATAAAAAGTGACTGAAATTCGTATTGCATTTCAATGACAATGGCTATTAAATATACGAAGTTGCTGTTGGGTCTAATATACTTAATATAAGCTTAAAAAGTATACATAATATGCGTAATCCTCGCAAATAAGTACGTTTCAGTGATTTATTTTAAACGTTAAATTTTTCTTTGCCAACGGTATATTTTCTTCTTTTGGTTAAATCTGATTTAGGCAGCGCTTGCGCCAAGTTATGGTAATCCCTATCCGTTATGAAAGCATGTCGGATTGCTTAGCGCGTAAATAGAGTTGTTTGTTTAAGAACAATTTATAACGTACGCACAGAAGCACAAACTGTAGACTTCCAACTCGGAGTCAACAAATGTTAGTTTATGTGACTTGATAATTATTTTATAATCACCCATAAATCATTTCCGTAAGTTCCTTCATGATGGGTCCGATTTACGTAACGCTCTAGATATGGATTTGGAAGACAGTTCCCAAATGATAAATCAAACACAACATATTAAACAAGAAACGTAATTATCCTTAGAATTAAAAGGATACATTTACATAAAGAAAAATATTCTCATGCCTGTTCGGCCCTCTAATAATGGTATTGTACTACATGTAGGTTGTTTATTTACCTCTTAGCCCTTCTCAAACTTATTCAGAACAATCTGACATGTGGGTTATTATTTCGTTGCCTATTTATATTTAGCTACACTCTTTGGTTGTTCGTAATTGTAATCGCAAAAATGTATTCAGGCGCGGAGAGTACAATTCCCAATTTAGAAGTCGTACCAATGTACGTAGTAAACACACGTTCGCAGAAAATTTAAATTTTCACAAATCGTAGCCTCTGATATATACGTATGCAAACTATAATTTCACAGACTATTTCCATTAATTTCCCTGAATTAGCTATAAGACATAGCTAGCCTGGTTAATAACGTAACAAACGGCATTGGATTGAAGATGAACACACCAAAACCTAAGATAAGGACAAACTTATAGAAGTTCATGAAAATTCTTTTCGAAAGTGTGCCATTCAAAAGAGTTGATGGCTACGTCTGTCTGCGACAAAAACTAACGACAGGAACAGCCAGTATTTCTGAAATTAACAGAAATTTGACAAGTCCTTTGTTAATCCTCCTCTCGTATAACACACATTCCAACACCTTTTTTACTCGCTTTCAAAACTATTGGTAAACTGGAAATCATAATAGGAAAACTCGGAAAAGTGACCGATACGGAAGTTCGTAGTTACAGTGCAAATAACCCATTTCCTTGGTGATAAAGATGGAGATCCAAGCCGTGCTGGCCCAAGGGAAACGGAGTAGGTTAAAGTTCGAGAAATTAGTAACAAGGCGCCACTCTCCAATTGTAGAACTGGATCACATCTGAGTGTCTGGAGTTAAAGAGACCCTCCAGCTTCTGTAGTAGGTGAATAGAGGTTATCCAAACGGTCTACGTTCTGGAATTATTTGAACACTCTATTGAAAAATACCATGAAAGAAATAAAAAACGGATTGGGGCGAGTGAGTTCAAACGATTAAATTAAATTCACTTAAGCTAGCTTTTTATCTAAGGTTTACACACTCTTGGTAGCCGTTGGAATTCCAGCGGCCTTACAGCTTTAGTCGAACGTAATTAAAACAAGAATATATGCCGCAAAGAATCCCCTTTTACGAGAATACCAATCTGATGACCCCCTCCCCTTCTTAAAATACTAAAAAGTTGAATGTTTCCAAAAGTAAGAAAACCCCTGTTTATTCAAACACAAATCCCCGATTTCCTAATGCAAAATTAACTAAACGATTCCAGGGAATTTCTTCCAAAAACTCAACGATACAAAAATAAAATAAAATCAAATAAAAGCGCGACTTAGGGTAACGAATTTCCTGTTGTCGACTTTAGTACAGCGTGGTATTTGGTATCGTGACGGAAACGATTCAAGGGCAACCAGCTTCTAGCTCCTACGACAATTAGTTTGGAGAGCGAAATTGGGAAGCCAAACTTCCAGATCCACAAACGATACTAGTATACTTCCCAAAGTGGAATTTCGGTGTATATTAACGAGGCTTGAAAGTGAAAACGGAATAACTTTGTTTAGTGCAGCTAGTTCCAAACTAAATCTCTCAGCGGATGACAATTTTTCATTATTTACTGCATGAACGCTACATACTTATTTGGTAGTTATTGTCACGCCAATTCGACTTGCGGTAAGTACCTTGTTGTTTGGATATGGCAATAAAGTAAACTAAAATGTATTTAAGCCTAGCTAATATATAACAAGGTGGTTTCACGGTTTCGGTTCACTCAAGACAAAATTGATAATCACTACTGCATGCAAGTTCAATGCCAAAACGTTGTTGACATCTATAGAACATGCCAGAAAATTACCTGGAATCCAAAGAGCTCGCGAAGAGCAGATGCTCCTCTTCATATTAAATGATCAAGCTACCACTTGCATCCGAACGCAAAGTAACAGATACATTGAAGAGTTTCCTAGCTAGATAACAATAAGCAATGCAGGCACAAGCATAAACTTTGTACGGAGTGAATTGGGATGGTGTAAGAAATTTACCTGAAGGTATAAAATTGACTACTAAAATTTGTTGAAATTGCTAATTTTCTGTTCTAGATTAATTCCAACGCAGTAAAGTATAATTAACTAGGAAACACTGGTGAGTGTGTCTAACCGATTTAAATGAAGCTTTGTGGGTTTATACATCGATGTAGTGTAAAAACAAAGGTAACTTTCTCAGCTGCCCAATCTCAAATTAGAGGAGTCTACACCGCCCTAAACCCAATACTACCCTTTGCTGTTTGACTCAACAACTCAGAAATTATAAGAGATATCAAAAAAAGCTAAGAAACTGCTTTAGATACTCTTAACGATGACGTAAGTATTTCTCCTGTACTAAAGGGGTGAGGGGTTGTTTCCATAAATATATATCTGATTTATGGAAAATATTTACGCCAACCTTAAGAACATGTATAGTGAAGAATTTTAAGTTAAAATTAAAGTAAAATTGGTAAAAATTAAATACCCAAACAGCGATTTCTTACACTGCAGATGGTATTTCCAACACCAAAATAGTGTGTTCTTGACAACCAGGATTTATGTTCTTGTTTAATATATAAAAGATATAAAATTACCCTTACCACAACTTCGGGAAATAATTCTAGATACGTATTTCCCCAACTAAATAAACTAAAAAATGCTGGAATTAAGTATCAACAGCGATATCCGGCTAACGGCCAAGATGAACACCACGCAAGATATATATATACCGTACCTATAAATAAAGAAACAAAATTAGCTTTACTACACCTTTCGGAAAGCTGGGGGAATTAATTATCACCAGCAGTATTCGCCTAACGCCCAAGGCAAATATCACGCAACGAGCACTATGCAACTCTGAGGCACTGCACAATGAAGATCGCACACTGAACACCCAAGCGAAGTACACCAAACCACTATTGACACTAAACTCCTATTATAGAGAGCGTGTTTCTAAACCTAAAATTCATGCTTTAGGGAGCGTGTCGGAACGATTGAATGATCCTGCATTAAATCTGAATTTAATTCAATAGTTCGTACAATCTCGAATTTGGACTTGGTCCTCCATCTGCATTCATAATTCTCTTTCTATTTTTATAAATATATATATTCGTAGCCATCTAGTTCCCTGTTATTTTCTACCGCCTTAATTAAATTCAAACTTTCTATTGGCAGAGCATGTCCTTTGTTTAAAATATGTGGGGCAACGCTACATTTTTCAGACTTGTTGAACCGAAAAATCAGCATTGTTTGTCCAACGTATTTTATGACGCGTTCCTCACAACCGATTTCATAAATATCTAATGTTTTATTTAATGCACCTTTATCCTTGAAGTTTCCCAAAAGATTACGTAATGAATTAACTTATTTCTATGCTACCTCTAGAAGGAATGATTTGCAAACAGAAACTCCCTAGTGCTATGGTGGAATGGTAAATTAACGATTTTTTGCTTTGTTTGTCCAAAGCTAGACTCGTAGATTCCCTAATCGAAGTTCTAAATATTTGTTTCCTAATTAAGTTATCAATCAATTTTACTTTGATATCATTGTATTCGGTTACGTTTCTTATGTATTTAATTTCTGTTTGATATGTTGCGAGGAAAGAAATTTAATGGCCGATGGCGAAACCTGTGGGTAGAATCCTCAGTTATAAAACCACTAACGTTGGTTCCTTTACGATATATATCTACCTTCGGGTTGGTGTTATTTCTGATTACTAAGGTATCAAGGAATGGAAGTTCTAGCTATTTTTCTTTCTTTCCATCGTAAACTTACACGGTATTAAATCTAGAACTTAATTCCTCCAAAGGGTCTTGTATTTTATACTTTTTAATGGCAAAAATGGCAAATATGGCGTCTATATGTCTAATCCAAACAATCGGGGAATACCTAGAATCTCTTCTAATTGAGTGCCGAAATTGCTCATAAACCATTCGGCAATAAATGGTAACAAACTATTGGGTCACAGCAGTACCGTGCTTTTGTTCAAAATATTTGTCCTCAGTTTGGAGACAACTGTGGGATATGGAGTGTTGTTAGTTCGATATATTCTTCTATTCTTGCAGTGGTCATATGATCTCTATGGAGTAAGTTTTCCAAGTATTTCAAAATGTAAGGAATAGGTACTGATGGGAATAATGAACTGACATCTAAAGATACCAATATCACGCCTTCTTTTATCTAAAATTTGTAATTTTCTTAATGAATTCTGGAGAATTATTGACTGCCAAACTGTTATATTGTACGGGTAAATTTCTGAACTCTTCCACAAGTCGCTTGAATATGAAATATGTCGGTGAGTAAATTCCTGATACGGTGGGTCTCATCGAGTTACCAGGGGCACGCAATATATTTTCGGCGTTTTGGGATTCGATACCATAAGTCAGTATTTTACTGATGAAGTAACCAGTTCCGTACGATCTGTTAATGTTTTTAGATTGCTGAATCATCCTTCGTAGAGGATTTTTCTTTACCTCAATATGTGGTACTTTCGAAATTATTTCACCCACCCTACTAAAACACTCTTGCTTGTCTAATTCACAACTTGTTACCTTTCTCTGCCTTAAGATAGAAACAATTTTTGCTTTGAGAGTTTTTATTCTTTTGAAGTTGCTAATTGTGTTAACTTGGTTTTACTTTAACTAATTGACACTTTTTATATTAATTGACCGAATATCGCTGGTGATAATTAATTCCCCCAGTTTTCCGCCAAAATACCTGTTTATAATTATTTCAGAAAGGTGTGGTAATAGAAGTTTTATTTCTTTTATATATTATTTTAACCACAATTTCCTTATTCTCATTTGTTCTTGTTTAATATTTACCACGATGTGTTACATCGTAATATTTTTACTAGGTTGACCACTACACATTTGTGCAAATAATCGTGAGGTTACTACCAAAGGAAGTGAAAACCGTGTTAGATTATATCCCCATTATCTATTCGTGCAGAGCCGATACAAGACCGAGATGGGACAAGATGAACGGGACGCTTGATGCAATGGAGACTGAAAGACATAAGATAATGATTATTAGCAATGAACAGAACTAGACTTTTCACTTAATAGAGTTCCAGATTTTTCTGTAGAAAACCGCAAATCATTTACAATGTCATAATGGCAAATTAGTTTTTAAACACTGGGAGTCGCGTCCAGTCGAATTAGCGAAAATGTTACTATAAATTCATCGGAATCGCCCTCCAGGTGTTCTAAAGATACTTACTATGCCAATCTGAAACTCATGTCATTGATTTCTATTCAACATGGTAAAAAAGTTGTATACGTCAATACTACCTAAAAGGTATTCCTCTGGTTATAAGAAATGTAGTACTTAGATTACAAAAAGGATAGAAAAGCATTCAATATGAATACACGCGAAAAGCGAAACCAAAACAGAACAACCGATATACTAATCTGAATTCTACTTTTTAACTTTACATCATTTCACATTAATTTCTCACATGTATATAAATACTAGGTGATCCGGCAAACTTCGTTTGGCCGACTTTTCTTTTTCCTAAACCTTCGCGTAGCCATTGCGAACAAGCCCGTAGAAGGAAGTATCCAATTTGGTCCAGTCGTTTTCAAGTTCTAAGCATCCGAACAAACCACGATCCATTTTTATACATATATACAGATGTTCGAAAACGTTATGGTGGCAGCCGTGGTAAAATAGTTGCATATATTGTTTTCGTCTATTCAGAGACATTACTAACTGAAACTAGAATTCAGTTGGAGGAGATAATTTTCCTGTTGTGATATCACTGTTAGTGTCTGATATAAGTCTAGGAAAATATGAACTAACCACTGCTGTTTCATAACCTCAAGCACTAATTTTTGTTATGCGATACCAGCGAAACAAGACAGGAGCTTATCTGACATATTATATCTTACAGGAATACTAGGGTGATACATAAACAAGGTGTCAGTAGTTTATACGCCATTGATATATCCGACATGCACATATGTATACACATACGGACACATATGTTTACCATTTCTGTATCTAACATGTTGTTCGGACAGTGCTAGCCGATTGCGAGAAATTTAATTGTGGACTTGTTCGTTTATACGTATAATACTTTATCAATGCGAGATTTATTGCATATACAGCTCGAATTAGTTTGATATTTAAAGTGTAGGATGTAAGGTCGCCGCGAAATATCCGTTGAAATTTTCAGCCCACCGCATTCTACCACTATTACCACCTCCGAGTTCGAATACGTTATTCGAACGCATATTTCAAATTGATACCGATTTCATTATACGATAATTCACCATTAGCGAAATCACCAGCGGTTATCCATTGACACCACTTCGTTACGCGTGTTTAAATAACTGCAGGTTGTGTCTATATACTTGTAGCTACGATACGGAACAGAATGCCTCGTATAGACTCTCTCTGTGCAACAACCATTGCGGCAGTGCGACCAATGGCAATAAATGATTGTATTAAATCAGCATGCTTTTTCTTTTCTTTATACCTTTGGCTCAGGTTGATTGAAAACAAGCATGTACATAAAACATTTCAAATCAATTTTCAATGAACTGTTGAAATTTTAAGGTTTATTATTCTTCAATTTGCTAGAAACTCGACTACAAATCAGAACTTGTCTTTCAACCCTTTTTCACTACAGAATAAAAAGTTTTTACACAGCTGCAAAATTTTTTAAAAATAGAATTGTGATTCCGATTGATATGTCCAAAGCTTTGGTTAATTCCGCATTAACTACCTGTTATTTACTCTGATATTTTATAGGTGAAGATGAACCTACCAGTGACTGACCAACGGACATTTCCACTAATTTTGATTGTTTCATTTTCTCTAACTTTCGTTTATGAAGGTCAGTCGAAATATGTTAAGTAATTTGTTTTCCTTTTCTTACATGGAATCTATATAAGAAGAAAAGCATAGTAGAAAATGTATACACCCTTTTAGATATAAGATAAGAAAATAATTTTGAAATCAATGGAAAATATTTTTATTAATGAAAATAAATTTATTCAGCAATCTAAAGCAAGTTTTTGAACCAATTGAATGGCAGACAAGAATTTGCAAAATGTCATGTCACTTGAAATAAGTAAATAAAATAAAATTGTTTTGTAAAATTATCAATTTACCATTTTACCCCACACTCTGCCGAATACTTTTCTTCGTTCAAAAGTAATTCTGGAACGGTCTTGATCCAGGAGACTACTAAATCGCTTTCCACTTTTGGCATCTTTGGATAACACTCGGAAACACTTCACTTTATTCGGTGTTTGTAAATGATGAAAATGTTTAAATGATAAATGCTGAAACGTAATTAGTCATAGCCAATCAGAACTCACTTTATTCGTTTAATTTCCGATTTTTGTTCTCAGAAATCGTAATAAAATAATCTTTGCTCTTCGATATTGAACATGATATTTCGTATGGACGCCTAAAAGCAATTAACAATTTCTTATAAAAATGTAGAAACATACATTTCTTGGAAGAAGCATTAATTCCTATTTAAGTAATAATTATTTTATTATATTTAACGAAGCATCGGTAATCGTACAATGTAAATTTCCCAGAAAATCGTCTACTACATTTTTATAAACATAAGGCGATTTTCAAAGTGAGAAATATGACGGAAAATTTCAAATATTTTAAAATGTTGGAAATATGTGGGAAAAGGCCAAAATATTCTAAATATATAAAATGAAAGCGAAACGGTTTTATTTACCCTAATTCGTATAGATCTTAAAGCGTTCAATTGTTCCATTGCCAGTTATCGATATGTAGAAAATATATAATCCGGTTTCTGATGATTGTTTGGATGACTTGCATTTCTATAATATGAAATTATGATCACCTTTACTCACAGAAATATGCAAATTATTTACTTTAACCGGAAATTCAATAGCGTTACAAAACGCCAAAACTATTACCTAGTATTAATAAATATGAAATGAAAGTCGTTACCTGTTATATAATGTGAAGAAGCAATCTCCAAAACTGTTGTAAAGTCAAAGCATCAGATAGCTTTCTGTGATCGATTCAGCTAAATTCCGGCGTTCATCACTAAAGATGATGGCATAAATAAAAATAAGATTTGCAACATTTTAAATATGGATCAATGTCACTCGGAAACACACGTAGGAGTTTGACATAAACAATTTTTTCAGCAAAACCGAATGTAATTTTGCAGCTGCATATTGGCCTGTGGAACCATTTTTTTGATTTAGCGTATCCTCCAGCATTTGTTAAATGTTTCCAATGAAAAAGAGATCATTCTTAATGCAATGGGAGGTGTTACGCAATAACTTGTATCTGTGTTACACTTTGGAAAATTTTAAATTGTTTCCCTTTTTGATGGCCTTCGCATCTTGCGGGTTTTAAGTTGAAACTTTCACACACAACTTTCTCACATTGTCGAAGTTCGTGCTGTAATAAACTGCATCAAGCCACGCTTGCCATCTCCCTATAACAGACAGTGGCGGTATCGGAATTTTTAGATACAACTTCTGAAATTCCCGAATTCGCTCAGGATATTTCACAAAAACATGTTTCGTTTATTGATTAATGCATCAACTGCAGGCTATGCTGCCTAATAGTTTCAACTACGAGATGCACAGCACGCAGTAAACATGTTATATGGAGGGGATTTTGAAAACGTGTTTTCAGTGTCCTCCTGGCGTTTAGCATATATGGAGCTCTTTCCGTCAATAACACTTATTTGCTTGTGTTTCAATTCAAAGTTTTGCAAGGTGGTTATAGAATAGCATGCTTATGGTTCCCCTTCTTTTTCGAAGCACACGGTATATGGTTAAAACGGACGTCGTTCTAATGATATTTAATATAAAAAAGAAATGCTCAATATTCGTGACAGGAAAATTATTACTTTAAGTGATTTGGTCCAAATATCTCACTTACTAGAGATGTTCTTACTAAATTCCTGCACTTGATCGAATGCTTTGAATGCTCTTGTAACCGGTCCCAGAAGAAGATAAATGAATGACATTTTTTAGAAGGTAATATAGGGACAATAAATGGGAACACCGACGTGTGTAGTTCTCCCAGAGTGACTGGCGAGAGGGCGAGGTTCAACAGCGCTCCGAACGTTATCTAGCGCCGATCGGCGATGAATATCAAAGGCGTCGTTGTCATATAACTTCTTATTCTTCGATCCCTATATTGCACGGTAAGGGGACGAGACGTACATACGTAGATATACGTCAACATTCTTCACTAAAATAGTTAACACCAGCATTTCCGAGAGTCTAATTTACTCATTCAGAAACATCTTTACATAAATATAAGAATGCTTTTTACATGATCTTGCAGAATCTTCAACTATACAATGTTTTATTTAAATACATGAATATGACATGATAAGGAATTTCTTGTACGGTATTTTACCTTTTAATTATTTAGGTCCGCCCAATTTCCGAATATTTTACTGTTCAAAATTGGATAAGCAGAAGAATGCATAATTATATCCCGACATGATCCTGATACAATTCGTGCCACCATTGATCTCTTTATATGAAAGATAATTCTAGGAAATTCGGCACCTAACTATAACCGACTGGCCGATGCTGAACTAATATTTTGGGCCGATAGCAATTAATCCATTGGAACGTTCTCTCATTTGAAATACATATTAAAGAAAGTACTTCGGCAATTAAGTCTACATGAATGCATTAATGTTGGTCGCTTTCGTAACTCATGAAATTGTGATTAATTGGCGCAACAGAAATTCCAACAGTTTGGCAATTATAAATGGATCGTAATTAATTGGTTTATAATTAACATTAACGGAATCTGTTTAGGGAAAATGTAAATGGGCAATAATTAAAAGCTATGTATCTTCTGACGTACACGCATAGGAGACCGCGTAGGATGAATACATAGTTATACGCATACAAGTGTATGCATGTAGTATAACTTCGTATTAGTATTAATTACCATTTGAAGGAGTGTACGTGTATTCGTAAATGCTAAGCAGCTGTTTAAGAGAGAGCAAGTTAAATTTTTGAAAATATTCCAAAATATTTATACGGATTGAAATATTGGGGTATGTAGTACATGTGTTTACTTACTGTAAAGTTCATCCTGGATAGCACTTGCAAAATTACAAGCCCAAATTTTACATATAGTACATACATACATACATACATACACACATATTTAAATGTTATGAGACGTTATACAAAATCAATTGAAAACCGTGCTGAAAATCGTATGTAGATATTAGCATAAATGTAAGACAATACTGCAATAGTCATGCACATATATTATGGGATGGGAAAGGCATTCTTAGTGCAAGTATTGATTGTAGACATGAACATTATTCACAATGTTAGATAATAATGAAAGATTCATGTATATATTAATCAATAATTCGCATATATCAACCAACGCATAAGCTGATCGACAAACATAACTCTCTATACGAGGGTGCCTATTAAGTTATTACAAAAACTAGAAAACTTTTGTGGGATACAATTCATCTTGGTATATCCAAATAATGGATTGCTTAGCTGCTGGTTCATGGGAATATATATAAGTTTTATCGCCTGTTACAATGTGGTATATCGATCTTCAAGTTTCTCGGCCGAACTGTTTTAACATTTCCTTCCACCAGTTAACACGAGCCTTTTTAAAATTTCGGCCAAATTATACGAAATCCATCGGAAACAGATCTTTCTCACACCTAAATGCTCATACAGGTTCATATGTATCGCAGTCCTCCATATGCCTAAGAGTGCCTCTAAGCCACGCTAAGTCACATGCTAATCTTCTTCAATCATGTCGAGCACAGCATCGATGTTTTTTGAAATAACAACCGCTTTTGGTCGATCTTCACGCAATTCATCATTGACAGACGCACGATGAAATTCTGCGTAGGAAGTTTTAACAGTTTTCTCTGATGGTGCTTTATTACCAAAAGTGGTAATAAAGCACCATCAGCACACATGCACCGCAATTCTATGCATTGTTGCTATTTACCAAAAAAACCGTAAAAGAACATTCAAAGAAAACCTTCTGGTGAAATTTCACCAAATTGCTTCTTTTAAACTAGAGATGGGACGAATCCAAATTTTCTCGAATCCGAATCCGAATCCGAATCCTAAAGGATTCTCGAATCTCTCGAATCCTTCGAATCTCGAATATCTCGAATCCATCATATAATTACAATAATAAGAAAGGACAGAGAGGAAAAACAATTTTACAGGAAAATTTTAAAGCTACTTTAATTAAAAACGATACAGTTTTTAAAAATATTTATGTAAAAAGATTTTTTTGAACATATTTATATTACAAATGAAATTAAAAAAACAAATTACACAATATTAAAAGATAAATTATGTTAAAATCTTGATGATTATGCAACAAGTTTTTATTTATATTTAATTTCCTTAGCATATGGAAATTAATATATCAATAACAGTACCGATATCTTTTCAGAAACTTTTGTGAATGAGAATAAGGGAGAGCTAACATAGGTGTAAATAAACAGCAAATATTGCACATGAAAATCTAGTTATATTATTTGCTGTCTGTATTTGACATGTTCCATACCTTTTCTGGTCTCAGGAATAAAGATATTTATTTATTAAAATACCACAAACATTAGGAAAGCATGCCAGCTTATAAATACTTTGTGGCTGAAAGAACGACCGAACCGAAGAGAATCGTCGAGATCTTTCTAGTCAGTGATTCATATGTGTCGTGATTACATGAGTCATCATTATTATTTTTTTTGGATTCGAAAGATTCGAATTACGAAAATCGTGCGAAGATTCGAATTTTCGAATATCGAATCTTTTTCAGGATTCGATGGATTCGAGGATTCGCGGATTCGAATGTCCCATCTCTATTTTAAACGTTCAGTGTAAACAAAATACTCGTTCAATTTCCAAGCTGACACTGTTTTCGCAATACCAAGTATCAAATTTACGAAAATACTAATGACACATCTCAATACTCAAGTCTAGTGGTCGTTTATGGAAATATGTAAAAGGCACCCCTCGTAAAATTGCAATATTAGTAGACGGTTGTGTTATAAGAAAATTTAAGAATGCTTTCTTATTTAACCTTCCTATATTCACGTCAAAATGGAAGACGTATACTATACTAAATAAACCGGTGTCACAGACCGTATGCGTGAGTATAGGAAGGTTAAGAAAATAACTGAAAATGTGTACTTTAACAACAACGCTCTTACTCCCACTCGAGCAACCGAGAAAGAATGCAAGAAACAAGCATCGATTTTGACCGGTATTTGATGCTTTACAGTGACCTTTAGTCAATCCACAAGTGACATACATACACGGTTCGTCCGTTTACCGTCGTATATGGAGATAGAGGAATAAGCAGTGATATGATTACGGCGCGCTTGACGGTCATTGCTGCGTGGCTATCGAGAGATATATAAGAAATTGGTAAATTGTATTATTTATGCCCATCTAACCCTTACGTAAGTAAATCCTGACTGCCTCGCTCTCTCGTCAGTCTCTCTAAGGGCACGCGCTAATATTGCAATTCATTGTCCCTATGTGAAAAGACTAAACATGTATATAATATTTCAATAATTAAATTATCGTTATCAGTAGAAAAATCGCAAAGAGAAAGGTGCCATGTATAAAGTGTGACAGTTGCTTTCGTAGCATTCTCAGTAAAGTTGACTTCTTTGATATCAGAAAAAATAAGAATGGTTGAGTTCATTCTAGACTACAATTTTACTTTCCTTAATTCAAACTTCAGTTTACATTTATTATTGTTAATGTTCAGAAATAGAATGGTACCACACGTATACGTTTGTATGCTTTTACCACTGTCCTCCCCTGCAAAGAGGAAAAAAAAGAAACAAAATTTCCTTGAAATACCATCTTCCCATAGCAGAATAGAACATGTTACTACTTTGGGTAAATGATATCAAGTATGGTGAAATGTTGAGCCACGTAAGAACAAGAAACAGAGAAATACAGAACTACTGAATGTGTACGACAAAGAGGAATACCGAATTCGATTTTATTTTCATTACGAGCTTCTTACACAAGAAAATATAATAACCAATAGCATTTGTTGTGAACAGTCCAAAGACTGTCGTTTAAGAAAGTAATCCTGTGAACAACAGGAAAAGTGTTGCTCTTCAACACAAGAATGCGAGGTCAAATCAAAGTTTGAAACCCGGCAAACGTGAAGAAAATTGAATAGGGAAGCCTTAAACCATCTACAATATTCACCGGATGTTACTCCGTCCATTCCTTTCGGTCACTACACAATTTTTAAGCGATAAAACCTTAAGAACTGAAACTAAGTTTTGGAGGACCCCAATTAGTTTGGTAAATAAAATTAGTAAGTTGCACGGTAAATGTCGTCAGGTAACAAGGAATGATAAGTATAATACTATACATTAATGATCAAAATAAGACGTTTTCCTTTAAGGCAATGTAGTCCTTTGTAAATAAATCTGACATTAAATTCTTAAAATCAACCTAAGGAAAAGCCTATAGCTTGAGAACTGACTGGAATACATACAGTGCGCGCCTAAAGTACGGAATAAACTCAGTAAAAGCGAAATAAAATTTGTTGGATGGAATCCTTAAACAGATCCATTTTATTGGATGAAAATATACAGTCGATTGTCATCATTAGTTGATTTTCAATAATGACGTCATATTTTTTGTTTCTAAATACCAACCCCCAATTTATTTTCTTGATTTTGAGAGATCTTTCGATTGCTGAACCTGCGGTATAAAAATGTTCAAAATCTTACATAAGAAATTCTTCGACTAAATGGCAATTGAATGTTAAAAAACGTAAATTTTAACACAAAATTTAAAAAAATCTTTGGTAAGCAAATATAATTTAATAATTTAATAATGTTTAAACTGCCATCCACCGACTTCCTAACAATACGCAAGCCGAAACTCTGGCGATTCGTAAAGTAAGTTTCGTTTGATTATTAAAAAAGAAAACACCAATACATTGAGAGGTTTTCATTATCCATATAGTGAATTGAGCCGTGCTGTAACACTGTACGTAAAATTTGAAGAAACAATTCATTCTGTAATTGTAAATTGCCGGTTTTTCACGAATTTTCTCTTCGACTTCACCCAAAATTTCGTCCGTCACAACAGTTGATCTTCTATTCCGTCCTTGATAAAGCATATTAGTTCGTCTTTCTCGACACATACGGCACCATCCTCTAACCACACGGTCACTCATGCCACTGGCACGAGTGGCACTACCAGACTCACATTAAACCAGACTACACCGCAGCGCTGCAATCGCGCCTTATAGCAATTTAATGAAATATATATATACTGAGTGACATAGAAATTGCAACAACAAGAAGGAATAGGATATTTTTGTTGAAACTTGGTAGATTTGTTGGGCTACCATTAAATAATAATTGATTAACTTTTGAGATCAAGTGGTAACGTAATAACGTCACATTACGAATCGCCAGACAGTTAGTATTAATTTTTTGCTAGTTTTTTCGATCTCTATTTATTTTTCGATTTGATGTCTTTTTCATTGTTAATTAACATTATTACGATTGTTATTTAGTTGTTTACGTGTTTTGGTTGTTTGATCATGCCTAGAGTACGGCAACGGGTCAATTACCATCAATTAAGCGAATTCGATACAGGTCGAATTATTGGTTTGCGCGATGCTGATTTTTCATTTGGGGAGATTGCTAACTGCGTAAATCGAAACCGGTCTACTCTAATGCGAGTGTGTCGTGCATGGTTTGAGGTTGGTCAGGGACGTCGCAAAGGGGTAACCGGTGCTTCAAGAAAAACGAATGAGCGTCAAGATCGTCGCTTAAGACAACTGTCGTTTAGAGATCGATTTTCCTCTACTCGGGCAATTAGTGACCAATGGTTTGGTGAAGAAGGACGCCATGTAACCCTTAGAAAAGTGTATCGTCGAATCCGAAGTTTTGGGTTAAGATCATATCGTCCCCAACTTGTGCTTCTTTTGATTGCGGAACATTGTCAGCAACGGTTACAATGGTGCAATGAAAAATCTCATTGGAATATTGAATGTCGTGGTGCTGTCTTTAGTGATGAATCTAGATTTTGTTTAGGCATGCACGACAGTCGTAAGAGAGTCAGAAGAAGACGGTATGAACGACGGAATCTTCAATTGACAGTTGAGAGACACGTTCACCGCGCTGATGGTGTTATGGTTTGGGGTGCGATTACTTACGGTAGCAGGTCTCCCTTGGTGTTCATTCGAGACAATATAACAGCACAATGATATATTGCGGAGGTGGTTGAAGCACACCCTCTGTCATACTTACAAGAGCTTGAAGATCCATTATTCCAGCAGGATAATGCACGTCCTCATGTAGCAAGGATTTCCTTGAACTTCTTTGAACAGGCCCAGATTATTCTTTTGCCCTGGCCTCCAAGATATCCAGATCGTTCACCCATTGAACATGTCTGGCACATAATCGGTAGAGGATTGCAACATTTGCAGCGCCCTCCTTTGACTTTGGCGGCTTTGAAACATGAGGTGCAACTTGCATGGGACGCAATACACCAAGGCGAAATAAACCACCTTATTCAATCAATGTCACGATGTGTAGATAAATGTATAAATCAGACAGGCCGCTCCACACATTATTAACAATAATTATTACATTTTGTTTAGCTAATAAAGATTTTCCTCCCAAACGTTGATTATTTGCGGTAACGAAAAATCTCTCAAAATCAAGAAAACTATTGCGGGTTGTTATTAAGAATTATGATTTTATTACTAAAAGACAACTGGTGGTATCACTGTTCGAGGATTTCTTTCAACAAAATTTTATTTCGCTTTACTGAAATTATTATTATATTGCTACAGAAATTTGATATCTGGGAGAACTAAATCACCTAGGCAACAAGTACTTAAGTCGCAATTTTCATTCAGTATTGGTGATTCGCATATTTATCTTTCCTATAATATGGAAACAACCTACCGCAGGTGTCTGTTTATTCAATGATTTTAGCAAAGGTATCAAAATCAATTATTTTAGTGGTTTGCGTTGGCTTTATTTGTACTCCAAAATGATGCGGGAGTAAGAGTTTCATATACACCTTAATTATTAACCGATTTTATGCAAGAAGTGAAAATCTAAAGCATGTATGAGCATATATTGCAAATACCCACACAAATTTACATAAGCAAGAACATTTACCTCAAAAATGTAAAACATCCATAAAGAAACGGCCCACCATCGTCATATTCATCGAGTAGCTTTCTACAATTCTGAGTACAAATTTTATTACAATGGGTAACAATAAACATAAAAATCGCATTAACACATTTCGACATTTTGCCAATGTCTAAAAAGAGAAGGTCCATAACGAAGACCAGCGCAATATCGCTTCATAAAAGAACTGTTATTTTATTCGTTTCATGTGCTTCAGAAAGAAAGAAATTAATTCACATCATTAAATAAACTAAAGGAACAATGACGCCACACATGTACCTACAGAATATACGTCTGTACATTACCGAACAGATGCTCTTTCGCAACTTTTGTTTCCGTAAAGGTGTTGTTTCATGCAGAGCCAACACCATGCATGGGCCAAATACACCTACGCCCATAAAAGTCTACTGTATCGTCTGAAAATAATACTAATTGCCGGGTCATAGTTCAGACACGGTTGCCTCCCAAAAGAAGTACATCGCTACTCGATTTGGTGATGCCGTAAGTATGGGCCGTGACTCACTATCACCAAAGTTATTATTGTGTGTGAGAGAAAAGAAAGTAACCGTTTTTATGAACTTATAGCAGTCTTTATATCTTGCGCGTTAACCAAACATGGATTTTTATTGACTTTTTCGAATCCCGTTTTCTTATTTGAGCTCGGAACCATTTGTTTCTTCCTTAAGTATAATTGTTTATCGATACACGTTGTGAATTCGATTGACGTTATTGATTATGTTGGAATTTCTTAAAAAGATTTATGTACTGTAATGTTTGAAACATGCACGTGCCGTATGTATTAGCAAACTTGTTAGAGATCTGATATAATCAGTGAAATATACACTTTCCCCTTATTGGGGTTACTTCACTACTGTACTGAGAACAGATCTCATTATGATATATATGGAATTGCAGATTACAATAAGGCGGTTTCATGTTATAAAAGACATATACTCAAAAATAAAGAGCAAAGACACAAAAATACCTTGATGTCGAGATTAGGTAATATTTAAGGTTGGGGTTTTAAAGAATACTTATATTAATGGAACTGCCTTCTTAACCTTCCTATACTCGCGTCAAAATGAAAGACGTATACTATACTATATAAGTCGGTCTCACAGACCGTATGCGTGAGTATAGGAAGGTTAAATGAAGGCACAAAATACACAAGGTAGATGTGTGTACAAGGCAATATTCGATCTTAAAAATTAACACATTTACTCCGACGTGTACCATTTTCAGCACACGCATACACCTTATTTTTAGTTGAATTATATGTTTGTTCTTAATAGTAGTAGTAAATCCCAGAAAACAAGGGTTGCTATCACCTTTGCATGTTATAGGACACTGTTTCCCAAACTTCTTCAAAGCGCGACCTTCTTTTGACAAGAATTTTGTTTGCGGGTCCCTTTTATACCACACGCAATTTTTGTTATAGAAAATAAAACAATAATACATGCAAATGTTCAAGAAGAACAGATCGTACAGTGATGCATATCTTAAATATGGGTTGACCATTATTTTCAATAAACTGCAATGTGTAGTTTGTGGAGAAGTCATAACAAAAAAAAAGGATAAAGCCATCAAAGCTTCTTCGACATTTAAATACCAAAATATCCAGAAGACAAGACAGGCCTGTAGAATTCTTTAAAGGACTGCTACTGGAAAAATGGAGTCATCAAGTTGCATATCGCATTGCAAAAGCCAGTAACCCAGATACAATTATTGAAAGTTTAATTTTACCAGCAGCTGTTGAGATGGTGGAAATATTGATTGGTGAAAACATAGCTACAAAATTAAAAACAATACCTCTCTTCAATAATACTGTAAGAGAATGAGTGACATGGTAGAAGATATGCAAGCAGTAATTGTTGAAAATATCAAGAAATGCACGTACTTCTCTCTACAGATGTACGAATTTATAGATATATCTAACTGTGCCCAGTTTATAACTTACAAGATAGGAAGGTGAAAGTATGGTTGTATGATTTAGGTTTAGGTAGAAAGAGAGCAACGAGGAAAGCAGTCTCGATGAAATAAGTTAACTTCTTTGATGTTTCTCGAGCGTTCGCAATAATTTATTGCTTCTTTAGCGATTATTGCGAAACCTCGAGAAATGTCAAAAGAAGTTAACTTATTCTGTCTAGGCTGCTTTGCTCGTTACTGTTTTTTCTATTAGTTTATAATATATATAAAATGTATTTGATATTTTCTCGCAATGTACTACATCTAAATACGCCATTGACTGGGCAAAATGCGTTGCTATATATGTACATCGATGGTACCAAGGCGATGATAGGACCCCAATCTGGTTTCATTGAAGTTTCATAGAAGAATTTGTGAAGACATGGGTTCTTTATGTATGAATCTTCTTTATCACACAGAAGTAAGATGACTTTCGAGGGGTAATGTTTCTAAAAGAGTTTTCTAGTTAAAAGCGGAACTTCCGATGTACTTACAACATGAAAAATCAGAATATGAAAGACTTTTTCCGATTCTCTTTGGCTTCTTAGGCTGGCTTTTCTTACCGATACCTTCGAACACTTAAATATCTTGATTACTTATTTGCAAGCGATGTTAATGTAGTAACAGCCACGGACAAACTGAATGGATTTTCGAAAAAGATTGGCCTGTGTAAACCTTAAATCGAGAAGAAAAGCTTTGATTCATTTCAGTGCGTTCAAGAACTCATAAAAATCTGAGTACAATATGACAAATTCTGGGCAAGTGTTTTCAAAGATGCAAGTACTTTTGTCCAATTTAAAACAACAGTTTTGTGAATATTTTCTAATCGAAATTCAAACAAGTTATGACAATTACAGATGCATACTGAATCCGTTTTTGGACAATTCATTTCAACATGCTTCAGTTCCAACAAGTATGGAAGCTAAACACTTAAATATCAAGAGATGGAATGTTGTTTCTTTCCCAGAACCCGAATAATGTTTGAATTAAAAGAATGCAAGGATACCCCGAAATGGCAAACAAAGCTCTTAAATACTTGGTTCGATTGGCAACATCATTTCTATGCGAGTTAAGGTTTTTCATTGACGACTGCTATAAAAAAGCGAGAAATCGCGTGGTAGTAGAAAATGATATCATTTTCTGTGGATCAAATGCAGAATCCGGACTCAAAAACCTATTATTTCAGAAACAGGCGCATTCATTGCATTAAGTAGTTAAGTAACTTAGTATATTAAAATACAGCTACTTTCCAGGGAATGTGTTAATTACGTAATTCAAAATAAAAAGGATGTGGAAAGTATGATAAAATACAAAATTATTTAGACATAATTGTTTGGTATTAAACCAACTTGCAGCTGCAATTATCATTACCGATAAACTGCAATATCAAGAGATAAGTTAACTTGAAAGTCGTGGACACTTACCCTGCCAAGCCCTTTGAGTAGTTACTCTCAGGCGTAATTCGGCAAGACATTAAAATCGCTATACATTTACGTGTACCGATTGCTTTAGCCAACGCTATCGTTTACAGTGGTTTCACCAAGTCTACTTAAATAAAATGATTGATAAGGGAGGCATGCGAGAACATCTCCCGATAACTAAATATTCACTCCGAATTTATTAATACTTCGCTAATTTACGAATTTAGTGATGAGTAAACGCTAAACAGGTTTGCCAATAATACACAAACAAAAAATACGCGAATTATAAGACAAAATTCGGCAAAAGGTTGCGACTTAGCTGAATGTTGCCTGGCTCCCTCTATACGTGAGGATGGAAATCGATAAGTAATCGAAAACGTGTAGATGTCACCCGCGTAAAATAGGCCACGAACAAAGATTAATTAATAGCAACAAGTGTAACGACAGAATTCGAGATACGCGGGGAGGAAAGAAAAAAGAAACCCAACAAGTATCGATGCCGTTATTTTCTTTTTCACGTTATTGAAGGGAACTAATATAGAACTAGTAGAGTGCGAGTTGAGCCAAGATTGTTTAATAACATATAAGAATTAACGTAGGAACTTCAGTTTACTCTATTCGGTTGATTTCCCGACACTTTTACATCGAGTGCGAGAAAACCCGCCATCTTTGACAGTTTCCGTCCCGATACCGATTACCACGCCTTACGAAAGTTGACAACCAAATATACATCATGTTAAGTCCTGCCTTTATTTTATTTTATTTTATTTTTGACTCGTTGGGTTGTGGGAAAAATTCCCTAGAATCTTTTAGTCAATTTAGAGTTAGTAAATCGGAGGTCTGTGTTCGGGTAAAAAGAGGTTTTCTTACTTTTGAAATATTAGATTCCTTTTTCGGGGAGGGGGCAGATTGACTTTTGACCAAAAAGGGCTTTCCTTACTATTGCTAATTTAATAATATATTTGTTGAATGAAACAATCAATTATTTTAGCAGTTTAAGGAGGAATTACAGTTACTTTTCATATATTGCATATTTTAATTACGTTTTACTAAAGCTGTAATGTGGCTGTAAGGCCGCTTGAATTCTAAAGGTTACTTAGCTAAGCTAAGAAGCTAGCTTAATTGAATTTAAATTAATCGATACACCTCAAGTAACAAATAAAGTGCCTTTCAACGTCATTCTCTCGCTTCAAGTTATTTATTAATTCGTTTATGTTATTTATAAATAGTTTTCAAGTAATTTTGCTCGTCATTTCACGATCAACTAAAAGATCCAGAACGTAGACGGTTCGGATAACTTCGTTTCACTTACTAAAGAAGCTGGAGGGTCTCTCTGACTCCAGACACTCAGATGTGATCCAGTTCTATAATTGGAGAGTGGCGCCTTGTTACTAAATTCTCTTGAACCTACGCCGTTTCTATTGGGGTAGCACAGCCAAGATATCCATCTTTATCATCAACTGAGTGGGTTATTCGCACTGTAACGCCGAACTTCCGTATCGGTCACGTTCCTTTTACCAAAAGTTTTTGAAGCCAGTAACAAGAAGTTAAAAAGTAAAAGAATTAGTAACAATTCCACAAAAACTATAAAAAATACAAAGCTCAAAATTTTTACCACAGAAGTTCCTAGATCCAACTAACAGGTATGCAGCAAGTTGTTGGGACAGTGCTTGTCATTTGTGGATTGTGCGTTTTAGTATTATTCAGTATGTTTAGCTTATAAAATTAGAAAGTTGAAATGTTAAAAATATTACCTTGTAGTTTCCATGAAGTAGGCTCTAAATGCAAACCTAGAATCAATTTGTTGTACGGAAATCTTGCCGGAATTAAAACCGAAAGAATATGTTCAACCTGCGTCAGTTTCTTTACATTCACGCTATTCATGTTTCGCTTATATCATTTTCAATCAAATCGCAATCATTCGTGTTGCCCTCATATGGAGTATATATAATTGACTGCACTAAATTTAGAAGGAAAGTGATCAAGAACAAAGGAAATACATTTTTATCAGGCCCGATGTAATTTATCTGTCTGGAAATTAGTCCGTTGAGTCTGTACGGTGCGCAAACACGGTGGGTGCTGAATTATAGCGAACATTGCAATAACGAGTACAGCCAAACGGGCAGCTACCAGATAAAAGAATAGAGAGCGCCGTTAAACTGATTCATTGCTTTGTCTGGATCGCCGCTGCCACCATTAATGCCCTATGCATGCTTGCAGTGTTACCAATTATAAGCCGACCTTATGGATGGCATCGCATTGTAGAGGTACGATCTTAAGAATACACATATATAATTCACCGTTGGTTTCACTGAAATTCGATATGCCGCGCTGAAAGTGGAATTCATTCATCTGCGAAAGAAGTACTTTTCTGATACTATTCTTCTGCGATCAAGAAAGGAACGTATTGTTTAGGGTTAGTCGGATACTTCTATGTGCGTATTTAATATAAAATTATGAAAAATGTAGCTGCCCAAATTGGCGATAACGTTTTGAACAATTTAAAAGTTCAGACTTAGAACGTTCTATAGTAATAAAGTCCTTCTATATCTGTAGTGCTTGGTTTGTTATGTATTCTTAAATACTTTAAATCAAAAGAAACTTTTCTACATAATGCATGGAAAATATTATTGTTAATTACATAGTTCATTTGATCTAAGCGTTAGAGATTAATTACATCATTTTAGCTATTTGTCTCGTAGCGAATAAAATTGGTTCAACAACACAACAAATTAATTATTTAGATAAAAATCGACCCACTATCACTATCGCTGTCATAGGATTATATTCAGCAGCACTATTGTAGGAAATTGAGTAGTCAGAATATCAACCCAAATAAGAGATTGCCATTTACTAAAGCCAAAATAATTAACATTTCAATGCGTTCTCGGAATAGAAATTGCAAATATTAAAACATTATTTATCACTTACTTTGCAAACGCAATTGACATTCTAATGCAATTAAACTTTCTCGAACTTGAGATAAAATGGAATGTTCGAACGTGAATGAAAATAATTGAAAGTACCTTATGTAACAGTATCTAATCACAAAAAACAATTGCAAACGGTATTTACTAACTGATCATTAATTGTAAGCAGTAACAGAAAATTTTTGCATTTATTTCATTGTACTTGCATTGATCAGGATTGGAGAAAACTGGAATTGTAGGCATATTTTGCTACTATTAAAGGTGATTCTAATCGGTTTTCAAAGTAGGTCAAATTGCTAAAGACGAAAAATTTCTTTGCGTTTCTCTAACACCATGATAGCCTCAGGACGCCTTTATTCTATTAACGATGATTCTATCTGAAATGTTATTATAAAAACTAATAACTATTTTTAAAGAATTTTTATTACTTTCTGCTTGATTCTCTAATATCCCGCAGCTAACATCAGGACGGCATATTCTTTTATATCCATACGTATTGTACATATACGAACGTCTAAGACGTGTTCAAACATTTTACACAAAAACTTGCATCTCGCAGATAAATAATAAACCCTAATTAATGAGTGCTGTATAATAAGTTGGAAATGATATATTTTCTATTCATATGCTTTGCGCAGTTTTTTTGTTCTAGTATACAAAGAGAAGGAACGGATGTATGTACATACGTATATACTGAGTTATAATAAATACTGTTGCGGCGTGCAACTATTATTCCATTGTAGATACTAAAAAAACATACAAATACATTTCTCTTTCATATAGAGTTGATTTACTTTTAATTTTTTCTGCAATTTGTTAAATTAATATTTTAAGAAAGTCTATATCACAGCAAAAACATAGTAAAGCATAACGCAGTAAACTGTTGTGGAATCTTACAGAACCAATATCTGTTGTATGTATTATCCATATATCTCGTCCTATAACGCACCTTGATCCAGATATTTTAAAACGGTTTCTTTAATTTTTTTGTGATACTAGAGATATGTCGTTGCGTTATAGTGACAAATAGTTTAAGCTCAAAGTCAAATTCTTATCTAATGTAGTGTTCTGATTCCAATCAATCATCATTCAAATCTACGCCATAGTATGGTACCTCAACGCTTAGATCATTAAGAAAGGATTGTTAAATCAAGCTGTTAACCATTTAGTTGAAAGTTAAGGGGAATACAGAATTTAACATAGGAGCAGGGCCATAAAAAGAAGAGTGATTTCTTGGGATGCTGGTACACATATACATACACACGCTGTATATTTCAAAAATAGAAATTATTTCTATCTGACAACAAAACCCCATATGATTGTGACAATATGTAAAGTATAAGGGTATAAGGTTGTACTACACTGATAAAGGCAATTGACAAATACTTTTGAAAATTATTGGTAAAAGATATTTTAACCTTCGGTGTACGAGGTGGGGTTATTTTAACTCCAGTGATTTGAAAACTCTTGTTTCATACTTTATTTTTTATTTTCATACCGTGGTTTTCTTAGTAGCTCGATCTAAGCATCTATCGCGTCGTACAATAAAGAAAAAGCAGTACCCCGTGCGCCAGCACCGAGTTCAGAGGTGTGCAAAGAAGCCACTGGGCGTTCTTAACCCCACGTTGTACCTGAAATAGTACCTACTATTGTGATTTTTTTTCGTTTTTGTAAATTGGATATCAATACTAATATAATTTTGTTATAATTATAGGTACTGATAAGTAACATATCTCGAAACATGCAGGAAAGGTATAGCTGCTGGGTTGCTTGAAGAGTGTGAATCTGACACTGGAGATGAAGTTCTTTTTCCTGAACGTGATTGTGAATTGGATC
This sequence comes from Chrysina gloriosa, assembly GCA_038088585.1. Lineage (NCBI taxonomy): Eukaryota > Metazoa > Arthropoda > Insecta > Coleoptera > Scarabaeidae > Chrysina > Chrysina gloriosa. The sequence continues at coordinate 22,089,251 of CM076090.1, forward strand.
ATATTAGCGAGGTACCGACATTGATAACGAAATGGAACCTGATGACGAATAATCTCAAACAATTTTTTCTCGGTGAAAATGGTAATACTAAATGGTATAAAGTCCCACCTCGGGTTAATGTACGAACCAGGCTGGAAAGCATAACTACTCATTTACCTGGTGGCAATGGTTCAGCTAGGGGTAAAAAGACACCATTGGGGTGCTTCGAAATTCATCTTTCTGAGAACATTTTGGATTTAGTCGTAAAACGTACGAATCCAAAAATTTGTTTCCCGAATGGAAACCTTTATCCCTAATCCATCGCATGCAGCAACTAATAAAGCGGAATTAAAGGCTATATTTGGGTTACTAATTTTAGCAGGTATATTTAGATCTGCCAGGCAAAGTCTTATAGGCTTGTGAGCTAGTGATGGCTCAGAAATTGACATACTTAGGAACACAATGCCCACACAAAGATTTGTACTTTTAATAAACAACTTACGATTTTATGATGGAATAAGTCGAGCAGAAAGAGTAGCTGTCGATCATTTGGCATCAGTACGAGAAATGTTTGGGAAATTCACCAAAAACTGTCACCTTTATAACACTTGACAACTGACGTCTCAATTCCCGTCTAAGCCAGCCTAGTATAGTTTAAAAATATGTGCCGTAGTGGATGCTAAAACATTTTACATAATGGATTTGGAAAAATATTGTGGTAAGCAGCCACATGACACCCCATATTTAGTGAGCCGTTTAATCTATTAGATCGTTGGGTGAGGTGTGTTTCTGAGACTGGACGGAAAATTACGATGGAGAACTTTTTTGAGCTATGAAGTCGCTGAAAAGTTACTTAAAAACCATAAGCTGACTGCAGTTAGAACCCATAAATCTAACAAAGGATGCCTTTCACTTCAGTGCAATGCTAGGTGAAAAGAAATGTCTATCTTTGGGTTTCAAAAGGACATAACTATTATATCGAACACTCCCAAACCCCTAAAATGCGTGCATATGATGTAAACTATAGACCACGGTGATGAAGTGGATCCAGGAAGCGGAGACCAGCAAAAACCCTCTATTATTACGTTTTATAATGCGACTAAGAGCGGTGTTGATGTTGTTAACAAGGTCTCAAGCACGTATGACGTCTCCCGCAATTCAAAACGATGGCCGCTGACTATACAAATTTTCTTCACTGCTTGATCATGCTGGTATAAATGCTTTTGTTCTGCATATGCTTAATAATAGGATTGAGAAGAGGAAAACCAATTTGAGAAAAAAACTCCTAAAAGGATTGGGATTTTCACTGATAAAAGACCATATTATTATTACGAAAGATAACCCGCATACTCGACGAGACACACAAAAGCGTTTACATGAGATTTTGGGGAAAGAAGTCGCAGAGCCCCGACCAAAGCAAACAAGAGATCTCAGAGATGTTCTTCTTGTCTAAGGAATAAAAATAGAGAGACTCTCAATGGTTGCATAAAATGTAACTAAGCAATTTGTAGGGAACACGCAAGTATGATATTGCAAAACTGTAGCGATTTAGAGCGTCAGTAATCTGGTCCAAAATATGTTTATGAGAATTAATTTGATCTTTTTATGATACTAAATATCTAAGACAATATTATAATGGTAAGAAAAAAGACTCCATATTCCTAAAAAGAGTATTATTATTATTTTTTGTTACTTAAAGTTCTTCGGAACTTTTTATAGAAGATTTTTATATTTTTCGTTATATTGCTGAATAAAGTTTTTATAAGGGATAGTTTTGTGTTTTATTCCATAATATACTAATTAAGTTATCAAAAATATTAACAAAAATAGAATTAATTTGATAAATGGGCAAAAATAGCCAAAATGTATTTGGGGATAGATTATTTTGCAGCCTTATGGACAGCAAAAGGTAATTGATAGAAGTATGCACCATATTACTGAGTAATGTTTGAATGTAGAAAAGAGAAGCGTTTTATTGCTTGGTTGCCAAAGCAATACATTAGTAATCTATTGATTACATTATAAGCCTTCTTTCATTACGTTGTAATAAATTTTGTAACAGTTACCTAACAAATTCAATTTAAGTACAAGGATAAATAATAGGAAAGCCTATATTTCAATGTAGCAAAATACTTTCTAATTTACATTCATGAAACAAAGCAGAGTGGAACTGGAGTGGATGTTAGATAACCAGTACCGATGTGGAGAAGCAGCAAACAAGGGAATCTCGTCGCATATACATACATTGAATTCAAATACAATCGCGTGACTTCAGGCAAAGGTGCGCTTTATAGCACCCTAGCGGCTCCTCAAACACCAACTTAAAATAAACGTAAGCCCGTATGTTTAATGCATATCGGTAACTGATACTTTGTAGCAGTAACTAGTTTTATGGGGTGTATAATATATAGCGTATTGTATTACGTATGTCCGAAGCGTGATACATAGCCGCAGTTATTGCCGAGCAATTGGTAGAGGCGCATGCAATATTTATTAGAACATGAACGATTTTTGCGCTATTTTTCAAGATAGCTATGCATACGGGAGTGCAGCGCTGTAAATTTTCGTTCGAGAGCTTCGGTTGCAGACGGTTATATTACATAACGAGAATGATTTCTAAACCCTTTCAACTGATAAACTACCTTACTCGTAAATGGAGCATACGGCGAACGTTTGTAAATTTTGTTTGACTTTCCTCGACGACAAAGTATTTAACTTATTAAATTGTATTTGAACATCCTATCGGGTTTACGTAACCGATAAACTACATATATTATTTATATTAACTGCAGAAAGTCCATGTATAATTATCATGTCTAAAACAAGAAAAGGACTTGTTTGCAAAGAATGAACACTCGATTTACCAGGTGTATGATGTGTATGATAAGTATGAAATGTGGACGTTTCTCTAAAAACGTTGAGTTCAGAAGAATGATAAAAAATGCTTTATTCAAAATATGCTCCATCGCTCGTTATACATTTTTCCATCTCTAGGGCAATTTGTGAATACCTTTTGGTGCGAACCATTCATAGAGCAATTTTTCACATCTTCGTACGAACCAAAGCGCTGAATAGTGTGGCCTATCGATGCAAACAAGTGGTAATGGGAAGGTGCCAAGCCTGGTGAGTAAGCCGCGTGGGGCAGAACTTCCCAGCTGAGTGCGTCCAACGTATGGCGAACCAGTTCTGCCGTATGTGATCGAGCATTGTCATGGAGAAAAATGACTTTGTGTTGCCTCTTTCGGTATTCTGGCCTTTTTTCAAGCAGCAAACGGTTTAATTCGGTCAATTGTTATTGGTAGCGTTTAGTAATAACCGTTTCGCCAGGTTTCAACAGCTCATAATAGACCACGTATTTCTAGTCCCACCAAACACAGAATATCGTTTTTCTGCCAAACCGATTCGATCTTGCGGTCGATGTGGATGCTGCGCTTGGGTCTACCCATGATTTGTTTTGGAAAATGCAGCATGTGTTTTTGCGCTTCTCCATTTGCCTGTTCCTCAACTCATGTGGTACCCATCTAGCAGTCTTCTGAATCTTTCCCGTCCCTTGTAACCGATTGAAAACTGCTTGTTGAGTAGCACCCCATTGCTCGGCCAATGGCTTTTGTATTTGCTAATCATCCTCGTCCAACAATGCTTACAGTTCCATATCCCAGTACATTTTTGGCGGTTTTCCACGTTCCTTGTGTGCAACATCGAGGTCACCACTTTTGAAACACCGGAAGCATCGTACACGCGTATCTTGCGGTGGAGCATGTTCACCGTAACTTTTTCTAAGTAATCGGTATGATTCAGCAGCAGTTTTGTTCAAATGGAAACAGAAAATTAATGCTGTCCGTTAATGCTTTTTGTTCGGTACAAATTTCGATATGCTGAACACACCAACACAACACTATGCACACACTTTTCCAATTTATCACTCGTGCGCGTCTGACACTTGTTGATGACACAACAAAATAGCGCAGTATCAAATCTTTAAAGCACAATCGACATTTTATACTTATACACCTGGTGTCTAGGAAAGAATAAAGGAAAAACCTGGTATGATTACTACTACAATCGTATTATATTAGATAGCAAAGGGATTTTAGGGATAAATAACTACACAACTGATGTACTGAATCCCACAGAAGTTTTGTGATGTGATAAGCACCTGAAAATCATTCATTAGCAGTTAGATAAAATGTGATCAAATTAATTATGTATTCAACACAACGCAGATGTAAAGATAACTCAGTCTTGCCAACAAAAATACTTCCTTATACAATGATAAACATTTGCAAGCATTTAGTGTTGAACATTCCTCTAATTATCTACAAAACTTCAATATTATAATCATTACTTCGCATTTCGTCTTTATAGTACCTGGGAGCACTATGCGTTATAAAGTGATTCTCAATTACATTAAAGCAGTGACAGCGGTGGTACTTGTTTCTATTTATTTTATGTAAATATATTACAGAAATCGTACATTTATTCCCGCAAGCAAATTTTGTTCTCTATTTTATATACATTTTTATCCATCTAAGACTACCTTTAATATGCAATAAATAGCATTTTTTATTAAAGATGATATCTCTTAATGGTTTTAAATTGAGGAAATAGCTAATACCACTAATAAATTCCGGAATCTATCTCAGTCGATCTGAATATTAAAAACAATTGCTCCGGGTGTGTTAGTTCCGTGTTCGACACGAATAACCGCAGCAAAAAGCCAAATTCCTAGCCAACGTTCTCATGGTAATATTTAACAATAATTTCTGGTCTATGTTGGAGAGAGTCAATGACGTGTGTTGTTTCGTGCATGTGAAGAGGTATGTATGATCAATACACATTCGCACCTCAAGAGTACTCTCTCCTACGCGACCGTAACCTGCACGTAAAGGGTCACGGGTCATATATAGTTCTGTTAACACCTCGGGGACAAAATAAGTGCGTTTACGTCATAATTTCTAATACCACGTTAATAACAGGCGACCGCTTTCTCACAACTTAATTTATGGTTTATTTTCAGGATGCGTGAAGTCTGTATGTGCGTTGTGTTTGTCTTTTCCACGCTCATCCGTGAGCGATTGACAATTGATGCAAAATACGAAAAAGATCGTAACAATTTAGTGTGGCGTACAAATCCGGGCGGTTTGTTGTTACCTTCATTATCCACGCTATTGATTCTTTGAAGGAAAAGCTCGCCTAGGTACATGACGAGTACAAAACCGGCAACTACTTAATACATCTGCGGTCGACGTTCATTATTGTGCAATTACTTACAGATTTAATTCTTTCCAGGCTGTAAACCAATCAATTAACAGCCCATTCGTTTCAGAAAAGTGTAAAAATGGGATACGCTGGTGGTCTAATAACAGACGTGTGTAAGAAGAACGGGAAGGACATTAATTTACACGCCGAAGTATAATAATATCGTTGAAGGTTTATTTCCTTTTCCTCCGATTTTTATCGCTTAATATGGTGTCGCCGCTTGGGTACAATCAACAACCAGACGTTTCTGTATGAATAATCTTAGAGATTTCCCAAATTCTTAAATTTGCAGGCAGATATACGAGTGCAAAATCTTAATGAAGGAAATCACCTTTACTCACTAAAATATGGCCTAATCGTTCCATATTGGTTAAATCGATCAAGCTGTGCAGTTGAAGAGCATGTTTCGTCTAATTTCGCCTCTGCTTATCCACACAATTCAAGTGGTTAAAGACGAACTGTGCGAAGCAATCATGTCATTCAATTGTTTTTCTCGCTTTCATGACGCGAAGTAAAGATCTTATCACATGGTTGAATGTAGTACGCTCTTGTGTATGGAAGTTCGTAACCAATCTGATTTCAATAACAAATTCGGACCGTGTTATTCTTTAGGTAGAGCTCCATCGATCTCGTAGATCTCGAAATCGTTCAAGTTCGAACCATCTATTGCTTGGTCAACGTATGGGCGTTTTACACGCTAAGACTTGTCTTCGATTTTATCTCGAAGGAAAACCGTAAGAACACATACGTTCACGTACGATGCACACATCGGTAATGTCCGCTTTTTCCGATGCTGTGACTTAATTTTTGTTAATTTGATATTTGTAATGTGTGCTGTTGTTATACGTCTTGTACGTTGTGCGGCTAAAATGGCAAGTAACTTTGTAACTGTTATTAGTTGTTCGAAGAACTTGCGTTTCTAAGCTTTACATCCGTAATACATCACTGTACTGTTATATCTGCGTACGTATTGCGATGCTGTACGTAATTGAATTTACTGTGAATTTGAGATTTTGGTTAACCACCAAGTCTGGTTCGAGAACTTCCCAAATTGAAATATCGTATTGGTGGAAACTAACTTGTAACACAAACAGTGTATTGAGATACGTGCACTTATTTAATATATACATCTGGTGTGGTATTAGCTACTCATACTTACGCATCAAAAAGAAGCTGATAAATATTTCAAGAACCCTGATTTTGTTTCTTGTATCAGCTCTGGTTCTTGAGATAGACAATAATTAAGTATTTCATGGATTTTCATTCATATTGCTACAATAAACCTTCTGAACGGACTTTCTTTTCAAGTCTAGTTGTTTATTACAGTGGTCTTTTACTTCCATAATCTTTCTAGGTAAGAAACTATTTATTTATCATTTTAAGTTCCCCTAATTACGCCCAACGGTTTCCAAGGATACCGGCTTTAATGTGTTTATGCAATAAATAGTTTAGAAGAACGTACGTCACACAGAATTTATGAAAATAGCGGCATAATTGGTATTTAAGGTTAATAACATCTGCATAAATATAAAGAAACCTACGTCTCATCCCTTGATTAATTTTAAACTTAAACTATCTTGCAAGCGCGTTTGTTGGAGAAGTGTTACGAAAATCATGGCTTCTACAAGTTATAGTTATGCAAAATTTCCTTGGTAATTATGAATCTGAAAATTACGAACAAATAGTGGAAGATGTGCTAAATAACTTCTAAATTTTGGGTTGCCATATGAGCATTAAGGTTCATTACCTCCACAGTCGTTTAGAGAGATTTCCTGCAAATCTTGGCGACTTGAGTGAGGAGCAGAGCAAACGATTCGACGAAGACATCAGAATAATGGGAGAAAGGTACCAAGGCAGATTGGACAGACACATGATGGCTGATTACTACTGGACTATTAAAAGAGACAAACCCTTACAAACATACGCAAGGAAAGCACTTAAAGGATAGTTTTTAAATTAGTTCCCAACTACTGTAAATATTTATTTTGGGTAATTTTTTTATTTGCATTTCTCATAGAATGTATTGGAACCAATATTTATAGCAAGAAATAAGACTAGCTAAATACAAATACGTGCTCACATCTTTTGAAGACGATGGTATTTTTGGATTCGGCGCACCAAAATTAGTTAAGAACAGTTAAAAAAACAATTGTAACAATTAGTAGTTGTCTAGGTTAGCATGAAGGGAGGTAGTGTTGTACGTACAATATACAGTCCGCGTAACATGACATTAAAAAGAATTAGGGAAAATGTTGCAAGGTAAACTTATAGGCAATGTGCGAACATTACTAAATGTCCAAAAAGGGCACCAAAACTAAAAAGCAGTCAGTTTTCAAAGACACTCTGTTTATATCATTCAAGTTATGAACAAACAAACGGCACATTGTCACTTTTAATGGTGAAAAATATACGGTCACATCTGTGAAAGAAGAAATGATCCAGAGGGCGTATTGATACTGCAGTTTTCATGATTTTTAGAGCAATGCTCGTTTGTCTTGGAACAATAAAAGAACGAGAAGAATTGAAGAAAGTAGACCTAGATTTTGTAGGGAATGAAAATTTGGTCGTGTAATGTAATGAGCTATGGTTTAAATCTACTCATATCACATTATTGTCACAATTAGCACTAAATGCCTTGATTATCAACATTTATATTCATCTTTCTTTTGGAGCTAAATTCTTGAATGGATTTAAGGAAAACAGTAAGTAATTTTCTTTAAAGTTTTTTAAGAGACTGATAACTTAGCTATCGACTGTATGCACGTAAAATTATCGAAGTTGATAAAGATCGCATCATTCCAGTTCATTAAGACAGAGTTATTTTTCACGAACCTAAAACTATTCCAAAACTTCCTGTGTATTATTCTGGGCCCAGTTAATTTTGTTTGCAATATAACTTTTATCTAAACATACCCATAGAAATGCACCCACGTTCACTAAGATGTCATGAAATGATGACGTGTCGTTTTGATTTAAAACAGAGATCGACGACGTTTGCATATGTAGATACCTGTACGATGACGTCCTTGTCCCATAAATACGCATCCCACGTACAAAATTAAAGCACACTTTACACGCCCCAGCCCTCTCGCGATCGGTCGGATATTCATGGACACCTGTGCCCGATTAGATTACCGCGCGTATAGATTAGCTTCGTCCGATTTCAGTTCATATCTGGCGTCATATATCGTAAGAATTTTTACCATTATCACTGCACCACTATCCGACGTGGAATTTCATCCTGTCTAGGTGCAGTCCGAATAAAATCGATACACATGCATATACATAGCATGGTAATAAAATTACGGTGGCTGCTATATCACAGAACAGCGTGTAAATTCTATTTCCTCAATTGATTATGGTTAGCACAAAGTACAAATGAAAAAATGAAGTTTGATAATTTTCAATTAAAAGATCTAGTTATTCAAAAATTTATGTAATACCAATTATTATCAAAGATGTCTGATATTGTAAGCCAACAGTGGTTCTACACAAGTATTAGTCCTTAAGAAGCATTTCAATCATTAGTTAAGCACAATAGTTGCGTCTCCAGAATTTTTTAACAGTAAATCTCCTTTTACCGGTAATCCAATTTTTGATCATAAGGGTAGTTTTCAATTAACTGGAATAAGCAATAAGTTATGTAACAAAATTCGAAGACATTTTGGTCATTTGAAGAATAATTATTAAAGTGTAAGAATCCCGCTTTCAGTAATATTTGACAATATTTATTTATTTTTTCTTCTGGGGTTGTTACAACCAGCATTATCAGGTAGCAATTTGTAGTTTTATATACATCCTTAGACGAAATAATAATTTCAAAGGGCGTATAAAATATTAAAGGATGATAGCAATTGAAATAATCCAGAACACCATAAAATTAACAAAACTTTAATATGTGATGAAGTTAGTGTCGTGTATAGTGAAGTTCCGACATCAACTTTGTTCAAAAAGTCCAAAAGACGTTTGGTACTACGTATCTGAGTAATTTTCTTCCACTACATATATACATATGTACGACATACATATCATATATATAAATATGCAACGATGATTCACATCAAAATTTAATGATTGAAACCATTTGAGACAAAAAACATTTTTAACTGATAAACAAACTATCTTTACTACTTTATTTTTCTTTCGTTGAATTATATTTTAGGGATTTAACTTTTTATAAGATAATAATCTTACGCATTTAAATTTTAAATTTCAGGCTAATTACACCTTTATATATTCTGCAACAGAAATAACTAGTTTTGTGTACTTATTGTGCAATTAAGTAACTGTTCCAACTAACAATCCAACAATCTAATTAATTTTTTTATATAATATCTTGTAATACAAAAAAAAAAACATTAACAATTTTACAACTTGTACACCAAAGTTCACTAATTCCCCTTGCTTTCATCTAGACAGTAAGTTAAAATATGACTAATAGAATTAGAATATCACTCACTAAATTAATTATTCTCATAATGCAGTTAAATTATTGACGAAATAAAAGAAATAATAATTTAACAAGTACAATTTTCCAGATAAAAGAAAGACATAGGATAATAAATACCTTTATTTTATTACACGATAAGGATTTTATAGCTAAAGAGCGTTTTCTTGTTACAAAATTCGCCTTCTCCAGAATGGAAGGCCGAACCTCAAGCAGGTTTGGGGTTATTTGGTCCTGGATATGGAAAAGCAGGAGGTTCTGAACTGCAAGTATTTGCTAAGGAACCAATAATTAATGGGGAGAAGTAACTCAGTAATGAATCTCTAAAAACTTATTCCAATTTACTAATTCCTAGGGCCTTAACGAAAAATGGAGTAGCTGGTACAAAGTTTAAACGTCGACTATTGTTTCTTATTTGGATACTATTGGTCAAAGGGGCATCTGATTTTGTGGCAATAAAGCCAATTTGGCAGTATGTTTCAATGTAAAATTTGAAAACTAGGCTTGTTGCGAACCTAATGAATCTTTTTCCTAAGGTAAGGGTTGTTAACCCTTTTGACAATGAACTAAAGGCTACAGACCCCTTTACAAAATATTTTTGAATACATAATCTAAAAGTACAAGAGATAGCCTTTAGTGGCGTAATTGAAAAGAATGAAGTGTGTTAAGATATGTCCAAACAAACCCTCTGGATCGTTCCATCGACCGCAAAGGGGCTCGCGGCGCCTAGGAATAAGGAGTAGTGTGGGCGCGCAGTGGTAACAGCGCACAATTACGAAATAAGTTACGACAACATCGACGACTTCCATCGCCCTATCTACCTGTATATGAGTAGTTATGCGTATACGTGGACTGCCGTAACTTATTTCGTAATTATCTCTGTTTGCCCAGATTAATAAGGAGTTAGCATGAGTGCTCTAAGGAGCCTCTTTCATAAGGTTGCCAAAACGATCCAAAGTTTAACACCCGTACCAGAGTTATCACAATCTTCGTTTAGCTTTATATCCTGTTTTATTATTAAATTACAATTATATTATGTAAGCAACACACAGGTAAAGTTAGTAATATTATAAGACTTATATAATCTTAATATCTGACGTTTTAAAATAAATAGAAAATACAGTCAATTTCAGTTTAAGTTTTATCACTTTATATTTACATATCTACATATGTCTAATACAATGGATACCTTCTTTTTCTAGAAATATAAAGAATAGAAAAATATAAAGAAGCAACTCTTAAACAGTAATGATATTTAATCGAGTTTTTCTGTAATTTATACTTACACCTTATATATCACTACAACACATATTTTCCTCTGGTGACAACAATTAACAAAAAAAGTAGAAATATGTTTGGTTAAGACTGAATTCACGTAAAGGGGTTCTTACCTTCACCACCTTGATTTGAAAACTTCTAAATAGGCACATCGATAACTAAGCTGCCATTTTCACAAAAAAGAGGCGTTTCCAGTAAGAATGGCTATGTAGTTATCGAAATGTGTGTTAGGAGGTACCAAATCGATGTGGTAAGGATAAGAACTACTATCATTTGCATACAAATATAAAAGTATTAATCTAGTTTTTTAGCAACCGTGATGATGAGCAATTAGAATGGAGGTCAGAAAGGTACTCATAACTTTATACATGCCAGCCCAATGCAGAAGTTAATGTGCTGTTACACGAACCAGTAATCCAGAAACGCCTTGTTTCTTAGAATACGAATCATCTGCCACATGATAAATGCAAATTACTTTAGCTTAGCTCGCAAGCAGAACGATAAAGGGGTTTTTCAAATTTCTTATTCTATTGCTGTGCTAATATTATTTTTCTGTTCTTAAGTTTTAGAACTTTATTACCAATAAGAAGACATTCTTATCAAATGGTGAAACTATCAAAGTTATAACCTGAACATTTTGAATGCTCGAGTACTACTTTTGTGTAGTATTGAAATAATGAAGTTGGAGTAAAGCTATTAACACCAACGCGCTTGAATGCCCGCTATGCACATTTACTAATTTGCTCCTACAGAGCATACAAATGATCCTTGTTAGATCAATTTTGAAACAAGTTCAAAATAGATTCTTCGACACCTGGATTTTTATCTAATCGAAGAATAAATGAAATTTGTCTGGTACACCAAATTACTTTAGTGCGATGCTGAACTAAATCAAACAGTCTTGAATATTGTGTGATTTAGTATGGGTGATACACAATGATGTTTAATTATTCGACACTTATACTTGGGGCACCAGTTAGCAACCGCCATATTACGTCGGAGACAGGAACTGTTATAGTACAACAAACTAAGCCACTTGAAATCATGAGGTTCTTTAGAACAGGTATTTAAAGAAACTTCTCGATAAAGAATGCTCACGTTTATATGTTCTTTTTGCAGAAATATCGTACAGTAAGTAATAATAAAATTGCTTATTCTAAACGCTTCTTGTATCTATGATCAGCCAATATTGGGCGAATACCGCTACTTTATAGGTCATGCACTACAAAAGGCATTCAATAAGGTCAAAAAGGATAATACCTATTAGCGAAATTTAAGAGTTGCTGCCGACAATGATGAGCTTTAAACGTGTGTTGGAAACAGTTTCAAACCTGATAACACTAATAGCGGTCCCATTTTATCTGAAAAACGGAATGCAAAACGGGGCACATAATAGGTAATGATAAATAGCAAGAGGTAACAAAAAGGGAATGATTTATTATGTATTCATATTTTATCCATGATCTACAGAGTCAAAAGTTGTCGGGATGCTACAGATTCGCCATTTTTAAACTATACAGTAGCGACCGCACTCACAACCAGCATAACAAAAGAGACAAATAAATATGGAGAATCGAAGATATGTAGAATGCACTTGTCCCAGATGTATACGAGGTGTGGCTATAAAATAACGAGACTAATGCTACTAGAGACGAACTGCGCCAAAGTGGTGTGATCAACAGCTGCGTAGCGTGAAGCGTCGTCTTTCGATTGCCGCCCTTGCCGTGTATATAAACATACTAGTTTAGCAGTGGTCTTCGTTTGTATGAGATCTATTTTTTGTTTTGCCGAAATAATGATAAGTATTTTAGTAGAGCAACAAATTATCGTGAAACTTGGAGAAGCTACTGAAACTTATCTTTCATTAGAAGAAGTGTATGGTAATGAATTTTTGGCGCGTGCATGGGTTTGTAAGTGGCTTGAGCGTTTCCAGGATGACCCAAGAGGCGTTGAAGATGATACATTCCCGGAATGTCCTTCCACGTTAAAATTGGATAAAAATATTGAAAAATACGATAATCTGATCCGATCTGACCATCGCATCGGTTTACTATTCGCGCGATTGCTGAAATTATAGGAATTGAGAAAGAATACGTGAATCAAATTTTGTATAAGAATTTTAACATGCAAAAAGGGTGTGCGAAAATGGTGCCGAAAATTGTCACAAACGAACAATAAGAAGCTCGTGAAAATATTTGTACTCACAATTTAAATGCCATTGAAAACATCCCTAACTTCTTGGGAAGATTCATAATAAGTGATGGATTTTGGTTTTCCCCGTATGATTCAGAAGCTAAGGGTCAATCCATAGACTGGAGAAGCCCATCTTTATCGAGAGCTAAAGAGGCTCGAAGGAGCAAATCAAAATTCAAAGCAATGATGATTGCTCTTTTCGATATCCATGAAATTGTGTACCTTTACTGGTTTCCTCATGATCAAACTGTTAATTAGCATGATTACCTTAAAGTTTTTGCTCAACTCTGTCAAAGAAATCAGAAAAGAAGACCGGCTGAAACTGCATGTCTGTCAAGACATTTCTAGCCAAGTATAACATTCCATTATTCGACCTTCTGCCTTATTTGCCTGACCTAGCACCATGTGACTTTTATCTCTTCCCCAAAGTAAAATCTGCATTAAAGTGAAAGTAATTTCAGACCGCTGAAGCTGTAAAGGAACAAGCTCACAGAAGAAGACTTCCAGCATTGTTTTAAACAATGGCAAATTCGCATCGAGCGTTGTAGGGATGGAGGAGAGGTTACTATTGAAGGGATAAAAATATAAGTTTAACTGCATCAGTCTCGTTATTTTATAGCCAAGCTTCGTACTTCGCACTAATGCCCTTTATTTTTATTCAATACCTTGTATTTGGTTGAATATAAATCTTCCAAATAATAATAATTTCAATATAAATCTGATTTAACTACAAATTACATCTTGATGAATGAGTATTACAAAATTTACACATAGTGTCTGCATTAACAAGTTCTAGTATAAACGATAAATTTTGTTCTGTTATTCAATAGTTTTCTTCACATTGATAACATGGGCACAAACATGCATCTGTGATAATGTATTTTCTTCTAAAACTGTAGTAGTGGTAATGATATCTCACGTATAAGTAAGAAGTATAAGTAACATTACGAGCTCTAACAACTTTGCGATAGTTTTACTATATGCTTACGTCGAAATTAGTGTACCGTCTTCCACTAAATGTTAATTACAACTAGTTCTTTTGCGATTTAAAAACTAACCGGCCAGCAAATGCAACCGGGAATATTTCTTTGTAAATGTGTACCTAGCCTGTAATTAACGTACTAATTGAACGTGTTAATTATTGAATGCCGTGATAATTGCCTTTATATTCACACCGTCCAAGATGAAAACACAAACACATCACAATAGACTCGCGCTGAAGCGAACTCATTTATTTTTGTTACTAGCAAGTGTAATAAGTCTATCGGTAGGTGTTGTGTAAGAACAACACTAGCAGCACCCGGTACTCCTGTTTGCATTATCTTCTATTCCCCTCATTCTTGCCATTGTTTATTACAAATTGTTATTGTATTATTTCGATGCTTTCCAGCGGTGTTTGCGTGTACCTATTTACATTATCTACTAATTATATCATCGCTTTAAATTGTAGCGTGTATATTTCTTCACGCTGCGCGGTTAAATACTATTAGAGAGGAGGCGTTTGGTGTCGAAATTGCTTCCGAAAGAAATACTCTAAAGTTTTGCGATTTAATTTATTTTTAATTGATCGGCTATAAGGTGCAATAGCTCGCCGGCAATCGCAAGAGCGGACACATCAAAGCAACACCTCTTTCTGACATCTTCATTTAGGCGAGGCGGACGACAGTTGCTTGATTAACATAGATAAATAATCTATTCAAATAGTTTCTTAATAGGTGTATTGTTTAAAACGTTATTAACGAATATTGAATGTTGTAGAGAACAAAGGAGCGCGCAACGTAGGATAATAATTACGTAACGTTTAGATAATACACTGATGAATTGCTGGTAACGGACGTCAAATTTGAAATAGGCATAAACGTAAATAACTTGACTACACCTCTATTATAGGATTAATTTTGGATCACGCTGGCGTAAAATTTATTGTAATAACAAAGATCATAAATAAATACACACATACGTATATATCAAAAGAATTAATGAGAACCGTCGCAATGGGAAAAAATATCAGTAAAATAGTCGAGTATATATATCCTTTTTGAGACTATAGAGGGAGCTCATTTTGTGGATAATTTAAGATAAATGTAACAGTGCAAGATTTACTTTCTTCCACAGTTCTGAACTATATATACCAATGCACATCTGAAGTTCATCTATGATAATAAGAAGGAAACGTTGGAGTCATAGCATATTTGGTTTTCAAGACAGACTATAACGACGATATTTTAGGATTGGAAAGAAATATTCTTCATCTGCATTATTATACCTATCAGACGCCAGATTTGGCATTTTGTCGTCTTCCTATGAACATACGGAAGACAAAATAAAACGGGTGGATATGGTAGACTTTCCCTATACAGTGACTCGGTTACGCTTGTAAAAGCTTCTTTTTGTTGCAGATGTCCAATATTTGAATTTGTAGGTTATATAAATTACTTTCGCCAGTTTTCTTCGGAGATATCCCATATACGAGCACCATTTTATTATATTAATCTGGTGGATACTAGTCAGGATCCTATTTCTTCATGAATTTCCTTCAAGTTAGCACCGAACGACTCTTCAGCTTTCCTAATTACAACTACGCCGTTATCTACTAATTCTATTCTGTTTACTGCCGGTGTCTTGTTATAGTGCCATTCTCATACAAGTTAGTAGCTACGTTTATATTTTGAGCCTGGTCGTTTATACAGACTAGAAATAAAATCCGTTTCCATGTTGATTCCTGAAGCACTTCTCTCTAAAATTAATTCAGAAAGCGTACAATTGCAGTGAACAAGTTAGCCCCTATTGCGCCAATATAACTCAAATTATCGAAAAATGACATGTAACGAACAGTATTACCTCACATTTAGCTTTCTGTCCAGCACACTGGCGAAGGTGGTTGTGGTGGGCTTCCCTTTAAGAAAACAGACGTATGTCCTAGTAATGACTCGCAAGATATTGCATCAGTCTACATTCTATGACGGCCACTTATGATCCTTTCTGAGCATCTTCAACTGGTGGTCCTAGCTTCACCTTCCTCCTGGTACTCTTGCTTCTATCATTATCTATATTATGTTACCTCTAATACTTTCATGAATAGTCTAGGCGCGCAGCGATAACAGCTCATAAATACGAAACAAGTTACGACAGCCTACACATACACAGAACTACTCGCATACCGCATCGATTCAGTATTGACTAGATAACGGCATGTCGTAACTTACTCACTTGCTATTTATGACACAAAACAAAGAGAAGAAAATTAATTATGCTAGTTCACACGCTTTGGTGGCCGATGGAATTCCAACGGCCTTACAGCAACCTTACAGCTTAACTGAACGTAACTATAAATACGAATACATATATCTGTGTGACAGTATTGACAGTATTATTAAACGTAGCAAAAAAAGGAACCCACTTTACTCGAAAATAATTTGAATTTCCCTCCCTTAAGATACTAACAAAATTCAATTCTCCAAATTAACTAACTGAAACTAACTTAAGATTAAATTACGAGTTTCTAGGGAATTATTTCCCAAAAACTCCAGGATACAAAATATAAATAAAAATAAATAAGACTTAGCGTTAGGCAGTTTTCCGTGGACGACTTTGCACGGCGTGGTTTTCGGTGAACGAATGGCAGTGGTTTAAGGTGGCGGCTTTCCTCGATCGTGTACCAGCTTATACTAATTATACCAGCCTTTGCAAGATCACACTAGTTCTCTACTTGTTTACACTATCTCCGTACTAGTTCACAAGCTCCGTAGTAGTTCACACTAGCTTACACTAGCTCCCTGCTAGTTTCCTATAACAACATGAAAGAGAGACATTACGGCATCGAAATTACAAACAAAAAAAAAAGACTCGCCTCTAATTGAGGGAAAATCAATGTGAACAAAACTTAGGTATGGAAAACCTATTGTTCGATCACAACGTTACAGATGGAATGAAAACCACGGCGCATACAATCGACGCAAGCCGAATCATCGAGTCAAAATTACGAGCGGGGCATGTTGAAGCGAGAGGTCATAGAATATTAAAACAGAAAACTGTAACAATAACGAAAACCTAACCATTGGCCGTAACATATTTCATTTCTAGAGTGTTTATCTTATTAGTTTTCACTGCTACAGAGTACTTTTCGCACTGTAGCGCAAATCTGAATATTCTTTTACTACATATCAATTTTTCTCCTTATAATATTGTGTTCGTAATTGGATAGTAGATTTTTGTCGACTTTTTGTTCTGTCCGAGTGTCCTGCGTCGATCTAGGTGGTGGTCAGTTTAAAATGATGCTGCAATTAGAAATAATGAAAGTTGGTTTTCAAAGCCATTGAAATATTAGGATGCGGTCTTCATTTTTAAATTTTTGTCATCGTTGTTTACGATTTTACTTTCATTTGTCAACTGATATTCTTTAGGTTTATTCGGTTGCTTCTCCGTAGCCACTTTAATTTCATAATCTGCCGTTTTCAATTTTTGTTTTGGGGGCGAAGTTATAGTTCGACCATTTCCCAATTTCGCATCGACTACGGAACCACTGGCAATTCTCGTTCTTCTGACACCAACTACCATTCAGTGCATTCAGTTTTGACGTGCGAGCACTAACCCTTCGAGATTGCTAAGATGTATCGAGTTAATTGAATAATTATCGTACGCAATCCATGGTGTAGTATCGTATCGTTGGTTGTCCAACTGACTAGAAGCATCGTCCCTTTCTAATTGCTAGCGTTTTCATTACCCTCTTTTGTGGCATAAGGAATTTTGGAATTCGACAGATAGAAACTCGCCTGGTATATACCAGTACGCAACATTTCAATTTCTTTCGAAATTATAAGTTCAATATATTCCCTTGCAAGTATAACAAATTTTAATCTCAAGTATTAATCACACATTGCCGCGTTAATTAGATAATAAATTAATGAATAAACCATACCATATATTTACCTTAATAAACGCCTTCCACGATTATTACCATTTTTTCACACTTCTCGATACCTAACTATTTAAGACCAAAAGGCTATCATATTTTACAACACTGCGAGTGGTTAAAGTAGCGCTCACTGCAGATTTGAGATAAATTGTATAATTAAGTATTACTCGATATTTATCATTAATGTTGTAGAACAGGATATTTATTTCTACTTCAGAGCATTTACATTTTCTTCAAATAATATTACTCGAACTAGATTAAATACGGTCTTAATGACTCGTGAGCCCAAAATGGCGCAGTTACTTTTCCGTTAAGTTCGATATTCTTTAATTTGACACCTGTGTGTGCAATTTATGTAAGAGATTTTAATGCTCACACGTTTTCCTTTACGCAATTTACGTAGATACCTGTATAAAGCTTCTTATCTGATAAAAGATAGCGGATTTACAATCTTGTCCAAGTTAATTGATAATAATTTACACCGTGGTACCATCCTGCATATTGCGGAATAATTGTAAAAGCAACATTATAGCAGAAAGAGGACTACGCTACAAGAAACACAGAGATAACGATGGTGTGTGTAAATGTGCTGCTCACGTGAATATCCAGTAAAGATTTACAGAGCCGACTCCAAAGGATGAGCAAAATTTTGGATCCAAATTCATAATTCCATGTATATTTAATTTGATTATATTTTTCAGAAGAAATGCACATATGTACTTGATAATAATTGAAAATCCTTGGGCTGCGTCGTAATATACATAGAAAGCAAATTTGACAAGTTTGTCCTTTTTGATTGATTTTTCAATTTGGAAGGCAGTGGGTAAAATGGTAGCACGCTCTTGATAATTTTGCTAACATTCCTCTTTCGAGTTGTTGTTAAGACCTAAGAAAACCATTAAGTACCAATTGCAGAGACAGTTAGTTAAAGCTTCACCAATTTAGCTTATAATTTAGCGGATGCCATCTTTGTATACCAATTGCCCCCATTACTTTGCCGACGTATGTACGAGGGCAGATTGAAGAAAGAGAGACTTTTCAATGGTTGGCAGTACTTTCACTACAGTAATTATTTTGTTGGCTTTAGCCATGTCCTGATGTCTACTGTTCAAATTTCACACAAATCTGAGAGGTTATGTTTTATACTCAAAGCAAAATTAATTCGTTATTGTGTAAATATGGAAAAAAGGAACTTCGAATGTTAATTAAACATTATTTTCTTACGTGGAAAAATAAAGAAACAGAGGAAAAGTTACGTAAATATTCTCGTGAATGTAATCGGTCTCATGGAATGATTAGTAAGCAATTTTCTGCTTTTAAAAGTGGCCATATGCTTACTGTAACTACTCCAGAAATAGTTCATAAAATCCAGCGCCCTTGTAATTATCAATCGTCGATTGAAATATGTGACTTAATTAATGACGTAATTATTTCAACCGAACGGGTATGCAATATTTTGCATGAACGTTCAAATATGAAAAAGCTATCCGGAAGATGGGTGCCGCGTTTGCTTAATACTGATTAATTAATTTGGCTAACGTAGTCCAAGGGAATTTTTCCGTCGATATATCACAGTAGATGAAACTTAAATACACTAGTCTACTCCAGAAAAAAATACAGTCCAAACAACAAACTTTTCCCGGAGAGCGTGCCCGGGAAAAGACAAAAAGCGTATTTGTTGAAGAGGAAAGCGTTGTTCCATCACGAAAGTGCGCCGTCTCATTCGCCCTATATTGCTACAGCAAAAGTAGTTGAATTGCGTTACGATTGGCTTGATCATCCCTCACATTCAGCAGATCTAGTTTCCAGTGCTTCCAAGTTTAAAAAATGGTCCGGTGAAAAAAGATTTCAGACAAATTATATCCGAAACAGATGCATATTTTGGAGAGTTTCCGAAAGACTACTTTTTGGATGGTTTGAAAAAATCGTTGTGCTAAATGTGTAGGGTTAAAAGGGGATTCTGTTAAATAAGGATTTTTTTACAGTAGGTAAAATGTCCAGGTAAAAATCTGGGCACGTGTTTGCGCCGAAAATTTATATAGTTTACAAAAGAGGACTCATCTCGGATGTTCCTTTACTCCTTAGCGCAACATTCATACGACTTTTCAATTTCTGAAAATAAATAAGCTCCAATTAACCATTTGCGTGATAATCTCTTTATCGATGTAATTTATCTAAGAACTTGAAGAAAATATTCTATTAATACCAGCAAGTAGACCTATATATCTTATATTACTAACTGATATAATGACTGAAAATCCAACCCTGCTTATCGATTTATTTTGCTGACAATACATATACAAGTGTAGGTAATTATTCGTTTTATTCACATGTACGACTAGTGGTATGGAAAAAGTATTCCACATTTGCATTTACATATTAAATTGGCTCTCGATTATGAAATAACGAGGTAGTGCTAACAGGCACTGAATTTTTTTCAACTACCGTTGGTAATCGACGATAAGGCTACCGATGTTAATCTAAAATGTATTAGCATAGGGTTTTAAATGGCGCCACTACCACGACCTCATATTTATTGGGCTCTCTTTTACTGTCACAAATTTTACAACCAATTATGGACTGAAACCTGTATTAGTGCACTTGCGCTAAAATTATTAACCTTATACATCAATTCAGCAATTACACTGTGTGCGTAGTAACGAACATGCGTATCAAGCCAGCCATTTACATTATGTTACTAGTACGTGTAATAGGAAGTTCATTAGTAATTACTAATCGCTAGTACTACATACCATAGTTTGAATATAGTTTCGTGCTTACCAATAATCTGAAAAATATTCCTACTAACATCCTAGTAAATCTTGATTAAGTATTAATTACAGTTTGCATCCTGTACACTGCGTACCAAGTGTATCACATATGTTATTAAAGAGCTTCAAATAAATACTGCAACGTTGGGAGTTATTGTACTGTGCAATTTCCGTCATTGTCCAATAAATGAAGCAACTCCTTTCTGCCACCTATTTTAACCTTCCCGAAGCGATCGTCAACTCTAGGTAATAGATAAGAAATAGGATGTCTGAATTACATCCAATAAAAGCAGGAATACTGTAGCGTAGTGTTCTTAGACCAACTTAACTTTATACGCCTTACTTAGGGTCAGACGGGGTAAAAATGAAATGACCGATATTTTGGATAAAAATAGGACTCCCTTGCTATTCCGCGAAATAAATAAACTAACTGAACATCAAACCCGGAAGTAAAAAGGTTTATTATTAATTATATAAGACAAAAAATTATATAGCATACCATTTAATTTAAAGAAGTGTTTTATAGCATTTTACAGATATATCCCATTCGCTAGGAACCCACCTCGCTCCCCATTATCAAAACGCTTCGAAATTTCGCCAAAAAAAAAAAAACTAAAACGTACAGTGATATAAAATTAGAAGAAGCATTAGACAGAGTGAAAATGATGAATTATCATACACGAAAGCTGCTATTAAGTATAACATAGACAAATAGACAAATACTTAATATGGAAAAAATTCACAATTTAAATTCAAGTAGGCACGGAAGAAAAGCTATTTTAACAAAGGAAACAGAACAGGATCTCACAGAAAAAACAAAAATAATGTTAAAAACATAGAATGTGTTTCACCACCATTATTGGAAATGAAGTTGCAGGTGGTATCACTTGAGCAGTATAAAAGCCCTCAACCATTGCGCTCATTTGAGAATTAATTGCTGGACAAAATTAGGCATACTAAGCCCACAACAGGGAAAAGACGAAAAATAGATGGCAAAGGGAAAGTTTTGACAAGTGAAGAATATCTGAAAGGTAGTGAAAACTTAGACAAACAAAAACGAAAGAAGCTTACAAAAGAAATAGAAAAAGCAGGACCTAGGACAAAGAACCTAAAGAGGGACCTAGAAAGGAAAGAAGAATCGGAATTACGAATTAATGTCATATATACATATTTGTCTCCCCTCGCCCGCTGATTGTTATATCTTTTTCTTTTTTTTATACTTTTTGTTTCTTCTATAGATTATATAGGTTCAAAATGTAAGTCTGATTTATAGATTTCTTACTTATTGCAAGTTACCAAATAATTGAAGCCTAAAGCTTAGCTTTAAGTAAGCATGAATGTGCAAACTGTAATTTTCAATTCCTAAAATGCGAAATAAAAACTTTTTAGTAAACTTATAATTTTTCGTTTCATTTTTCCCCGCTCTATCTTATGGTACCCTTCGTTTCTGGATAAACAGAAAGGCGTAGTAAATACGGCCTGCCTTATTTGCCCATTTGATGCGCAAAAACACATATTTTTGTATCAAAATGAGCTTATTTAAGGCTTCAATCTATAAAATACAACTATACTAAGAAATATATTTAATAAAATTTAACATATAACCTATTCAAAGATGTTTTATATAGTTTCTAACAGCTTGAAATAACAAAAGATTTTCGTCTTATAATTACCCCGCCTGACCATCAGACCTACATACCTATCTTCATACACCTATACACTTGGAACATTTGGTGAAGAGTACTATAAATTTATAGTGACCCAGAACCAACAGCACTAGACCTAAAACGCCGTTTTAGCATCCCTCAAAACTAATTTAAAAAGTGGCGAATTCAAATATGGGAAAACCAATCTAGTTACATAGCGTTCACGCTCCGAAAGATTCAAACATCGGAAGTACACATGCATATAATTTCATTTAAGCATAAAACAAGAAAGCTGGCTAATAACCAGAGGAACGTAACTAACCATGAATAACAAAGTCAGTGAATACACGTAGAAACCGATAATCACACCTATCTGGACATATGACATTGAATTATGGGGATGTGCCAGCAAATCCCGGATGTATTTATAAACTAGTCCATGATATTATATCAGATACTAACTTCCTTTGCTAATTAGATTTTCATTTGCCTCGGTTAAATAGTAGAACACGACAAACTTTTCATATCCCATCTTATAATAGTCATCATCATTCTAATACCCCATTGATGTCTACGTGCAGAAGTGTCAATATGTATTGTGCTGATGCGGACTTGTTTAATATAACATATGTTGCCTTAAAGAGTCTTTTGAAGAATAGGTTACCTTCATTCTTGCAATAACTTCTTTTTTAAGTTACTGTATATTAGTTTAAGGACCCTCTCGTGTTTGTTTAGCATTAAAATAAAATTATCCTATAAATAGTTTTGGCTGTTGGATAATAAATTATTATTATTATTATTATTATTATTATATCTATAACCCAAAGGTGTCAATCAATCTTGGGAATGTTAGTAAGCACCACATAATATGTCTATAATAAGTCCCTCCACACAAATGCAGAGCGTAAACTTCGTTGAAGGAATAGTTAATTTAACAAAACGACAACAAATATAAACAGACAACAAAATATAAACTCACCCCTAAATTTCTACTAGCAAGGAAGGACAGCAAACGACAGAAATTGAGACATTGACCAGTTTAAGCGTGGAGAATTGTATAATACTTTGTCATAAGTTATGAGCTCTGTGATGTGATGTTAATTGCATACACAGACAAAAAGAAACTGATGTAACAACGTCAGAATGCAGATTTGAATCGTTTCTTAGCTGCTGTAGCACGCTCAAAATTCCGACAGCCAGTTTCTTTTGATATTTTTCTAACATTAAAGATTTGTTGATCTACAGCGAAAGATTTGGTTTGAAATATTTCTTCTCCCAGGCTCATGTCTTCAAATTTCTTTGATCTCCATCCCTGTCGGTTGGTAGCTTTCTACTTTCTCGATATATCGAGACCCAATTATCTCTGATCCGCTGTTAGTGCATCCAGTAACCGCTTTCTCGATCGCCCTCCTCTTTCCAACTTTTTGCTCCGGTTTCCTTTATCAGCACATATTTAGTTACCCGTTCATTTGATGTTCAAAAGACGTGGTCGAACTTTCTTGCTTCTGGGCTTTAATTACCTGCGTTATTGTTGATTGTCTATATAGGCTGTATATTTCGTCATTCTTTATAACTTGTCTTAGATCCACCAAATATTTGTTTATAGATTTATCTTTGTTTAGAATCAAAACCTGTGCTCTGTAGATACTGTTGATTTTACCACCATATATTAGTACTTTAGCTGTTAATGATAGATATTGCGCTTTAAGTATTGTTTTAAGTGATGATGCTGTTATAATTCCTCTAACCATTCTCCGTGTTCCAGTTTCCCAGTCCTCTGCCTTATCATTTATCAGAACTGCACAGTACTCAAACTTATTGATAGTCCATATCTTTCGGCTGCTTTCTCCAGTTGTCTGAATAATCTGCTTAGTTCACATTTACTTCTTGCTACTAGTATGTCATCGGTATATGCTATGTAATGGAACTTGCTTCCCTACATGGTTCATAAAGTCTTTATTCCTTCTTCCCTCGTCAGTGATGAGTTATCGCCATTTCGAGTAGAAAAGTATGCATCCACCACTACTGTGTTTTCTGCGTTTTTGTTTAATACTACCCTAACTATACTTACTATTTCTGTTAGGTAGTTTAAACACCTGTACGCCTTTGTACCGGGTTTTATTAACCTTTCTTAAAGCGAACCAACAGAAGATATAGACTTAAATCTTGCTACTACTTATCACTATTCTTAAGGTGAATATTAGGCCTACCGTTCCTCTTCCTTGCTTAGAGCCCCCTGGATATCACCTACTGGTCGGTTCTGGTATGCTTCCATACTGTTTCCTACCACGTTGGTTACTATTTTGTAGATTACATCTAAAACGACAATTCCCCTACAATTTTCATAATCCGCTCTTTCACCTCTTTGTGTGTCGGATGGATCACTGCATTCCTCTAACTCTTCGGTATTTCCTCTTTGCAGCGTACCTATCTCGCGAGTTTGTTGATTCCCATTTATAGCTGTTTTGCTTGTTCCTTTATTATCTATATTGGTATCTCGTTTGCCCTAGACCTTTCTTATTTGCCATATTTTCAATAATTTCAGTTATTTCTTCTATGGTTGATTGGATAAATTTCCTCCTCTTGTTCTTAAAACTCCTCCATTATTATGATATCTTTTTTTGTAGTTGACATTAGAAGTTCATTCAAATATTTAGCTCAAAACAATGAGAAAGAAGAAAAGGGACCACCTGAAAGGAAGCTCAAGGAAATAGACAAACATTATGTTAATAAGGAAATCAAAAATTTGTATCGAAAAACAAGAAAAACGAAACAGAAGCATAGTGCCCGAAAACCAAAAAAGGACAATTTAAACGTCAGGTTTTGGCGGAAACCACTTTATGGAAAACTGGAAAAGGTAAGAGTAAGGAGTCCAAATGACTAAAGTAAACGATTAATATTCAATGGGACCCAATCTAAAACTAAATTAAAACTAAAACCCTTTAATTCAACGGCAAATGGGCAAGTCAATGTTTCGAATCGAAGACTATTAACAACAGATATTCCTAATACACAATTGTGTACAGTGTTATTAAAGATCGCTAATATTATAGAAGTTGTTTCAAACAGTGCAGGGAATATAAGATTTAGCTCAAACAGCTCATGAAAAAAGTAATCAATGTTGGGACTACGCTATTTCTAACAACTGCACAAAAACTGATAGGAAAGTGCTTAACAATAAAAAAGCCGAATAGCTTTGGAAAATACTTATTGGATCATTCCAATCAATCCGCTTCTAAACGGAAGTAGACAATTGAATTTTAATGATGATAAGACTTTATGCTGTCACGGTATAGGAACCAATATGGTCTAGTCTCGTGTGAATAAAAAACGTAGTGAAATACATACATCCAGCATTTGCATTCGGGGTTAAGTTAACCTTCTTATTTGCGAGCAGGTCTTGAGGGAATAACCATATTTATATAATTTTTTTCATGTTTCTTATTATTTCAAAAGTGCTATTCTATTATAAATTACACATTTAAAACGTGTAGTGGATTGTATTCATGTGTGGACTGTACAATTCTGCGTTTTGTATATGTTTTCCTAAGGTAACAACTACTAATGTGCATGTGCAATTTCCTGTGGTCTCCGTTTCTATTATAACATGATTAGGGCTACATCGTACGAAGTTATATAGTGTTAACTAGCAAACATACATCACGAATTGTTTGCCAATAGTCGATTTACAGAACCGAAATAATTTTATTATATTTACATTTACTCCGTGAAGAGGTTTAAATACTTTCGTACGTTCGCATTCTCACAGAGTCCTCCTTCGAGGAAATATCCCTTAGGCCATAATGTGCCAGCACAATATATATTACAATACGCATGCATTTTACACGCATACTCTAAATAAAGTACTCAAATTTAATTAGTATTCACAACTGTAATACGCTAGGCAAACTCATAAATGAACAAATAATGACAACGCAAACAACAAATACAATTCAAGTGTGGGAAACGGCCTTCTTCTTTTCGAGCCACAACTACTGTTAGTCCGACAGTTTTTGTGTTACGTTCCATGGGATGGTAGCAATTTTTAAACTGATAAGTAAAAATAGTAAAAATCACTTATACGGTTTTCTATTTCGTTTATAAAAGCACGTGCATCCTCTTGCTACTACTAAAAGAGCTCGCACGTAGATGTCTTTCTAATTGTGACACTTTCTCAGAAAACGAATGTGTTCTTTACAATTAGTGAAGTATAGTAAACGGAATAAGCACGATTCATCACACCACAATGCACAAAGAATGTAACATCAACATTAGTTCTGTTAATTCCATCTAGATAGCTTTAGTTGCACTACATGTATATGGAAAATCCCATTTACAATTAGAAGTAATGCTTTCCTATAGATTTTGATAACTAAAGTAGTCCATAGTTGATACGGACATAAACTTCGGTTGGTGATTTATCGTTTAATAAGTGACAACTACATAACGACTTTGAGAGTAGACTACCTCAACTGTCTAAATGTACAGAGGACAAGATTATTTCTGTACACGGGTGTACGTCTTTCGCAAAATAATGCAGACATAGATGCGTACAAATCTATTCGCTGTTGACTAGTATTTTCAACGCGTTAAATCTAATAGTCCAAAGTTTCATGCAATGATTGTTTTAAACGCTGGTTTGTTTGATATTCATACTCAAATAAACATGAACCAAAGATATGTAATTAATATGGAACGGAATTTTTTCTATGGGTAGTATTCTTCCTTCTAAGAAACCAGCTGGAACATAGAACGTATTGAAGATAGAGTCTTTTCGAACAGCACTTAAGTTCTTAACAGAATATGGCAGATATTGTTTTAACATAAGTTAGAATACTAACACGTCACAATGAAAGTGCCAGGAATAAGTATGGTGGGGACTGATCGGTTAATACGAAGTGTGGCTAAGAGCTGGTTGTAAGCAATAGCTATCAACAAACTGCGTCGACTGAACAGATGAATTAAAGCTAACCTCTTATTGCTAATAATTACAAAACAATTTTTTCTACTTTCACCATGCGTAAATGCGTTTCACAGTTATACCGATCATCAGTACGGCTTGCGAGAGATGTAATTTTCGTATACAAATTATGTATATATACTAGGACTATTAATGGTGCAACAATGTGTAGCAATTATCTCAATTTATTAGCCAGTAGGCGCAACCGAGCGATTATAAAACTTCGCGAAGTTCTTGAACTTCCTAAACCACCCGGGCTTGTAATATCCATCATGCTTTCTCAATTACACACTTTTTGCAATACTTGGTAGCATCCTTCCAGGATGTATATGTATTTGCTTTCTAGCTTCTCTTTCTTTTGGTCTGGTAGACCAATGCGCCTGGTGTTGTTACAGCTTCTACGTAGGTAAAATTTTAATGAAGCAGGTTTTTTTACATACGTGATCATTATTGATTACAATTGATAATTTATACACTTAAGTACATTTCTGCAAGAGAGGTGGGCCTTACCAGGTTAGCAAACTGTGCCCTAATTACGAGGGCTGTTTTTGTCAACCTCCAATAGGCTATAAAGGAAAGACAGGTGAATATAAAAAAGTAATTATTACCAAAAGTAATGTACAATAAAGGTTACTTCTCTGCATAATCACCTTAACGATTGCGGCATTTGTCATATCTGTGAACAAGCTTTGCAATATCCTCGTCATAAAATGTTACCGCCAATGATTTGGCCTGAGTTGTGACGGTTTTTTGAGCTCCTGATCAGTTTGGAAGCGCTACCCGCCAAGCCACTTCTTCAGTTCAGGAAAAAGATGGTATTCACTCAGCGCTAGGTCGCCACTTTATGGTGGGTGTTCGAAAATGTCCCATTGAAATTGTTCAAGAAGCCGTTGGGTTACATGAGCAGTGTGAGGACGGGTATTGTCATGGATCAGAACAATTCGGGAAGTCAGTATGCCTCGCCTTTCTTTCTTTGATGAATTTCCGCTGCACTATTCCCTTCTGCCTGCAAGAAACGAACAACACTTCGCAATACACACTTCGCGGAAGAATTAATAGACAGCCATATTTAGGTGACCGCAGCTCAACAAGAAATGGCGTGTAGAGAACGAGATGCGCAGTCACCAATACGGTCACCTCATCTGCCGCATGCCTGGTCTTCATACTGTGCGATCGGAAGTTGAAAAAACAGGCCTCGTACAATTTCTTTTTAGACCGTGGCCACAAAATTTCGCACGCCGCTGTAGGTTTAAATGAGAAAGTTGCTCGTTTATTTGTTGAAACAGCTCTACAAAATTAAATAGCTTTCATTTGTGGCAATTTCAAGCAAAAGTAAAACATTTTTGGGAGCCACAATTTCTCTGTCGAAAATTTGTATACATTAAATGGTGGAAAGCAAAGATTGGCATTACGTAATACATCACACACAAATTACAAATAACTATATTTATATTTTTAGTACACAGTTAGCTATTTATTATTGTTAAGTCAGCAATTTATTCTGTTCTATTAGAACAGTACACTTCAATTTAGTGTATAAAATATGCATAGTTGATCTTCCGTTCTAGTTAGATGTCCAATAGCTCTTCTATTCTAATAGAATCTTTCAGAAGTTTTTCTCCGTAAAGAGTACCTAGTGTAACATCTCTTGGTGTTTTGGTCACAAATTATAACTGTTGTTTCTTTCAAAGATATATATTGTTGCCCATTATACTAATTTTTAAATACTTTTTACCACCTTTTTAGGCCAATTAAAAAATAACTTAACAGATTATATTTGAAAACGTCAATTAGTAATGTTTTCGTACCAATTTCGTCAGTGAAATAAAATAAATTTCAAATTTGTTTCTTAATTCACCTAAAACAGTGGTGGAGAGTATTTAGATAGGTTTGTTTCAATGTGCTTCTATACTTGATTTGATACCGACGTCTTCGAATAGCGCTTACTACTCATATTGTCTAGTTGGTGGACATTCTTTTGCTTATCAAAGTTATTTTTTTACTGACAGTTGTTTTACAAATATTCCTCATTTTGGCATACCTCTGCCATTGTAGAATTAAGATTTGGATGTTGCAATTAGATTGTATTGGTAATACCAATAGTTTGCTATTGCATATTCATCGCCATCACCACTTACATTTTTACAAGATTTGAATTTGAAACAATTATTTTAATTCGACTATTGAAAACAAAAAGATTGATATTTAATTCGCTTTGTTCGTATTAGTTTATGGGGGTGTAAATGTCTTCAACCTAAAAATATACAAATATTAATTACAGTAACATATAGTATAGTGCTAATAATTCTTGCAATTTGGCATGCCAACAAACGATTAAGCAGCGGAAAATGCCTGTATAAAATAAGTCAACCCAGGACCCATACGTGGATCCATGTACGCGTGTAAATACACATTATATATGTATGTAACAAAAAAATGATTTATTACAGTTGTGGTTGAACGTTTTTAATTTCGCGTATCGCAATTTCTTTTTAAAAAATTAAACACGGAATATAGGAAAACGCATTAATATCGTTGTAATTTATTTATTTCCCAGCGTGACGGCGCAAGGGAACATGTTATCTTACACTGAGGCAATTTAGCACGAAATATTCTTATAAAATATATGTTGGCGGGCTAATTTGACTTCATAATATTTCACCTTTAAAAATATAACAGCCGTAGACGCGACCGCTCGCCTTTACGGCTTTTCGGTAATTAATAAATTATGAAATGAAATTTAATTTCGGCATTAAGCGCTGGCATTCCTTTGTCTTGACGCCGTGCAAACGTAAATTACATTTAAACTCGCCTAATTGAATGCGAAAACAATTTAAACCTTCAGCTGTGTTCGTTGCAAAAGGATTCGCTAGTCTCTTTTAATGCTCCATTACTTAATCTTGTAAGCTTCAATGTAGTAAGTATGAATGCATATACAGTATGTAATTGCCTGAGAAATGATGCGAGAAATACTAAAGACGTTTCAGGATATAAAATGTCGCTTCACTTTTTGGTATTTTGGTAACTTCATTATACAGACCAATTATGTACCACAGTAGAACCTCTATTACCTCGGTTATTATTCAAATTCACGGAAAAATATATGGAAATTCCCATGTTGCTGACGTTCCCAATTACGGTACCTCTACAAATCGGTCACGGCCACATAAATCAATACTATTTATTATTTTGGGAAATCCAATGTAATATTATCTTCTATTACCTTCATAACTTTGCAAATCTCATTATAATTATTGCACCTGTCAACCCTATCTTAGGATTACGGTTTGGTAAATAGGTAATTACATATTCGAGTTGTTCTATGATTTTTAGATATGTGCTTATTTTTCTTCAGTTCAATTTCGACTATGTCATTGTCATCATATTGTTCAAAAGGAAATGTATGTGTCTTAAAGACAAAATGCATATTATGAGGAAAGTGAAAATTTAGTACAGGTACAAGGAAGTGAGCTGAAAAATATGACATCGGAAGCACACATAACTCAACGATCCAAATTAACACAAAAATTTGACAGAAAATGTTAATGTAGAACAGAAAATAAAGTTTCCAAAAACTGAGGGACTTGCAATAGAGCAGCTAGTGTACATCTGGTTTTGTAAAGTCAGAAATTAGAACCTTCCATACTCTTGACCACCACTAAAATAAAAAGCGTTGGAAGCAGCAAGAACTAAATATGACAGAGTTGAAAGCTTCAAACGGACAGTTAGAGAAGTTTTGTCCAAGACATAACAATGTTTAAGCCAATTTGTGGAAAAATAATGCTACCAGTTATGTTAAAGAACTATGCGTCCGGAGATGAAATCGACCTATTTCATATAGCAATGCCTTATGCGTTCAAATTCGGATAATTGTGCGGGTAAAATCACGCATTAACAAAGGTTGACAATGTTATTTTGTACAAATATAAACGGAGACAAATGAATCTATTGTCAAAAGCAAAGTCCAGGTTGCTCTAAAGTAGCTTCTATCAATAAGCTACCACTGGAATGGACATCTAATAAAAAGGCATGAATGATAACAGATATCACGACGTCATGGCCTCGAAAATTCGAGTAAGAAAATAATAAAACACGACAGAGAGGTCCTACTGTTTATATTGATAATGCCAAATTGCGTCCCTAAATTATGCAAGATAATATAATAATCATATTTTGCCCGCAAGCACTACTTCCCACTGCCAGCCAATGGATCAGGGAATTCAGAACTTTATGTTAGCCTGAAGAAAGTTTCTGGCTAAAAGGCTTTTAAGATCTATGAATAGTGAAACGCCTTCTGAGAAAGCAGGGGAAAGCATAAATTTAAGCAGTACTTTAATCTGGATTTCGGTAGCTTGGGACAATATATCAAAGGAAACCATTACTAGTTCCTTTTGCAAGGCAAAGTTCTTGAAACACGTACGTTCTACAAATTATTTTAAAGAAGACGAAGAAATTCCTATGAGATAGCTTTATTCCACATTAATAGATAATGAAATAAATTTTCAAAGTTGGGCTTGTAAAAATTCTGATGTATTGCCTGAAAATCTAAGTGCTGGCAAAAAGGACATAATGAGCAAACTATTACTTGAGGATAAATATTGTTAGTAAAAGTAGCCTGGAAGAAATTTTAGCAGATATTAAAAATGTGGTGGAAGCGTGTGCTACACTTTTAGTTTGTTATGGTTATTTGAACAATCCAGCTCCTTATTGCGATCAATATTGCTGCAAAACTTGTATCCGTCATTGAGAAGTTTTACTGTACTTAATTAATCTTTATTATTAATAAAATCAACATACAAAAATTGTAGACGTAAAATACATATTAATAACATATATTAGATGTACCCCTTAGTTAGCTGTTATCGAGGCATAAAATACCCTTTGATTTCGTAAAAGCAATGTGCTCGTAAAAAGCGCTTTAAGCGACTCTTAAAACTACTCAATGGCAACCTCCGCAAATTCTCTGGAAGGTGATTATATATTTTAAGACATTGGTGGACGACCTACTTTTGGACGTGAGTCAGATGTGTGTGTGTGGTAAAACTAAATATTGATCTTGTTTACCACGAGTGCTATATTCTTGTGTGAGTACGAGCTGAGTATAAGCTTCACTTGCAAAACTTTGAGTCAACAACTAAGTTGATAGCCAACGACATTAGAAGATGGTTTTGAGGAATCTTACTAACAATATTACCAATAAACTGAAAATAAAAAATTTACTATCAAAATGTAAGTAACCGAACACTGAATCTACAAATATGATACGTTTTTATCAGTGACATGAGGGCTAAAGTATGTAACCAATGTGAATGACTTCATTTCCCAACTGTTCTTATGGTCATAGTTTAATTTTCTGGCAAAATAGCTACGAAAATAACGTATCCCACTAGTCAATGAGATTATGTAGATTAGATTGGAATATCTCGAAATACGTATTACGACAACTGACAGTAATATGCCTACCTGAGAGCAAATGGAGACATTAGACTTAACTGTTTTACAGTTGACACTGCATCAATGGTCAAACAGTAAAGCGCTTTTGTAAATCAAAATTTATATTTTATAAAGCAATGCGATTCTAGCTTAACTTTACGATCAAGTCAAATTGTAACGTAATACTATAATGTATAACTTCACTGTAAACAATTGAGAATAAGAAGTCTACTAATTGTCTTTAGTACCCATGGACATATACACTACCGCTCAAAAGTATCTGCCCATCCATATTTTTTTAGATATTACATATTTATAGGCAGATTTATTCAGTAAAAGGGTAAATATCTAATGCAAAAATCATGTACCGCTTTCGGATGGGATTTGCTGAGGTATATAATCTAGTCTTTTGTTATTACTATCTACTTTTGGATCGAAGCGTAGAGGCTTTGTGCGTAGGTCAGCAGGAGAACAGATATCTGGACAACATTTAATACCTACCGTGGAAAATGGTGGCGGTTCTGTTATGATATGGGGCTATGTTGGTGGAGACGGATTCGGGAATATTTGCAGAATCCGAGGAATAATGAGGAAAGGAAAATGAAATGTTGCCATCTGTACTGTGTATTTTGTCGACACCGATTTACATTTCTGTACAACAATAACCCGAAGCACTCTTCGAAGCCATGCAGAGAATACCTGGACAAATATCAGCTGAAGGGAACGCTTAATGCTTTGGCTTGTTCACCATAGTCTCCTGATCTCAATCCCATTCAGCCTTTGTCGAGAGAAATGTTAGAAAAGTTTGCCCCAGTTCTACTAAACATTTGTGGACTGGATTTCACCAGAAATTTTAATAAAATTGCTTAACTGCAACTATGTGAACGTCGATGATGGATGTAAAGCATTTTACGGTAAAATCTATCAATGTCTTGATTTCCGTGTTCCTCTTAAATGCCCTAATAAATCTAACTACCCTGTTTGGTTTACACATGAGCTTATTAGGAGTATTGAACTAAAACACCATTATCGCCTAAAATTAAAAAAACTAATAATATGTATGATTTTAATCAATTCAAAGAGCGAAGGAAACAAATTAAAATAAATTCGAACGCACTATTGAGCGACTATATATCAAGTATGGAGTCGTACATTTCAACTAATCCAAAGCAGTTTTGGCAATTCGTAAAATCTAGGAAAAATAATGTTAGTATACCCAATTCTTTAAT
Organism: Chrysina gloriosa; assembly: GCA_038088585.1. Classification (NCBI taxonomy): domain Eukaryota; kingdom Metazoa; phylum Arthropoda; class Insecta; order Coleoptera; family Scarabaeidae; genus Chrysina; species Chrysina gloriosa. The sequence goes on from CM076090.1 coordinate 22,123,361, forward strand.
TAATTCAAATGGAGATACTTTAAGCGACCCTTCATCTATAGTTAATGGATTTAAGGAATTTTTCTACTCTGTGTATCTTCCAGTTTCACAGTTTGATCACATGACACCATCTTGCCTGAACACTGTGCCGATTAATGTCAACCACTTTAATGAATCTGATGTCATCCACGCAATGAAGAGCCTTAAGAACGACTTCAATACTGGATGTGATAGTATACCGTCATTTATTCTAGAAGACTGTGCCAATGTTTTCGCTTATCCTTTGTGCTACCTCTTTATCTTATCTCTAAACACTACTACTTTTCCTGAGCTTTGGAAGATAGCTACATTGACACCTGCATTCAAGAAAAGAGATAAACACAGTATTGAAAATTATAGACGTATTGCTATAATTAACAACTTTGCTAAAATATTTGAAATCTGTCTCTACAATTCCCTTTACTCCCAAGTTAGAAGTCTTATCTCTCTCGACCAGCATGGATTCATGACTAAACGATCTACTACGAACTACTAGTTCTAATTTGACTGTCATAACTCAATTTCTTTCAGACAATTTGGATAATAATAAACAAGTTGACGTCATATATACCGATCTGTCTAAAGCATTTGACAGAATAGATCACGCATTGCTTCTTATGAAACTAGACATGATGGGCTTTTCTAACAAGCTAGTAGCATTTTTCAAGACCTATTTATCTAATCGAAGACATTATGTTGCTTTCAAAGGTCACTTTTCTGATGATTTTTCTCCTTCATCTGGAGTACCTCAAGAAACTAACTTAGGTCCTCTTCTATTCCTAATTTTTGTAAATGACCTATGTAACCGAATCGGCTGCCTAAGTTATTATTTGCAGATGACCTTAAGCTCTTTGTCTCAATTGCTGATATTGGTGACTGCCAATTCTTACAAAACCAGCTATCCATTGTCCAAGAATGGTGTACAAGCAACAGGTTAACTATGTATGTAACCAAGTGAAGATTGTAAGTTATTCTAGAAAGTCAAACCCGATTATATACAATTATATTTATGAAAACACAATTTTTGACAGAGCAAATTCTATAAAGGATTTGGGCGTGACTTTTGACGCTAGGTTAACCTTCGGTGAACATATTACTCAAATTTCTAACTCGGCACTGCAAAACATTAGGTTTCATTATAAGAACTACAAAAAAGTTTGCCTCTATCGAACCTTTGATACTACTCTATTCGTCATATGTACAGCCTAAACTTGAATATGCCTCCATAGTTTGGTCACCTGTATATAAATATCAAGTATCAAAGGCGTTTCCTAAAATACTTATAATATCGTATTCATTCCATTTATCCCACTCAAGGTTTTAGCCATGCATTAGGTACTTCTTAATATGTTCCATTTCGAGTTGCTGGATTTACGTCGCAAACGAGCAGATTTAAAGTTTCTGTACGATTTAATCCACAATCATTTAGACACACCAAGACTCTTGGAGAATATTGATTTTGCCGTAACACGACCATCATCGAGATTTTCAAATGTATTCTATTGCCCTAGACCGAAAACAAATATTCTGATTAGATCTCCTGTTTACCGAACTTGCATGACGTTCAATTCCCTATCTGATAGCAACGTGGATATTAATTACACACCATTGGAAGCACTGTTGAATTCATGCTCAGCAAATTATGACTACATCTAAAATTTTGTATTTTAGTATTATTTTGTTAAGCTTGTTATGTAAGAATACTTGATTTGATTTGCAATTACCTGCAATATGTTTATTCTTATTCATTTTTTTAATACTTCTTCTGTGTTATTCATATATATATATATATATATATATATATATATATATATATATATGTTAGAAATTAAGTTTGTCCTGTAAATGGAATGTTTTTCTGTTAGGCAAATATATTATTATTATTATTATTATTATTAATAGGATACCAAAACTTTGTGAAACGGTTGTTAAAAATGAGGGTTTACACATTAATCAGTTGAAAATTTAATAATATTGTTATTTGTAATCTTCTTTTACTAATTTTTTATTTACTTTGAATATAGTGTAAAATAAATGCTACTTGTCAAAAGTTTTAAAATTAATTTTCTAACCTCAAAAATTTCCAAACCCATTAAATGGTTTTCTGCCACGTCTGATTAAGTTTTTAAAGGTAGTCGTCAAAACAGAAAATTTTCCCTTACTTTTTTGCTAATCTCAAGTGTAGGCTTCCGCGGTCTTTTTGCTTCGTCGCACTGATTAACCGATAATACAAATAAAACGTCTATCATTTTTTCTGTATATCGTTGATTAATATTCAAAGTGAAAGAATTCACTAAATATAACACAACAATCATAAATAGTTATCCATGTAATTGGTCTGGCGGAAAATATTTTCGGTAGCGAAAGTGATAATCCATCATGCTAATTAAACAAAAGGAAACCGAAGATTTACCTGCAACCGTTGTTACCACAATACAACATTGCTCTTCTACACATAGCAATAAAGAATAATTTATTGGCTTCCTGACATTACTATTTCTAACTACTGTGTGTAATACGCACACACCAGTTCTTATGTCAGCACAAAAATTCATTTCCTAATAACTCCTGATATCTTGACAAACGCTTAATAATAAATCATCAACAGAATTTTCCCCCTAGACAAATTAATATCGTAAAATATGGCTTAAGATCATGTAAAATCGGAATCAATCTCCCGATACCCAACAAACCGGCTGCAGTACCAAATTAAAATCTTAATCAACCGAAAACCGTCGCGTACCAGAGGCGCTCAATACATAAAAATAAAAGAAAACGTCTCGGAACGCAACACATAATAACTAAAGGGAGGCCCGAGGTGCTGACGGCGAAGTACTTCTCGCGTTCGACGAATGGAACAGTTTGACGATGTTTCCCAACAAATCTGCTCGATTAATAACAACGTAGGATGGACATGTCATTTTCGGCAATAAGATTGAATTTGGCACCTAAATACAAATTGTGCGAACGCACCTTTTATTAGTCGTGTACTACCGATAATTGCAATACTTTACTTGGGTGATTCCCTTAGACAACTAATTTGAAATATTGTATAATTTAGACTTATACTATAGTAGGTAGAGGAACACCTGGAGGAACAAGGCACACCAGCTGCTTCATTTAATTATTCTAAAGCTAATTTTTAGCTAGTACTGGGAGTTCCATCAAGGACACGCCAGTCTTGGCGATGATCCTATGTCTGGTCTAAGAAATTAAAAGACATTGATAGTGTCGTGAGTGATGACGAACCATGGATTTGTACGCGCATAAATCAGAAAACAAACGTCAATCTGTTGTTTGACTGTTTTAAGATGAGATTGGTACTAGATTCCAAAGACACTCTATTCTGGACTTATGTGCTTGCTACATTTTTATGTTTTCACAAGGAAGAGGTATTTAAAAGTGTTCCACTTCACACGGAGTTCATCAAATCTCAACAGTAGAGAATGTTTAAGTATATTTTGGCCCTTTATATAGTTTTGAATGGAACACATGGATATTTGCATAGACCCACCTTCGAAGAAGAGAAGCGACACACCAAATGGGAAAAACAACAGCCGATAAAATTCTTCGTCCTCGGCACGCATAGAAACCCTAGTGAACGTTTATCAGTTTACTACGAGGCGCGACATAACATCAATTTTTAAATAATTTACTTCTACCGATAGCTCGTTCCGAGTTTGTGGTGCAATTTACATTTGCTGACATTGTTGATTAGTATTTATAGTAAGTGTTAATGGGCCTGAACCATACCGTGCAGTTACCTCGTTTAATTTATAAGATAAGGACTATGTTTAATACAGGAGTTAAGTGTATTCTATCATTAGGAAGCCGGTGCAGAGATAAAGTACGGAGGTGTACTTCAAGCTGTTAACTTATTAAGGAAGATACACCGACATTACCATCCCTGTGTCATTATTAACGCGGTTCATTCATTATAGAATTACATTTTGATAATTTCTTTGTTGTGGGTAAATTACGCTTTTGTGAAAACAGAAATGACAGGAAATTAATTACCCCTTCGTATACAAACATTAGTCATCCCATTTCTCATGCACTTTGCATGTCTTCAAAAACAGATGGGAACGCTCTAAGTTATCTCCATCTACCGCAACTTAAAAATAACTTTAAAAAACTTTTTCAACCAAAACATTGTAAACCTTTTATAACTGAAACGCTGACTCGTCGAGCAAAGAATATGGTACGTAATCTAACTCATCTACGCTAATAATGTTTATTAATTTACCAGGAAGTTCGTCTGTAACATACAACATTCATGTGTAAGTTAAGCAGTCATCGCAAAAACCGTGTCCATTATGCACTAGATGCGGCAACGCTCGGTTAAAACAGTATTTGAATTCTCCGCTATCCGCTCGAAGACAAATCGCATAATTTACTTTCAAGAAGCGTCAAGCTGAAACGATGTCAAGCATTTTACGCACACTGGAATTTCGTAGAAGATCAAGTCGGTAACGTATACACGTAATTTCCTCTACAATGACCGTAATTACTGAATTCTGAACGTGCTAATAGTGTAAATTTATTTGTCATTACTGCGAACCAACGACGATTTCCTGAAGATCTAGTTCGATACTCAAATCATTAAATTAGGCTTATGGAGACAAACTATAGACTAGCCTTAGCAGCGCCGGACTCGGTGGAAATTTAGTTCTTTGATACTAGGTATTTGCTATAGTGTTTTTATTTCAATCTTCTATTTATACATATATATTCCAGGCTCCATCATATCAGCTTATATACCTTTAACTAACAAGGGAAGACCCGCAATTCCCACTTTAAGATTTCGATGAAACTACACACACTGAAAGATTACCTTGGTGTAAGAACCATATCACTCTCTTTTTCTACGGAATCCCCCGATTTTGGGGTATAGCTCCCTCCAAAGATTTGAATGATTTTTAAATTTTTGTAAATATCTCGGAAACTATAACAGATTTCTTCTTCTTTGTAGAATATAATTTAAAGTATGTTACATAGTCCCAAGGTTGGCGTGAATTATTTTTGGAAAAAAATAATAATGGGGGACTGGGTAACCCGTACCCCATTTGTCTTTCGTTGACTCGCAATCAGTTTTCTTCACCAGAATTTTTCGATATCTTACTCGTGGCATAAGATTAGATACGTGGATGAAAGACCGGGATCGTCTAAAGAGTTTTGTTTTGTTAACCTTCCTATACTCACGCATACGGTCTGTAAGACCGACTTATATAGTATAGTATGTGTTTCATATTTTGACGTGAGTATAGGAAGGTTAAATGACGGGCAGTCTGTCCGTCGTACGTCCGTGTAGTGTTTGTAACAAGTATGTTGTTCGTGGTACAAGGAATACCTGTGTTTTGAACACTTTTATACTGACTACCATTATGAAATAATTATATAGCATAATTACTATATGTACAATAGTACCATTCAATTATAGTAGCTATAATCACTTTACAGTGTGTAGTTGTATTGAATTTTGTTCATTTTTAATTCTGCTACAAATCCGCAAATGTATTGGAAGGGAAAAGGTCATGGCCTGTTAATTTTGGCTGTTATTAATCCTTTTACATACTTCCTACCCTACATGATCTTTGTATTAAAGCTGGATACGTCATACTTTAAGCAAGTGCTTGGATGGGCTTGTAAATGAGTGGGGTACCGAGCAAAACCATTTCTCTTCGGCTCGTTTTAAACAATAAATTTCCAAGTTTCTTGATCAACATATTGTATTCATAATTATTCCTACTAAAATTTTTAAGGGACTTCCTCTCTTTTAACCTTCCTATACTCACGCATACGGTCTGTGAGACCGATTTATATAGTATAGTATACGTCTTTCATTTTGACGTGAGTATAGGAAGGTTAAGCACAGTTGTTAAAACATATAACAAAAGTCTTCCTTCTGGTCTACGTATTATGCCAAGTATCAAATCCCCGACATATTCCATCCAAAATCTATTTCGTAGAAATGTTGGCGAAACTTCTATTATAAGTAGGTTTCACAATTGCGCTATGCAATGGCGAAATGAGACATATGTATGCGTACGGTTACAATTTGCACGACTCGTCTGTTCTAAAGGATTTGTACCCGACTACTACTTCGTCACTATCATCACCCATGCTCCACAAGAAAATTAATTTAAGCTTTTCGAAATATTAACCGCATAAATATCAGATAAATACGGGGGTAAGTCAATAAATAAGCCGCAAAACTGGATAGACCCAATAATAATCAAAGTAACTTTCTGACATCTATTTCACCTTTTGACATATTCACCCTCCACAATCAGACAATTATCCCATTTCTTTACAAGTCATTTGAAAGCCGGTGGCAAACAAGTCTTTTGGTTGCTATCGCAGCCAACGAATAGCCTTTTGGCTTACGGCATCATTAGTTTCAAAATGACTGCCACCGAAATAATTTGTTGGGGGCCCAAGCAGATGAAAATCACCGGGGCCAAGTGGGGACTATACGGTGGATGTCCAAAAGATGCCCAAGGAAATGTTTGTAACATCTCGTTCGTTGGTTTTGCTGTGTGAGGGCCATTGTCCATCCAGAAGAATTTCTCGCTTTGTCAGGAGTTCAGATCGCTTGTAGTGGATGGCCTGTCGGAGTTCTCGCAGGGTGGTGCAGTACGACGCAGCATTTACAGCTTTAGTATGACCTTGCGGGCTAATGGAGACGTCTTAAACTTTTTCTTGCTGGGGAGGTGGAATGTTTCCATTTCATGGAACATCGTTTGGATTCGGATTGAAAGTGGTGAAGTCGATGAAGTCTTTTCCTTTCTCACTGCACTGAGTGAGGTGCTGTAGGAATAAACTCATTCTGTTTATTTTGGTGTACCCAAAGAACTGGCGAAGCACCCACCGTGCAACTGCTCATGCACGATGTTCCTTGCGGTTCCATGTAAACAACCTACATCATGCGCTACGTCATCGATCGTGACAGGCCGGCCATTACGAATGATTTGTTACGCACGCTGCACTGTGGCTGCAGTTGATATCTCCACAGAACAACCGAGACACTTTCCATCTCTGATGCTTTGCCTGCCCTTGTTAAACTTCTGGATCCAACTGAATACAGCTTTCATTTAGAAATAGTTACCATCTTACGCGAGATGCATTTCGCGATGCACTTCTTCTGTGGACAATCGTTTGGTCCACAAAAATCACAACTTCACGCTGTTCTGCTCGTGTACAACCATGTAACACACCCGCCCTCGTGCACTGGCCTCTGACTGACCAACTGCCTACGTATGCTGCCATCTGCTGGCAAAATATGCACTCGTAATTTAAAACGGTATAAGGTGATGTTTGCGAGATATATTGACTTGCCTTCGTATGTATAACAACTAGACCTTGGATTTTCGTACGCGATGAGTCATAGTAGTGTATTGTATTCGCTGTTAACATCGATAAAGTGGCAATAACAGTGATAAGTTATTTTGAATCAGAGTACAATGTAATACATACAGCTTATAAAACATATCTCGAGTGCTCAAGGTTACTGTGGCACAGGCCAGCTCCTTACATATTTTACTTACCATTCTATTGCGCATTTAACCTTGGAACTTCAAGATATACTTGATAAGCTGTACTTAACACTTCATATTGAATGTTAGATATTGAATTCATATACATTCATATATATTGTACGATACACCAATGTTAAATATAACGCATAATTTAAGCTGTTGCTGCAGGACAGGTAACCGATGTGGAGTATCAACATGGATAGCAATAAAGCAATTCTAAGGTAAAGTGCAAAACAAGCAATTACCAAAGTGATATCTTAGTGTGGTTGATACCTGGCACAAATACAATTGTATTATCTTGACTGGGTTCAGTCCGTTTCCTCGGAATCACCTTGGCCAAGTCCGAAGAAAACTTGTATAATAGAAAGTGAAACATTAAATTACTATATATAATACATATGATCATTAGACTTGGCTAAGACAGAACGAATACATGAGCGTCACAAAAGGGAGGAACTGCGGCCTTGCAATGCTAATATTAATTTGTAGTAACTTTTACTCTTCACGGAAATTTAATGGCATTACAAAAAGCAACAAGTGTTACATAATAGTAATAAATATAAAGTGAAAAGTCGTTCCCAGTTATAAAAGTTGTGTGAACAAGTAATCTCTAGCCATATTAAACATAAATCAAAGTATTATGCAACTTTCTATAGTTGACTTTATTTTGCTAAAAAAATCACTAAAGATATATCTATATGTAGAAAAATAAGTTCAGCATCAATCGAGGAATAATTTGCAAGTTTTAAATATGATGGAAACACCAGGAAGTTTGACATAATCAGAATTTTTCCTCAAAATCGAACATAATGTTCAGCTACTTGTTGATCTGTAAAATCAATTAGTTGATTTAACGTGGCTACGAGCATTTCTATAAACGTCATTGATTTTTCCAACGACAAGTAGGTGCCCTTAAAAGTCTTATGCAATCGGAGATAACTGCGTAATGTGATGCAATAACTTATACATCTACTGCAACTTGGAAATTCTTAAGCTGTTGATGTTTTAATTGCGTTTGAATCTTGCTGATTTGAAGTTAAAACTAGGTTTTACACTTTATTGTAGCTGTACACATTTTACATACTATACGTACCCATATGTAAAGCGCACTTTTGAGTTTGGATATAAATACGGCGATCTAATCTTTTGGATGTCAATAGTCTGCTCCGCGATTGTTGTGCTTCTAACCTCATATTGTTGAATATGCACACCAACGACATCCCTAGCCCTATACCGTGCACTCTTGTAGAGTCGGTGGCTTTTGCTAAGCACTGAGCATAGGGTATAGAGAAATTCGGGAACGGGAGAGATCATGTACAGCGCAAATTGAAAACAAGACATCCGCATATCAGTATAAAATTAGCTGTTGCTCTCTATTGCACGCTACTGTATCAGTTTCGCATATCTGCAGTAATTACCAAAGTTTGGAATTAGATAATGGACAGTTACCATCCGTAAACGAACTACTACCCGTACAAACGTGTGTTGTGAACATATGTAGAAAATTTCACGAACTTCACGAATCAACATGTTTTAGTAAGAAACCTATTATTGTGTTTTGTGAAATAGGAGTACTCAGGGGAGTTGAAAGAACTTCTCCCTCTCTGTCTGCTCAAATGACTTGAAATGAATGAACCAGTTCCGAGATTTTAACTCGTTTAATAATTAGTTTCTGAAATACAGAATTTAATGGGAGAAATATATTATAATGTAAAAGGACATTATATACACGGTCGTTTCGGCTTGTGAGGAGGTGGAATGGTAACTTCACACTTGTTGCACTGTGCCAATGATTGCTACAGCACTAAATTAATTTTCAAAGGACAAGCGCAGTTGGTGTTTAAATAAAGACACGCCCACGCACTTAAACTAACCTTTAATTAATTATAAAACTATATTTAACAGTAACAACGAACCTAAGCTAAATTTACAATTAGATAGACGTTTTTATATACATCTGTGTGTTTTATGCACCAAACAGAGATTCTGCCGCAAATATGACTAGATGTTGTTACAAAAGTGATAGATGTTGCAAAAGCTCTCAATTCCTATTTTTGAAGACTTCAATAAATGGGCCGTAAACGAACGTCAACACTCTTTTTCATGCTGACGTAAGGTCGCTATCGAGACATAAATATAGAATATAGAATAACATCGGCAAAACCTTCACCAAACAATCGTTTCCTATTTCCAAGACTTACGTCTCGCTGGAAGCGAGGGTAAGATCTTCAAATCATATCCTTGCTCTTACGATGTTAACCTTGTTGTCAATCAAACACAAACCTCAAAAATAATAATTAATTGTGTGGTTAGGAGTCTAGTATCAGTAATACTACACTAAAGTCCCTCCAATCATTACAACCAAAAGTAGGAAATTAATCGTGTTCATCAATTTTCTTCATTCCAGCAGGGTTATACACTAATGTGCGTTGTTGGCCTAAAATTACAAGATATTCCAGTTACTATAGTAGTATGCCACTTTTTATAGTAATAATTATACTGAAACTTGAGAAATGTTGACTTAATTTCGTTGAGCCATTGCTGAACTGTGCATATACCGCCGGCACCTTGTCCGTATAACTGATTTGTTTGGGCTAGTAAATAGAGCACTGTAAACAAAGTATTCCTAAAATGACTAAAAATATTTGAACGCCCCATATTGCCAAAAAGTTTCACAACTTTTCGTAAAACAGCAGGTAGTAAGCAGATGAGGCTATATGGGTGAATGGAATTACTTTTATTTTGAAACATGATATAATATAAAATTAATAAAGACAGATTTATATTTGATTTACCCACGTATTGCCCCATTACAGTTTTTTCATCTGCCACAATAATAGTAATCATTACTTTCATATACACATGTATGTACAACAACAAATATCTTACCCTTACCTCTCCAAATTGCTATATGGATAATAATAAACATGCTGCAAGCATCTCAGATGAAGATCCAACACCGTTAGAGATCATGCTGAGTGAGACTGAGCTGATGGAGTACCGAAGTAATACGTTGCCAGTGTTAAAATATATATTATTCGCTGGAAATTGCACGTAAGGGTTAATGAGATATCGTTATCGTCAGAATGAAAACTGCTTGCCTGAACACGTAGCCTTGTTTTGTGTAGCGAGCACGATTTTTGTAAGGAAGGGAGTCTAGGCTTGTTTCAATAATGCTTGCTATATTACAATGTCTGGCGTGTAATAGCTACCGCCCACGTGCGTGAGGTGTAAATTACTGTTTACTATACATCGAATATGCACTTACGTAATTGGCCGAGAAATAATGATGACTCACCTGGTATACGGTGAATGTGTAGTCTTCGTTGCTGCACAATTCAAATAAATGTCATGTTCGAGTACTTGTATTCAGGCTTCTGAACAATTCCGTCGTGATTCTAGGTTCCTATTGGACATAACTATTTGTATCTAACTACTTGCAATTATTTCAAGTCACACATATCTAGTATACTAGATAACAGAAAAGTAAACACCCACAAATAATAACTTTCTAAAGACAATTTTGTTTATTAGTTATGGTATTATTTTCAACACTCGTAGCATCTTATAACTATCTTGACGCTAACACATTATTTCAATCAAAAGAAGACTACAAAACATTCAAGTTATGCTGATGTTCTGTTTCCGCTAAGCCTCTCTAACAGACCATAATACCCTTCGACAAATACTGCTTGGCATTTTAAGCTAGTTATTTATATGTTTAATCCGCCGGTGGTCGCTAAATCACTTGTTTATATATATTTTAAAATGAAGTGTGAACAAATTATTCATGGAGACACGACTGAACAATTAATGTGCCCACTGTACTCCAATATTTTTAAAATGCATAAGTTTAGTTAAGGTGATTCTCTGCATAAAAAGTCATGGAATTGAATAAAGAGCCGTAAGCAATATTTTGAAGAAATCAATCGAATGTAAGATAACATCATTACAGGTGATGAAAGTTATTGTTCTAGTCCAGAAAACAAGCAACAATGGGCAGCTTGGCTCTTTGAAAATGAGTCAGCTCCACCAAAGATTACTCGTCTAAACGGTTGAAATAAGAAGCTGGTCTTTATAATTTTTGGAATTGCTTGACATATGTATTTCCACTGTGCAACTGGAGCACCGCCGTACTATGAATGCTGAATGGTTCACTACAGTCTGTTTGCCTCAAGTTCTCCTGAATGTTCGCGAAAAGTGCCCAAGAGGTAGGATCATCGTGCATTTTGATTGCGCTCCGACTCACATTGTTGCTAGAGCGATTGAGTATTGGAATACCAAAAATATTCACTTATGAGGAGAAGGGCACTGCTTCGTTACACTACCACTTTATTTTATTTAAAAAGCGTGACTGCAATTAAGTAAACACTGTTACGTTGTCAAACTTGAAATATTTTGTAACTATACTTAAACAACTATTTATATGCCAGATTCTTCCTACAAAAATACTTAGAATAAGTGAAAGTTTGATCATTAAGGAAGATTAATTATAGTGTGTATGAATTTGAGTTAAGTATATGATATTACAAAAATACTTAGAATAAGTCAAACAATGGAGACGTCATTAGGTCCATTTGGTCGTTGAGGAGGGTTATCCCTTCATCCTTGCTGTGTTTGTAAATTTCTATTGATTCTATGCATTCAGTTTGTATCTTTATGTTATTTGTTTTTGCTATTTGGCAAATTTGTGCGTGGCTTCTAAGATGTGATTAACAAAATTAGAATTTTGTTTTCCTAGGTAGTATCATGGCTTTTGTTCTTTAAAACGCAAAATGAAACTTCTTCCTATCAGGTCTCCGTAGCAGTTATTGCATTCTTCACATTCTAACTTATAAACCCCTGACTTTTGGTGTGACGGTGTCTTGTCTTCGGTATTAAACAAGAGGTTAGAAAGTTTCTGACGTGGTTTAAGGGCTACCTGGAGATTTTTATTGGATGGAATATATGACAATTTATCTGAAATTGGTCCAAAGTATATTAGGGCGGCGTATTCCTTGTCTACTTTTTCTATTTTCGGGTAGATTAATTGGATTGCCAGTTATTTTTGTCTTTTGTTAGTTAGAAATCTAATGGTGTGTTGACTGAAACCATTATTTGCTGCAATGCTTATTATGGTATTTATTTCTGTTTTGAAAAATCATGGTGATTGAGTACGCTCTGTGTATCACAGATCTATATGCCGCTAATTTGGGCTGAAAAGGATGACACGAGTTGTTTGAGATAGTGGAATCCGTGAAAGTAGGTTGTCTGTAAGCATTAAATATTAGTTTCTGGTTAATTCTTTTTATAGTGATATCCAAAAGTTTATTGTACTAGGAATTTTTAAATTGCTTAAAGTAAATTGCACTGGTCAAGCTCGTAAATAATGATATAAAGAGCATAAATTATAACAAATTACATTTCTAAATTTTGGGAAATATTGAACATAAGATCAAAATATTTACCTAGTGTATGTGTGTGTGTGTGTGTAAGTGTAATTTCTTTTCCGTTGACGGTTCTTCCTATATCTCCTCTTATCACTTCTTCTCTCTATGCAGCTTTATGGATTCTCCTCCTTTATAAACTCTTTCTTCTTCTGTATGGTAAGGTTCTTTTTCTCACTGGTACTTCTTCTTAAAACTCTTTTATTCGAAATATATTTATAGACTTATTTATTGACTTATCTATGTTGTCAATTAATATGTCGTTAACCAAACAAACTTTTCTTTCTTCTTGAAGCCAGGACTACACTGCTCTCTGTCTCCGTTGTCCACGAAACGAAAACTTTAATTCACCTTGACTTCAGTTCATCGAGGTATATCGCTGTTATAGAAACCTGTACTGTACTTCGATGTATTCTAAGTTATTTTCAGTAAATTTATATGAATTCTTTTAATGTATAAATGTTGTATGTAATGTGTTTGAATGTTAACAATGTATTTTTATCCACAAATATATGCTTTTTATAAAATTAAATAATTTTATTTCTAGTTACTTTTAATATACTACGTTGTGGTCCCCTCAACTTCTTTTTTAATGTGAATTGAATTTTAGGATGGAGGTTGTTAAGATGATTTAGGGTGATTTGTAGTTCTTCATTGTTACCCCCGAAACATACCAGAATATCGTCTAGGTACCTGTACGAGAACAGAATTTTATTGGATGACTAAGTTTTAAGGAGCCTCGTTTCTAAGTTAGACCTAAAAATTTCCGCTAAGAGAGGAAGGAGCTCATAGCTAGTCCATTTCTTTGTAGTGTAACAGAGTAGTGTTTTTCTTTTCATTAGTGACCATGTACTCCCATAAAGTAACGGACTACTGAAATAATGGATCATACGTTATATGATCCCGACCTGGCGCCTGGCACTTAATCACATTTTCTTGGTTCTACTATCTAGTTTACTTTCTGAAATACATTCTTCAGAGGTTACAAGTAAATTATTGTCAATTCATGACTGAGGTTACACATGTCCCGTAACTCGGAGTGTCTGAATAAAAGACTACGATCCGCATAACAATTGGAGCAGTATAGATTTAGATTTAAATTCTAGTCCCACGTTGATTGCAGCAATTAAACCTCAAACAGAAGAGGGAATTTCGTAATTGGATGTATGTATTCGCATTCACATATGTACGTATAGAATATATTGGATGGTCTAACAAGGCGTCAATCAAGTCGGCACCGTCTCTAAATGCAAACAATCGTTCCTAAAAACTCAGCAAGAAATGTTCGTTTCGGAGCGTTCTAATTTCGATCGTACAAATTCTTAAATTCGTATCATTATTACGTTACCCGGAGGACAAGGTGTGCCCGTTAATTTAAGAAATTTACTCTTAAATAATCGCCATTTAGCCGGGTCTTGGTCCATTAATCAACATCAAATTACATTTGCATTCGCGATCGGATAAGATATCCCGTATATAATTGTTAATTTATAAGTGGTGGCAGTAGTTTATTGTACGTTTCAATTAGGTCGGGTTCGTTAAAAACTTAAAACACATGTAACGTGTTTCGATAGGTCAATAAAAATTTCATTTGTCTGCAACGAATCCCACCCAACGTACCCGATTTCCACTACAAGATATTTACTTCGAAAAGTGTCATTGCAATCAATTTTATCTTAATCGGGAGCTTTAGTTATTGTAACCTTATAAACTTGTCCAGCAGGACTTGCTGGAAATAATAGAATTATGGCTTACAATAAGGTAAAATATTTTTGTCTAGAAATAAAACTCTAACGTTTGGAAGGAAGTGCGTTTAGCAATGTAACATTTCTAATTATACTGGAGTTATCCTATTACCTATGTATTTGTTTCATAACATAACTTTTAATTTTTGATTCAATATACACTATGCCTCTGACTACCACGATAATGTTGTGACGCAAGCTCCCACGTTGCGCGAAACTTGTTCAATTATAGATGTAATAGAACGGTAGCATCCGACACCAGTTTTACTATCGAGAAACCAGCGAAGGTTGTGTTATGTTTAAACCAACTTTGCTAACTACTAAAATTATTCTAATCCATAAACCAACAAAATATTAAAATTTAATCTTCACAGGCAAATAAAACTTTGTAATAATGGTGACATAAGTTGAATAAATGTGCAGAGAATACTGAAGCAAACATTCCAATATAAGCTGATACCCAGATCGCAAAAAGAACGTGGAAGTCGTAAAAACTACGAGGGAATTCTAGATTATAGTACCCGTTTACACATAATTAAAAGAAAGATGAGGGAAAGTAATACATTATTTAAATGAAAGTAATACAGTTACTCATTTTTCAATGTAATTGCCACCATTGTTGAGACATTTGTTGTATCTTGAAACCAGTTGGTTTATACCTTCAATGTAAACCTCTAACGACAATGCTCTACACCTGGTTTTAAGTCATCATTGCTTTGGAAACGTTCTGCTGACAAGAAATCCTTGAATTTACGGAACAAACGACAATCATTTGGAACCAAGTTGAGGCTATATGCAGGGTGGTCAGGAACGTCCCACCTGAACTTCCCAAGAGGGTCAGTAGTCTTTCAAGCTGTGTGGGAACCAGCATTGCCATGCAGAAGAACGATGCCACTTGTCAGCATTCCCCGCCTTTTATTTTGGATGGCCCTATACAGCTTCTGAAGTATTTCGCAGTATGTGTCCCGCATTGATAGTCGTCCGTTGAGGTATGGAATCAATCAACAACGGACCTCTTCGGTCCCAAAACATTGAGGACGTAGCCTTTTTGGAAAACGACTGCTTAAACTGGCGTGGTCTTGTTGTAGATCGTGGATGGACTTGTCTTTTATCCCAAGTATAAAATTACACACACAGATTTTATCTTCAGTAACAATTTGGTCAAAGAATGCATCGTCCTGTTGCTCAGAATCAGCCAAAATCGTCAACGCTGCATCTATGCGGTTTCAATTGGTCAAAATAAATTTGCCTCCAACTGCTTCTAATATGGCGCTGACGAAGCCTGGTGGGAAATAGAGGAAATTCCACCTGTGGACCAATAGTGTAGGGGTACCTACGTAAGCAATGCAAGTCGGCGCCTAAATTTTGCTACTAGACTTTGCTGCTAGACTTATGTTGGAGAGCCTTTAGACGATTTGTAAATTTAATTACGTTTTTGCCAGTTTTATTGTTGAAGATCACGATTTATATAAACCATTAAATTTTATTCAAGCCCCTAGTAACATACAGAGTAATTTAAATTGAGCAAGTAGCTCTCTATCTCAATTATTAAACTTAAATGTGGCTTTTATAACAAACAGCCACCCTTAAACGATAAACTAATGAGGAATTGACGTTGTTTGAGGCTATAGCAAACTGAGGAACAAATTAACAAATTAAATTATATTATTATATACTACCTATTCCTCAGAGCGTTGAAAGTTCGTTTCCATTACTTCTTTAAATTAAAACCTTGATATCAACATTAATATGAATTGCTTTTAACGTCGAATCTGGTCGTAAGAACTTGAGTATAACTTAGAACTTTGTTACCTAAGACATGGGATATTTATTGCGACCATAAGACAAAAAGCTAAAACGTAATATACACACCAAATATTTGACTTTGGAGTCCAGAATTTCCAATTTGTCCATATCTTGGATTTGATCTATACAAATAAAACGATTGAGGTTACACACACCATTATAGGAAGGTTAATTTGGGGAGAAATGCTTTCCTTCTAATTAACCTGTAAGATTTTTATTCTATATTAAAAATAAGTTATTCTTTATCCTCTCTATTTCCTGAAACAGTCTACCTGGAGAAGTGTTTTATTTAACTTATATTTAATAGCCGTATTTTATTATTTAGATTAGTAAAATAAACGTTCGTTATTGCGTACTCGTTATGATTTTACGTTGGTTGTATAGTTTTCCATAAATTTCCCTCTTTTAAAAGATGAATTTAAAGTTTTGATAATCATTCTTTCAAAACATACGTAAATTTCTATTATTTAAAAATTTTAGAAAACGACGGTTTCAAAATACAATTTTCAAACTACAGAAACAAGTACAATCCGTTGGCCGTATCTGCGTAGCAGTTAATTCGATTGAAAGACAAACGAAAGGAACACGTTGGTCATTTTAACAGTCGGGAATTTGCGAATGAATATATCTTATAAAAATCGTTAACAAACTTATGGGCAATGTCTGAAGAAGACTGACATCTAAATAGAGGCCGACCCGATGAAATTCATTGCCACTCTTAAAAGAAATAAACTTGGACAACAACTCTTCTTTAACAAGACTGCCAACTAACTGCTGCATTATGGCACATTGAGTCGTTTTGTAAACGGATAAAAATAGGAACGTTAGAACTAAAGAGAAAGTGAAATGCGAACATGACTTTTTAATCTGTGAGCTATGTCTGGACGTCGTGTATCTCTCCTTTTTGTCTAGATTCGGACATTTTATTTGAGTGGACCTACTCTGTTATGCGACTCGTTGATAATTGATATTTAATGACACATTAATAAAATATCGACCGCTATATGAATAGTTTTGATTGGTAGTGGGTCAAGATTGATTATTTCAATCACGCGGTGACATGCAGAAATGGCGACGTGAATAATACATACGTACTTACACCTTTTACTTGTCATGATTTTGTCATACGGAATAAACGCAATAATTAATTAACGAAATTCTACTTTCAAATAACTGTACGGGATTATCCGTATTATTATAGAAGAATGTAATCTCTGCGCATACCCACTTAAGTATCCGAGAAGTAAGATACCGTCTAAATTAAATTATGTTGAAGTAGTGTTTAGATATTAAATCTATTGTACGCCAAACTGAGGAAAGAAAACTTCTCTCGCTATAAAGCAGTAATGTGGTAGTAGTTTTATCTTGGAGAACGAATGTATGAATTAATTTGATGATGGCGATGAATGTCTAATTTATCGGTCAAAAAAGGATGACGACCAATTTGCATCAACTAACATTTCTTTCGCTAGAATTTTCTGAATATAATGTGGGTGTATAACTTGAAGATTAGGGATTTACAAAGGATGGCGCAATTTGTACTAGACAGAACAGAACCATACTGTCAAAGTCACATAATGTTCTCGGAAGTTTACGGTGAACACACTTCGTCGATGAAACATGCATGAGTTTTGGCTTCGATGCTATAATATCACGAAGACAAGAAATGACCTGGTCAAACGAAAAAATTCGAAGACGAAAATTTGGAGGCATTACTCAGTAAAGACTCGTGCCAAATGCAAGAAAAGCTTCCAGAATCGTTGAGAATGACACAAGCAGCAATTTTCAAGCGCCTGAAAGCATTAGGATTCATACATCAGCAAAGAAACTGGATGCCATATAAATTTGAGCATGTCAGAAATGCTTCTTAAACGCAACAAAATAGTCATTTCTGTATCGAATGGTAAGTGTGGACAAAGAATAGATCGATTATGACAACCCTAAATGCAGGAAATCATATGTGAAGCCCGGCCAACCAGAAGGGGGTAATATACTTCGAGTTGTCAAAACTTGGGGAAAGTATCACGGTGCAATGTACCGTCAACCATTAATCCGTTTGAAGAAAGAATTGACAGAAAAGCGACCAGCATATGCGTCTAAACACGAGTGCGTAGTTATCCATCATGATAATGCTCAGTCCCATGTTACTACAACAACGGATAAAAACTATTTACAAAACTGTGGATGGGAGGTGTTATCGCACCCGCTGTATTCACCAGACCTGGCCCCTCCTGATTTTCACTTGTTCCGGTCAATGCAGAATGCTCTTTCAGGAATACGGTTTACTTCAAATGAAGGTATCAAAAATTGGCTTGATTCTTTCTTGGTCTCAAAAGATAAACGGCTTTTTGCAAGGTATGAATAAATTACCAGAGATATGGCAAAAACTTATAGATTACGATGGACAATACCTTGAATAATGTACTCATTGATGTGTAATTGAAATAAAGCCACATTTTTGCAAAAAGAAAACCATTTATTCGCAAGTTATAGAATGAAACAAAATATAATATCTGAAATTAGTAACTTTTTTAACTAGTTTTATCTCTATGTATCAGTCATATATGTTAGTAAAAAATATCCGAAACGAGAATCAAAGGTAATCTGAAGATCTTGGCTTCGATAACACCCACTCAAATCTGGGCTCATAAACTGGTTAATCATCTTTCAACAAATTGGTATATAAAAGTTGTCAAAGAGGTAATAGTATTTCTGAAGATTACATTTGCAATACTATTGAACACGGTACCACAAATTAGTCGTACAGATAGTCACCCAATGCAATTACATAAAATCTTGAGGGTTGCATATATCGGTATTTTCCTTACCTAACATTGGAAGCGTTTCCATATGAAGTATGTTACTCGGTGGGGAGTGGGGGGTCTCTTTATGACTGATATTATCCTGCCAAATTATTTATTTGTGAATACGAAAAATATAAGAGACGTCAAGAAGTAGTTGAATGATTGCAACTTCAAATTCTCTGGATCAGTATACATATGTACATAAAATTTTTATGAAAGAAGTATTAGAAATTTACTACTAAAAAGTTGAAATTTATAATTTTTTTGTTAAATCAACTCCAACAGACTAAAATCTAATACCTACGTTACAAATTGTAAAACTTTTTGTCACGTAACAGTATAATTGGGTTATCGAAACGGTCTAGAGATTCCGTCCCATGTAGTTAAAAATACATAGAAGTTGACACATAGCTAAGGATTCACTAAAAAGACAAATAACATCGGTTTGGAACAATTCTAACGCCGAAGGAGAGATTGATGACGGATCATGGATGATACTTTTAACATCAAAATGGGGTGTTTTTAACAATCAGAACGTTTGTTCCTGTCAAACACCGTTTGCCACGTGAAGGTGTTAAGGTTATATCGAAATATTTTTACTCCGTCAACTACTAACTTCTGGTGCAAATGGATAGGGCGGAACTATCGAAGGAAGTGATAACGGTATTGGGTTAAGTCCAAAATATTTATCTGCATAGTTTCAATTAATCACAAATCCTAAATGTGTTATTGGAGAGTGATAATGCGGAGTAATCTGAGATTCAAGATTTCGGAATTTTACGAAAGACTAGTGAAATATAGAAAACATAAACAAGTGCTTTCTTCGTTCTTTAATGTAATCATTCCGTAATCCTTGATTAAGACTAGTGCTTATGAATAGCGTATAATTCCGAAAAGTTCAACTGACAATAAGATGGGCAATTTGTCTTTCTAATATAGTCCCAATCTCTTAGCTTCACACCTACTCTGTGCTGTAATGATCTGCAATAAATGCCGTAGCTCATATAGGGTGTACCTTGTGTTATCACTGTTGAAATGCTAATAGGAAGGCGCAATTGTTTTAATTTGCGTATACATGGAGCACATCTCCAATTCCGAGTCATCCTGACAAGCCGCACAATTAACTATCGCTCCATGGATCACTTTCTGCATTTATACTGACACTACTGATTGTGGATAAAGTAAACTCAGGAAAATGCCATACAATGCGTTAACGTTAAATGCATTTATGTCAAAGGAATGATCACAGATGACTAACGTTAACTTGATATGTGACGGTACAGAATGGAAAAGACGTATTCAAATAGGCCGAATGGCCGAGAAGTTGAATAAATTCTACGAATGTAATGCGATTGATTTGACGACGCTCTCGTAGGTGATTTCGAACAAATTTGATCGATAATACCTCTTATCTTATGATCTTATGATATACCTACAATTGTGTTTTAACAAATAGGAGTGGTGAATAATAAATTTTATTAAGAAAGTATTTATTCTAAGACTACACGAGTCCTCCGCATCACATATCCTTACCCATGAAATCCTATTAGTGCAAAATTTGGAAACTACTGAAAATTTATATCTATAATCAATGTTATGCTGTGTAGCAATTAAACGGAATCATTTATTTTCTTTAAGTGATCATTAGATGTATCACTCACATCGCTGTCAAATTATAGATGGAAAGCAAGCAACATTACAAGCAAAAATTATAAGAGGTAAACAATAGATTCTGATGTAGTCTAACGCTTTATTGATATGTCAATCATTAGACGGAAAAATCAGGATAATTAATACAATGAATGGGAGAGAAAAGTAATAGGCGACAAACAGAAAGACTTTAAAACAGATCTGGAAACTACGAAAGAAAATTAAATGGTTTTAAATACCGTGTGTCCGCGGATGGGAGTACCCATTAGGGAGAAAATCTTTATTATTCGTTTTACGACCAAAAGTCATTCTTTATAAAAAGTTCTGCTTGTTAAGAAAATGAATTGTCGATAAGAAAATTTTAGATCACATGTACAGGCTGTTAATAAATTAGGAAAGTATGAAAATCCTTCAAGGGATAAGTACCATTATTTATTACTTTCTACAAAAATGTTATAAAACAAAGTTGTTTATAAACTAACGTAAAGTCTAAATAAAAATTTTGAAATAAAAATTCGAATTTTTAAAAATAAAATAATAGTGGTTTTTATTTATTTGCATTTCATAAGAAAATCAAGATAACCGATTTTATATACATACGTTCATGTTACATCAGAATCTTATATACATGTGTCAGTATTCTGTTTTTGTGAAGGCATTTTCGAAAATGTTAACCAAAGAAGACCATATTTATTTAATACAATGCAATGGTACTGGATATGTGCGTTATCAATACGCTATTGATGTTTTTAATGAAAAATTTCCTAATACGCCGATGTCAAGAAAAAGCATTGCGAAGATTAAAAATTTTTAATGAAACTGGGTCGGTGATGAATGTACAGAAATCAAAGAAAAATACGATCAAAATGATGCAGCTACATTGTTAGCAATAGGGTCTGTTTTAGATAACCCGAAATTATCTTTAAGGAAGCGTGCAAAAACACTGGATTTAAGCAAAAGTGTATTACACACAACTTTTAAGGAAAACAGAATTAAACCGTTTAAGCCAAAGGTGCGGCATACACTTGAACCTGGTGTTGAAGAGAGACGTTTAGAGTTTTGTTTATGGATAGGTGAAAATTTCCTTCAAAACCAAAGATTTCATATTATTTATTTTCTTTACCGATGAATGTACATTTTGAACAAACGGGCACGTATCTTCACAAAATAATCATCACTGGGCTTACGAGAATCCTAATTACATAATAAACAAACGAAGTCAATGTTACCAAAGTTAATGTATGGTGTGGAATTTTTTATGATCGGATAATTGACCCATATTTTATAGAGGGAAATTTAAACCAACACGTGTATTTGAACATTTTGGAACCTTTTGTCTTACGATTTCTTAATGCGTTAGAGCCAGAAGTACGTAATAATTTGTTTTGGCAACAAGACGGCTGCCCTGCTCATTGCACAGCCTTGGTCAGACAATGGGTACATCTTCATTTTGGCGCAAGATGGATAGGGAGGTTTGGCCCAAACCATTAGTCAGCTAGGTCGCCTGACTTTTCATTATCAGATTTCTTTTTGTGGGGTGCCTTAAAACAAAAGGTTTATTCAGATGATCTTCCACATGATAGGGAAATATTACAACAACGCATAGAAGAAGCAATCCATGATCTGAATGTGCTGCGAACCATTTGCAAAGTGTACGGTAGATTTATTAAGTTAGTGGAAACGTGTGTCGAGTTGGAAGGTAGCTATGCAGAATAATTTTTTAAAATTCGAATTTTAATTTCAAAATGTGTATTTAGACTTTACGTTAGTTTATAAACAACTTTGTTTCATAACATTTTCGTAAAAAGTAATAAATGATGGTACTTATCCCTTGAAGCATTTTCATACTTTAATAATTTATTAACACCCTGTACATGTGATTTAAATTTTCTTATCGTCAATTCATTCTCTCGACAAGCAGAACTTTTTATAAAAAATGTCTCTTGGTTGTAAAATGAATAATAAAGATTTTTCCCTAATGGCTACCCCCATCCGCGGACATACTGTATATACCACCTAATTTATAAACCCATATTTAGCGAGGGATTTACGATATTCTGATAACTCAAGGGAATACGCGTCCCGAAAATTATCAGCAGCCTACGTAGTAATGTACTTCATCTTTAACCGGTTATTAAAAATTATGTTTTTACATTTGTAGAGAAACTTGAATGTCAGGCGCGACATTTTTTGAATATTCCAAATTGATCTTCCAACCGTTGTGTTTAAAAGAAGAAGCATGATACACACTCGGTAAGATAGAAAATATTAGCAGTATCAGTTAAGAGGCTCGTTAGAAGAATACTAATAGCGGTACAAGCGAAAGTGTACAACCAGTTTTCTTCGTCACAGCGCAAAAGAACCATTCGCAAAAACAATATAAATATAAGATGACTTATTTCAATTTCAAAAACGTTGTAATGACCGAGGCTGCCACTTTTTATCCGAGCATATAAAATATTTCCGCAAGTTTAAAAACGCACGTCCACATACGTTTCGAATTCCGAAGAGGTATTGCCATCGTAAATATTTATCGACTGGAGAGTGATAATGTTCGTCATTCTGTTGTATCTACAGCACGTTAACAGCGAAATCCTCTAATTCTTCGCTACAAATTTACGAATAGACTAGTGTTAGTAAGAAAAGGATCCTTTAAACTAGAAAAGTATGTATATATTGATATAGATCGGAATAAAATAATTCACTTAATTTCCAAGTCACTAAATTCGAAAACATTTTCTTTTTCGAAATGTTGAATTGTGTTCTTCAAACTGACTTTCTGAATTCTCATTTCGTCTTGGTAGTACCCGGATTTGGCAATACATTTGTGTGTGCACTTTAGTACCGTATTTCTATATTTAACGTCACGTTGAGGATAAAAGTAATTCCTTGCATGCCTCTTGGTCAAGTTATGTGGACCCCATTCAATGCTTGGTTTCGTCAACGATGCTAAAGTCTAAAAGAGGAAAGAATGAAATAGTGACCTAATTAGCATTTGATTTTGAATAAAAAGTTTTAATTGAGGATTTACATAATCTTCTATCAGATAGACAAGTGGGTCTTACACGCTAACAAAAATCTTCCGTCAATCGAAGGTATACAATGGACAAATAAGAGAAGCAGGCATATGTAACGCAATTATACTCATAATTAATCAACAAGCGCACCAGTTCTCTCATTTGAACATAGTACAAACTTATCTTTTACATATCCATTGGTGGCGTAGAAGCAATGATTACGTTGTCAAATAATGGTTTTAATAAAGAGATGAAATGGAAATTTCCCCGTACACACACTTTCGCGGAAATTCGAATATGTTTTTGGGCAATCAATTAACCAGTTCAATAGAAACCCCAAAGAAATTAATTGTTACACGTACCACTGGCTAATTGGCTATGAATATGTGGAAAATGTGACAGTCCTACTTAGTCTTTGAAATATGTATTTAAATTTTTGTCAAACAGGTATGAGGAAGGAAAGTCTACCTCATGTACCCATTGGTTAAGTAATGTGTTGGAGCAAGTATGTGCACTTTTGTTACACATTGCCACGAAAGATGGGATGTAGATGTAGTTATATCCTATGCTTCCAATTTTTTGAATTATCAGCTGGAGCTTTTCCAATCTTTGATCAATTGATCATTGGCATAAGAAAGTTCTCCGCTGTTAACAGAATGCTTACATTGACATACTACCATTGAGTCACTTGAACTGTCGTAGGCATGACAGCATGTCTAGATTAATTTAGTAACAAAATAATGATGCAGGTGCTATTACTAATAGATAATAAAACTTTTAGTTGCTAGCTTCCATTGGAAAACGTCAAACTGATGCTGGCTTCCCTCAGCATTACATGACATTGTCAATCTATAAGTCCATGTATATATAATATAATCTGTGGAAGTTTCTTCACTAAACCAAAAAGTATTTATAGAGATGGCTGTACGATAGTACCCCTAAGCGCTAGACGAGCGACACAAAATTTATATATAATCAGTATTCATTCCAAAACTTTAAAGATGACCATAATCAAGACTAATTTAGAGCTCAGCGGAAATTATCTGTATCTATCAATGCAAATTTCCATTTTAAAGCAAGGTTATATTTGGCACAGTAATCACTGCACCAAAGAGATATCACCTTGCTTAGTGGATTATCATCGACGGTAAACATTTCATTCAAAAATCGAAGACAATTTCCTAAAATGGATAATCACATGTTCACTGACCAAATCTAACAACTACTGAGTTAATTACAGTAGTGATCGAGAACGATATTGTAAGTGGAAACGAATTTAAAAGTAAACCATAACCAGCTTGAATACAGCCTAGTTAAAATTAGAAGTACTCGAGACCCTTTAACATTCTAGTCCTCCAGAACCTCTAATCTTCTAAATACATTCTCCCACAATCAAAGAAATAGGGATGTAGCAGTATTTTCAGAACGTTCGTAAATAACGTTTTCGTATAACTTTCCTCAGTGAAAATGCAGTGTGGACGTATAGGTTGAAAAAACGATCAGACACATCAACATTGATCTTTAAATGCGCAAATTTTTACACAAACGTATTTCATAACGTCATTGTTGTCGTAGATGTTACAAAACCTCCTTTTCTTTTAAATAGTAACCCAAATTTTTGATAGCGCCATTTGGAGGGGAACATATTTCTGCATACTCTCTGGTGTAATGTAGTCTTACTTGCTCTCTCTTTGTAGAGATATGTTTACGCCCATTTCGGTTTCTATCAAGGTGCACTTCTAGATATTCAGTACACCTGCTTTAATTAGGGTCCATTAAAAGTTAGTTACTGGTGGGCCATTGACTCTTCTCATGAAGAATGCGATTTAGGTCGGTTTTGTTTCATGAACCTGAATCTTTCAAGCTAGAGTTGGATTTTATCTAGGGTCAACTTTCTTGGTGGGATTTCTGAGTTTGAAAAACAGCACGGCGATATCGTCTGCAAAGGTATCTACGTTAATCCACTTGTCTTTTGGCATATAGGCGGTATAAGCAAATGCAGTGTTGAACCAATCGCGCTTTCCTGTGGGACACCGGAGAGGAAGTGGAATAGGTGGCTCTCTGCCCCACAATATTCGTAATTCGTACGTAATTTCTATAAGATCTTTCCACTTATTAGATTAAACCCCAGGTGATTTCTTGGAATTTACTTGTTTTTACTTGTTGATGATCTGCATGACGAGTTAGTGAATGTTTTCAGTGGTAAGTCCGTTTGATACTGCTGCTCCCAATTTCTGTGCATTGCATCCTGAAAATGGCAAAGGTGGTCACCTTCTCCGTTTCAGTTTATTATTATTATCCATCTTTGCTTCTTATGGGTAGATTTTGTGTCTGAGACTTTAACCTTTTTGCTTTTAGCGATGACGTCATATGTATATTTGTTCTAAAGAATACCTATATATTTCCAGTTTCTTTCGTTATTCTTAATGAGACCTTTTAACTGATACCAGGTTGTTATGTTGCAAACTTAATAGTTTTCGAGACATTTGAGCTATTGTTCAAATAAACTGAAACATCTGGATTCCCTTGATTTAATTGTTCTAACGAATAATAAAGGGTAAGTTTAACACCAAAAACCCTAAACTGAAATTTTTATCTAATTAAATGTTTATAATGTTACATATTAACAGCAGGACAATGCCCCCTCGGCCACAAGAGGCCCGTACAGCCTTCTTTAAAGAGTTTGGAGATAAATATCTCCAAATGTGCTGTTTTACTTCGTATTCGGCCTTCTGAGGCGATTAAATTGTTAGGACTGTTCCCAGGAATGAAAAAGGGGTTTAATAATTTAGTCATGACAAATCATTCCCCACACATTGAGTTTCTTTGACATTTTCGTATGGATTTGTATCACCAAATGGAGGTGTAGCCGAATATCTACAATAGTGTCTATTTACTCTTTCGTTAAAGCAGGCGGTAGCGTCATAAGAAAAAAATGTTATTTACAAAGCAATGTTATCACAAAATTTTGCACGTCTGTCAAAACCATCTTCTGATCATCATGTGCCAAAGTGGGTTTATAGGGATACTATCTTCCTGTTTTCAAAATGTTGTGAGTATAAAGCTAGCTGCACCTAGACTCGTTATTCTCAAACGATTTGAAGTTTTACTGACAACCGACTGAGTAAATAGTTGTAGATTTGAGTAGATTTCATTAAATAGGCCAATGGACCCTAAGACGATCTCATTATGCAACCATCATTAAAAGGATAAAACGTTCCTTTTATGATAAATAAATCATACACCTATGTAGTAGCAATTACCTCCACAAAGTTTTGATAGCTACACACTAAGGTAGAGAGTAGGCAAACTAGTTAGCTCCTCATTCGATTAGATACTTCATATCATTCTGCTTACACTAGCTAACTTTTTTCCGTGGAAGTTCAAATATCTCGAAAGCTATTAGCTTTATACCATTTAAGAGGTCTCGTCAAGACTAATCCAAAAACTGAAAATATATAGGTTGTTGAAGTCAATAAAAAAATACTACGTCGAAATATAAGCAAAATGTTATTAAATAATTTTCATTTACAGCTTCTTTTATTA
Organism: Chrysina gloriosa; assembly: GCA_038088585.1. Classification (NCBI taxonomy): domain Eukaryota; kingdom Metazoa; phylum Arthropoda; class Insecta; order Coleoptera; family Scarabaeidae; genus Chrysina; species Chrysina gloriosa. The sequence goes on from CM076090.1 coordinate 22,150,911, forward strand.
TAAGGTCTGGATGAGAATATAGAACCATTATTCTATACTTTTTGGGGCAAACGGTATATTGTGTTATTAGATTTCGTTAAAGTTAAATATTATTTCAATTTATCTTTTACGTTCGATGTTAATTAAATGTGGGTATCTTACCTTGTATTTCACATGCATACAGCATTTAATTACAAATGTTAATAAGATCGGCAATAATGTAATACAAGCCTGTATATAGGCTACAATTACCAAATAATATTTAACGAAAGTAAATTCGTCCATTTTCATTTTGTATAGTGTAAATATTAAAGCAATCTGGAACGCAAAAATACGTTATAAGAAATTGCACTGAAAGTAAAAGTATTTACAGAACTTGGTAGTTCGCATTGGAAATTAATTAGACTGAATATTAAACGTGTCAAAAAATGTGCAAATATAATGTCTACTGATGATTTTAGAAGATGTAGCGGTCAATTGATGATTGACTCGAGTAAATATCTCAGTAACTAGCGACCAGCATCTTTAAACACACCCTATTAGATAAACAGTTGAAGATTCTGATCGCTAGCCAACAAAAATGCATACTTCAAGATGGTGAAAATACGTCATAGAACATTCTGTATGTTAATGTTACGTTTCCCGGGTTCTGTGAACTGCTTAAATCAAAACTTGAAGAGAGCAAGCATATGTGTATATTTAAAAATTTACCAGCGTGATCAATGGCGCGGTTCTCCAAAACATAATCCAATACTTCTCAGGCGGTCTACCGTAAGTGAAGCTGTAATCGTCTATTATCCTATTAGTTGAATACAAAAACATTAGCGCGAATACCACAAGAAACAACATGACTATGCGAACAAACGGTAATCCAAAATATCTAAATACTTCTACCACTTCAATATTATTATTAAAACAAAGTGGAATGCTAGCTATCATGCCACTTAAGCAAGCAATCAAATAAACAACAAGTCGATATTTTGTTAGATAACCGTATCTTTCTATTATAGTGCCCACAAAACCAGTAATAGTATAAACAGATGCCAGTAACGAAAGATAAAATACCGCAAAGTACCATAACAATGCTGCCATTCCACCAAACTGTCCTCTTAGAAAAGTTTCAGGTATGAAAGCTAATATTAGGTCGCTTCCTAAAAATATTATTTTTAGCTATTGTTATAAGTTGTAACCTTGGCCATAGAAATAAAAAGAAAATTCAGAGATAATAAGAAATGGACAATGCATCTTGAGTTTGAAATATAATTTTACAGGAAATTATTCTTTTTACCACATTAGTAAAAGCACCAAAAATTAGCAAATTTTAAAACCAAAGGGATAAACATATGGAATCCACAGATATAAGAATTAATAGAACTATTATATATTTACATAAGATTTTCTACTTACCAGAGGTCTTCAAGCAATTCAAATATTTAATATTGTAAGTATTCACAATACTGTACAATATTCGACCACCGAAACAAAATAGTATTATGCATCCTGCAATCTTAAAAATGTAATTGTTAAGAAAGCATGCTCGGGCGTATAACCATCCCCTTTGAAGCTACTTAACCAGAGAGTGGTTGGAACTGAGTTAGTTCCTCCAGCATGGAAAACCATATCGACCCAAAACTAAAAAGTGGGAAGCAAATTAAATTACACATACTTTTTAAGGACAATACGGATAACATGCTTTGATGGCATTTCATGACTGCAATTACCTATACTCCGTGCAACATGAATACGACTAATAGATACCATTTTAATTTAGAAGCAACTTCAAAATAAGCTAATGCATTTGATATCTTTTCTATTCCAAAATATTGCATTGCAGGTATAACACACTGTTACATAATATGGACCGATACGAATAGCATACAAATACAGGAGTGTACTTGTGTTAATAAAGAAAATTAGCCTGACCAGTCCCATAATTGTAAAGCAAGGAAGAATTTGTAGTGATAACATGCATAATCTTTATAATACCTACTTACTCATTTACTTAATTTTTATTTTTTTATCTACTATTTCAGATGTAACGCATGAGTTGAGCCAGCTGTCTCCATACTTCATTCCATCCTTTTCCTGTCCTAACTGATTTGGTTGACTTCCTAGTTTCCCTCTTCCCAACACCACTTTCCCTATGTCCTTCTTGGTTCTCCATTCGATCTTCTTCTGCTAGTCCTTGCTTCGAACCGTCTTCTTATTGTTCTATTTTCTCGCATTCTTTCCATATGTCCATTATCTTAGTTTACATGCCACTGTTTAATATTCGATGCGTTTGTAGGAGTTACTCCTCTATCACCCATACAGACAGATGGGGCTCAAGACGCAGCCTTGTCTAACACATTGTGTTGTTTCGTTTGTCTATAAAGCTCATGTATGCACTCTTCTTTAATGCTTCTTTCAATCAATTCCTCAAGCGTTTCTTCTAGCTTGTTTCTTAATCTTCTCTCTGGTATTCCTTACTATCTCCTTTTTTAAATATAAGAATAATTAGAATAATTTTCCATTTTTCTGCCGAGTTCCTTTTAAAGTTATTCCTAATCGCAGTCTTTAGTTCGCTAATTCTGGTGAAACTTATATACTCACATCTGCAGGTAATTAGTATTGTCTAGGAACCTTCTTCAGCTTAATCTTTTAATTGGCTCTTTTAATTCTTTTCTCTTGTAGTATTTCTATTTCTTGTTTTATTGTCCCCGTGGTTTTCTCCTTGTCGTTGGTATGATTTGAGCCTTCCAGCTGATTTTTTAAGAATTGCATCCATCTATCCATAATTTTTCCTTCTTTGGTTATTATATTTCCTTCTATATCTATATCTATGTTTACTATGGTGTTCATCCTTTTCTTTATCATATTTCATATATTCATAATGTGCTTCAAAACAACGGCGCGGAGCAAAAATGTACCCCAGCTACGTTTGTCTTTATTTATTGAAAAAATTTCAGTTATTCAACGTAATACTAAATTATACTACAAAAGAGGTCCCTATTTAGAAATATACGTTATTCAGTGCAAATGCTACGATATATTTTATTTTGTCAATGGTCACACATTTTCTGCACTGAATGGAAGTATTCTTATACGTTCGTTTTCTTTTAGACGTTTTTGAGATAGTCGCTTCTCATGTGCATTAAAAGAAGTTTGGGTTATATTGAATATTTGGCGGCCTCAATTTGTGCTTCTGTGAAGAAATCTGGCTTTAAAATATAAGCGAACCGTGTAAACGAGTACAAATTTCTCGTGTATTCTAAGTAAGGTTTGATAAAAGAGTGGAAGACGTGTTATCATTAAGTAGTGTAAACCGAACTAATGCCATTACTTCTCCATATAATTTCGCGCCTTGCACGTAAGTGAAGACAAAGGCCGGTTTACATTGCTTAACGATAACACGTCATCCACTCTGTTATCAAACCTTAATTATAAGTAATGCAAACAATAATAATAATAATAATAAGCTAAGCAATGTGTAAATAGAAGATAGTTAAGAGGAAAAGTACATCAATTCATTATTTTCTAAGTAAAAGAAACACAAGTTGGTCGGGAATACATGTGTACTACCTGCTATATTATGAAAATTGAATCAAATATTCATTAATTGATGTTCTGACTAGTGCTTTCCTCCGTAAGATTTCATTAAATGCACTAAAACAATGTAAAATTCATAATAACTGCTAAAGGCACTAAAATGTAGCTAATTGGACTGAACTCTTAATAATAATAATGATAGTAATAACGAACTTTATTACCCAACGGAAACCAGCTCTTGATTACTTATAAAGCTGTAAGCTGAGTTAAACCATCTCGTTTTCCTGTGAGTCCTTACTAGCTATAGAGAATAGGTGTATTCAAGGATGTAGAATCTCATCTTGTTGTCTTTACATTATTCTCTTCCTACCTCTTACTCGAACAGTGCATGTTCCCAAAACGCTACTGCCTTGTTTGATACTAAACATGCGTATAGTTTGTCGCATTAATGTTGCGCAGAGAACAGTTATAGCTACGGAAACAGGACAGTTTTTCTCATATTGTCTCTAATAACTACTTGAATTTAGTTCTGAATGTTTTATTAAAAGTTGATTTGAGAGACGATATATTGAATTAAGTTTACAAAAAGTATGTCCTATAACTTTTATTCAGGAAATAAGCAGGGGAGCGATAACCGGAAGCAACAGTGATGTGTAGATTTTTATGTCGATATATAAGAACAGATGTGTAGTATTGCTCCAGAACTTTAGTTAGTGTAATTCGCTATACATACATGGAACCGTAGCAGCGGCAACTTTGTTTGATTACCATATGTACCATACGCTGAGTTAACATCCTCTACTTTTACTAATGATACTGAATAGCAACCCACGAGAAATAATAGAATTATAGTTACAATTATTATGTTTAAACTAGCTTTTTTTATTCTTGTCAAACCCAACATCGAAACCATAAAAATTACTATCCATAGACAGATCATAGTTGCTAGCAATTTCATGTTAATAGTACAACATTCTGAACTGAATTCGTCGTAACCCATTACGTGGTACCTATAATCAGTGGAAATTAGTATGATGGTAAGAATTTCAGACATAGTTTTATTTTAAATTGACCTACTGAATGTTATCCTAGAGATATTGTAAAGTTCAAAGTAAAATGTTTAATATAGTTACCTTAAATGGTACTGTAAAGCTGTATATATACTCTCATTCCTTTCTCGCAAAGGAGGCGACTTCGCACAATCGTAGGATCTATTAAACATTGGTGTGAAACATAACGCGTCGTATTTGCTCAGTTCACAATTTAATATTTTCCGCCTCTTCTCATAGTGCACTAGGTCCGTAAAGAACAGCAAACTTAATGACGATATCAGCACGTTATATGGTTGCATCACAAACTGCGCAATTAACATAGTATAACCTAACCCTAGAGATAGACGTAATAATATTAAATGGAGAGACGTCGAATGAATAAAAAAGTCTCTAAATTTAATAAAAATGAAAGCTACTTTATTTAGAATAATGTAAACAGCAGTCCTTACCCTCAAATAGTGGTACGCAAGACCAAAAGGTAATAAAGCTTTTCCTAGAGTAATTGCTTAGGAAGCAACAAAGCATGAGAAGGGGCATGCCTAAAGTTAATTCTAAGAACACAAATGAAACCACAATATATCCTAAAAGGAAGAAAAGTTACGTTTTAGTCTGCCGAATATTGTAATTATATACATGTACATACCGGCACCGTATTGATATGACAGATCTGACATCTGAATTGCATTATTTACATTGAAATGGAGAATATAGCTTATAATAACAAATTCTTTATAAGACAAACCCTCCTCTTCTACACACTGCAAAGCCAATCGTATTCTATTTGGATATTTGATAATTATCTACAATTTCTTACAGAAGTATCAGATTTCCCGACTAGAGTTTTAAAGGCATCCTTGTGTTTACTCTTGATAATCGGTAACTGAGATGCTCGTGTTGGGTATAAGATATATTCATCTGCCACATGACTGTTAGGCATGTTTCTTGTTATATGTTTCTTTCAAAAGAAATAAGGAAATGATAACGGCAAGCTATCTTACACTTGTAAAATGACAATACATGAATCTATGGTAATAAACAGAATTATTTTAGAGAATTTTTTACAGCTGTCATGTTTTTAAGTGCTGTCCAATCTACTTGCAGGTCTTTATGAAAACGTTGAATAAGGTTTTGAAATATAGCCACATATTAAAGCAAATTTTATTTTGTTTCTAACGGAAAAGTGAATGATTATTATGATAAATTCAAAAATACAGCCATCAAAACTGATACCAAGATATACTCTGGATACGGTAGTTCGTTGACTTCCTTGTAGCTATTAGATCAACAACTAATTCACTAAACCAAGAATACATGTAACCCTCATTTACTTTTTGGTATAATAAAATACGCTAGCAATACATAGATATTTAGAGATATTTGCTTGAGTTCAAGGAATACCTTAACTTTGCTGGGTACATTTTTTTAATTCAGTAAAATATTTACCTGGCATTGCCGAGAACAAGAGGATCAACTTCTTATATAGCGAAGCCCCAAAAGTAGAAGAAGAACTAAAGATAAGAATACCGATATTGATTCCCAGAACATGGAAAAAAACATACAATCATGTAAAGTGTAGGCTAAAAGATAGTCGAAGTCAATATGAGATTTAGTTTTAAAATGGCAGTTAGAGATGTATCTTGGTGACGAACCGATTCGTATATTGAAGTATGTAGCTCGTTAGTCAGCGTGTGTCTCAATGAATTTTATCTATCACAGATCTATTACCATATAAGCCTGATCTATAGCTAATCCTCAATTGCCAAAACTGTAGCAAAAGCTATGGATGGATGGAAAATGAACACTGCCTACGTGTTCGGGAGCTTGGTAATCTCAATGGGTAGGCCGCTAAAACTTCAACCTTTACCGTTACTCGACTAGTTAAGAACCAAGAAACCTAAATGACTGGAGGTCATCAAATGTCCCTAGATTCGAATTGGGGTTATAGCGAGGAAAAATTAAGACCGAACGGTTACCACCAAATATATTTAGCAGCAACTCAGAATAAGGTAAAGAAAACAATAAAAGTGCTTTTAGTTGAAGACGGGAAAAGGGTTAACCAGAAAGTGGTAGTAATCATTAGGAAAAGGAGATTAATAACTAAAAGTTGCCCAAATATGCTAAGTATGGTTTCCGGTTTCAATAATAACTTAACATTAACAACACTTCCCTGAGTTAAAGCAACTGAAGTTGAACTAAAGATTCTGCAGAAACAATTCCTTACTCTCTCTACAGCGAGCTACTAGAGTGTATAACAGGAATACCAAATAATGAAGGGCTACTCAACGCAGGGCCCGCAAAAGTCTCAAACTAGGTCTTTAGTCTCATTCCAAATCTTCTGAAAATACGTTTGTAAGTAGTACTATATACAGACAGTGCATATATCATCCGAGAACTGTAACGTCGGTCATAAAAAACCCGAAGATTTCCGATATGAAACGGTCTAGAAATAATGTGATGGTCAATTCTGTATTCGAAAAGAATAAAAATTTAAAGAACTCAACAAAAGTTCATTTTTAAAAATCTTTAACATATCTCGTTAATAGTTGTTGAATGTATTGCTTGGCTATAATAAAATGGCACACACCACAAAATACAATCAAATATATTTGTTTTGCTAAACAATAGCATATTCAATATATAACAGTCATATTCTATCAATACTTCTAGGGAAATTTTCTTCTAGTTCTTTGTTCATTTCAAGCTTGGTTTCCTCTTCCCACTCCATTTCTCGTTTAGCTTGATAAAATCTAGTATTTTGATACACAATTTCTTCAGTAAGCTTTATATTATTACTAACAGCACACTTGTGTTTGCACTTAAGGGATACATTCCTGCATTTTATATCTCTTTGTGGAAAAAATCTGTTGCGCCCTATGCGATCTTCCAGATTAGCTGGTCCCCAACTTATTGCAGGCTTCGTCAAGTAATCCAAGGTCTAAATCATTTTGATGTAACGAACTGATTAATTTGAAAGGAATGAATGTATAACATACCCTCTGTTTAATATTCTTGCAGCAACGACCCATAATTATAACGAAAATGGGCAATATAACCGCTGCACATTGAAAATAGGAGAGCCCTATGATAATGTTATTGCTATCGACACGTATAAGATGACTCGACTGGAACGTTAATGCAAATATAAATGCAAACTGAAATGAAAAGTATGTATTTATTATGCGTTTCACTTATTTAAAATCTACACGTATCTACAATATATAAGGAAATTGATAACGCAGCTACATTAACGCCAACGTTACAAAGTAGAGAAACTCCTACCATAACTATACCGATTTGCATACCTCTATCCATGTATTTTAGTTAAATTATTATCTTTAGCGAGGAAAATTAAAGGGAAAGGCGTCACTGCACTCTGTGCAATTTGCGGTCATTCAATTTGCTGTTCGTACAATTTGACGTTCATACGACATGTGGTCACTCTGCTAGAAGATCAGAGATTAGCTGGGCCTAATCGCAATCGAACTAATCACAGAATTTAAAATAAACAAATCGCAACCCAAATCGCAGATTGCAAGCCGACTATGTTAGACGCTTTGCGCCTGTAGCAGACAATTCAGGGTATCCTCGTGGTTTCCGTGTGCACCTTCGTGTATATTACGGGTGAAAAATCAGCTAGACTGAACCACGATCCACCTAACCGTTCCCACAAAATTAAAAGTAAAAAAATCTAATTGTAGATTGACAGCCGACTAGGCTAGGCGCTTAGTACCTCAGAAAGTTGATTTAGATAATCCCATAGGTTATCCGTGCAGTGATTGCAAATCGTACGAATTCTACTGTACTCGGCAAATCTACGACACTCTAAATAACTGCACTGATTATCACACAATCCACATTGACAATGTTTTTTCCTTACTGTGGACAGCAACTTCGATACAGGGACAATATTTACACAGAATAATTACTTCAGCATCTGCAATGTTATGCTTCAGCGTTGCTATATATCGCTATTTGAACATATTATAATAGATTATAGCAAAATTTCTTTTATAGAGTTGGAAACTCTTTTGCACGAATATTCCTGGAGGAATTATATAATCTATGTAATGTAATAAATTGCTAAGTCAAGTAGCGCTGAGTCTCCGTGAAGAGCATCTAACATTCTATTGTAGGTATCCAATATAGGGATACTATTGTTAGAACAACGGATCTTTGCAAATAGAGAGATACCCCTTTGCCTGGAATGTACACACACTAAATTGACTCCAACCATTAGAGAAAGAAGCAAAATATACAAACTACGTATGATAAGAATAAACTAAAAAGAATCATATCACGCGCAAAGGGCAAAATCAAATATGTCATGATTGAATGTATAGTTCATTCTGTTAACACCTTTCTCCTTAGCTTTAACTATGGCACATGGGTCCAGCCAGACCTTTTTCGAATTCAATTGTAATTTCAATATGGTTCCGATTAAATTAAAGACCTGGAGTTTCGTGACTTTCCTAAAATTAAATTAGCTATAATTTCTTAGAAAATCAGGAGAATACCTTGCATACGAGGATGATTGCAATGATATCTCTGGATACAAGTCAAATTCGTACCTCATATGGTCTGCCCAGACCCCTAATATTTTACATAGAAATAAATGAAACATGATACGATTCGTACATTTCACCTCGCTTCTTTTTACTTCTCATTGATAATTTTCAATTTGAACTATATTTCATATTCTTGAGCATTGTGCGCACACATAAGAGTAAATATTCGCTCGCACGAACTTGCAAATAACATGTTCATTCGCGTTTTATCGCTTTATTCTTTACATATTCTATTGAACGTATAATATTGGTGCTAATGGGATACATTTCACGCGCATTTCTTCTAATTATCCGTTCTCTTCAAAACGAGTGATGAAGTGGAAATCGTTTATAGTACGGGATCACGAAAACAGCGGATATTGATTTTCATACACGATTGGCAGCGGCTTTAGCCAAAGACATAGAACGTCGAAGGACTGAAGAAGAGCTTGCTGAAATCGATTTATCCATTGACGAAAACGACGATCATGATAGGGAATATGTGCCTGATGACGATACATCTGATATTGAAGAGGAAACGATAATCGAAGCGAACGATATTTCTGATAATGACGACGAAGAAGAAAAGGGAGGGAGCGTGCTGGAAATCAAGAAAAAGTGCAATGAATTATTGCATTTATGGACAGGATGGCACAAAATGGATTAGAAATGAAGCTTCTGCTGTTGGCCGTTTGAGTCATCACAACATTATACGTTTCCGACCTGGACCCTTGGAACGAAATTCGATTCCGATCGAGGTATTCAAGAAATTCTTTACACCAAACATATCGTTCATCATCATCAGCACGAATAGGTATACGAAAGGCGCTGCTCTAAATTGGAATCCGCTAAATCCTAATAAAAACAAAGAGTTTGGAAAGATCTAGCTAGCATTGAATTAAATGCATTCATCGGAATAGTTCTAGTGCTTGGTGTTTCACATAATAACATGCAGAAATCAGACTTTGTGCACACGAAAGACCACCAAAACTCTTTTGTGTAAAATGTTCAGACTCAGAGTGCCAACAACATTCAAAGGTTGATTATACTTGTTTTACTTGTATAAATAAAAATTAATAACAGAACGTCTTTCGCATTCCATCACAGAATTTATAATAAACTCTGAAATAAGACACAAAAATTAACGGAGAAAAAACTACTTTTTACCTTTAAAGAAATTATTTTTCAATAATCTCACCTGAACAGGTAGTTCAACGTTTATAGAAATATCTGAGAACCACGAAAATACCGAAAATATATATCTGCAGTGATATAAATACGATGCAATTCTAATAACTGAATATTTCCATAGGAATACGTGACCTATGGGTCTGGCTAGACCCTATGAGGTACGAATGTGACAATCCGAATATGTGCCAAACGGAGGGTTATCCAAAGAGCATGCCATCTCATGTGCGACGAACTTAAGTTGACGACATTGATGGTAAATTACGATTTATTCTGAGAAAAGTGATATTCGTATCGACACAATTAATAAATAAATCACAAGAATGTCATAAACGACGTCTCAACTTCTGATCGCTTTAAAAGTCAATGTAGGTACTGTATGTACTATAATGGGACAAAACTAAACTTAGACGACGGGCAAGGGACGAACTAGTATCGGCACACAAATTGCAAGCGGTGTTGAACCTTATCTGCATTTGTCCATACGGGCGAAATATTTCTTCTAAACAAGCCTCGAATTCGTACAGTTTACGGTTTGTCCCATCGTACCTATTCAATTTTATTGCTAACCTAAATTTGGTCGTCATACTAAAAATGGCTCACTTTGTACTAGAATTTGAGCGAACCTAGGAAATTCCACTTCCGCAGTATGGATATTTAACGTGTCAAATATTGTACTGGCACGGAATGCGAGAAGACATGTCGAGATTTTTATAGAGCCATCTAGGCATCAGGAAAGAGGTCCATCGTCACGATGCTAATAAGACGAGGAGTTCAGGGTTCAAAGGATTAATTTACGTGGTTTACAAGTACATATTCCACTCTCCACTTACGGACAGAAAAAGATTTAAGTATAAGTACCAGTTTTTCCAAAAAAAAAAAAACATGTTAAATTTGGAACAATAATAAAAAGTAATTTATTCAAAGTATACTCCATGGCTCGTTATACATTTTTCCATCTTTCTGGCAATTTGCGAATTCCACGTCAGTTAAAATCGCGCCCTCTTGCTGCGAACCATTAATCGAGCCATTCTTTCACATTTTCGTACGAACAAAAGCGCTGCTCAACAAGTGCGTGACCCATTGATGTAAATAAGTGACAAACGGAAGAAGCTAGATCTGTTGAGTAAGCCGCTTGGGGTAGAACTTCCCAGCTGACTGCTTCTAACATGTAGCGAACCGGTTTTGACGTTTATGGTGGAGCATTGTCATGAAAAGAAAATGACTCTGTGTTGCCTCTTTCGGTATTCTGACTTTCTTCAAGCAGCGAACGGTTCAAATCGGTCCATTGTTGTTGGTAACGTTTAGTATTAACCATCCCCCCAAGTTTTAACGGGTCACAAGAGACCACGGCCCCTACTCCCACCAAACACAGAGCATCGTCTTTCTGCCAAAGCTATTCGGTCCTGCGATTGATGTAGACGGTGCGTCTGAGTCTACCCACGATTTTTTGCAAAATGTCACATATGTTTTTGATCTTTTCCATTTGCCTGCCGTTCGACTCACGTGGCACCCATTTATCGACCTTCTGAATCTTTCCCATCTGTCATAGCCGATTGAAAACAGCTTGTTGACTAACGCCCAATTGCTCGGCGAGTTGATTTTGTGTTTGCAAATCTTCTTCAACAATACTTGCAATTCCACATCTTTGCGGTTTTTCACGTTCCTTGTCTGCAACATCGAAGTCACCACTTTTGAAAAGCCAAAACCATCGTTCACACGTATATTGCGAGCGAGCATGTTAACCATAAGCTTCTCGAAGTAATCGGTATGATCCAGCAGCATTTTTCTTCAAATGAAACAAAAAATTAATGCTATCCGCGAATGCTCTTTGCTGGATATAGATTTCTACGTATTGCAGCGGCACCATATTATGCACACACTTTCCCAATTCATCACTCATGCGCGTCTGACACTCGTTGATGGCACAACAGTATGGCGCAATATCTAATCTTTATAGCACAAACTGTCTGAAATCCGCATTTCATACTAGTACACCTGGTGCATAAGAATATACGAGTTCAGCGCAACTAGGGTTTGAAGTCACGGAAGTGCGAGTGTAAGCAGATAAATAGCATTACCGCGACAATAAGATCGAATATGGTAGAGTGTACAGCCACATCTGTCTATATTCTCCACGCTCTATGCTATTCGATCTCATTGTCAGTCTTGTCTCGTGATTCTAGACTCAAGTTAAGCACTGACTGAACCCGGTTAGTTAGCTAAGTGATCAGCTGGCATAGGTCAAAGCAGTCAACCATCTGACTTTAATATAAAGATCAATGCCTTTCTCTCAACAGTGCATCTATTTCCCACTAGATTATTGCTAAACGACGAATCTTGTGCATTTCATGATGACCGAATAGACCAAATAATGCATTTGCATTAAAGTCTTTCTTGTTTAGAAGTCATGGGGATTATTCAACGATAAAGTTCAAATTTGCAACAGGCAACAGAACCCCAAGAAAACCAAAAAAATATTTAGCAGTTTTCGCTGAAAATGAAATTCCTTACTTGGTCCTGTATCTTTACAACCTCTCATTGTTTACCAAATTAAAATATTTATTAATAGAAGACGAATTAGATGACATAGAAATGCAATGACCTTACCACGAACTATTTCGAAAATTAAATACAATAAAATAAATAAATAATCTTTCGAAAAGACCTTCATCGCATTAACACTAGCACAAACAATTAAATTAAGTCCTACGTGTAATAAAAGATACAATTATGAAAGAATGTGTACTTACTATTGTAAATATAGGGGCCGCTTTCCACAATGATATCCAGTACTTTTCCGGAGGTTTTCCGAAGGTGAAAATATAGTCGTCGATAATTTTTCTAGTAGAGTATACAAAAACACCGCCAAATTTATCAACATTGACATTGTTGCGGTAAGTACAGTTCGACCACAATGTCTCCAACCTCGTATTATTGCGAAACTAATATTCAGAGTTAGTGCTATCGTAAAGAGATACCCAAGCGCGCAAAGTATAAAGCAGACAATTAATGAATATCTTCGCAATTTCCTGAATTTTTCCGTTATGGAATCGACTAAACCAACTACGCTGTATAAGCAAGCTAACCCAGCGAAAAAAAAATCGACGAGTACCACAGAACCGTAGGAATTTGCCATACTTCGAATCTAAATAGAGCGTCTGGGATTAAGACCATCAACACCTCCGACCCTAAAAATGTTTGAATTTTGGTTTGGTGATTTAGTTAAACGCCTACATTAAGAGCAATGAGGAGGTACACAATATGGGTTATATTTTCGAGGAAATACAGATATTTACAATATGAAAAGTTTTTCAATAAGAACTTCTCAGTTAAGATGACAGACACGTCATTCAGTTCATGGTTATTTTTACAGTCGCATAAAAATAATTCAAATCATGAACGCATTTCGTAAAATCGTTGATATTTTTGGTGGAAAATTTGAGTCCACTGGGTCAGTACACAACGTAAAAACACCAAAACATACTTGTACCAGTCGTTTGCAAGAAAATATTGCTGCTGTGAGCGATATTATTGAGGAGGATCCAAATTTATCAGTCTCATAGCGTTCTCAATAATTGACGTTAATCGCGAGTATGGCGTATATTGCGTAAGGATTTGGCTTTATAAAGTCCAGTTGATCCAAGAATTGAAGCCACCAGATCATGATCAATGTCAACAATTTGCTGATCCCATCATTGAACAATGGATTTTCAGACAAAATCATCCTTTTTGACGAAGATCATTTTCATTGTAATGTTAACGTAAAAAGACACAATTATTATCCCATCTAAGCTTCTAAAAATCCAAGGGTAGTTGTTGAACGATCATTACATTTATCTCGTGTCACTTTTTGGTGTGCTTTCTGGGCTGGCGATGTCATTGGACCGTATTTTTTCGTAAATGAGGCTGGTGCAGCTATTGCAGTGAATGAAGTGCGCTATAGAGATATAATAACCAATTTTTAATGGCATGCTTTGGATGATAAGGGTGTCTACGATAGCTGGTTGACGGAGCAACTTGCCACACAATTCAAGAAACAAGAAAATATCATGCAATCAAACAAACACCGGTAGATTATTTTTTGTGGCTGAGGTGAAAAATGAAGTTCATAAAGATAATCGAGCAAAAATTGCAGAGTTCAAAGTCAACATCGAGAGCGTAATTCGTAAGATTGAGCCACAATTATCCACAAATGTGAAAATGTGAAAATTTTATCAAAAAAGATGATGTATGGCAATGTAAGTGTGGTAGACATTTATGAGATATTCTTTTTATTAAAAAATTGTAGTCTCCAGAATATATTTCAGTTAAAATATTCCGAGTGTTTACCCGAAATATGTTTTATTTCCAATTAAAAAAAGTTCTTATTGAAAAACCCTTTACAAACAAAATTATTGTTAGTTAGAATTTAATTCTTTACTTTGAAGCCATCTCGTATCTGGTACCATATGTTTCTGCAAGATAAAAATGTGGGCTTATTAAAGGAAAACTTACACGGATTGTTTCTTATAATACTAAGTAAGGTTTACCATTTGACTCTGATTAACATTCTCTTTTTAATCAAATAAGCCCGATTTTCCCTATAATAAGTTCACATTTTAGTCTTGGAAGAGCATAATAATGCGGGTGTGGGACATCACTTCAAAACAGGGAATTAAACAGTCAGTAAAAAAACAGAATAGTGTAGTCCCTCGAAATACATAACATAGTACCGTTTATATTAAATACAGTAGTCACCAAAATATACAGTACTGAAATTAATGCACTACACTTTAATCATTGCGGTGTATAAATAGTATTCATATCTTCATGGAAATTCTCAAATATAGTCTGAAACAGAGGTTGCTGCAGATACCTGAACAACTATACGATTTTCTCACACACCACAGGAAATATTTTGACTGGATCTGTACAGCTATAGCAACAGCCTCTCCAATTTGCAATACCAAATGAGCAACAGAACTACCAGTAACACATGCGATGAGACAATGCCGCACCAGTCAAAAAGTGATGCACATGAGAGATGCACGAGTTTCACTACTGAATATTTTCGTGCATACCACATTTGGCCAATTTATCATACGCATATTTATATACCTGTGGGTTTAAAACATTGCTTGTTCATAACATTATACAGGACCATATTTTCTTGCGCACTGATTGTGGTGGCACATACAACTAGCAACAACACAAATAATTTAATTGGCGTTGTTATAATTGCAGCATATTTAGGATCCAAACAGTCAGGCTTCATAGAACCTAGCCAAATAAGATTTCCTAAGACATTAGTTTCCGATGCATGTAGTATTATTTCTACCCAAAACTATAAAACAATATTATATATATATATATAAACTCTAATAAAAAGGCATAAACCAACAAAAACCACATTGGTAGATAGACAGTCATAGAAATGGGCGGAATGTAAGCTTACAAATCTGTATAAACTTTGAGGAAGTTTGATGGTATTAAGTGTTTTATATAACCGAAGCTATTACAAGGTCTGTTAGATCAGATATGACTGCAATATTACTTTTACACTGTAAATGTGTGAATTTGGAAATGTGTCCATTTTCAAAATTCTTATATTTTGCAAATACGCATACTCATAGCTTCAAGAGCATTCCTACTTAAACGGATAACTAAACGGATAGTGCAGAATTTTTCTTTCCATTTTTTTGGTATTCGATTGTAAGCAATAACAGGAACGACAAAAATAAAGGCGTTATTTTACAACATTTTACATTTCGTTAATATAAATACTTGAGTCTGTTAACATATAATTAAGATTATCTGAATATTGCGAAATAACATCTAGGTACTACAAGAACCTAGAAGCTTACTTCGAAAAAGAAAACAAGGGTGATTTATTAAAGTGGCATTGTATAAGTACATTTGTAATGGAACTACTTAAAAATTAGTACAACACTTACATATGACATCAAGTGTATTCGCCGATATTATTAGTTGTAAATGTAATATCCCCTCGATACTTTGTTACCCAGATTTTCTAAATAGATAAAGATAGCCGTATTCACTATGCTAAGCACTTTGTTTTGAATATATCCTGTACGTTTTCGAAAAGACAGTTGAAGTAGCTCAATTTAGTTTAAATTAATATACGAGGGCCATCCAGTAAATAAGTTTCCCTATTTTTTTCTGCGAACGAAACGTTGTAAAAATTAGTTAGTAGTGTAAGAAATGGTGACTAGGATGCGTTGGAAGCGCGTGACCTTCCACATCACACTATTCGTACGCGCAAGTCCGTAGCGCTTCAGTTGCCATGGAGCTACCACTGGTGAACGTGTCCACGTGCGAACTCCGTTCTGTAATTCGTTTTTTCACGGTTGACTACCTGCCCCCAAGCACTACGGTTAACGCTGCGAGGTACATGACAATGCTCGTCCCCACGCAGCTCGAACGACCCGGATCTTGCCCCAAGCGACTTCCATCTCTTTCCAGCACTCAAGTTGTACCTTGGAGGCAAGCACTTTGCGAATAGTGACGAAGTGAAGGCGGAGGCGAACCACTGGCTACGAAGACAGGACACAGCTTGGTACAACAGTGGTATCAAAAAATTGCTACAACGGTACCAAAAATGTTTGGACAGAAATGGTGATTATGTAGAGAAGTAGTCTATGAGTTGTATAATGAAAATAAAATAACTGCATAATTGTAAATAATGTTTATTGGTTAAAAGATAGGGAAACTTATTTACTGGATGGCCCACGTATTTTATTGCAGTAAGGATTGTACCCTGCTTAGATTAGTTTTGAAAACAAAAGCATCTGCTTAACTTTAGGTAATAGGAAACTAAGCAGCAAAATGCTTCCTGAATTGTTGTCTCTCGATGGATTTTCTTCTTCTTCTGTCATTAGGTAGACTTAGAGTTTACTTGTTTGTTTTTCTTCTAATATGAATTGCCTAGGTTTAAGCACAAAGATTTTATACAACCTCAGACTGACAACCAGTCCGTTGCATACGCGGGAGTGTCGACAGGATCTACAAAACTTTCGGCTAATGGGGAGCAATAAGTTTTGAGTCCTATTCTTAACAATAGGTTTCATTTCGTGCATTCACACAAAAACTAAAAAGCTGAAACTTATACTGTACCGCAAGCATACAACTCAGACTTCATTTTATATCATATTTACGTGAGGTTAAAGAAAACTGTATGTCAATACAATTTTGTTCATGAAGCTTAGCGAGCGAGCGGTAGGAAATTACTAATTGTAATAATTACGTTCATAAAGTGCAAATGTCAGCGAAAATATCTGCACTTCATAAATTAACTCATTTCAATGTACTTGATTTTATGAAATCAAGAAAAATGCAGACATAGAAATTGCCTTAGTCTTTTTATAGCAGTACCTCTATCATTAATAATTCACATGATTAAAATCAGTCAAAAACACAGAGTTACTATAATGGACGACATACCACCGCTATAGTTTGTACCCACTGATGTTCATCACAGCAGCATTAATTGGGATTCCGAGTTAATCCAATATTACTGGCATTGGTGACATGTAAATTAGATCCTTATGTATCTAAAAGAAGAAAATCGCAATCAGTAAGAACGGAATAGCCGGGAGTTTAGCTGAGGAATAAAAGATCCTCTTTAGTACATCTCAATTTGACGGTGAAGGTTTTCTTTATTTATTTAGTCACCATGAGACTTCACCATGCCAATAATATAAAGCTCCACGTTGTTTCATAGTGGTATAAAGTCTGCCTGTGCTCCGTATCCGAAGATTGTGACGAGTCAGCTTTTGAATCAGACAAAACAACATCGCCTTGTACATTCCGTACAAAAGTCAGTTCGTTTTACATGATCGTCCGGGTCTGACTTTGCACCATTTATAAACGGTTCGGTTTAAATTTCAATGGTCGTCGCCAAATCCTCCATACCGTTTGCTACGGAATACCAACTTCAAGACTTACACACGAAGCTCCTTTTAACTTCATCTAATATACCGAGACAGGGTGTTCTTTTAATTCGGGGGCTTCTTTTGAGCTCTCCTTTAAATATAGACCAAACGCTTTCTGGTAAACCACCATTGTTTTGCAAACTGACTCGGTGCTGTACCCTGTACAATTAAAGCAAAGTTTAAAAACTACATCTTCAACTTGGCCATTTTCCCTTCTCGTTCCATGTATTATCGCATATATATATATATATATATATATAGAATACTTTCTGAAATATATACATACTTTGAAAACCTGCTAATTCTTTTGTACCAAACAGGTATTTTCTTAAATAGTTTATAATTACATTTTGTCAGCAGTAGATATAAAGTTTATAGGTATAGCTATAGGGATTATCAAATTTTTCTCTCAAACTTGGTTCCTCTAAAGTGTCCAAAGTTCTCAAAACACTACAGCTTCAAAATTCATCATTTTGCCACTCTGTACGTACCTAATGTGCTGTCCGATACCAAAAATTTTGGCTTCTTGGTAATAATATGTCGTTAATCAAAAGGAAAAACTTTAAGGTAATAATGGCAAGATCGATGAAGCAGCGCTCATTGAAATCATAAGACGCAGTATATTAAATTTCACCAACAGCTATGGTCTAAAAGAACTACGATAATTGTATAGGAATATCACAAAAATGAGTAGGCAGGCCATCTTTATAAAATGAAAATAGCAAATTCTCCAGCTTCTTAGTGTGGACGACCGTATGCGAACTTGGATCATATAATATTTAGTTGCTCAAGGTATCAACATAACCGAGATCGTTCAAACAGTATTATTCATAGCTCAGATGTCATCTTAGACATAAAACAGTGTTACCTCTAAAGTAGTTATAAAGGTTCTTACCATGCAGCAGATGGTCCTCGTCCCTTATTTTTTCCAGTTTAAATACTTATGTGTTTGTTAATTCTGCCACTATTATATCAGTGAAAACTAGGCCATAAACATAATTATTAAATTTCAACAAATATATTTTTAACTAGCTGACCCGGCGACCTTCGTACCACCGAATTAATAAATGTTGTCTTAAGTTATTACCTGAGTTTTATTAACTTGTTTATATCAAGATAAAATTAACTAAGTTGAAAAAAAGTTCAAAAAGGAGCAAATTCACGTGGGAGCAAAGCATTTGCTTTATTGAATGTAAACCAAATGATTCGCGTATCGTTGTAACACAACTTCTGTTAAACTACGAGGGCCATCCAGTAAATAAGTTTCCCTATTTCTTAACCAATAAACAACATTATTTACAATTATGCAGTTATTTTATTTTCATTATACAACTCATAGACTACTTCTCTACATAATCACCATTTCTGTCCAAACATTTTTGGTACCGTTGTAGCAATTTTTTGATACCACTGTTGTACCAAGCTGTGTCCTGTCTTCGTAGCCAGTGGTTCGCCTCCGCCTTCACTTCGTCATTATTCGCAAAGTGTTTGCCTCCAAGGTGCAACTTGAGTGCTGGAAAGAGATGGAAGTCGCTTGGGGCAAGATCCGGAGAATAAGGTGGATGTGCGAAAATTTTCCATTTGAAGTTTTTCAGCAACGTTTGGGTCGTTCGAGCTGCGTGGGGGCGAGCATTGTCATGTACCTCGCAGCGTTAACCGTAGTGCTTGGGGGCAGGTAGTCAACCGTGAAAAAACGAATTACAGAACGGAGTTCGTACGTGGATACGTTCACCAGTGGTAGCTCCATGGCAACTGAAGCGCTACGGACTTGCGCGTACGAATAGCGTGATGTGGAAGGTCACGCGCTTCTAACGCATCCTAGTCACCATTTCTTACACTACTAACTAATTTTTACAACGTTTCGTTCGCAGAAAAAAATAGGGAAACTTATTTACTGGATGGCCCTCGTATTTGGTGAATGGGTTGCACTCGTGTCGATTATCTTCATTGAAGCACCTCGTAATATACTATATTTTGCGACTTTATCTATTGTCGGAGCGTTGAATTGTGGTTCGTGTGTTCCAGCGGGGCGTTTATTTGCTCTGATTATGACTTTATAGTTATCACTTGACATGCGATCCAACGCAGTTTTGAACAACCCAATCAATGCATGATGTTCATGAAGTATTTGCTGCTAATCTTGAAGAATTTCTCTTTTCATTGCGTTATTGATCGATTGACGCCGACCAAGTTGGTCCTCCATATTGACCACGAAGGAAATTTGTAACAATTTTATGCTGTGCGTCTTCAACCGGCTGCAATGTTCCAATTCTATGGTGAATTTGTCCTTGTATCTGTACAGTCGAAAGGGAAGTGATAATCAGTGATTTATGATTACCAAAAATAAAGGTTACTCGTCGGGTCGTACTAACACGGCGCCCTTCTCTCGTGCGATTTCTTCTTCATCTGCAGTGGATTGATTCGCAATATTCCGCAGTCTAATTGCATTACGGCTTCGTTGTAAAAAATTCGATCCTCTCCCTCGCGGCATTGTAAATAAGACTGTGATGGATATTGCTGATTTTGCTTCTATTATGACACAACAATTATTCATGCGCGTACAGTCACAAATGTCATAGCCTTAATTGTCTTTGCGCGCAACATGACAACTGTCATAACCTAACCCACCAAACGTCATCAATTTGCCTAATCTCAATTTTTTTAATTTTTAAATGTTTCAATAGTTTTCTTTTTCCTAAACCTGCACGTAGCAATTACGAACAAATCCGCAGAAGGGATTATCCAATATGGTTCAGTCGTTTTCAAGTTTTAAGCATCCAAACGAACCACGATCCATTTTTACATATATATATTGATTCTCTTTTTTCGACAACTAACTGACACTTTTACACCTCATACAACAACTATGAAAAAGAGAAATTTCTGAACGCACCTAAAAAAAGATAAAAGATAAAAAAGACAAAAGACAGAAGACATCAAATGTTTCACAGCTAGGAACATTTTCTCTTGGAAAATTAAATGAGTATTTTCCGTTACTTATTATTTATGTTTCTCACCGTTTAACCTTCCTATACTCACGCATACGGTCTGCGAGACCGATGTATATAGTATAGTATACGTCTTTCATTTTGACGTGAGTATAGGAAGGTTAAACCTTCCCTGAACTTCAACAAATATTTCAAGATCAAAATTAGCCAAATCGGTCCAGCCATTCTCAAGTTATAGCGAGACAAACGAACAGCAATTGATTTTTATATATGTATATAGATATAGTAATCAGAATTTTGTAAAAATAAAATGGGTGTGCACCTATCCATGTATACACTTCTGTATGCATTTGCATATGCAAACAACAGAACAAAAAAAAAAACTTTAGATCCTATATATCAATAAACTCTGTTCTTGGTCATATCACTAGTTATTAAAATATAAACAACTTTTGTTTACACACAAAATGTTTTAATGAAGAAATATAAACCAGAACGTTTCCAGAATTTTCTGAATTACACTAACTATAGTGACTTTGTGTTTTAATTGATCTGAAGCTGGTAAAATATAATTAATATATATCTTAAAATAAATTAATAAATTAATACAAAGAAAACAATTTCCACACAAATTAGCAGCAACCATATAGGTTTGTAAACTGTACCATGGAAATATGAATCTGTAGCCCTACATACATACCATATCGCCACAAAAATAAATCAAAAATAAACGTCACAAAATTAAATTTTCTTATTGGAGGATATAAGTAACTGAAAACATCAAATAGTTATCCTCAGGCAAGTTATGCAATAGTAATATAAACATATGAATGTGCGAAAACCTAACTTTCGATAAGCAAGCCAAAACAATCATTAAATTACCATTCCATCATTGCACTAACAACCTTCCCAAAGTTTTCAAACAATTCAGCCTACAAGTAGCAGATAAATCAGTTAATTCATTATTTAATTTACGAGGAAACGCAACGCATAAGGGTAAAATAAATTAAAAATCAAGTATCTACGAAATTGGTTGTCAGTAATAAATAAAATACACGCTCTTTATAATGGAAGTTCAGTGTTATCAGTGTTTTGATGTGTTTCGCGTGGGCATTCAGTGTGTGGTATTCATTGTGCAGTGCTTTAGAGTTGTACAGTGCTCGTTGCGTGATATCTGTCTTGGGCGTTAGGCAAATATCGCTGGTGATAATTAATTCGCCCAGCTTTCCGAAAGGTGTAGTAAGGGTAATTCTATTTCATCATGTGTAGGTATGGTATATACTTACCTTAATCGACATGTCAGCCGCACTCGAATATTTAAATGTATGGCGTTTGAATTCTACATTTGTGAAAGTTGCTAAGCCAATAGAGGCCATAAGACACGCAAAAATGATCTGTAAATGTACAGTAACTCTTTTCAAGCGTTTGATTCCAAGAATTGCCAAAAAGAACACCAGTAACCAAACGAAACCCACATATATTAGTAAGTTTCTATTCACAACTGGTGTCTGCCACTTAGAATCATGCGAGTTGCCACGAACTACGAACCTAAAATGAAGCTAAAATATAGAGTGGTACCAAGCCTTTTCGCTTGATATAAATGCTAAGAAATTAGTCACGCAACGTAGAAAATGCCAACAGGGCAAACAGTACCTGTAATAATACTGCAACGCAGTGTTTACCGTGACATTATTGGTGCAGTTTATGCCAACAAAATCATCCGTCATAGGAATACATATTTTAGAATCATCTGCTATTGTATTATTAAAGTCGCATGTACGCAATCGGTCCCTCAAGTCACCTTCTAAAATATCAACTATCATTTTAACCGCTGTCGCAGCAATCATTACATTATAAGATTCAGCAGTGAATCTAATCGCTGCCATACTGTATCCGATACCTGTTGAAGCAGCTTTTAAATGTCTACTTCAAAAACATTGTGTGCATTTCGACTTACCTTCAAGCAGAGGAGCACAATCCCATATCGCTAGGTAACTTTTCCTTGAATAACTACTCATAAATAAAAACAGCATGGTTAGAGGCATAGCGAGTAATGCTGTTAACACTAAATAAAAAATGCACACCAGAACTGCAATTTAGAATATTATAGATTTATTCTAAGGATCTATGCCGACGAGGTGACCATTACTTACTAGCTCCATTATCTACAACCAGCTCCATAAACGTACTCAAATAATTGATGTTCAAATTGTATATCGTAGAGATAATAATAAATTCTTTAAAATCTAGCTGGATCCGTTCTACAATCTGTAACAAATAGAATTTGGTAACAGAAGCATACAATTTTCGAGTAGTTTCCAATAAACTACCTAACGTAATCGGGTGGTGGGCAATTCTCGCGTAAGAAACCACCACCACCAGAATAGAAGCCCCGATGTTCATTGCATTATATCTGTGTACTATGTCGACCATTCTGCGCCAACATGCAATGTGGCAAGTACAGGCGCATGTGTTATTTAATTCGTTAATTTAATTAGAATATTTAGTAATTTACTGGAGACACGCCGAAAATTCAGTGTTTATGTCAATAGTGTTTTTCTATTCAATCCATCAGAAAAAAGTATCAACGTCCGCAATGCTAACTAACTATTCAGATCTGTACAAGGCGACGCTATCAATAATATTTATTAAGTCAAAGTACCATAAGATTACAAAAACGATCAATAAAGGGATAATTACTAGAATGGATGAAATATGGAACAAATAAAACTCAAGTTCAACAATCAAAATAATTCAAATGTAACTAAACAGTCCTACGATGCTGCTTAATAACCTAACCTGATAATAAGAATGGGTTTCATTACAGTCCGTGAACGGCGATTGGGTTCGGTTTAGCATGGCTTACCGATTTTTACGTCATCGCATCGGAGAGAAATGAAGGTAATATGTCTAGCACTAGATTTCAACCGTCCATCGCTGCCCTAGAAAATGAATATTACTACACTACTATGTTGGTTAACGAGCCAACAAACCGCTTTAGCAGCTTAGAAATATGTAGCACCTTTTCATCGGGCTAACAAGATTTGATCATGCAGCAAATATGAATCTGACGGGGTGTTTGTTCTCAATGATTGGAGGAAGCAGCAATGAAGGTAAGTAGCAGTTGTTTAAAGTAATGGGAAGGTATTTTGCAAAATGCAAATAAGAACTGACGGATCGTACACCTAACAAGTTTCAGCTACTTGTGCTGTAGTCAGTTAGAACCTCCCGTTTGATTCTTCTAGATAGGTAAATTATTTCTGTACGTATTTCAAATGGGCCGTTAATAGAGCTAAAATTGTAATACAAGATAGTAATTTACTAGCTGATCAGACTATAAATTTCACTTCAACTAATGTTGTAAACCCATTACACGTGTCCTGAAATAGATTAGATTCTACTCTCTCATCTTGCTTAATTTGACATACTCAAGAATATTTTATATTTTCACACACAACACATACACACACACACACACATATATATATGTATATATATATATATATATATATATGCGTACGTATATACTACTTACATCTGTATTTTCAGATACGAACTTGTTGAGAACAGATCTTCCATGATGCTTGGTTTGTGATTTTACTACTTCGCGATCTGTGTTTGTGTTCTTCTTTGCCATGTTAACTATGTATATGGACTCGATCATAAAAGTGGATGACTGAATGACAGTTTTGACAAATATTCAAATATTAGATAATATTTCATGAAGCATAGCAACAACACATAGCATTAGTTTTCGTGTAACTAAAAGTAGGCTCTTAGGTAGTAATTTAAGGTCATGAATACGTCCACAAAGGTGATTGTAGAAGAGTATTTTGTCTCACGTCTTCTGTGCTAACTTTAATGATGTTGAATACTGCACAAAAATAGTAGGCCTGTTAATACCAAACCATTTTAGCAGGAACAAGATATTGATTAAAGCTTTTGCAATTTAGCATTTTGGATAGAAGGATTAACCAGTGAAATATTTATAACTATGAAACTTAAATAAAAAATATGTGAACAAACTAAAACTATGGTAATCAAGAATTTGAAGAGAAACAATTGGTAAAGAACAAGTAGAGCAAAAAAAAGACAGAAATAGAAACATTGAAGATGAGGTTATCGAAGGAATAGCAAAAGCCAGGTAAACTTTGCAATAACATTAAAAGAAACTTCCTTGGTAAAAACAGATGTGCCCATTTAGGTAAAACAATTATGCATTGTCTGAAAAATCATGTACTTAATCTTAACCTATTACTACCAATCAGGGACAACAAATAAAAAGCAAAATAAAGATTAACTAGTATAGAAATGAGATCCTTAGGAGAAGGCTGGATATAATACAAAATGAAACGGCAATGGCACAAAAATACTTCGCTCGTTAAGACATACATAATAATAATGGAAGACAGCCTAGCAGGACAGATGTCAAAAATCAAGAAAATGGGAAGGGGGATATGCTAGCAGTTGTGGATAGACGGAGCTCGAGAAGTTGCAGAAGAGAGCAAAATGATAGGACGAACAGGCTCCCACATAACTTTATAACTAAAACTTCGGAATTATGTAAGTAAGTAAAAATACACCTCTAATCCATTATGATTGATTCAGCCTTTACTTGATGAAACTCCATAATTAACTTAGGAACAAATACACAATTTTAGAATTTCACTACTTTTAATTTTACCAACTACTATGACATGTTTCGCCACACAGTGGCTTCTTCAGATAGAAGTGATACTGTGTTGATTTTACAAGGAAGACAACCATCTATACATACATACATACATCTAAACAAATTGTATATCGTCAATGTCTAAAATAATAATAATGATTTTTAAATTGGAATGGACACTCATATAATCTCCTATTCAGACAAATTTAAATTTAACAGAGGTGAGTTATTAATGTCTATTTGGTCATTTAATAGATAGCCTGTATACTTATATCTATTTATTTCTAATGATTCCAATAAATTAAGTTTCCATCCCTTGTTCTCTACATGTAATACTTCAAATTGGTTGTTGAAATTATGGTGTTCTTCTATTAAATGGTTAGCATACGTGGAATCTTGTTTCTTATTGTTGAAAGCTGATAAGTGTTCCGAGATCCTCTTGTCGAAGGTCCTTCCTGTTTGTCCTATATATAGCTTCGGGCATCTACTACACGTCAGCTTATAGACACCCGATTTTTTGTTTTTAGGGATTTTGTCCTTATGATTCAAGATGTATTTCGATAAGTTGTTATTCGTTTTAAATGCTACTTTTATGTTATTTTTCTTTAGACATTTTGAAATGTTATCACTTAGGGGGCCTACATATGATATGGTCCTGTACCTTTCTTGTTTAATTTCTTTTCCTACCGGGTATATAAACATTTCAAAATTTCTAAAGAAAAATAACATAAAAGTAGCATTTAAAACGAATAACAACTTATCGAAATACATCTTGAATCATAAGGACAAAATCCCTAAAAATAAAAAATCGGGTGTCTATAAGCTGACGTGTAGTAGTTGCCCGAAGCTATATATAGGACAAACAGGAAGGACCTTCGACAAGAGGATCTCGGAACACTTATCAGCTTTCAACAATAAGAAACAAGATTCCACGTATGCTAACCATTTAATAGAAGAACACCATAATTTCAACAACCAATTTGAAGTATTACATGTAGAGAACAAGGGATGGAAACTTAATTTATTGGAATCATTAGAAATAAATAGATATAAGTATACAGGCTATCTATTAAATGATCAAATAGACATTAATAACTCACCTCTGTTAAATTCAAATTTGTCTGAATAGGAGATTATATGAGTGTCCATTCCAATTTAAAAATCATTATTATTATTTTAGACATTGACGATATACAATTTGTTTAGATGTATGTATGTATGTAAAGATGGTTGTCTTCCTTGTAAAATCAACACAGTATCACTTCTATCTGAAGAAGCCACTGTGTGGCGAAACAAGTCATAGTAGTTGGTAAAATTAAAAGTAAGGCAATTCTAAAATTGTGTATTTGTTCCTAAGTCTAATCCATTACCTTCAAATCTTCCATCATTTGTGGCTGATAAGGATATTATCCAAGAATACTGCGACGAATGTCGTAGAACTGAAATGAGATGAGCTTTGTGATGACTCCATCAATAAATCATTCAAACAAATTTATTTTCCTTCACCATGGGGTGTGAACATTGCCAATACCTGTGTACAATCTCATTAAGAAGAAGATCAAAATGTAGTATAGATCAAAAAAAATCAGTAAGTGATATAAATAGACAATATTAAAAGGTAAAATGAAAATATAGAGACAAAACAAACATACAATAATAAACATATACATCTATGTATGTATATAGATCTTTTGAGTAATTAGATGGCGTTCACATCAGAGTGAAAAACGGGCAACTTGCAAATTTCTTCCAAGTTGTAGAGTGAGTTTTCCTGTAGCAGCTTTTCAACGATAACATTGAATTTACTATTGTTGTGTTCGTTTAGAGTCTTTGGTAGACTTGTATTGATGTGCACAGCATGGTAGCGGCATTTACGCTGCCATTGTGTTTATATTTGACGATGTGTTGAGTTATATTAAAACAAGAGCATATGTTCGTAGCAATTAGTAAAACCCATTTGAAATCTACTGACAAAGATCTTTTACACTGAAATAATATCGGGAGTTAATACTGGTGTGTATCAGATCCTGGCTATTTATAGGAGATATCACCAAGTTCTAAAATATGACTAGTTAAATAAAATTCGCTAAAGCACACAATATATTATAGTCAGAAACACCGATAAAGACCAAAGTCCAATTGGTTGACTTTTTACTCTGGATGCGAACAAAATTGATTTTAAAATTGTTTGGATTGCAATTAATAGAAATAATGAGTGATAAATAAACTTATAAGAAGAAGAGAAGACACAGGGGGAAAGATGACGATGAAGATGATTGCCTTAAGAAAAGTAAATTATTATTAAGAACCAAAGAAAACTGGATGATAGTATAGAGTGAATGACGCACATGGTACAGATAATGGGAGAGAGGAAGAGTGAATTGATGATATTAAGAAAATGAAGAAAATGAAAAGATGACGAAAACAATGATAGATTTAGATGCGACGCTTGATATCCTGGAAAGTAAGAAAAGGATAAATAATGTAGTTCTGCATGGATTAAAAATAAGCACAAAAGATCAACAAACACTGAAAACAGCAATGAAAAACTTCTTTGAGGAATAACTGCTTGCCAAGATGGGTGTTCTAAATGCTATTAGGTCCGAGGAAATGGTATATTTAGTAGTTTCCAAGTCAAGAAGAGAATATTAAAGTTTGAGAATGTAGACAAGAGAAAAAATATTCATTCACCTCTTCAAGAGAGATCAAGAAATTCAAAAACAAATCAGGATTAAAGCAAAGGAGGAGAAATATAAAGGCAAAGTAACGAATGTATGGCATGGGAAGCAGTACATAGAAAAAGAATAGCAGAGCTATGATGCAGCAGGAAACCTAACCAGAATAGATAGACTCATAACTTCAAAAAAATTGTTAAAATTGAATAGATATGGAGAGGGTGTGGTCAGTGGCAATGGAAATGGAAATTTTTCATGAAATGTCAGGAAACAAATTTAGAGAACGGGGTAAGCAAAATAAAGTAAATGGTGCTGTTGATGAACTTGGAAATGAAAATGTAAATGAGAAAAAGGATATAAAAAACAATGACTAAATAGACGAAAACAGGTAATAAACTTGGAACGTACGAACACTGTTGATAACAGGAAAATCAAGTAGTAATGGAATCAGATAAATATAGAGTCCATTTCGACTGCTGCGCAAGAGATTAGATGGAAAGAACGAGGAACAATAGATAAGGACAATAAATTCTATTACTCAGGAAATTAAAAGCTGGGGTAAATGACGTAGGGTTTGTGACCATGAAACATTAAAAGATGACATATTAGAATCCAAACCAATACACGATGGAATAGTTTATATTAGATTAAAAGCAAAACCTTTCAACATGTTATTTTTTAATATATGCGCAACAACTAAAGGCACCAAGGAAGAAAAAAAAGATAAATTTTATCAAAAAGTAGAACAGGAAATAGAGAAATTGCCAAAGAAAGACAGAGTTGTCATCCTAGGATATGTCAAAGCTCAGATCAGAAAGAAGGAATATTTAAAACATGTTGCGGGAAAATACAATGCATGAAAAGACGAGCAATAATGGAAGAATGTAACTTGGCCAAAAAGAAGGTATAACAATAAGTAGTACGACATTCGACCACCGAACACAGCACATGCTTACATGGATGTCACCGAATCGAAAAGGTTGAACACGTACTGATAATGCAATAATAACAGTCAGCGGTGATGGGTCTAAGAATACACAGGGGTGTACCTGCAGACTCAGACCGCTTCATGGTAGCATCAACGCTGAAGCAAACAGTAAGAAGGAAGGAGGCAAAGAATATACAGAGTAAATGGAGCAGCAGATAGACTAACTAACACCAAAGTAAAACAAGTATATAATGAATATATAGATAAACATTTAAGGGAAGAATGAGTCACTAAGAGCGACGTGCAGACAGAATAGACTACCACCAAATAGGAGGAGGAAATAAGAAGAACAGTAGGGAATGATTTGATGAAACATGTCTAACTATAACTAATATAAAAGCCGGTACAAGATTGAAGTGGATAAATAAGAACAACGTCCAAGACAACACAAAGTATGATAAATTGAGTGTACAAGCAAAACAATAAGACACGTCAAGAAGAGATGGATGGAAGATAAAATGTTGGAGATTGGAAATGGAGGTTCGAGTAGAAATACCAGTGAAGAAAATGAGATATCTAAAGAACAAGTTGTTGGAATAAAAAAATAAAGATGGAAGAATGACATCAAGTACCGAGGAACATAAAAAATATGGGGAAATTATTTTAAAGAACTGCTCACGGAAGTGGAACTTTTTGAAGATAGAGAGGAAGAGAATAATGATGATGGAAAGATGGTAGAGGGAACACGTTATTACAACTAACAAAAGAAACTAGAAATAATAGATGGTAGTCGTAGTGGAAAAGCTCATGAAAAAGGTGGTATAAATTTGGAGCTAATAAAATATGGTTGAGAAGAGCTGCCGGAGGGACTATATTTACTTATAAGAAATATTTGGGATAAAGAAAAATGCCGAAAGAATGAGAGAGCGGCCAAAGTATTACCACCCACGAAAAGGGGTTCAACAACGCTGTAGAAATTACGGGGTCTCACACTATTAAATATAATATAGCAAGACAATGAGCGATAAGTGTAAAAGAAGAGCAGAAAAGAATAGGGATATTCATCGGGGTATTGATCTAGAAAGCTCTTCGGAGCGGCGTTGTCCTTCATGGGGTGTTTACCACTTATAGTATAATAAAAGCCTCTAGCACATACGAGAAGATGCCAGACTGAGTAGTAAAATTCAATTGAAGGGTAAGATTATAATTGTTTGTTTGGGTCCTTTGTTACAAACTAAATTATCGTTCGGTATATTTTATTTAAGAAAAGAAAAGGAAAATTCTTTGTAACGTATTTCAAAATCCTAAATTCATTTTCAGGAACTGGTTGAATGGACTATACCTTATATCTCATTTCAAAGCTTTCCAAATATACCTTCCCTTAAGAGCATTTTTTTTTCTTAATCTCTGCCTCCGTGTCTTCACATAGGAACACATTTAGCCTTTTCATGGTGTGCAAATGGATCACTTACCGTTAGTTCTTAAACGTCCATAGTAATAAGTTATTGGTAGTTCACGACGACGACCAATTCTCCATAGATTCTGTCGAAAACCTTTATTAGATCTTTCTCGGTAATTTGACTTAATTTATGCGGTGTAAGTATCGTTTAGACAACTGGGGTTACCAAATGAATAGGATTTGTCTACCCGATTGCAGTTAATCAAAATCTTTTCCCTTTATTGCGTTTACTTCTGCCACGTACACCGAATTCAAGATCCCTGAAAATCAGTGCGAGGCACAGTAGTCAATTTTACATTACGCAGCGAAAAAGGTGAAGTAAACGATAGTTTTATTTTAACAACGAATGCATGTGGTTATATTATATAAGTTTGTGTATGTACTAATATGACTAAAAACGTTTTTACCTTATTACTGAACCCCAAATACAATTTTCGTGGTTCTGCTCTCAAATGAGAGATATACGGTTCTGAAAACATCAACAACATGTGAAAAACATTTTCATTATCCTGCTACATTGCCTTGAATAACTTAAACGATATCGCCTATGTACTGTGACTGGCATAAAATACCATCTATATTCTTCAACATTAAGTTAGGCTGTTTCATTTGCGCAATTTTCAAATTTACATGCACAAATATATGTACCAAAATTTATTGCTTCCAATATCGTGGAGAATCTTTATATCAGTACTTCACTAACACCAGTTATTTCGGCAGTTAACTTTGGATTAGAGAAAAGTCGTCCAGCACGATTATCATCATTTGTTGTCCCGACTCCCTGTTTTACATCATCTATCTTCAATCCTATACGTTTGTGAAGTTCTTTCTGAATTCCTTCCTTTGCAGCTTTCTTTATATGACTTCATTTGTTTTCCACAATTTAAACTCCATATTATGTGCAATGTATAGAATGCATTCCATAAATTTTATTCCAGCTTGAAGAGGACACATACCTACGCGATAAGCGTTGTCATCTATTGCCCTACATTTAATTTTACCTAGATTATTCATTTCAGAAGGCTTTGCGTGAAAAATAAAACATGTAGCCGACGAAGAAGTCTGAATAACCGCTTGTGCTACATTGCCATCAATCATAGTTAACACCATTTCATGAGTTATTCGCAGTTCTCTATTGTTAATACAAACACTTGTGTCTCTTAATTTTGTAATGCATTCTTCTATTTCTTGAATTTTTCTCTTATTTTTTGTTGTGTCATCTTTGCATGCCGAAACTGGATTGATCGACAAAACCAAGTGGATGAGGGTCGTGGATTACTCCAATATATTGATGATGCATCCTTCGTTGCACTTAAATGTAGTGGCAAAAATAGATGATAAATATATGGACCCATCTGATACATCAGCATATACGAAAAGTTGCTGATATTCACTGTGACAATAGGAACCATCACAACCTCATTTTGTCGTCAATTTTAATTCGATATTTCCAATAGCTGCTTGCATTCTTTTTGGTTTTTGGATTGTAACAGTATTTTGACTGCGTTGTCTAATAGCTCTTGCATAATATTCTGTTATGATTTTATCTTCGGGATAACAAACATTTTTAAATTACTTATTCTATAATAAGGAGGGAAGATATCCCTACCAATTTCTTTACATAAATGCCGTAAAAGTTCGTACTGGTGTTTCAAAAGGTTAGCGTCCATAAGTAAAGCTAACGCCCTATCATCGCTAAAGTCATTTAATTTCATGGTATCTGTTGATATAATTCTTACTTTCTATTAATGTATTTAATAACTTTATTTTTATTTTATCTTTCTCCCAACTTGTTAATATACTGATTTTGTATATAGCCGTTATCTAATATGTGTTTTCAGAACTAGTAGTTTGTTGTACTAAAAGTGGTTGACTAACAATACATACAATTAAAAACGGCTTGCATTCTTATAAAAGAACCCAACAAGTTATGGGTCCAGAACGCAGTAAAGCATAAAAGAAAAATAAGGATACTATAGTATAGTCGTGAATTGAAAAACTATCTAAAATATATCTCCATAAAGGTAATTTTGAGGTTAAGCAACAAGTGCTACAATGGACTCAACAAGGATTATCAATGTCGGCTTTTTGGAAAGAAAATCGAACTGGGACACATGGAGAAGATTAGTGTTTGTCTACGAGGGATTTCCGGAGCATTGGATATTGTTGAAGGCAGATTAGTGAATCCCGGTCCTGTTGCTATTAATGCAAGGCCGGAAGAAATGACAGCGCACCCAATTTCCCTAGACACATGTTACAAAGCAGAGTGCAATGCCTTGATTGTTCCAACCAACAATATGACAGAAGAAATCTTGAAGAAAATAATGCGTTTAACCAGTGCGAGGAATGTACGGTTAGAACTACATAAACTTTTCGATGGCCAATTCGTTTCGACCACAGAAGTTATAAATTTCAAAGTTGGCGATAAAAATGTGTTCTGAATATAACTATATACCACTTCTCGTTGTTCCTGTGTTCGATGTGCATATGTAGATTCTATATTCTCTCTAATAAGGCCAACATGACGCTTACACAATAGCACCATGTCAACCAATATTCTATGCGAAACACTAAACTTACTCATTTTGGCTGTATTACCACAAAGTTTAGCTTGAAACTAAACTTAAATCAAAAGATTATGGCTTTAAATACTAATTGCATTATTTACTTATAATATTTAAGTATTATTATTTATTGTAATTACACTAACTACACAGAGTTGCTAGTTCGTGCACGCCCATCTAATTTTCGCGTTAATTCCAAAAGCGACAGCTGAAAGGAATGTGATTACCTTAACAATACCTTATTGATCACCCACAGACCGGCGGCAGCCGGCGCTAACTGAATATTGTCCAAAATGTAATAATTTTTAACGCATTAGAGATGAACTCAAAATTACAGTTTTACAGCAGTAATTAAATATATATATATATATATATATATATATATATATATAGATTTTCAGCAAAACGTAGTTTTGTAATCCAATAATAGCTTTCTGAACTAAATTTATTACAGCAACAATAAATCTGTTTTTGTGGACATTCCGTATTGCTAATTTTTACGAGTTTAGTTATTCGGGGTATTTAGAACCGAATGCAATGAAAATCAATTGTAAATTTGAACCATCATTTATTGGGTTCTTTCCGCCGATTGACCACTGTGCGATGCGGGCGTTGTCTCCCATCGTGAGTCAGCAAGTGTAAACATTTGTTTACGTTGTATCAAATTTTAATGAAGCTTAAGATCGATCACCTCTGTTTTATTTCCCGGTATTTCTTTAGAATTTAAGTTCCTGCAAATATTCCGATGTAGTAAAGATATATCTAAAATTTGAGCTTCACGTCAAAATTATTGGTAATTACGAAATAACCTCCGACTGGAAACATATATGTGCTTTCCAAATCTTTGACAACTATAGTTTCCTCTTTTGTTGTTGTTAATATTTTTAACCTCTTTGCTTTCAGGCCAAGTACCCTGGAATAGAGTCGCACACACTGAAACGAACGCCGCGGCGCGCCGTGTCACTGGCTTGGTGACATCTTTCCAGCTCTCTTTTCGTTGTTCTAGCTACTTTTGTCTGACAGAACACACGGTTAGTAAGGAAGCACGTAACACTTTCTAATTGTTTGAACGTTGAGGTAGTCAACACAAACGTAATTATACAAGTGTCATTCGAATATTTTATTTAAGATTCCATCCCTCCTTTATTACTATTCAAAATGCTATATAAAAATAAAGTAAAGAGTAAAGTGTGTTGACGTCCTATTTGAGATCAATACTGACTGTATATGTATAGCTGTTGCGTAAAATACTTAAACGATAATTTTGGATAGCTCCAGATACTGAAAGAGACGCCTCTAGTGGAAACTTCTTATTCCTTAGAAAGCGCTTGCAGCTGTTGTTGTTTAAATTCCCTTTCAAGAGACTTTAATCCACGCCTATGACTTAACAACAAGAGATGGAAATCTAGACACCTTTCCGTAATACAGTTATGTCTGCATTTAAGTTGGATACTGCGGTATCGCATATCTCTCTGCGGATAAAATAGCGCCCTTTCAACCTTCTTACTGCGGTCGGAAGGACCCCATTCGGAATCAGGCTTTGCCATACTGTATATTGTCTGAAATATTAAAGGGGTTTTTAAGTCTTAAATGGAGATGTGTACATGAAAGTCATATACTTACTCCACATTTTACGTGCTTAAAACATTTTGTCAAAAACATCAGAACAATTGGAAGAAGTGCAAGGGCGATTGCTGCGTGTGCAAAAAGTATGGTATATGTAGTATTCACGCATAATTCGTTCGTGTACTGGTTATGTACCACAAGTATAAATGTAAGCTGTAAAAAAATTTTCATAAGTGTGCTAAAAAATTAGATTGCTAAATTTTTCAGATAATGGAATAATCCTTACAACTGCTAATATAGGGGTCGATCTCCAAGCCGTAATCCAATACCTCTCCGGAGTAATTCCATAAATAAAAAGATAATCTTCCATTACTGTTCTTGTGGAGTAAACGAAAAATATTGCTAAAGAGACGATAAGTAACATTGAGGAAGTCCATAACGGTATCACACAAGGCTTCCAATTTTTAGCAAGTTTGTATCCAAGTTTGCTAACGGTAAATGCGGTATGAAAGAAGCCTATAACGCAGAAGACTATAATCAAATATATCCTGTATTTGCAAAGCCGTGTATGCTTCTGTAGAATAGAATCCACTACACCAATTGTTGAATATATAGGGGTGCACATGGAGCATACAAAGAGACAAAAATACCATAGAGGTACATATAATTTATATACTTTCGTTCGAAATAAAACATCTGGTACCAATGTAAATAATACGATCCGAGCTACGAAATGTAAAAGTCTAATGTGTAATTACAGGATAAATATTTTCAAACTTACGATTCAATCTAAAGCATGTCGGGTCCACAAATTTGTAATGTACAATGTTTTCCTTAACCAAGCATGACATCAAAGAAAGGAATAATATAAATATTACTACTTTTATGGACGATATAATGACGGCGGCATATTTTGGATGCAACGTTTTAGGCTTCAGTGTACCCAACCAAATCATATTAGCCAAGATGTTTATTTCAGCAGAATGCAATAGCAAATCCACCCAGAACTACAAAATTTACAACTAATACTCAACGTTTTGTAGCTATAACTTTCCAGTTTTCGTTTCGATCAAGACATCTTCCGTTATAGATACGTCCATTTCAATGCAATCATTCTCAATATGTTGATGATAATCCCCAAACATTTAAACTTGCGTACTATCTGGGATTCGATAAGAAAGATAAATACATGAACACAATTAAGTTTCGCATTACATAATTTATTTATTTAGTAGCTTTATTTAAAAAACAATAAAACTGTACTTATTGGGGAAAATACATATAAGAAGCCAAAGAACTTCGAGAAAAGTTTCCTTCACTGTCCAATAAGCAAGCGTTACCTTAAAACTTTTATTAGCACTTAAAGCTAAAAGCAAAAACTTACTGGAAAAAAATATGACAGCTAGAAACAATAAAACAAACATTTGGCAGTAAGTTATTAACCTGGTTCTATGTGTCTCCAAAAACAATTTGGATACTATGCTAAATAATGGCAAAGATAACTAATTCCGAAAAAATCTGGTGTATATCAAATTAACTATAAAGAATGAAATGTTGTCTATATCGGGCAAAGCAGGAGAAATATGAAAACTAGGCTTAACTATAATTTAAAAAATTAAGTGATGTAAGAACACGGGTTTCGCTGAACACTGCATAAATCTGAATAATTCTCCCAATATGGACAATTACAAACTTCCGTGTAACCAGAATAAAGGCCAAACATTGAACTGAAGCTACAAGGTGTCTGTAAGTGCCTGTAAGCCAATTAAGTTGGTATGCCTGAAATTTTATCAAGGTGTGGTAGCATATGTTTATTATACCTGTATTGCTTACTGAAGGAGAAAATCGTGAGAAACAATACGAGAGCGGAATATCTAACTTTAATGGGTGATTTCTCTCAAATGCGTATGCGCCACATGTGTAAACTTATTGGCCTAACAATGACAGCCATTATGAAAATTGGCAGTATTTGTATTTGTGCTGATTTGTGCGTTCTGTCCTGCATAGTCAAGTGAAATGTGAGTCAGATCACGCGTGATTAAAGTATCAAAGTTATTAGCAATTAGCACTGTGATTAGCGTTTGCCGTCGTCTGTGAATTAGTGTGCCTGACTAAGGTTGTGCTTGCTTAATTTACAAAATGAATGAAGAAACCAACAACTAAAATTGAAATAGATATATTTTTATGTAAAAGCTCTAGAGATGCTGCAGAACAACATATAACACTTATAACTATATCGAAAATTTATCGTTGTCTATCATAGATTTATTATTATGAACCAGTTTCGGTAATTACAATGCAAATTTACTAACAAACATGTATAATTAATTCCACACTCAATTATAGCTCACAATTTGTGATATGAATATTAATACATTCGCTAAACTTTGTTACGCTATATTAATAATTGGTAACTATGTTCAAATTTAAACCCCCAACTTGTTTCGGTGGCGCATGTCCAGTAAACGCAATTCACCTGTAAGAAAAGGATACAGTGATGTATACCTCCTGTATTGTTGGTCACGTTTTTCGGTCATTGTCAGAATAGGGAATCGGCAATATAGATATAATAAATATGTGCGTTAGGATACCCACTGCTTGAGCTGAGTACATAGACGTACGTGTTCCATGGTCGTTAATCGCATTGTCAGTTGTCATGGCTATCATTTGGCTTAATATATCTATATATTAATACGCAGTGGGTCGTCTTCTCGTACATATTTTAGAGTGTTCCCTCCATGTATCGCGATGGTACATATATCGTTGTTTTCGTATTACAATGCAGATTTGTCGAATGTATGTTTCATCGCGATACGTGCAGTGGAACGCAGGTGAGAGTCTGTAACATGTTGCATATATTACATATTGTAATGAGCTTAAGTGTCAGAATGACACACGCAACGTGATATACGTCAACCACGTGAAGTATTACATTAGTACATATTATTATAGTAAATACGTTCGAAAAACGGACAAAAATTATGTAGCATAATATTGATTGCACAAAAGCAGATTAAGTGGAGTAAGTTGGCGTCTCAATACATTGCGACTGAGTAAAATAATTGTATGTTCAGCTCATCCGTTCGTGCCAAGCATTTACATTTGTGTATTCGTCGCTAACAAGCGGAACACCGGGATTTTCATGGGTCTTATATATCTAGGTATGAGCTTCTGTCCTAACGCGCTTTATTTCTTGAGAAAATCGTTGAAAATCTTGCATACATAGAAATGTATGTCAGTGTTTGATCAAGGTGAAATTGACTTTACCTACGCGATGTAAGTACAAAACCATTTAGATACTGATTTAACAACATGGGCACTAAAATGGATCAAACTATTCCTCTTAGATTTCTAGTTATTGGAAAGAATATTAAATAAATATACAAACAGAATACATATAAAATAATCATTTTTGTAGATTTTCAAAGCATTTGGTAGAAGCCTTACGTTTTCAAATAGTACAAAGCGTATTAACTGACTCCCAGTTACATTCTATACAGGATATACAATTAAATTATCTGATAACAAAGTTACGTAAGGTAGTCAACATTTTTCGAAAATCGTCAACAAGGAATGATGATATATTACAAAAACATGTAAAAGAAGAATTTGGTGAAGAATTTTCGTAAACAGTGGATCCTAAAACACGTTGGAATAGTTTAGTGATTATGCTAGGACGTTTTTCTAATTCTATAAACTGTTAGCAAGGGTCTGAGATTTGAAGTCAGGTACCAGTTTTACTGATAACGAGTTTACTTTGATTTCTAATGAAATATCAGCATTACAACTAATAGAAGTTGCTTCAGAAATACAATGTTGTGAAAATGTTAATTTGTATATCGCCGATGTTACGTTGAAATTTAAGCTTGATGAGTTGAAGGCGTAAAACGCAATTTTAAGTAACGAACTTAAAAACATTGATACAACGTATAAAGGAACGACGAACTGTTTCTTGTGATATTTTGCAAGTTCTTTATAGCAACAATTGAAGAAATTTTTTCTAAGACCAACAAATAATAATAGCTTCATTGTCCAACGGCTAACCATTTACAGGACAAATTATATATAAAATAACATACATACATTATTAAAGATACATAATTAGAAATATTACTCTGTGCGTGGAAATGAAATGAAATATAATTCAAAAAGAAAAAGTAAAACTAATAAAATTGATTAATTGTGTTGTAGAAAATATCAGAATATAACAAATCTGCGATACAACCCATTGATGTGATAGAAGATGAATGAATTAACAAATTCGTTCTAGGGAAGGGTAATGCAAAGGTAGGAGAGGAACGATAGCAAATACGAGGTACAAGGAAATTAATACGGGAAAGTAAATCAGGGGAGTCAATTAAGCCGTGAACAAGTCTCCACATAAATCTGGCACTATGAATTTCTCTGCGCTGTCCCAAGAACCGTACATCATGTCTTTGCAAAAGCAGTCCATAATCCATACCACGCTCCGGGTAAATCCCATCCATGTTAAAGGATAAGTGTTTCAAGAATCGCCTTTGTACCTTCTATAAGGATAATTGCAGGTAAATATAGTGTGGCGACTAGACAGGCAAAGCATATTCCAACTTTGTTACCACAAAAGCGAAGAACATAGTCTTAAGTAAAGATGTATTACGAAGAAACTTGCAGGTGCGTAAAACAAATCCCAAAGCCTTTGACGCAGGAAAGCAAATGTTATTCATATGAGTAGCAAAGGTTAAGCGGGAATCAAAGGAGACGCTCAGATCAGAACACCACTGAGCAATCAAATCCAAATCATGTTGCAGGCGATTGACATCATCCCAAGTTGCAATAGGCAGATATATTTTCAGGTCATCCGCATAAGCCAGTACCGGACAAGTAATAGAAGTTAAGAAATCGTTAATAAATAATATGAATAAGAGAGGTCCCAAATGTGATCCCTGCGGAACTCCTGATGTGGGCAGAAATTCGAATGATTTAAATCCATTATAAAAAACATACTGAGATCTGTTGCTTAAATAAGATTTTATAAGCAATAATAAGGAAGTGCTCAAGCCTAAAGACGATAATTTGGCAAGTAGAATTCCGTGGTCGATAATATCAAAGGCACTACTAAAGTCCGTGTAAATGACGTCAAATCTACAATAACGAAGATAATCGTAGAATTAGTTGAGCGCATTTATCTTAAAAATGAAACAGACACTATCAGTGAGTTATAGAAAATTGATACTGATGATGACTGATTCCGATGACTTTGAATGTTTAATGTCAATCGAGTCAGTTCCTTCATTAGCCGCGCCACCTACGAAAGATGAACTGCAGCTCTTAATATAGAAAAAGGCCAAAAGATCTTGCCAACTACCTACAAAAATTTAACACCAGTAGTTAAAAAAGAAATAAATTATTTTGATGAGGAAGATATATATATATATATATATGACCTTGTACTAACCAGTTGGCCAATAAGTGCAGAATCAGAAAGAGCTTTTTCGCATCCTAATGTATAGCAAGATTATATCATAACTATACTTTTTGTGCTCGTATTTTCAAAAATACGTAATAATAAACAAACAGATTGTACAGAATAGTTACTTGTTTAGACTAGTTACTTAATCTTTAAAACATAGTTATTTATTTAGATTTGTTATTTACTCAGAATAAAAGCATTACTTTTTGTTTATTTGGTATGTTTCATATATAAGTTTTCAATAAAACTTCATTTATTTATGTTAGTTTCTAATATGCGATTAAGTTCGTTTATAAATAAAGTTCCTCTTATTACTACTTACTGATTTTTTCAATACGTAGTAAATTGTCTGTAAATAAAAATTACCGGTAAACCACACATGATTTTTTACCGAATTACCGGTATTAAAGAAGTCGGTAAATTTATAATTCCTAGATGCGTACGAAACCAAATGTAACAAAAATCAGCAATATTATATGTAAAGACAGAACTATATATTGGGTTTTATAAAAAATGCTGAAACAATTTCTATTTTTGGCCTACATCGAAAACAGGAATTGATCGGTTTCTCAAAAATTCTAATAGCTTTGGAGTTACACACTATATTCCTGACTTTATTTATACAGTATAGATATTGCCTAATTCTAAGGGAATTGGTATTAGAATTCTTGCATTCCAAGTGTCAGTTTCCAGATTTCTGCTGAAAAATAGCATTACTTGTCACTACCCTGTCAAGACATTTTGAAAGAGTTAGTACATGCATGAATTCTGAGCGGCTTATCAGCCATCTTTTATTTCAGTAATGTAAACCTTAATGAAACAGAAAATATGCGACAAATTTTCGTTTACTTGTATGGCTCCAATTAAGAATTAACTGACTTTACTGCGCAATCATATTATTGTAGTTTGCAGCAACTCACGTGGAACTTAAAAAGTGCTTTTCCTTCTTTCCATTCACTCAATTCTACTTTCTTAATAGTTGACCAAGGTACATAAGAAACACCAAAAATTG
Source organism: Chrysina gloriosa (assembly GCA_038088585.1). Lineage (NCBI taxonomy): Eukaryota > Metazoa > Arthropoda > Insecta > Coleoptera > Scarabaeidae > Chrysina > Chrysina gloriosa. Next base: position 22,192,409 of record CM076090.1, read on the forward strand.
AGACAAAAAGCATGGTGATTCCACATAATACTTGGGCAATGACAATAACTTGTTTTATATAGCGCAAACCAAACACAGTCAGTATAAGGACAACTATCCAAGAAAATCCCGTTAAAAGCAACCAATCTGCGTTAAAAGATTCCACTTCAATTTTGTTATTGCTGATGTAGCTGAAATGAAATGTACGTATGATTTATTCGAGATGTATCATAGATATGTATATTCTTACGTTACATAATTCTGAGTTGCCGTTACAACTTGCAGCGAAGAATTCGAACAAAAGATTGTCATATTCTGCGCAGGATACATTTTTGCACAATACGTGACGTTATGAGCGCAAGTCATTACGCCCTTTTTCATTTTACCAGTAAACAATGATAATAATAATAGCAGAGCTAAAGAAGACATTGTGATATTCTGCATTTCTGATACCAAACTCAGCAGAGCTAGGCCATAGCCAAGACCTGAAATAAATAAAGTAGAAATTATATGTCGCTTAAATTTAAATTTGTATCCTTGGTGGAATAATTTGGATATCTTCGAATAGGTATTCGGTAATCAAGTTCTTACTGAACGTAAAATGAGGTACAAAAGAGTAAGCATCTACCGCAAACTATGACTTAAGGTTTTGTTCTACTTACTTAACTGACAATCATCCTGCTATTAAGGGTAAGGCTGTACTTTATTCAAAAATTTGATTACCTTGAAATAATGGTACGCATTTCCAAAACGTGAAATAACTTTTCCCAGAGTAACTGCTCATGAACGTAAATAGCATAAATAACGGCGTTCCAAAAATTGCAGTTAAAAATACGTAAAACATGGTAACAATAACTGCAATGAAGGTTTAACTATAAAATGGACAAATTTATTAAATGCTTACTAGCTCCATGCTCTCCTACTAAGTCCATATAAACTAGTATGTAGCCTACATTCAGTTGGTAGAGGCTGACAATTGAAAGATACTCGATAGTTGTCAATTCCAATGTCTAGAACAATATATAAAGTACATATTTTTGCGAAATAGATATATAGACGGCTTTCATAACCATGACCGATTTTCCGGTGAACGATTCACCCAATTCATTGCGCCTGTTCCTTTTTATTTCAGGTAAAAGAGATGAACGAGTTACAAATCTCGACATTTTTTCTGTCAAGTATGACAGATACAGACTATACAGCCTTTATTGGCAGTTCATATTTTATACAAATATTGCAACTACATGCATATGTATACAGGATATCCCATCTTACTGTTTTATTCGAAGTTTACTATGTTCTACTTTTTGCTAGGTATCCCTTCCTCATCCTTTTGCTTCCAAAACTCTCACTCCCGCTAATGGCAGAAGTCGGTATCAACTTCGTTCTTTTAAATAGGATGATAATATAGCTTTTATTATTTGTTTCCTCTACGCATTAAAAGCTTCTTTACTTCCTCTAGCAGCTATTACCCAATTACTTAAATGTCTTCCTTTTCTTGGTCCTAGAATTCCATACCTTGTTATTTCGTCCAACATTGCAGCAAAGTAGCTTCTACGTGTTATGCGTGGAATTAAGATAGCATGAACCTCCGACAAGGGCTACAGTTTTTCATATATGTATGTTCAAAACGTAGATATCACTTCATACATTTATATACATATATAAAACAACCTTTCCATAATTTATGAATCAGGCAAAAACAGAAAAAATTCAAATGAAACATGAAACAAACAGAACTTTCATTGGCCGATGTTTCTTTGGTCATTTTTTATTTCTTAAACGCTCATTTACGTTCTTTTGCCATATACAATCTTCACAAATAAATAAAAATTGTTATAGCTTATGCGTCGAATTAAAATAGAAGGAAATTAATATTAAGTACAACATAATTTGTAAGAAAGAAAATTTTCATACACTAACAGAAAAGCCGGAAAAGTTTTCTAAAGTTTATATTTATTGTTTAAGCAAAGAAATGTAAACCGTAATAAAATTAAGTCAACATATTGAGTAATGTCAAGCGAATGTTTACTTACGACCTGTACTATTTATACGATACGGTGTCGAACGTTGAGTGTATCGACAATCATCCTTTCTTTTTTATTTTACACTCATTGAATTAATTTTGCCTTATACACAGTGATCCAGAATAATTGACATGTGCCGCTCTGTACTAATATGACATTTGTCGCTACACATCCATGCGTTTAACGATAAATTCCATAGCCATGCCGACAATCCATTGTTGTGTCACTCATACCTGTCTGTAATTTGTATAACTATCAAAAATGTATTATATCATTTACCATATTAGCCTTGAAGAAGAATGTCTGTTGCACGAAAACGGTGATAAAATGATAACTGACAATTTTATTTGCCCGCCTATGATGAGGGCGCTGATCATCGAAACGAATTGTAGTTGAACTATCAATTATCCCTTGGAAAGTCAATCATTCTGGATCACCGTGTATAATCCTGTAAATGGGTTTGACGCATTAATTATGACACTAGTTTTATTAATGCGTTATTAAACCAAAAAATATTACGCTCTATCAGAGCCTATTATCATTATTTGTGACTATTTGCTATATTGGCTGAGAATATACATAATATAATAATATAATAACACAGAGCCTATAAATAAATAAATAAATTTATTTTTAATAATTGAGCGACCAGGTTGTTGGACGTAACATGCTATGTTTACCAAAATATTAATGCATGGAGAATGTAGTAAAATCTTGAATCCAACATTTACTTTCAATTAAAGGTATCTTAATCTACTATCTACAGCGTAGAAGAAGTTTAGGTAGATAATTTTTTTGTATTTTGGTAATCCAATACATAAGATGAATGTTCAGAGACCGGTTGCTAACTACGAACAAAATGATCGACGTATCTCTCAACATATTCAGAATTTTACTGCATTTCCCATGAATGAAAAATAAATTTAATGTCATAGCAGCTTTAGCAGTTCTAATTACTATTACTCATCTTTCTGCTGTTTCCGTATTTGGCACACTGATAAGAACGCCTGATTTTGCAATGTTAAAATCGTATTGTCGCGGGTTCAAATCATGCTGAGATGAGTACTTGCTGTAAGGACCATTCCTTCGCGTTTCGGTTATTGGAACTCACAACAACCTACGCATCACGCATACCTACAGTAGTTAGCAAAGTAGAGGCTGCGTATCGATAAGTCCAATGGGGACACCCCATATCAGGCATTGCACTGCTACTGCCAGAAAAAATCCCAACGCGATGGCCCTAAAAGGCATGTTTAAGCTATAATACAGTACAGATTTTCGGTTAAAGATAAAATAATCTAAAAGCACTGAAACGTGTCAAATGATCCCACCGGGTGTTCTAGACAGCAAGGCGCAGGTATGTCAACAATGTCTAAAAAGGTCTATTATTATGAGATTAGTTACTATTAGGATACATTCAGCCGATATACCAAACGTCACTAATAACTTTAATATTACTGGAGATAGGTGTAGAGAACCTTATTAAGGTACCATAATAGAGCGTACTATTTAACTTTTAGTAATGTAAATGTATGAATTGATTACATAGGTACATATCTGACCACTTGGTATATAATAAAATGACGCCTCCATCACGGGTCTATGTCCTAATATTTAAATTAAACATGTAACACGGGCAAGATATTTTGCTTGAATATTGAACGAAATAACTAGTTATAAAGCATGCACTGCGAAAGAAGAAAAGAATGAAATATTTCAAACTCGACCAACGGCTGTACGTAGGTATAAGAGACGATACTAACAATAAGTAAGCATCTGACGAATTTGAATGCATAGACGTGAAAGTCAAGATTTTAGAGTTTTGAGTTCGGCCAGGTGAAACATCGAATATAGTTGTCTATTATTTGAAGAAAGTACTATTTAGCAATGATGTAAATAAGGAAATTGTATCATTTGATGGTGACAATACGAGATGCAATTTTGGAGAAAACAGAACAGGAAATAATAATGTTTACGCAAAATTGAATCTATCGCTCGGAAGATATCTCATTGGGATCGGATGCGAAGCCCACATAGTTCACAACATGATCAAAACAGCCGCAGACTGTTTTTCTGTTGACTTTGAATGTATCATCGTGAAAATTTATTCATTTTTCTTCATCTACAATATTCGAGTAGAAGCTCTGATAGGGTTCTCTGATTCCACTTACAGTAGGTATCAAAAACTGCTGGGCTACAGTAAAATAAGGTGACTTGCGTTGGTGTCCGCGCTTGAGAGAGTTTTGAAAACGTTTCAGCCTTTGAAAAACTATTTTCTGAGCATTGATAAATGCCAAAATATTTTAAAATCGTTTCTCGAAGGTCCCGGCTCCAAATCGCGGTTAAATTTTATGCATGCACAGGCAGCGACTTCTCACCAAGCCGTGTTAAAAATCGAGGGATAAAACGTGTCTGCGATAGAGTCTGCGAAGGAAATTAATCGTCTACGATATAACCTGGCACTTAAAGAGAATTCGCTTTTCCTTCCTCATACTGTCCCTAATCTACTGGCAAAATTACAACAAACTGACGCTGCGTTGAGCAGCATGTAAAAACTGCAGCGGCTGTATTTTATAAATCAAGAAAAGAATTCGTGGAGCAGTGAAGTCAGTTCAATGCAGAACTGGAAGTATTTGAATGGGCAAATTTGACAAACGTGGGTAGAAATGCAGAATGTGACCGATTTGGTGATCACGCAAGGATTTATTAGAAGCAAACGAAAGTGTTCGATGAGTTTTCACTTATTTTCAAATGTCACGGATGAAAAAATAACAACTTGGAATACCGAGAATGTTACTGCTGAACTCCGATGTTTGGAGTTGTTCAAGTGTCGCAGTTTTGGAAACAATTTTGATACCAAGACCAACATCAACAAATCATGTAATCAACTGCATTCTTACTTGGAAACTAGACCCGATATTTTGATACAGATTTTCTTCCGCCGACAAATATAAGAGATGTGATTAAATTAGACGTTATATTAATTCTACTTACCTTCTCATTAGTTGAGTATAAAGTAATTATTAAAGTAAATATGTGTAATAGAATAATGTATTTCTTGTGCTTAATTAAAAAACTACTTTCACTATTCGCAGACGCGCGTTTCGCGGTCATACCGCTCATCAGTGCGACTGCGTAAAGTATTTTTCATTTCTATAGAAGCTCTATATAAGCCCGGGTGTTAGATGTTCGTACATATGAGAGTTCAATTATGAAATTCAGCCATAATGTACTAATTACGCATTTTTGCAGCTATTTCTTGCAGTCTTGCAGTATTTCTTCGCTGCAGAAAGGATATAATTTTTATAACAGTTGCGATCGTACGTCTATTATTAATCAATTAAGTTTAATCAATTGTAATAGTCAAATCAATCTGCTTTTCTCTATACTATTAATTCTAAATATTTATTCAAACGCTTAACTTAAAGTATCTTCCAATTAGTTATACAATACTATGCTGCAATAAAAAAATAAAACTGGGAATGTCTTTCGAACGATGAACAGCGACCAACGATATTCAAATATTTACTTTCCGGTTTCGATGATACACAATATCATCTATTAATACCGAGAATTGCGCGTAACATTCACAACAGCTACTTAATGTGTTCGGTCGTACTGCTACTGCCTAAGAACCGAGCAAACTTCTCATCAAGCCGGAGTATATGGGTAAACCTTTGCTTTTCCCACGGCCATTGAGTAAAGAAAATCTCTTTCAGGCTAAACAATACAGGTACACAATGCACTACAAGTATGTACGAGCATACGTATATTGGTGATACCTGTCTATTACCCGGGAGCTATCCAACAAATTGATCGGCGTCGCAAATGGTGCTCTAAACTCATCTTACTAATGACCGCCACCGATTGTAATTCACGGTCTGCTTTGCATAATGCCGAATGTCGTATTTTAATGCAACTGTCTTCAACAATTTCACAACAATGTCGAAATCGACTCCGATAAATTTCAAGCAAAATCTGTGACGGGGATCGAACTTTTATTCATTGCACTGAATTGAAGTTTTTTTATAAATCACATGAATAATTGAAGAAGTATATTAATTCATGGAAATGCTTATTGTTCTATTTTAATGTGCATTCCGGACTCTGCTTTACTGAGGAACATGGTACCAACAAATTGAACTAGCTTAGGATACATTTCTAGTGCATAACTTCAAGATGATTATCAGTGGTATGAACGCAAAAATTGAGAAAGGAGAATGTATGAAAACCACAGGATGACGCAGCTATGTAGGTACATAAGGTAATTATTATAAATTGACAATTTCTAGTAAATTTTTAGTAAAATTATAGTTGTTAGGGTGAAGTCTGCGATAAATTCGCAAAATTCGTTGTTGAAGTTGTTAGATGTAGACTAAATAATAAACGATAGCAGACAAAAAAGTTGTATCTAGATAAATTAAAATCTCCAGACACACAAAAATTTGTTGTAGTTTTTACATATGAGAATTCAATTAAGAAATTTCCCCAATATGTACTTAGAAACGCTTTTTGCAGCTATTTAATTCTATAGAAAATGCGCATATAAGTACATATTCAAGTAATTTCTTAATTGAATTCTCATATGTACAAACGTCAAACTTACTAGTGCTTATATGGAAATCGAAAGTTCTTCTCACAAAGTCGTGCTGAAGAGCGGTATAACCACGGAACGCGTCTGCGAATGGTGAAAGTAGTTTTCTAATTACATACTCTCTAAAGACTATACGGAATAGAACGAAAGGTGTAATTAAAGATAGAAAGTAATTAGACCATTAGGGAGATAGAGAAAGAAGTCATAGTTTAACATCGAATATAATGAGTAAAGTGCGACAAGTGCGGGTCCTGTTCGCTGAAACAACACTCTATATACAGTGAACAATACACTCGTGTGTCGAATGCCTGCTCCGTCACATATATCAAACTCGTGTAGGTCTGTCGCTTTCTTTCGCAGAATATAGACTGTTCTTTCAGCGAACAAGACGCGCGTTTGTCGAACCTTAATAATGAGCAACTGATGTAATCTAGACAATCTTAATAAAAGTGCAAAGGATAAAGTTAGAAATAAAGTTTCATGCCAGAACTATCGTGGTGTTTTTGACTATTTTTTCCCGTTTTCAATCTGTAGATTAGTTAGGCTCAGCACCGTGGACTTCCATCTATATCTGTTCATTGCCATTCTTTCAATTAGGTGACTCGTGCAACCTAGGACTTCTATTATTTGTGTTAGGGTCAATTGTTACAAGTTCCTGTATTGTTACTTCGCTTCAACTTTTGCCGTCGATGGCACACCGTTTTCGTAAGTTTCTGGTACGACTTGCGCGTGTGGGGTTATTCTGCTTGTAATGTTGTGGTGAACAGGTCCGTGAACAGGTGATTCCGTTTTCGCTTTTAAGTCTCGTTTGTCGAGGATATACAAGGAAATTCGACTCCGGAAAGTATAATAGTATCGTTGTGTGGATCTGAAAGTTTCGCTTTCCCCAATTTTGCTGTTTGAACTAATCGTCCACGTCTGTCAGAATATCGTTCCACGTGTTCAGGCTATCGACTAGGTGAATGCTCTCCCGTTAATGTAATGTGTAGCAATGCTAATAGACTTGTAACAGATGTATTTTTAATTAGGATTTATTTTTATTAGTCAATTGAGCAGTATTTCTTTTATTTTTGTTTAATATTAAATAACTTTTTTGTTGGGTTATCTCCTTACACATGTATTTATTTTTATATTATATTCATGTTCTGTAAATGGGTTTGACCTATTGGACATTAAAGATCATTATTATTATTATTGTTGTTATTGTTATTATTGTCAAAGCTTCAATTTTTTTTCTAGAGTAAGATTTATATAAGAGTAAGCGTAATCTGCCAGAAGTATGGCTATATATGTATTATATATAATATTTTGTCAGGATTAGAAGATCTAAGCCAAATGAGTGCTGCTCAACCTTCTTCAATTCTCTGGTATCTCCATCCTATATTTCACATTGAAAAATCAATAGAAATATTTCAAACTGTATTACTAACTCTGGTTATTTTAAACTTGACACATTTTATTAGACATCATCATAATAAATGTGAGAACGTTTGGAACACGGAACACCTACATTATCAAAAGTAAAATCTGATCGACTTCTGATACATCTTTATGAAAGGACATTTTGGAAGGCATGTACGTAGGACATACTACACATATTTCAGCTTAAATATGCATAATTCAAGCAAGACCATTGGAATTTTCATTGTTCATTTTCTTCACGCCATCTAATGTATTTTTATTATCAAAAAATCACATGCATTATGCAATACAATCGAAATTAATACTGTGAGCGATTTACTTCAGTTACTTTTTCAAGATTAATAGTTATTACAGGTATTATTAATACAATCGATGTATATATTCTCGGTTCTCATGTTTTTCGTGGACACATTGCAGTATTGAATGCGTCCCATCGTCGGCGTTCTCTTTTTGTTTGCGCCTCTCTTTTGTTCTTGGGAGATTTATGTGAGCCTGTGTGCAAATTAATTACATAAGTTACCAACTTCGGTCGCTTATCGACATTAATACTCATTTAACGCGCGTTTAAGTGAACTTTATAGTATGTTCCAACAATTAATGACAACGGCGATTAATAATTTGTATGTTTCACTTTTTTCCTTTAGATTCTCAACATGACTTTCAATTTGATTTACAGCCATTAAACACCATTATTCCAAAATGCCCACCGCAATTTAGCACTCCTCTACTATGTTTGCGTGTTATGAAACTGGTGTCTTTGAAAATGTGTTGTTGCATTTCTCAATACTGTCACAATCTTTGAATGGATGAATGATGTAAAAACAAATTTTTTATTTATTATTACATTAAAATACCTGTTGTTCAAACTAATAAGCATCCAACTTTTGCCATATTGTTATTTCACATTGGTACATATGTTTCGGCAAAATATATTAGTAACCCAAACGAATGTATATATATTCAGACATTAAAGTTGCATCAAACTTTGCAATTATTTCTTTTAGTAAACAGAAATTGAAGAAATTATACAAGCAACTACAAAAGTATTTATTGAAATACGACACAACAACAAAACCATTCGACAAAATACTTTTTCTAAATTATAAAATGAAGAGAATGACTTGTAATACGTAGTTAGGTCTCCTTTTGCTTCAATAAGGGCCATAATTCGTATTGGCAGATATTGATCAAGTTCTTCGCGGTTTTGTACAGAAAGCGACTGCCTGTTCCGAGGGTGAGAAGACAACAGGTTTTCTAGTAAAAAGCGATTTGGTGTTCTTTCACATAAGGTAAGATTCCTTTTAATATAATTAGGATTACTTCGCCTTGTTTTGGTTTTATCTTAAAGGCCTTTCAAACTGTAATTGCATCAAAAAATAAGGAGTTGGAACATACAGTTGTTACGTGTCATATATCGATTACATTAGGTACTGTCTCTTTAAAATTTTAATTAACTTTATATTCAAAGTAACAAGTAGTTTTCATAGAGAGCAAGTAGTGGTATTCTAGCTTTCAATTGATTAATTTTTATTTTGAACTGATCTGTGTATTCCTTATTCGATGTTCAAGTATTTATTTAATGCTACTTCTAATAGATTCCTCTGCTTTACAGAAATGATGGCAATAGGCTGTAGAATATTCATTTTTGTACAGCTTGCTAGTTTTTCTGAACTCTTCATAGAACCAGTGCTCCCTCAATTCTACGTGAAAATTGATGTTGGACGAAAACCATGAAGCATAAAGACGCTCGTAATTCCTGTCGCAGCAGTTAAAAACCGATGCATCAAGCAGATTTAACAATAATGCAAAAACCATTCAAGTATAGTGTGAACATCTACAATGGACACCAAAAGAAACCAATTCAGAAGATCAGACCAAGAGAGGTGTAATGACCTCACGTGAGATATTACACGGTTAAAGTTTTATCTTAGAACGACCAATGATGAGCAATTAAAAAGATATGTAAAATTGTTTTGTATTAATATTTAAATACAGAACACCAGGCAAAATGTAGGTTCATATCTGCAAAATGGTAATTTGCACATTTTTCATTTTTTACATTTCACTAGTAGGAAACCCAACCGGGTTATCCCGTTAAGTCCGATATAAACATATACATAGGTACCTACATTTTAATAATCTTCACAAACATAAATTAAGAAGTAAAAAATTTTAGAATGGAGCTTTGTCTCATCCTTTGTGCTGCACGTTGCGAATGCGTCTTCTACATCGACGAATATTCTGATGTCAAATTTAAGCAATAAAAGATCTTGCGTCAAACATACTGAATCTATGGCATTATTATTGTTCACCATAAAGCATCATTACTAATTGAATGTGTAGCAATCGAAACATATGTCGGAGCACTTGAAAAAAGCACATAAACATTTAACGACCGATTTTTATATCATTCGGATCGAAGACGAGAGCGATCGAACAAACTAAAAATTTAATAAACCCAGCCGACTACACGTTCGGAAAATCGTCAATCGATAAATCTCGAAATGTCACCGACTTCTAACTATATAACATATTATTAACCGTAACGAGTATCAAACATCATAAATAGCGAATTCGTTGCGCTTTTTGTCGAGAAATCTGCTCGGTTCAGCGAAGGACATCGAGTTGAGAATGTCTGTCAATAGCTAGCCGGGTAAATAGATTCTGCCATAGAAAGAGAGTCCTCATGTACTTGATTGATTACCTTAACCTAAGACACGATCGTATACTGTTACATTTTATTATGACCGATATTTTTCACTATACGGCGGTGTTATGCAAGAATCCATATCCAGCGACGTAAGATACTCCATTAACCTTTCTTAGACGTAGATGTTTAATCCCTTTTTGTATACAATATTTAAGGTAATTACTTTTACAAATGTATATACGCAAATTTTTGAAGGTATATAACAGACTGTAATGGATTACTAACAGTAATTAGTTGGCGTATTATTGCAATTTTACGCCAATATCTTAATAATTTCATTGGCAGTGGAACGTGAAATTTTATTCAGCTTTATCTTCTTATCAGCTCTAATTTCCTGCATCATTTACGATGCCCTTATCAATTAATATACATATCTAGTCTAGCTGCAATACCACTCCAAAGTTAATTTGTGGATTTCGTTTAATTACTGTTTAATTAACAACATTCGTTGAGAAAAAGGCAAATACAGTAAGTTCGGAAACAAATATCAGGGCGCCTTTTAAGTTGTTACAAAAGCTAGGGAAGATATATATATTTTAGAACAAACTCTTCTATTGTTGTTCAAAACAATCGCCTTTAAGATTTATACACCTTCGCATACGTTCAAACCAGTTTATAAAACAGTTTTTCCACTCCAAAATTGGTATCTCAAGAACAGAGTTTTTGAAGGCTTCAACGACTTCTTGAGGTATTAAAAATCGCTGTCCAGGCATCTTTTTGTTTACATTCGTTATTTTTCTCCTCCAAAATTATAAATTGTTTGACGTGCTGTGTGAGCGCATTGCCATGATGTAAAATGATGCGTCGATTTCGGTTGTTTTTCCTCATTTCGTCGATGACTTCTGGCAAACAAAATTGTTCTATACCATTCAACATTAACTGTTCTTGGATTTTCTTGGACATGCTTTGTGACAACGAATAACTTTTGTAGGATTCAGTTCATCTTGGAACACTGAAATAGTGGCTTAGTTTAGGCTTAGTTTCCGGTTGATACGAATATGTCCAAGTTTCATCATCTGTCGCTACGTCCCTTGGTCAAATTTGTTGAGCTTTCCCTTACTCCAATTAATTTATAAACTAAATAAAATTACCCCCTACCATACCCTTCGGAAATAATTCCAGATACGTATTTCGGCAAGTTGCCATCCTCAGTGGAGAACTGGGGGAATTCCGAGTAACGCCCAAGACGAACACCACCCAACGGGCACTATACAACTGTAAAGTACTGCACAATGAACATGGCGCACTGAACGCCCGTACAAATCACACCAAAACACTGTTGACATAGTGTCAAACGGTTGCAATCTGTTTTGCAATCCAGTAATTTAGAGCAAATTTTACATCATTCAAGGTCTCATATTGTGCCCTGTAGTGGTTCTTTCAAATTTGGGAATAGGAATCACTAGGAGGCTAATCTGCCAAATGAGGTGAACGTAGCCGTAATTCCCAACGCAATTTAAAACATACTTCGTTCACCGTGCGGTATGGGGTCTAGCATTTTCCTGTCGCAATAACGGAGGCTTGTGCAACGTACCAGGCGATTTCTTGCGAAACGTCTACAAAAATGAGCCAAGCAACAGCGCTAATTGTAATACCCGTTGGTAGACAATTCATAAAAATAATCCCTTTGCAACCTCAAAATACAGTAAGTATTACTTTTCCAACCGACGTAACTGCACGTGCTTTAAGCCGAGGTCCTTCTTGTTTGCGTCACTTTTTCGACTGATTTTTAGTCTCAAGATTGAAGTAAGCTATCTATATTTTATCAGTGGTCATTAGTCGTTGTCAAAATTTGTTAAGAGCACTTGAAGTTGGCGGCATGTATCGAATCTGTTGAGCTTCTGTTTCAGTCTATGGTACTATGGAACCGGGCGGGCTGAAACTTTCACCCTCAAACGTTTCTCTAAAACCTCAGGAACATGTATACCTATCCCTGCACTAATGATAACCTTCTGCCAGCTTTAAAGTAATCGAACCTTCGATAAACTATACTTTTAGATTCTGCAAACTTTAAAAATACACCTTGTAGGCGTTTAACGATTTTTAAAAGTATTGCACTCTCTTTCAATAAAAAAAAAGCGATAGCTCTTCGTAATTTAGTCGCCTCTTCCATAATTGTACAATCAGCGGTATGAAGATACGTCTGTATCAGCCAAGTAGCTGAAATATACTAAACAATATTGCGCGCAACGGAGGCTTAAATGTTGCGGGACTTGTCCCTGACTAAGGTATAAGCTACAATATTTACGCAATTATACTAAAGCCAAATTAGTAGAACATTTGAAACATTCCTCGTATATACAAATTCGGCAATCGGGTCTTATTCCACTAGCTCTTTAAAGCACTACATCCGTTTGATACTATCTACGCTTGAACAGCAAATATACTTTTATAACTTTTATTATTAGCATACAGCAAGTACGATAGTTAATGTGTTAATTACTAAGGATCATTAATTAGTGACTGAGCCGCCGTCGTATGAAGCACAGAAGATATAAACGTATGCCGTTGTCCGACACCTGTTAACGAGTTTCCAACTCTTATCAGTCATGTTATCTATTAATTACTCGTTTCTATGAAAAGCAAGTAGTTATTTATGATATATGCATGTGCGCCTGCCTCTTCCCATGCAAGCACCTCACATAATTTCCACACAATGTGTATTGATCGATTAAAGAAACATGTGCGATTTGCATGCGAAATTCAGGGACGGATTATAATATCGAAACTAGACTAAACTCAAGGGATATTCTTAAAGTTACAAGATTTGAAAATGTATGAATATGAAATAGATTGCTAATGTTAAATATTCCTATCCTACTTACATATGCCTATACTCTGTTTTAATTTCACAAACAACCCAAATTCGTTTTGTTTCGTGGAAGGAAAATTACTATAACAATGTTTTAAGTTAATATTTTTTATTCAAACTTTTCACATAAACAACTCTTTTTTGGGTATGTTATTGGACTTAGCTTGCTGCATATACATACGTATTTAAGAACTAAATGTTGAACTAATTCTTGACGTGGATTGCATGTTTAGGATATATGAATATGAGCATAATTTCAGATTATTAACTGACTAGGAACATAATATATACATGTATTTGCTTCTCATCTGATTGTGAGTCTGTCACTGCGTAACTTATCATCAATTAATCTGTCAGATAGCTTGACGATTTATTGGAATATAAAAACAAATTTTACGCAGCAATTGTTTCTGTCGCATAAATCATTTCACTCGACAAACGTACACTTGGCCTCTTGATTCCCGTTCTGAGATACCAGCATCAACGAACAAACTATTGCCGATATTGAATGACAGAGGTGGATAGCATAAACGCAAAAGAAGCGAAGGTTACGTTTATCTTTATACTCATGCGCTATCTGATGTCTTATAATTAAGGTGGATAATTTACATGCAGCGAAGTATTTTATACTACAGATAACGCTACCGTATTATGCAAAATTACGTTGTAATTGTTTATTTCCTGGGCAAGCTTATGACGTACTAAATAATACTGCTTGAATTATAAAACCTCCATTAGAGAACTGCAATCATTTTTTTTTCAAAGCAAAAGTGTTAATTATTAAACCGTGAAATACTATATATTATATATAAAGATGAGTATGAAAAATATTACAAGGAATAAATGGCAAAGACTGTGTCAAATATGTGAAAAACAAAATTACATTGAATTCATACAACTTCCATTCCTAGTTAATCAGCGCATGCAGCTGTACTTGCAATTAATATGCAATTAGCCGTTGCAAAATTTGGATCTATATACACAAAGAGAGCATAAATTCCGGGTTCAGTTGGCGATACTGGAAACTAAATTTAAGATAGTGATAAATTGCGTATTTTACTGCTTAATATTGAACATAGAAACCATTTTTTTTCAAACCAAATTTTTGTTAACTGTTGGTATTTCATGTGAATTATTTAACTAATTCGTATAAATAACAGGTTGCGGGAAAAGAAATCCATTATGTTTACGTTTATTTTAAGACTTTATTTAACATGGTTCGGATTATCCGATTTAGGTCAAATATGCACCGTTCTGTTTTATAATTTGTTGCCATTTTAAAGGTAACTTCATACTGCCTCTCTCATAGGTACCAGGGCCGGTACCTATTGGTAAAAAACTCAACTAACAATAAGTGATTTTCATGGTTTTCTTTTGATGTCAATTTCTTATCATTAAGGAAGTTTTTCAATAATAAAATAAATGGTAGTCGCCTAATGCCAGTTCCGGACTATAATGTGGATGCATCGAAACTTCCCAACCATAGTCCCGGAGTTTCTAGCGAGTTACTATTGATATATGTGGCCCGATGTTGTCCTGATGAAACACAACACCTCTCCTGTTGGCCAATTCTAGCCGCTTCTGGTCAATCGCCAACTTCAAACGGTCCAATTATTGGTAGTAGAGGTGCTCGGTCATACAGAAGCTCATGGAGATGATTCCCTTCCAGTCCCACCAAATGCACAGCAAAACCTTTCTGCCCATTAGTCATGGTTTGGCCACCGTTTGAGCTGCCTCACCGCCCTTTGGCCAGGTTCGTTTTCGTATGTGACCCATTTCGCATCCGCAGCCGCTATACATTTAAGAAATGGGTCGCTTTCGTTCCGTATTACCAAGGCTTCGCAGATGGAAATTTTATCCGTCATGTTTTCCTGTCAACTCGTGTGGCAGCCAAACATCGAGCTTCTTTTTAAATGCAGCTGGTTTAAAACTGTTTTGTGGTCGATCTTTAACTCCTGGACGATGCTACGACTACTAACATGCCGGTCAACTTCGATCATTTCCATGATTTTATCGACATTTTCGACGACGGTCCTACCTGTGCGAGATGCATCTTTAACATCGAAAATACCGGAAGGAAATCAACGAAACAATTGCGCGTAATTAGTTGTGACGGTATCGGGACCATAACACAACCTTACACCTTACACAATTTAACTGACTTGCATTTTCGCCTTTATCACAGCAAAATTGTAAAATACACCGAATTTTCTCTTTGTTAACATCCATCTTTTGATTTTGATCTTTTTGATATTGAAGCTGGCAGTGTTTGCAAGGGAAAATCCGCTAGGGGACCTACATTAGTAGCAGAAGGTAGCAGATATACAAGTGCATATGGATCGCAGTCCCAACGAACCAAGACAATTGTTACAATAAACAGCAACATTTACACAAGAATATATATAGATCCAGTGTATATAAATTACTGTATGTGTAATTAGGTATTTCGTATGGAACTTGTAAAACACTGAGAAAAGACCTGCACATCCATATGCGCGTCCATATAAAATCTCCGTTTGCCAACATTTGTTTCATGTTGACTATGCGCCTCGTGTTCAATATCCTCAATGGTTCCGGGAAAATATAAATGATAACAATTCTTGGATAGATGTTGTTTACTGATGAAGACTGGTTTCATCTTTCTAATTTTGTAAACAGCCAAAATTATCGCGCATAGAATACAGAAAATCCACATAATTTTGTAGAGTGTGATTTGCACCCAATTAAAATGGGGATTTGGGTCCCATTGAAATTGTTCAAAGAGCCGTTGGGTTACACGCGCAGTGTGAGGACGGACATTGTCATGGATCAGAACAATTCCTAAAGTCAACACGCCTCTTCTTTTGTTTTGAATAGTTCTCTGTAAGCTTCGCAAAGTTTCACAATATAAATCTATGCAACCTGCATAAACGTCACAAGCAACACACCTTTTTGGTCCTAAAAACAGTTGCTATTGTCGCTTTATTTCGAGCGTGTCATACTGAACCCATGTCACAATGGATTCCAAAAAATCTTCGCCATCAGTATTGTAATGGTCAAGCTGCAACCATTCGACGAGTATTGTCGTTGTCAGTTAACATCTTTGGAACCCAGTGAGCACAAAGTTTTCCGTAACGCAACTGTTCAGTAACTATAGAGTGCAGAAAAGATCTTGAAAGTTCCGGAAATTTCATCAATAATTCACTTACGGTGAACCTTTGATTATCCTTTAGCCACTTACAACTTGTTGAACAAATTCGTCTGTAGCGACAAACTTCCGTTATTGGCCCCTTTCTTTATGCACATCAATTCGGCTATCTTTAAACTATCGACACCATTCACGAACAATACCATAACTCATAAAGCTGCCTCCATACACTCGACCCAACCTTTGATGAATTTCCGCCGCATTATTCCCTTCTGCGTGCAAGAAACGAAAAACACTTCGCAATTCACACTTAGCGGGAGAATCAATTGAGACGGCCATGTTTACGTGACTGCAGTCCAACAAAAAATGGCGTGTTGGGCTCGCCTGTGACAAAACGTGTAGAGGGCGAGATGCGCAGGCACCAACACAGTCACCAGCCACCTGCGTCATGCCTTGTATTCGTACTCTGGGACCAAATGTTAGAAAAAAAACAGCCCTCGTAATTTACAGATGAATATATATATATATATATATATATATATATATATATGTATATATATATATATATATATAAACACGGAGATCCGCCCCATACAGCTTATGCTACTTTACAATACTACTTTAATACTTAGTGCAATTTTTCCAAGAAAAGTGATATGTTATGGTTTATGGCCAGGATGTTCTGATGTCCTGATATTACATCGTCCGATTTTTTCTATTTGTTTACTTAACCCACCGTTTGACACATGTTCGGATTATCACATTCGTACCTCATAGGTCTGCCCAGACCCCTATGTATTTTCACGTGTTCGTATAGAAATATTCAGTTATTGGAATTGCATCATATTTGTATCCATGCAGATATATATTTCTGGGCTTTTTTTGGCTCTCAGAGATTTGTATAAACATTGAACTACCTGTTCAGGTGAGCTCTTCTTCAGTTCTTCTACGTTCTATGTCTTTAGCTAAACCCGCTGGCAGTCGTGTATGAAAATTAATATCCGCACTGTGTTTTCGTGATCGCGTATATAAACGATTTCCACTTTATCACTCATTTTGAAGACAACGAACAACTAGAAAAATTCGCGTGGAATGTATCTCATTAGCTCCAATGTTATGCGTTGAATAGGATATGCAAAGAACAATGCGATAAAATGCGAATTCAATAGAAAACATGTATGGGTCTGACCACGCCACATGTGTTACATATGTGATGTGTGCAGTAAAATATTCAAATAAGTTTCCTTCTGTATCCTTTCTAGGATTTATTTTTTAAATGTATATAGCCAACTCAATTGTAGGAGGGTAGCTGAAAGTTCAAGTCTCTAACTAAGTTTTAAATATATTAAAATAACACTTCAAATTGAAAAAGGTCTGGCCAGACTCATGCGTAAGACGGAGGGTTAAAAAATAGAATTTGTCGCAATCGCTTACACAATCTGGAAGAATTACAAGATGCTATTTAGAATCTAACTGGAAATATTTCAGCACAATGTCTACACAATGTGTTTGACAATTTAAAGAGAAGAATAAATCTCTGTTTGTAGAATGAAAGACAGTACTTTCAGTAAATATATGTGTTATAGGATAAAATATCATTTATCGGAAAAATAATCTTGTGTAAGTCACATATATTCAACAAATACATACTTTGTTAATTAGGAACTTTAATAAATCCTAATACTATTAGCAATTATCCACTCATTTTCCTTTTTCGTTATAAATTTATGTTTGTCATTGTAAAGGTTATATCCATTTCAAAATTTATTTAATCTCGAATTCAATATCAGCGTATTGGAATTGGAAAGAACTTAGCCAATCTAGTCAGTGATTGACAACTGAATCCGGAAATTTATGGTCTCTCTGTAATAATTCAGTGGCCAACGTTGAGTGTGTGCGGGTAGTAGCTGTCCACTAAAATAGTTTGAACTACATTTTTGTATTTGATAAACCAGCAATAAATGGTAGTCGTTTAAGGTTCTTCCCAGCAGAGAGTCAAGGGAAATTGTTACAAGCATTTTTTATATAACCGCACTTCAAGATATACATAAATACATTGATTACTTTCCTGGAGGAATTCATATTACGTCATTACATACAAAGGTAGAAAAGGAATATCTAAGAGGATTCAAGCTATTGTAGAAATAAAATATAACTTGGAACCTTTAGTTCAATTACAATGCAATTTCTATTCAATACAAAGATTTAACAATACAAAGAAGGATTTGCGAGTGCTCACTTAATTATTTTGGAGAAAGGCGATTGTACTAAGTTCTTTTTATTACAGTTTCGCAATCCTAGTTGTTGTTACTCATCTTTCGCAAAACACATTGCAACACGATGTTATATAATTTTTACCTTTTTCTACAACGCTAACATACGCTTTGCGAATAAATATTGTAATAGGGTCCTATTAATTAACGTGAGCCTCTTGTTATCCGGAAGATACAGTTTTAATTCAGACGTTCTGTTCCTCGTAGCAGCTGTCCGTTCTTCAACGAATTTTCGGTGTGTCAAGCGTAGTCCAAAGGCTTTAGCGTCACGTCGAAAATACGGAAATTGTCTTGAAAAGTTAATTGCCGTGCGAGTGAAGAAGCACTAGTGAGAACTGAAAGTGTCTCGTCCGGACTCGTCTCTCGCGACGCGAACATGTTAATTGGTTTTCTGTACCAATCTCAATAAATTTCGAACGCCGACACAATTCTGTTAATTTATGATATTATTTATGCGGGGCGTGTTTCTTTTTGCTCGCGTTACTGAAATCGTGCACGAACACCGCAACCATTTTTCGAATACGGGGCAAAGAATGAGGATGGCGGTCAAATAATGAAATATGCAAAGAAAATAACGGAAATTATTTTTCGCATAGTAGCCTTTCCTTTTGTAGATACACATGTATTAGGTGAACATAATGAAGTTGAAAAACTATTATAGACGTTACATTGAAATGCGAATGTTTTACAATAACAATCACAATAAACCTATGTATTTCCCACTACTATTGGAGGTAGGCCTTTCCGATTTCAGCGCATCTCCTCCTATCAGCAGCTACTGTCATCCAGATTATTCCTGTCTTCTAATATCGTTAAGATAGCAGGTGATCGGTCATCCTAGTCCTTGTTTCGTCGTCATTCCACCAAACGTCTCATCCATCTCCTATCCCGCATTCGTCCCGCTTAAGTTGGAGAACTCGCTTCAGTATACCTGCTGCCCTAGTTTCCATTCGAATGGACGTTTCAGTTTTCTGTTTATTTAGTGTAATGCCTTGCATCTGTTTTTCGAAGGTTATTTGAGTTCTTGCTAGTTTTCGAGCATTTTCTTTGTTAGTGCCCACGCTTTGGCACCATAGGTGTATATTGTGACTGGTTGTAAACTTTTGTCTTCACTAGATTGAGTATATCTCCACTTACACACAATTTTACACACATAGATTTTCCAAATACGTAGATCTAGATCTAAAGCAGGTAGTTTGTTCATACGGGTGGTAAAAATCAAACTTGCGATTCTGCAGTTGTCAAGATGTGTTTCCCTTTATATGGACGAGGATAACTACTGCTATCTGCCATTTCCTAGAAACATTTCCTGTTCCCAAGTATTTATTGTAGAGAACTGGTAGCTTACATTTAAATTATCATTATTTATTTCTACCGTTACTTACTTTAACTTGTTCAGGAGCTTTATTTTTTTTTATAATTTATCATAGTCTATTTGGTTAAGTGTAATATCGGGGTTTTCTTCAGATTCAGTTTTTTATCCTTTTATTTGTTCCTTGGTGTAAGTTATTGGGTAGAATTTTAGAGGTAAACAATTTGTATGGTTTTCTTGGATTTCTTTTAAAATATCTTTTCTCTCTGTTATTGTTTTGCCTTGTTCGTTCTTACCAGCTACTGCTTTCCTACATTTCCTAAGTTTCTTGTAACATCAAACAGAAACTTCTGCCCAGAGTTTGTGCAATGTACTACCGCATTCATTGTTACACTGAAATGAAAATTTCCCACGTAATATTTGAGCATAGAGTTGTTTCCATGATTAGCTGATTTTTTCCCTTTAAATTGTACTCGGATAGACCGAAGGCGAACACCATATCGAGAAATTACAAGAAGGAGTTTGGTTCCAATTTCATTGATTAAAAGAGTGTTTCAGAATTTCCCCCGAATACTTTAAAAGCCAGAAATGTGCCTTTCGCGAGAAATTTGAAGGAATGTAAATTAGCGGGCATGGAGCACAAATTGCCCTTACACTTGAAGAGAAGTGTATGATAGCAATAAGACGTGACGGTCGGATTGATTAGCTCAAAACCTCAAAAGATGTAGAACCAATCTAACCAAGCAATCAATAGAAGAGTATTCCCATACTTTAAGGGAAACGACGGAAGGGGTCGAATCTAACCATGCAGTTAACTATGATCAGGGCAATTTAATCAATAACTCTGGAAGATAAATGGTTTTGTGTCGTCAGGGGTCTAAATAAAAGAATGTGTCATCTATTTGAACTCAACTTTGCGTCCTTTTTTATTTCCTGGTATCCCATTTCACCTTACAGTATTTATCGGGATTTCAATTTTATAATGCTGTCACCGCTGCGCCTCTGGCGGGTTCCAAGTGTACACCAAGAATGCTCTATTGCCTGGTATCCAAGAACACTCACATAATCCTATAGACAAAGTGTAGACATCCACACATATCCTTTTTCATAGAGATTGTACAGATAAACAGGGGCTAACTCGACCCCGTCCGTTATGTGTCTAATGCATTTAATGTACTTTTCTTGGTGTACACTTTATACTACTACTATATATTAGCACGCATCTGGTTAATTGGTGTACACTTTGTCTATGAGATTAAAACTGCAGGTGCATTGGTGTACACTCGGTCTAGGTCCCTGCGTCTCGTCTCGCTCAGCCCCAAGATGTGTTATTTGATTTTCCAATTCTTGAAGTTTGTCATCTGACGAGAGCATTCTAGCGCTGTATGTACTGTAAGCATACATAGTCTTCCTCTTTTCAGTTGCCGGCGTTTGAAAGCATTTTGGTTTTAGCCAGGTATTCTTGGCACCTCCCTTTGTCTGGTATTACTTCATATGTGACGAATTCAGCTAGTGATGCATGGTGTAAGGAAAGACCACCCCTTCTAGATTTAGTGGTTTAAGGAGGGTTGGAGAAGAATGGGCGTAAAGACGTGATTTCCTCCAGTTTACATGTTGGGTTCCTGAAGTAGATCTGTCTTCCACCACATTTGTGAAAGGATATGTACTCACTATCCGCATATTATATATATATATATATGTATATATATATATAATATTTACAATCAACGAACTTTAAGAAATTAAATAATAGTATTATTATCTAAGACAAAATACTAGTTGCAACGTAACTCGTGAGAATTAACACTGGCACTAGCAACGACAATCTAATGCAAAAAGGGTCTGAATAAAAGAACTATGAGACCGAGAAAGTTTATTGTTTATTATAACTGTACAAAATAAACAGAACGATCAAATAGCAAGGTAATTGAAAGTCAATTGCCTTAATGATTATATCAATATTAATTACAACGTGGTCAACAGATTTTACGATTTGAGAATGAAACAGTTTCCCATGGGATATTCCAGTTTGGAAAGAGACATTCTAACAGTAGACAACAGGCGTTACCGTTAAGGAACTCCATTTGTTTCTTCTGCTTGTTTTGATTTATCATATCATAATTTATATTAATTATACAAATACAGCATTTGACTTTTCTTACCATTTAAAAATTTCGGGCTATCCCTGTTGTGTCGCCCCTGTATTACATACAAAATTTTATCAAAAAAATCGCATTTTAAAGTAGAAATCGATATGTTCGGGCATTTGTGATAAAAGTCAATTGCATAGCTTTAACTAATTATATTCCATACCATGGAGTATGGTGTGTATGATATTATCAAAGTGTAATATTCGCTTCTTGGTCTCCAAACAAACTTCTCTTTTTAATTAAACAATAACAACTACAAACTATTTCACTTATAGAAACTAACACACAAAATCGACTTCATGTAGTACACTGAAAGTTAGGAAACAATTGTGGCTAAGATCACGAAGACATTTATATCCATTACAATTTTTTGTTGTGTTGTAATACCATTAATACTTTTACTATCGGCGTTCTTTTGATCTTCAACTTTCGCCGCATTCATGTGATTTATTTGTGACCTTGTAACTATTTCCACCAAAAGTAACAATCACCACGGTGCAAAATATATCCTTTACTTACTACCATCATTCACACGTCGAGAAATTCTAGAAATAATGCATTTGTTGCAGTAACGTATTTGTTTATTATTGGAAAGGAGAGAGTATCTATCAAGACCACAGATCAAAATTTGGTTTCGTATTGCTCTCCTTTTCTTTATTCCATGTAAACTTATAATGATCTTCTTTTGTTAAGATGAATCACATTTACATATTTAAAGAAGCAGAAAATATACAGCAAATAAAACTACGACATATGAGCAGCAGGTGACGATGCCTCGTGGTAATTATGCAAACAATGTGCAATGCAATGTGTCGTTCTTCACAATTAGGACATTGTTTTGCCGTCCGCAAAATAAATTATGAGATTGTAAATGAGTCGCAATTTACATTACATAATATTAATTTCGGTCCCGGTGGTAGATATTCAGCAAGGGTAAACTGGTCGAAATGACAAGAAGAAGGATCAGAATAAAAGGAATAAAAACAACTGCAACATTACTGCAAGATTACCTGTGGTCATAAATCGTGGCCGTATATCCTGAAAAAGTCGCCTGTTTCACTATTTTTAATGTAAAATAAATTTGCCAGTATTTCAATAAATCATCACATGCACAAAATTTTTATGATTTATATGCGCCCGGTCGTAAGCGAGGACCGTGTTTAACGTCAAATATGGAAAATAAATTTGAATATAAAATACGCGCCTTAAAGGTCACCTGAGTGCGATAATTAATTTTGATGTGAAACGCTTTAAGAACCATCATGCCCCTTTATGATTCTGTGTGTTGCACATATATGCGTTGAAACGTGTTACAATGGCCTGACAACCGTGCTTCTTCTTTCTTTCGGCTTTACCGCTTCCAAATCGAATTGTGAATAAGTGCACTCTGCAAGGAAGATTAAGTACGTTTTACGAGGTGTAGTGTATGATGCAATTTATTTCTCGATATGTCTAAGCTGTGTGTATTGAATAATTTGCATATACTAAATTATTGGTATGCTGGTAGAGATCACACTGATCAACAGTGCTTCCTTTTTTGATCCAAGTGGATCAGAAATAACTTCAGCAGCTGAAGATCGGCAACTAAACATTGCTGCTCTACGGAATAGTTTCCATCTCATGGTCAGGGGACACAAATATCTTGGGCATCGTTAGATGAAAGATAAAAGACTTTGTTCTTATATATCACTTTCTTTGTCTTACATCGGTTCATCTACATTCTATCCATCGGCTCTCAGCAACTAGAGCGTTGTAGCAATAAATCAAGCTCGGATCCCAAATGGAATCGAGTTTTGTCCTCTGACGAGTCCTGATTATAAAAGCTAGAATAGGGAATTATATGGAAAATGCACAAATTTAGTACCACACCAGGAGTAATATTGTTGCAGGCCAAACATGATATTTACTGTTTAAAGTATGTATGGACAACCTCCGGCCCGCGGGCCACATGCGGTCCTCGAGTAAGATTTGCCCGGCCCGCTACTGAATTCTTTCGTTGCATATTAACACCGCCCGTCTAAACTTACTTCATAATGAATCATAAGGATACTACAAAAATGTACATTTTTCAAGATTACTCGCAGCATAAAACTTCTACAAAAAAAGGTTGCCCATGCCTGGTTTAAAGTATAGATAATGGGACATACACTTACACACATTTTTTCTGAATTCCTTAACCTATTAAAATATTCAACCAACTTGACGTTAATTTGAAGGTAATTTTCAGAACACAATATTGGTTCAATAATAAATACAAGGGCGTTCATTTTCTAAAGCAAATAAGGATTGTCTTCTCTATTGTTAACTATTCTTGCTTTATCTTACTAATTCTTCGTACTAATTCTTTGATAATTCGTTGATTATTGTTTAGACCTCTATCCTGATGAAAAATTGATATAGTCTTGACTGGCATTTTCTTTAAAAAAATAAATATCCATAACTTTGCCATTTGTTACTGTTACAGTACTTAAATCTAAAATAATTTTCAGAAATCATGTCCGTTAGACAACGAAGATAACGAAGTTTATTAAGAGCAATATGTATTTATGGCTTAGCTTCTTCTCCAATAGTTGCTCTGAGCTCTCCCAAATGCGACATCCACCGATCAACAGAATCAACAATTTGGGAATCTAGTGTTGAATTTAAGTTGAATTGAAAATACTTACGCACCAGTCTGCTACAGAGGTTACCTTCGAAATGCCGTGTAACGTAGAATTTCCTAGTTAATATTTCTGTTCTACCTAATTTTTGAAATCAATAACTTTAGGGTATAATGGAGGATAAGAATTGAATTTATCACAATGGTCGTCAGCTAGAAAAACCACTTTTCCAACTGCTATGAATTCTACAACCTTATCACTTACAAGAATTTCCCTTAGAGAGCTGTGAAACGTCAAATTTTCTGATTACCACTTCATGGATCTTTAAAAACGTTTGAATATGGTGGTTGGCCTGAAATAGACTAGAAGGTTTTCGCGAGCACTTTGCACAAAACGAATTGAACTTTTGCACGCTTGATTTGTTACAATTTCCTTTGATATCAAATGTGGGATTTGCAGAAATTTATTTGAATCAAATCTTCAAAATCCATAAGTTTGTGCTATGGCCGTGGATTTTAATTGGGTATAGGAGGCTCCTCTCCATTACAAAACTCTCTCTCCTGAATTGCAAAATTTTTCGCAATCTCGATTCGTTACATTTTTCTTCGAAGTGCTATAGAACGTACATATGTTAGTTACAATTCTTTGAATCTAACACACGTCGTCACAGCAATTACTATTCGGTTCTCACAAGAGAATAACGTCACGATGCTTCTATCGTC
Organism: Chrysina gloriosa; assembly: GCA_038088585.1. Taxonomy (NCBI): domain Eukaryota; kingdom Metazoa; phylum Arthropoda; class Insecta; order Coleoptera; family Scarabaeidae; genus Chrysina; species Chrysina gloriosa. Next base: position 22,218,137 of record CM076090.1, read on the forward strand.
TATTCGGTTTTCAAACGTGCTTCTCCACGAATATGTGGAAATTTGAAAAGCTTTCCACTAAGTTGTTTTATCAGTCATATAACTTAATTGTGTTTTGGATATGAACACAAGAAACCTAGAGCGATGCTTTTGAAAACACAATAAATCTTAAATCAATGTATAAACAAACCACGATAAATCCACTCATTTTAAACAATCTTCTATGTTAATAATAATAATATTTATTTATTACCCAACAGAATAAATCCAACAAGGGGCAATACAAAAAAGAAATATGGATAATACGGATAATACGGAAAATTAATACAGTGCAAAAAATATAATGTATAATAAGGTGGTGATAGTATCAATTACAAATCAATATGAAAAATAGAATACAATGAAAAAATAAAACATCTCAAAACAGAGATTACAGGATTATGTATATTGAATATTGAAGTTCTTAGCGGAATGAAATAAAGGAGCTTTCAGAAGAATATTTGTTCTTGGCGTAGGAACCATGATTAAGTCACCCGATCTTGATTCAAGGCGTGGCACCAGAAAGTTGACCTTTGACAGTAATTCCGGGGCATCCAGCTTACCATAAATCAAATTCACCATAAAGGAGGCACTGATGTGGATTCTACGCTGAGCCAGTGATTGAAAACCGTGTCTTTCTAATAGATCATTATAATCAGTATTTTGAATCGGGTAAAAACCGTCCTGCTTGTACGACAGATACTTCAAAAATCGTCTCTGTATTCGTTCTATTGCTTTGGAATGAACACTGTATATCGGCAACCAGACCGTAGACGCATATTCTAATCTGCTGATAACCAGAGCGTAGAAGAGTGAACATATTGTATTCAAATTGGTAAAATCTTTACATGTTCGAATAATGAAACCCAGTGTTTTATAGGCAGAAACAGTAACGGCAGATATATGCTCAGAAAATGTCAACGCCGAATCAAAAGTGACACCCAAATCTCTGACGGATGACAAGCAAGAGATAGGTATATTGTCGATATGGTAAGCTGAGTTTATTATGCTTAATTTCCTAGTATATCTAACGAAGCAACATTTTTCGATATATAGAGTGAGCTTGCTATCAGAACACCAAGAAAAATTAAGTTTAAATTTTGCTGTAGAAGATCAACATCCGAATAAGAAAGTATGTTATGATAGATTTTGAGATCGTCGGCGTAAGCCAAGACAGGACATTGAATCGATATAATGAGATCATTTATGAACAGGTTAAACAAAAGTGGACCAAGGTTCGAACCTTGCGGGACTCCTGAGGCTGATACGTAATATTTAGATTTGAATCCATTGTAATAAACGTAATTCTGGCGGTTTGTTAGGTATGATTCAAACAAGGCTAACAATGCGTTATCGAAGTTAAACGAGCTTAGTTTGTGAAGTAATATTTTGTGGTCAATACTGTCAAAAGCTCTAGAGAAGTCAGTATATATTACGTCCAGTTGCCCACCCAAATCCAATGTCTCAGCTATAACCTGCGATATAGTGCACAAATTGGTGACGGTTGATCTACGTGAGGTAAATCCATGCTGACAGAAGGACATAGAGGATTTAGTGAGAAATGCGACTTGTTCATAAATCAACGACTCGAATACCTTCGCAAATGCAGAAATAATTGCGATGGGACGGTAGTTTTTAGGATTGCTGGCATCACCTCTCTTAAACACCGGACAAATTCTTGCTATCTTCCAGGCATCTGGAAAGACGTACGTGTGCAAAGCTTTGTTGAAAATCACGCATAACGGTTCAGCAAAAATCGAGGCACAATCTCTCACCACAAAACAAGGTATGTTGTCATGACCAGCAGAGAATTTATTTTTCAGTCTCTTAATATGGCGTATTACATCGTCAGTGGTGATGGAGCGGATGTGCACCAATGGATGGTTAGATGGCACGTCAGATAAACCATTAATTGTGTCACTCTGCAAAAAGGCATCCGAGAAAACAGACGCGAAAGTATCTACAATGCTTTCCGGTGTATTATATTCTTGGTTAGAATCACAAAGTTTGCTAGGAATTCTACTCGAACATTTCTTCGATCTAATGTAATTCCAGAAGGAACGGGGGTCAAGCGATAATCTATGTTGTATATTTTGATTGTAGATATGGTAAGCTGTGGAGATCTTAGTCTTGACGGATTTCCGTAGCCTCTGAAACTCACGCCTAAAATGCATGCTACCAGTTGTTTTCCATTTTCTATAATAGTATTTCTTTATTGATAATTCGTTCTTTATATCTGCCGTAAACCATAAAGGATACCTCGAAGTATTTTCAGCTGCCGTCAAAGGCACCGACAGCTCGAGAATTTTGAATAGTTTTACATAGAATTCATAAACTAGTTCATTTATATCAGTATAGTTATGCAAAAAGACCAATCAACAAGCAACAAATCCGAATAAAGTTTATTATAATTTGCCTTGTAGAAATTATATCTTTTGTTTACATTGGAAGGAAAGGGTAGAGATGTACACGTTGGCATAAAAGTGAAAGACATACTCAAGGCTGGATGATGTAAATCCTCCAAAACCAGTGGAACCGAATCATGTTCAATTTTAAACAAATAATCACAATTAGACAAAATCAAATCAAGCATCCGACCATTATCATTTAAAATGTGATTGAATTGTGTAAGATTTAGGGATGTTTGAAATAGTAGAAAAGAATTTAGTTTAGGATCAATGATCGTAGGGTCAATAAAGTTTGGTAAATTAAAGTCGCCTATTAACAGTACAGATTTGTCTGAGACAAATATCTCTAGTAATTCAAAGAATTCTTCAAATAAAGATACGTCAAGATCTGGAGGTATATAGAGAAGAATAATATAAATATGTGCAAGATTCAAGGTAATGTTCAAAATCAATAAATCGATAAGAGGTACAAGCTCTTTAAACATTGTGGCGTCTACATAAGAACAAGCCAGAGAACTTGAGATAGCAGCAACTACTCCACCACCCAGTGATCTACCGGTGGTACGGGGATCACGATCACATCTAAACACATTGTAGTACATTGGAAAAAGTTCATTGTTGAAAAAAGAATCAGAGAGCCAAGTTTCAGTTAAAAGTATGATGTCAAATGGAGAAGAATAGCTAGCATTAAGAACATGGTGGGATTTTGTACGTAGGCCTCGAACATTCTGATAATATAGCCCCAAGTGTGAGACTCTGTTGGGCTGTGTTAGTTTTCCGACGAGACGATTTTTGGTATTCCATTTATATATCTAATTCTAAGATTATCCTCCCCATTAGATCTTCGCTCCGTGAGTTCAGCTTTGACCACATTAAACAACTTTTGTTGAAAGGGAGTCCGATCAGCAGAAATAAATATTCCCGGATGTTCGACACAGTCTTTTAGGAGCTTGGATTTTTTGAGAAGGCTAGGAACAACAGCCGCTGATGAAAAAGAAATCTTGATAGGTCTTTTAGAAACAGCCTTAGTGGGATCAAATTTACTTAGTCTAACTAGCTTCATGTCTTCCGGAACACCAGCACCTATGTAGTTAAACACCTCACGCACAACCGATGTATCAGCAGCCATCCGCTCATCTTTGGAACTAGACTTCAGTTCGGAAATTCCGTAAATAATAATATTCTTTCGTCGACGTTTACGCTCAAGAACTTCCTGAATGATTTCTTCGGTTTTAATTAGGGATTCAGTGGTTGAAGCAACAGCACCCGTGGTTGTCGATTTTAAGTTTTTATATCTTCTTGCAATGTTAAAATTAGGGACCGCAAATCAAGATCCCTACAATTCTTGCAAGACCAAAATATACCAGTAGACGAACCAAATCTTTTTAAATCTGATCTAGTAGCCTCAGTACAAGTAGCTTTAAAAATCTTGTTACAAACATTACAATTAATTGAGGGGTCATCCCTACTTATTACCAAATTACAGCAAGAGCAATTCATTATATAGTAAATAAGAATAAGGATTTGCACAGGGACACTTTTCTGCGTCACGGGGTCTGTCGTGACGACTTTAAAACAAACAAGACAAGACCAACGGTAAACAAAAAATATGTGATTACAAAGGTTATATAAGAAACCAACAGTACAAAAATATTGATATTTTGTAGAATTAAATCGGGAAAAGAACAAGGAAAAAAAAAGTATGTTGTAAGAGTAAATGCAATTAAAATAAGGAAACTTTGCAAATATAAGGAAAACTACTAAGTAAAGTAGAGACAAAAATATATCAATAGAAAGAGAATGTTGCTGCTATTTTAGTCAAGAAACATAATACTTTCTTATATTTATCTAAAAGTACATTTGTTAGATTTGGTCCACTTTGGATGTTCAGATTTCTGTTATTCTTTTAAATTAATAAGTATAAGACAGGTCTCTAATTGGCTTAATGTGTACATTTCTAACGGTCATTACCACATGTCAATTTCTACATAAATTAGCTTAGCATGTATCTCATATTTGACTAAAATACAATCTGCCCCGTTAGTTTCAACGAGTAAAAATTTGTACATAACTCAGTCTATTCTAATTTTACTCGGATAACTAAATTGCAATCTCACGCATATTCGGCTATTATTTTAAAAATCAGATCCAAAAGCGTTGGTGTGTATATATGTAGGTATATCGGCTATCCTTCGATTCAAGGAGTGCTTTAATTAACAATTTATTATTCCTCAAAGCCCATGTTGTAAAGCGCCATGGTTTTTGCAAGGGCGACCGTTAATATAAAATTAAAATAAATGAACGTATTAAACGAACGATGATGTATTGCAAGGAAATATTTGCAACGTGCATATAAAAGGGAAATATGGAGAGGTATTTGCAAATACATCTGCATTTAATTATGTTCGTTGTTATATGTGTATGTAACGCCCCATTTCTAAATTGTAAAGGCGTTGTAAAATTAACCGAACATCGTTATATTTTTTACAGCAATCTTATGACAATCTTAAAGTTATAATTAACATCACCATATAGAGTAATTTTGTATTGGTAACTACGGTTTTATAAAAAATCAGGAGAACAATACCAGGACCAAATATGACAATAGAGGGAGAGAGAAGAAGAAAAAGTAACATAGAAATAGAAGAAGAATTTGGAAGCAGAAACATGGTAAGATACATAAAACCACTATGACTTGAATGGGTGAGTCACATAATGAAAAGGAAACCATCAGAAATAAAGAGGATAACGAACTAGACCACACTATAGCAAAAGAAGCAAGGATAGTTGAGAAACGAGATGGTGTGATTAAATCGAAACGAATTTGAAGATAATGAACATCATAATAGATTAAAGAGCGAAATGCATAAACAGGAAAATCTGGGAGGATGACGAATTCACATCAAGTAATGGATAAATACCTGCTTGGGCAAGAGCCAAAATCCTAAGGATTGTAAAGCTTTGATGATGATGACGACGAATTATCATTTTAGCACCCATAATGTAAATTTTATGAAGTTACAAATTTAGCATTTTTTAAAATTCAGTTTGAAGTGTCCGTTGAACTTTTTCAATCAATTTCGATCTTCAACTGTATAATTAATATAAAGTAATACGAATAAATCTTTTACAACGAAGACGACATCACCCTAAGATTGAACACACCAACATTCATTTGCTTCAAAACCCTTGATGGATCGATGTTTTTGTCGAATTAATTTCATTTTGAATTGCTCAACCGGTTTCTGGCTCGTATAAATGAATTCAAGTTTCATCACGTGCTACGTTGTTCCAACTGAATTTGAGACACTATGATTAAATTTTTTGATCATCTATTTCTATGGTTAAACTGCCCGGAACCCATACGACACATAACCCTTGAACAACTAAATATTTAGGCAATATCGTTGACATCAAATAATTACAATTCGGCATATACAATTTGCGAGCACTAAAACTGTACAGCGAATCCCGTTCACAACCTTGTGTAAATATATTGATGCAAGAATTTATTTTTAACAGACAATTTGATATTTGATCTTAGTGACTAGATAAAAATGAACTGTTATTCTAAATTACTCACACAGAAACCATTACCAGTAGGTAATCCCATTCAATTGCATATGTTGTACATACATACATACATACATACATACATATGTATGAATTCGCTTTACAACATGTAATTCAAACACATTACATCATATAACCTTAATTAAAGTAATTTAAATTCTGCATGTGTCTTTTTGCCAGCATTACTAAAACTGCCTGATAGATTGTAAATCTCCATCGTAACATGATATAACGACATTTTTATGCCGAAAGCATTTACGTTATGGACAAGAGATAAAATCACACAAGCATTTTTCACGAATATATCAAGGAAAAAGAAAGCATTTAATTTGCGCTGGGAAGTATTATCTTTAATGGTGGACTACTTATATTTAGAACAGGTTTGGCTTGAAAGGTAGGCAGTAGCTCCATATAATAATAACCACATAAATAGTGGCTGATGTTTTAACGTAACCCTTCAGACTTATTCCTTCTTTTATTGTTAGTTAATTTATAAGTTACAAATGGCCAAAGAACACTTTCCAAGTGCCGCACTGTCGTTTTCTGTGAAAGTTAGTACGTACATACCAGGGTAGATTGAAAAGTTTCCGGAATGGCAATGAAAACAAAGGAATACGGATTGAATCTATATTTTATGTTTCAATATAATCCCCTCGAATGCACTTGGTCCAACGTTCCTCTAGCTTTCCCGTTCCCTCCCGTAAGTGACTTTCTTCGAGGTTCCCAAAGTAATCGTTTAAAGTAATTTTGAAAAATATACATTTTTGTAGTATCCTTATGATTCATTATGAATTAAGTTTAGACGGGCCGTGCTAATATGCAACGAAAGAATTCAGTAGCGGGCCGGACAAACCTTACTCGAGGGCCGCATGTGGCCCGCGGGCCGGAGGTTGCCCATACCTGGTTTAAAGCCTCTACCAGTTAATCATTCGACCAAAGTCTCTTTCCAAATTGTTTTCAGTTTCGGGAACAAATGGAAGCCTAACGGAGCCAAATCAGGCGAATATGGCGGATGCGTAAGGGTTTCAAACATCAATTCTGTCAATTTTTGCTGAACGATTACACTTGACTAGGACGGCGCGTTGTCGTGGTGAAGCAACACTTTTCTCTTAGCCGTTCATGAGCCTTTTTCCTGAATTGCTGCTTGCAACTTGTCCCAAAGCATTGTGCAATATTGGTGAGTAAGTTTTTCATTCTTCAAGATTCAAGAACTATTTAGCAAAATTCCGTTTGAGCCTCAAAACACCAATGCCATCATCTTTCAGCTGAGTGAACGATTTTTGCTTTCTTCGGAACCGATTCACCCCGCGCAATCCACTGTTTTCATTGCATTCTTGTTTCTGATGTTTAGCGATGATTCTAGGTCTTATCCATGGTCACCAATCGTCTCTTGAAATTCGTTGGACTCCTCGTAAACACTTCCAAACAATCGGTTAAGGTTCGAGCACGTATCCAGCAGAAAACTTTATCAAACCCAATTCATTATGTACAAACCGAACTACTCGTTTCTAAAATATGCCCATGCCTTCCTCAATTTTATCCACTTTTATTGGGCGATCTCCTAAACCATCTCATGAATTTCTTCCACAGTTTCTGGCGTGGGAGTTGTTTTCGGATGTCCTGAATGTGGTTCTTCGCTTGGAAGCGTGCAGCCATGCTTGAATCCCAAAACCCAAAAACTCACGATGGAAAATTAAGGTGATGAATCCTCAACAACAGCACCTAACCTTGATTTCATTTCTTGCGTTTTTCCAAATAGAAAAATTTGATGAGCCCTGGAACTTCGATTTTATCCGTAATTTAAAACACAGAAATGTGCTTGACTTCAATGCTTATCAAAACCAGACTATTTTACACATCGGTTTAACAGTTGCAGTCAATTGATATGAAAGGGTTGACAACACAATGACATGAATGAAATGAAATATTTGCTAGAATAGTAACCTCCTAGCACCGATTCCCGAAACTTGTCAATCTCTTAGATACTAGACACTACGACACACATTTTGCATACTCACGAAAGCAACAGCAGTTGTACATGCGACCATAAAATTTACTTTTCATGAAAGAAGATTTTGTATTTACAAATCATTCTAATAGCAAGTTATTGTTTACAAACATTCAAAACGCATCATTTCTGGGCGATCTGAAATCAGTTGTTACAAAATGCAGAGCCTTTTCACTGAAATCAATTGCTACAAAACGCGTTAGCGTTTTCACTGAAATCAGTATTTGTATTATTTCCCTGAAGTTGACGATTAGGCGAATTAAGTTTTTCGAATATGTCTACTGACAATATGTAGGAGAGGTTCATTAGAAATAAATTGTCATAGAATTCTTCGGCATGCTTCCTCGTTCAAGAATGTCGCTATTTTATTTCTCAGTTCGTAGGCGCGCTTGAACACTGTAACGCGTGATAAATATCTAGATGAAAAATAAAACAACAGTGATATATGTTCAGCTCCCAAATCTTACCAAAAATCAGCAAAGGGTCTTGGTTTTGAAGATCTGGCTTTTATATAATTAACTACATCAATAACTACTATCAAAATAATATTTAGCCTAGGACTAAACGATTTTTATGCTAAAGCTTGTCGATAATCATGCAGTGTGTCCAGAGTACTCTTGTAGATTTTTCACATGACGCACACAACGCATCTATGTGTTCAAACCGTTAACCAAAAAGCTGACTGAACAGAATTTCTTTTCATGAATAGATATGTGTTGCTACCGACTTCATGGAACGTCAACGCAAGAAAACCTTTTTGCAAATAGCATTACGAAATTGTATCCAGATTATAGAAAAATGTTGTCATACACTGAGGATTAGAATATGATGCTTTCTAAAAATAACCAACTCCTTTCCAAAAAATTGCATTCCGAAGTTAAATTTCGGTCAATCATATACAATATGGGAGTGAGAAACAGGAAGCAGGAGGAACAACAGGAATTACAATTTTATTATTATTACATTAGATTAGGAACTGGCCCCTGAGTTAGACAGGCAAATACTAAAGCCATTACATCTACTTACTGTTGTTACATTTAGTTATTGAATCTGATTATTTGGTAAAGTAATTGGAGCAGTATTTGATATGTTAAAGAAAGGATAAATGCTTAATTACAATGACCTTTCATAGACATCAACAATATAGCGACAGAAACCAAACTACATATGTATGTACATAAGCAGGTAAGGTGTTAAAAGCACTTTTTATTTAATCCGTGCTGTAGCACCGACCTGCATTCTTATTTCAATTATTAAATGTTCTCTTGCTTAATCGTAATACCACAAAAATGCGAAGCAGACATAATTAATTATTGGGGCGCCAATTTTTTTACTTCTACTTCGTATATATGTACGTCGTAATGCTAAATCACTCGATGTGGGTCACTAAGACCTTGCCGTTGCTCAATATTTTCTGCTCTCCATATAGCGCCACCAGATTCCTCTTGCCCCTCTTAGTGTGTTTCGCACTACAAACGCCTAGTAATTAACGATATTTATTGCCTTATAGAACTAAGTGAAATATCTGTTTGTTTTTCTGCATAATCTCGAAGTACTGCGGTGCAGATAATCTGAAGCCGACCGGGTAAACGTCATGCTCTGCTAATTACAGTTTCCGACTTGTTAATGTGGTACCTACTATTCTTAGCACGAAATCTGTCTTTTTCCTGCAATTTCATCTTGTAGATGTACGTGGGCGTTATAGTAATTATAAGTTTTACATCGTTTCTATCAAGATAAAGCAACAATGCTACTAAGTGTGATTATCGAAAGAAAAAATTGCTAGTTAGTTCAATCATGTATACGGTCCACAACTTTTTATTTATTTTTCAGATATGCTTTTTTACGTATGTGTAATTTTTCACTCGTTATTATTTCAATTGTTGATCCAATCCGATTAAATCTGGCGTCGAACATAATTAGTTGTTATAATGCTGGTACGAAATGTTCTCGTTACATCTATTAACTCTACATAGAAACGTATATACAATTTAAGAATCAATCTACAAATAATATATGCTCTCTGTTCGTTAGCGTTGCAACCATGAGCCAAAAACTTGAATGGAAGAAAAGCGACAGACTACCATATTTAGGCGCATCTTTAAGCTATTTAATTTTAGGTAAGTTGCAAGCATAAAGAGATTATGTTTGAGTGTAATTTTGATGGCGCCACTACTTTTAGATGTAATTGTCAGATACTACTGTAGATAATTTGGGCGCCATGCTATGAAATCTTTGAGTATTTCGCAAATTTTGTTTTCCAATAAAAAGCAACCCATAAAAAGAGGATATTGTACAAATGTGTCTAAATGTCTACCATACAATTTGAACTTTGAAGGTCTATTAATACGCGATATATCAAAAGGAAGACACACATTTATATGCAATTGCTAGAATCCCAAACAAAGAGTAGCTAGGAAAAACCCCTAAACACAAGGATCAAATAGGGGAGAAATCTGTGTTATCTTGTACATTCTGATGTTAGCAGAATTGAAAGCAGCATAAACAAATGGGACTTAAGGTTGTAAGGTACTTTCTTTCAAGATTGGTTAAACTTAAAAATTTTGTATTGGTTTCAATTCAAATTGTATATCTGACCTTTAAGAGTAGTGTGTGTAATGATAAAATATCAGTTTTTTACAATGTTAGTAAGTTTATGGGCTCGAAATTTTGCATAGCGCTTATTCGTTACTATAGCTACGACTCATCTACGAACTTTTTTGTAAATTCCTTATTTGTTGTTCAATTTAAGTTCAGTTAAGGAATAGAAAATGGATGGTTGCCTACATGCTTAAATAGAGAAAATTGGCAGAAAATAAAAATAGCACAAAGAAAAATATAAAAGCGCTAGGGAAAGTTACCACAAGAACGAAAGTAATCGATACCATTAGATGAACCAGACAGTTCAAGTGAAGACCATTGCTTCTATAATTAATAATAGATGGCCTGGAAGACTAATGACATGGAGACCTAAAAAAGAAACTAAGGTAAACCACTCAACAAGCGAAGAGAATAGCTGAAGATCGAATGAATATTGTTCAGAATATGTTAGAACTTAAAGGAAGATAACGAAAACGGATTTCCTTACCAGAGAAGTATCATCAAATATTCCTTGAAGCTAATTTTAGAGAAAAAATTAACGCTAGGTTAACGTTATGTTCTATTGACTTGAAAACTAATTTAGAACGAGAAATCATATATATATACATATATATATATATATATACATATATATATATATATATATATATATATACTAGCTGACCCGACGAACGCAACAACCGAATCAATGCAGTTCATGAAGTATTTGCTGCAAATCTTGAAGAATTTCTCTTTTCATTGCGTTATTGATCGTTTGACGCCGATCAAGTTGGTCCTCCATAGTGGCCATGAAGTAAGTTTGTATCAATTTTATACTGTGCGTCTTCAACCAGCTGCAATGATCTAATTGTATGGTGAATTTGTCCTTTTATCTGTATAGTCGAAAGGGATGTGATAATTAGTGATTTATTATTACCAAAAATAAAGGTTACTCTCTTATTAACTAGCATTACCTTGAATGTCGGACTGATTCCGCGTTCTTCAATAATATTTGCTCCAAATAAAGTCATTTGGAAACATGCGTTGTACCTTTAAGCGTTCGAAGGAAAATGTCGTGATTTTTGAGCTTCGCCATGAAGCAATGAATGCAATGGCTCAGGTGGCAGAGGCAACAATGGTAATTTAATCTTTCCACTGAGACAGCACAATCCAGCCGTTTCTCCAGCAAACTTCAATGCACCGCAATAGACGCACACAACCTCCATAGGGCCAATTCTAACGAAAGGGTGCGAGCTGTAGTCAATTGTGGAATCGTATTGAAACGCTCCTCGATTCAAATTAACACTTGAAGCATTTCTTCTTGCGGCTCGACGTTGTTGATCTCTGTGTTCTGATCGACGATTTCTCATTGCCCACCGAGCCGTTTCACGTATGGCCTATCTTTGTTCTTGTGTTTGTGAAGCACGAAGTCGGGCCCTACTAACATGGCGCCCTTCTCTCGTGCGATTTCTTCTTCATCTGCAGTGGATTGATTCGCAATATTCCGCCGTCTATTGCATTACGGCTTCGTTGTGAAAGATTCGACCTTCTCGCTCGCGGCATTGTAAATAAGACTGTGGTGAATATTGCTGACTTATTATGACATAACAATTATTCATGCGCGCACAATCACCATGATAACTGTCATAACTCAACACACTAAACGTGAATTTGTTTAATCTCTATTTTTCCTTTCTTAATTTTTTAAATGTTTTAATAGTTTTCTTTTTCCCTTCGCGTAGCAATTGCGAACAAACCCGCCGAAGGAAGTATCCAATTTGGTCCAGTTGTTTTCAAGTTTTAAGCATCCGAACAAACCACGATCCATTTTTATATATGTACATATATATATATATATATGAACACAATCCTAATAATTTAGGACTTAAGTGTTGGTGGAAATTAATGGGGATTGCACAATTTCCACCAACACTTAAGTCCTAACGTCTACAGCCAGTACTTCTGCTCAACTAATAATTTAGTTCTCATACATTTATGCACGCACATGTAGATTAGCAAATGATATAAACGGCCAACATTAAACCGATTGGCCGACTTAGTTTTAGTTAGGAAAACTATTCAAGGACATCAATGATGGTATTTTGCCTTATGCCAAGAGTTTATGATTATGTGCTTCTAACATCCATGAAGGCTGCCGTAAGTTGTCTTCTCCAACTACCTTGGTGACCAGGGTAGCAGATCAAATTGCACGTAATTAGAATGATTTAAAGTTTCCCTGAGAATATGAAAACGATGATTCTCTTGTTGACAAACAGGGTTCCTTAGTGTTTAAATATATGGTAAAAAGTGCGACTCTGCTTTAACTATATCGTTTAGCTTTAATATTTTGTCTTATAAAAACTACAAATACTGTCATACGTGATAATTTCTCACACTATGACACTTGCAACTTCTCTATAGAGAACTATAGATGACGTCCTTTATGTACTACGACATCTTCTTTTGTTTATTCACCGTATATTCTTTAATAAAGGCAGAAATGTTTACTAAAATAGTGGTGTTGGTGTTCAGTTATAAAGACAAACATTAAATAGGAGCGAAAAAACAGCCCAATTTTCCTTATTGGACTGTATACAATTCAATTGGTGATGGGTCTCTCTTGTCCTATCACCGTTGATTTGCAATTGCTCTAATGACGTTGCTGTCTTACGTACACTTATCATCCTATCCCTACCAATTTCACTTGATTGTTTATAATTTCCTCGTCTGCATCGCTGTTCATAAAAATAAAGAATTGCCTAAGTAAACTGAAAAATGGTACACTGTCCCGATAATATCCTATTATCTCTAAGTTACATAAATTCTATCTATAAAATCCACCGCAATTTTTTGGTTTGGCAAGAATGAAGTAATGGGGGAACAAGAATATTTTTTGCTGTTTCTCAATTGAATGGTACGCTACTACAAGTACAACTGGAATTTACTGCACAAATAAAGAGAAACCCGAAACTTCGAAACATGGTAGGTACATTGGTGTATGCATACATGTCTGTGTGCAAGTACATAAGAAGATGTGTTTCAAACTGGGCACGAGGATAGTTGAATAGATCATGATTTCTCTTAACTAATAAACAGTTATTGAGCAACATCACCGCCACAAATATACTGTACCATTCCCGACACGTTCACCGTTAAGTTATCAATTTTGATGTCAATGGTAGCATAGCACTTCCGCAAACATTCGACGTGCCCGCAGGAAAAATGGCGCCAATAATCGCAACATGTCTCAATAGAAAAACATTCAAGTTTACATATGCGCACATCGGTGACAATTCTCAAAACTTACAGCCTCCTCGCGCTTATAAATATTCCCAGTTCAAATAATACATTCTCGGCTCCGTGTATCTCTCTTCCCCCAGCCAATGTACGTAAATCGTGACCAGTGACGTCCGCTGACAATGGCCCAAACAAATTCATTTAAAATGACTCCATTTGGCACGGCGTATTTATTATTATTTAGTCGCCGTGGGAAATGCTCGCAAGAGAGAATCGCATTTCGGCTAATGAGTTTGTTAGAAAGTTATTCCTGGTTCTTTGTATCAACTAGACTGATGGTCTGCGCTATTGTCCACGTTTTGTCGCAACGAACACCTTTATTAATACAGAAGATTTAGCCATTATTGTTTAATTTTGTGCTAGGTGATTGCCTTCGTATTTAAAAACGAGCGTCACCCTTTAATAGCGAATTCAGTTTACAGCGAACGAGACTAATTAAAATAATATTAAAGAAACCAGGAAGATGTTTGGACATGATTAGTGTTGCTTTTATGTTAGGATTTGTAACGATGTGGCTAAGAGATTTTAATCAATTAGGTTGATTAGAAGCTAGTAGTTTTAATAGAGTTCTTTAGACATAACAGTGATTGAGGTATAGGGTAATGCACTACAATATGTATAATGAAATGTGAGTATTGTACCAAAGCAATGTTCCTTTCTCTATATAGAAAGACACGCATTTATGAATAATGTACAAATATAAGCTGTACCTAGTGCTACATGGAACACACACTGATATTAGCACTATACGTCCAACGGAAGTCTTCTCGTATTATATTCAGGTAGGTGGTTTATGTATTGGGATAAACCTAATTTCTGGGTGTGAACGAATTCTAAAGCTAATACGATCTAAATATTTTAGTGGTTCTTATCGGTTGTGGAGTGTATTGGACGTGGTATTATTTCGTTTACTTGACATCATACGCCCTTATAATGTAGTCGCTCTAAACAATGCCCAAATTAGCATATTAATAAGTCATTCACAGTGGATGTCTCATTCGCTTTTAGTACACAATGGTTACCCTTTGTGATAAATCATTCCAACAAAATGTAACTGCAAACGATGCCGCTGACTTGCAAAAACAGTAGAAGTTTTTTGCAAGGATAGAAGATAACTTTGGTAATCAGTATGTTAAAGATACTATTGCAAGTGCAAAGAACTGATCACATGTGATACAATCAAATTGCAATGTTTATCATAGTTTCATTGAATATATGTACGAGATTAAGTGTTAATTCTTAAGCGAACTTCATACATTCATTATAGGTAAGTAAGAAATTTTCAATACCAATGTGCATGTGTATTTTGAATCTGATTTATTCAGACTCTGGAATAGTAATCTAATAGTTGCGATATAATCTCCTTAAAAGATTTCATAAATTGGATAAGCAACTTTCTATACTTGTACAAAAAGGGAATATACGTATTAGTAAAATTACGAAAGGTATTAAAGTCAGCTTCGGTTTACATCAACTTATATTCAGTCATTTTGTTATGATCATCTGAGCGAGAAATTAATATGTACGTCGTTGAAATACATAACCCATGTAAATTATCTCCTCGTCGAATAACATACATATGTACATAAGAATACTGCAATATGTACCGGTCAACTAAATTAGAAGAAAATTGAAGCGAATTTACCATAAATGCTAGTTTGTACACTTTCAGTAGCTTTGGAAGTAATAATGTAGAATATAATATGAAGTTAGCATACCGTTTTACTAATTTGGAAGCTAGATACATTTGACATTTTCGTGCGTTTGGAAAAAGTCTGATGTTGAAATGGATGTAAAGCAAACACACAAACGGCTTGTACACGATGCACGTTCAACTTAAAATGATATTACAATTATGGAGATCACGTCGTTTTGATTGTATAAACATTATAGAGTTGATTTCTAACCATTGATACTTCGAATTTGTTGAAAATATTCCGCATAATCAATGTTGTATCTGCAGTGTACGTATGTCGTACGCATATGTTTGTGATGATTATTAACCAGCGACTAGGAGTATTATAAATTTCATACTTTTGCGAAAGCGCTTTAACTGCTTGGAACTGGGTCGTGGTCGTTTAATTTTTGATTTATCGGATCTAAGAAGATTGTGTACGTATTATTACATAACAGGAATAAAAGCAGTTAAGTGCTTTACGTTTGGTATAGCAAACACCACATAATTCAAAATGTTACATTGATATCAATAATCTAAAATGTATGTGTACGCCTATATTTTGCGTCTTACAGATACATAATTGAAATGCAAACGGTCAGTCTTGCTGCGGTCGCATTACATGTTTACTCTAAAATATTGGTCAACGTTTCAATTATAAACGGCTAAATATTAAACGGTAGTGTACGTTTTCATGAACAGTTTGCACAATGACCACTTCAAGCATAAGTTACAACTCAGTTGGGGTATGAGAAAGTTTAAGTTTAAGACGTAAGAAAGCAAATACAGCTTTAGATAAACTTTGTGATTTCAAACAAACGATGGGAGCGTTTATGTAAGGAGAATGTCATATTATCATTTTTTGACTTCGAGAAAGCAAAATATTAAAGGGAACTCGATCTTGTAGTATAACCAGCCTCTTGGAAAATTGTTTCGCCCTCTATAGTCTATTCTAGTACCCTTTCTACTAGTCTGTTAGATCTCAATCTCTATGCCCGTATAATCCTAGTTAATTACTTTCTAGCCCTCTTAACTCTTCCTCTAAACTCTCCATTATCTGTGCAATCCTTATTGGTGTCAGTACAGTGAGCCCCGATCTAAGTTCAAGTCTTTATCTATAGGTTGTTTGAGACAATTTTCTTTTGATCCCTACTTCAATTGTGGTTACACTAAATTTGAATCTTGTGCCTTTTATCATGAAAACAACATAATCAAATTCAAGAATAGTTTTTTTTTATTTGGTGGCATTCGTGCACAGTGAACCACCCCGACAGAGTTGGGGCAATGAAGTGGAATTCGGAAAAGATATTGGAAAGACAAGCACCCAAACAGAAAGGGGGACATCTCGTATTAAGAGTCCTGGAGAACTGGGCAATTTTTGGTTGTGGTGGGTCTAAATATCTCAAACAATTCTTAACTTTAAATTATTTTGCAAGAAACTAAATGTACACGGGCACTAAATGTCTCGAAAACAAACCAACTAGTAGTCTTCCTTATCATAGGCAACAAGTTTAGTTTATCTCACAAAGAACTACACATAATTCGCTGCCATATATGTAGAATTATTGCAAATAACATAGAGAGCAGTGAGATTAAAGACGGATAGCATATTTTTATCTAGCCCTAAATATACGTTTTTATTACAACCGTTTCCGTTTTAGTAGCATAAATGAAAGTTTTTCTCTAACTTTATAAGCAATCTTACAAATTCTCATCAAATCGTGTTGCAAATTTTGCAAATTGTAACTTCTCGTACCATTGATATAATAAATACATATGCAGTAATTATGCAGCACCATCCAACTTCAACAAATCTTACTTTACCTTACAGAAGCTTGTTTAAAATTTTCAAAGTTTATTGAGTATTTGCTCACAGTTTAAAGAGAACATAAATCAAAGATAAGGAAATAAATGCAATGAAAAACTTTTCGGTGTAGAAATATTTATTAGATTTAAACTTACGATACAATGCCAAACAAGAAATAACCATCAGAAGTGCATACACAATATCTTGATATCCTACATTTTCCATTAAATCAATACATAATGTATGAGCCAAGCGATTATTTTATCATTTTTAAAAGGAATATTGTTTTCATTCGAGATATACTACATATTATTCGCGCTTTTTTAATGATGGTTAAAGTTTACGTCGTAAGAAAATGGTTAGCTATCTAATGTCCCATCGTTCGCCTGCATAGACAAAGAAGCAAAAGCCCCACTCTACCGCAACCTGCACAAAAGGATGAAAACAAATTGTACTGCAAAGCGTGTTTTAATTGTGGGCTGCGTGTGTGTTGTTTTTGTGAGTTGTAGATTTCAGAATGTATAATTAAAATTTAACACGTGATTTATTCTTAAACGCATTTACATATAAAAATAGCTCATTTGCATTAACACCGTGCCGGATGTTAACGTTACAAATTTATCAAAACTATCTTCGGATTTCTTGCATGTTTTGTTAGACGCCGGTTTGCAACACAAGATATGTTCTTCTTTCTCCACTTCATTTCGTATTTGCATGTTTTATACACATGAGTTAGATTCTAGTCATTTATACGAAACGAATTCGAATAAGTTAACAAGAGCTAAAAAGCTTGAGTTCGTGATGAATCTGTTAAACTTATTTTGCGTGACTTCGAACTTTCTTCATTAGATAAATGTTTACTTATTTCCGAATAGTTCAAAACCTACCGCTATATTAAATGCATTTGTTACATTCTTAGAAACCACGTACTGGAAATGTAGCAACATATTCCAAAATAGCTGATGGAGAATGCTGCGATAAATTATAGTATATACCAGTAGGTATTGGTCCAAGAACAAACACACATATTTACAGAGATTCCTTTATCAGTTTAATCGCTATTAAAATATTTTTTGTATTTGCAGAGGAACTTCACAACTCACTCAACTGGATTTTGTACAAACTAATGCCAAATTCTTCACTTGGTTGAGGAATGCCTATATAAATCGTAACTTATAAATACTTACATATTGGATTACCTCCACCACATTTTTAAATCAATCAAATCGAGGTTTACCTAATAAAGTGGTGCAAATAATGCAAAAGGTACTTGATTGAAGAAGAAGGGAAATTAGATTTTAACATCTTCTCTATGTATTGCACTACAAGGCATAGTTATACTACCTTGACACCGATTCCTTAATTTGAAAGGAAAATTTTCGATGTGGCCTAAGTTTGGTGTAAGGGAATGGTACTACTTTATTTACAACTATCCAGCATTCAAATATGACAGAATCAAAATAGCAAATGAAGATACTTAGCGCACCGTCTGTTTTGTTATTGTTCACAAATAGAGTCAGGTAGAACATTGAAAGAAGGATGAAAATAAAGTTATTACGACTTCAGTGTTGGCTTAGGTTTATTAAGTTGTAGCTCGAAGAACAGCCAAAATTATCAGCGACGAGTGGATTTCAAAAATGACAAATGCGGATTCGGGTGTAATAATTTTGTAAACTGTCCGATACTAAAGCAGTGGCGGAAAATATCATGCATAGTTATTACTAAGGTTCAACAAAAGAGTACATGATAAGATCTCATTAAGTAATGTAAACCGAAATGACGCTGTCACTCAACCGCTTGTCCCCACTTACGTGCAAGGTGGGTTAACACAAATTATCATGCACTAGTTTGTGGAACCTTAGCTATTACCACTCTTAGACAGGAAAGGACAAACTTCTCAATTTGATTAAGGAGAAAATCATATTTTATCTGGACAATTAATCCATAAATTCTAGTTCCAATGGTAAAGCTGCACCAACAGAATCTGAAGAAGATTGCTAATACATATGAAATTATTATTATTTATTATTACAACTCTGGATTTCTTTGAAAACAATTAGTAAATATAAATATTAAAGGGAAATACATAGAGAATCTACGCAGAAGAAGGTTCTACGAATATCTAAGGAAAACTAGGTTAGAATATATCATGGACAATACTCCAGGGGTACACAACAGAAGGTCGAAAGGTCCCATCAGGTACAAACTATACTACTAGTTAATTTTAACGATTGGAAGAAAGTTTCAAATGTACGTCCAATAATCGATAAACAAAACCACTACTTTCTGGTTAGTTTACCATGAATTTCTTTTCTTATGGAAAAGGAAGCAGGAGCAATTCATAATTTTTACTTCTGTACATGCTCAATTCGACGAATATGTTGTTTATTCGTAACCCAATATTTTATTTATTTATGGATATTTAACCAAATTAACGTGTATTGCATCGCGTATATATGAGGTAACTGCAGGTAACAAATCAGGCGATAAATTTGGGGCATTGTTGAATTTTTTTCCGACCTATTAAGACTATCGAAACTAAAACGTGACGAAGACCAGTTGTATTCAATTGATATAGCGCCCAGGAAGCAAAACGCTCTTCAAGTACGCTTAGAAAGTTTAGGTTTGCTAGCTACGCCTATCAATCAACGTCCATTTTATTACAGTTCTATATGTCACACTTCGTAATTGCAATTTTATGATCAATCGCATGGTGTTGTACTTAATAATACGTTACCGCACTATTGTATTGTAAATCGAGTGTTGAAATAATTGGGAGAAAAATAGGCCACAAACCCATACGACTGCACGTACTTCATGTCGTTACCGAATGGCAAAGTAATAAATGATCGGCGTGACTTACTGGCGATTTTTTGATGCAATAAATAATAACTGACTTTCGTAATTAAATAAATCGTTTGCCGATATTCATCAGGCGAGAATGAACAAAAGCGGAATGGATAGAGAATTGAACGACCTATATTCAAGCGGGCACATAGGAAGGTTTTTAATTTACTTCAGTAAGTCAGAATTGGTTCGATAATGTTTCAAAGATAGTGACAATTTTTGAGGCAAATCAATGTGTGCCAGAATTTCTCGGGATAAATTCTCAAAAATAATATATCGTTAACATCTACATATTCAAAAAAAAAATGATTTCTGCTCAAATTTATTGTAGTAACGTTCTAATAAATGTATGCAAACACGCAAATTCAGATCTATACCTGCTACAGACTCTAGAGAAACTGGGAAATGATACGACCTGTTGTCTGGCATTATAGAGTTTATATCAATCAACGACCTGTACAAAACAGAAAATGATCATTTGGTAAAATAAGAAATCATTTACAAAAGTTTCTTAAATGACACCGTACCTTTGCTACCTTCAATAATTTATAATTATCTTAATTAAGTCCTTGCAAATTATTAATATCTACACAGTTAATTTTTCCATCTCATTGGCTCCGCAGCACATAAATTCATTTATTTGTCAACTTTTCCCTTGAAGAGTACTAATAATGTGTTGTACTTGTAGTTCAGAACGCTATATTTCCCACAGCGATAGTCAGTTTCATAAGTTGAAAGGTAATCAAAATATGAATTCTCTCTATCATCTGTGTATTTCAAAATAGTTGCGAGCAATAGCTTCGCCTATTAAACAACTACAAAACCTACGCATACGTTTTCGGCGAATCAATTGGAAGCTGAATGAAAACTGTATAAAAAGTATGACACATAAATACTATTTGCTGCTGTTTCTTCTTCGCCATTTATTTGTACCCATTTCAACACAAGCAAATTTATAATTGTATTCACTACGTCTTTATGAATTAAATGCAACTTATAGCTCGGTGACAGTCCATGATCTGTGCCATTAGCTTCTAGATTTCATTGATTCCATAACCAAACTGCTAAGATTTCAAAGCAATCATTCCATTAGTTTTATTTGTCTCTAAAACTGTTCCCTCAAGAATAAAGCGAGATGATAACGTTTTATCCATAATGTCCTTTTTGCATTCTATTCTTTCGGAGTTTGTGTTACACCGACCAAAAGTTTTTCAGTACCAGTTTATGGGACCGCCTTTCGCTCTTGAGTTTACCGATAAAGGATCCAATTGAAAACTAATTTCGTTACACCCAATTCATCATTCATCTTCTTTTCAATTGAGATCTTTAAAATGCCGTAAATGTATGTAATGTATGTATGTCACATGACGATCTTCTTTGATCAGTTGGTACACAGCTGCAACATATACGTACATGTTTGGAATACTGGTATAGACATAACCCTCTTCGAAACTTGCCAACAAATTTATTTGCTATACATTACTTCACTTCCCTTTCTTAGAGCAACTGTGATCTTAGGCTAGCTAAATATTAAGCTTAATTTTGATGCTTTTACGTTTTAGTCGCGGTTATATGCAACACCACCTGAATTGATATGGACACATGCCGAATGAATGATAATTGATGGACGGAGGAATTAAGTGGCAAAAGAAAACCAAGACAACAAATGAAGGACCCGCACCAACAATAAATACCAGAAGTATGTAAGAAGAGAGAAGATATAGACAAAGTGAAAGGAATGGTTAAAAATCAGATGACTTCAAAAACGGGTGAGTAGTTGACCTCAAATCTTGGGCGCATAAGAAGTATATTTTATCGTTCATGCATAATTGTTCACTGTTAAATGGCAGATGGAGTGTTGACGTGGTCTAGGTAAGTTAAGTTAGAGTTTCCCTCAATATAGTAAACAACATAAATATTAAACATCGATATCAATAGAAATCTATGATATTTCAGAAAGCAAGGGCCGGCTTAACAAATCTGAAGCTTAATATAAATGATTCCTTCTAGTATTATTATGTAAGATAGGCCAAACAGTTTTACACGAAAGCTGTGCAACAACCCAAAAAGTAAACACAACTGCAGGTCGAAATAAGAGTCAAATGAACATTGTGTTATAATCCCGAACTAAACTGGCGATCGACTTTGGTCCTTTTTGGAACTGATCAACACAATAGTCCCAATGCCTAAAAATTCTTTTATCAATCCAAGAAGACGCTCCCTGCAAGACAGTGTTCCCAGTCGATATCACATTAGGAATAGTTCCCACTTATTCTTGCTACAAATAGTATAATATAAAACCAAGTGATGTATTTGTCTATACAAGCATTCAATGACGTCTTATTCGTTATACTATATTAGAAATAGACAATGTCCCAGATTCTAAAATAGTCCAAAAATGGATATCAGTAGACTGAAACAAAAATCTCAGATTACGATCAGTTTGTAAGTATTTAATATTCACAAATAATTACGGCCGCTCTAGTTAAGCGCTAAACTGTAAAATACTCTGCGGGATTAATTAATCACATTCAAATTCAACGAATAAAAGTGAGCGCCGCACGCTTAATGACTCTCGCATAAGTTAATGTTAATTATTATAATGTTGTGCGTGTAATTCATTTAGGGCTTTTTGCTACTTTCGCCTGCATAAATTACGTATCTAATTAACAGCTCTGATTTGTTTATTGCAGGCGTGGACACATTGTTACGGATAAGTTATTACGCGTAGAGATGAGAACGAGAACAAAGCTGCATTAGCCAATGGGTTTTCTTTTGAGAGAATAAGAGAGATGGAACAATTAAATCACTATACATGTGACCGATGTTGTGCCGATTTTCCTTTTGAGAATTAGCTTAAGTTATGACATTGTTTATGCTGTTAGAGAATATTTGGTGGAAAGTATATGAATAAGAATCACTTTTTAGATATTCTTCTGTATTCTACACGTATTGGTCCAAAATCAAAATTTTTAGTCAAATGATGGCAATAATCATTTGAAATATTGCGTTTCTCCATTCGAATAGATCTAACTTTAGCTTCATTGCCTTTCATTTTTTTAGTATTTATACTGTCATTGTAAGATGAAAAATTGTGATCTAGAATAGGGAACTAGTATGTATAACAGTACAATTTTCAAACATTCTTATTGCCTTTCGTCTAGGAACTTATAAAAGGAAGTTGGGGTTTTACCAATAAGTCCGTCCAACCTTTGCAGGTGTGATGCTATACATTACAGTAGCTACGAAAGAAGAAGCCCCACTAAATCTTCCTCTCTTGCATATAATTCCATTAACATTGAACATTCAATTCCGGAATATAGAGAATATTAAGTTTTAGAAATTCAGTTACCATCCGATATTGGAAGATAACATGGCAGATATTGTATTTATTTTCGAAAAAGGTATTTGGACTGGAAATACAAAAATAATGGAATTAAGATCATAACAGATAATCATAATATCCAAACCACTGATTTCGTCTAGAATTTAATCCAAGTTGATTTAAAACAGTCGTAAAGCCGTCAACAAACTTGGAATCATTGAATCCCTCCACTTTGGCTTTCAACATTATCAACTATCGTTACAGCATATGTATATTAGCACTTTTTACTTAAAATATTTGGGCTGAAAAGAAAAATACTCTCAAGAACATGCACCTCGAAATTTGCTTAAATACTAATCAGCTCATTTCCATTGATATCTACGTATTTGGGTAAAACCATATATCAGTTAAAGGATAGGGAAGCTCTTGTGGCTTTTGGTCTTAAAAGAAGTGGCAGAGACGAAAGTCGATGTCTTCAAACCTCACTCTTTTTCCATATGTTTTATCTACCATTTATTTCTTTCAAAAACTACAATTACGAGGTGTGTAAATAAAGTAATGAAACTGTTTTTTTCACTTATTTTATTCCATTAACAATACAATTCAACATTGTTTCCTTCAAAGTAACTGCTTTGGGAAGCCACATAGCAGTGGAGACTGTTCTTCCATTCCCCATAGCAGCGCTGGGAACTCGTCCCTGAAGGTGTTGTTACAATCGCTGGAAGAAAGGAAAGTCACAAGAAGTCAAGTCGGGGAATAAGGAAGCTAAGGAGCTAGAGTAATATTCTTCCTGGTCAAAAAGCGGTTTGCTCAAATTGCTGTGTAACAGAGCGCATTGTCGTGATGCAACATCCAGTTCCTTTTGATGTTTGGTGTCACACGCATAACCCTTTTTCGAAGTCTTTCAAGAACCTTTCCGTAAAAGTATTGATCTACCCCTTGACTTGGAGGCGCAAATTCTTTTAAAACGATTTCCTGGATATCAAAATCAGCATACTAAGGATCTTTGACTTGCTCATTCTTGTCTTATTTTGGCCTTGGCGTATGCCATTCCATACTCTAGCGTTTGGTTTTCGGATCGTACTCAAACACCCAAGTTTCGCCACTGATAATGACACGTTCCAGAAAATGGAGATCATCTTCCATCGATTCCAAAAATCTTCTCCCTCATGTCCTTTTGGTCCTGCGTAAGGGTTCTCGGAACCGTTTCTTAGCAGATTTCTCTCGTCCTCAATACATTGGCCAGGATCTGACGAAGGACAGGGTGATCCAAATTCAACATTACCCCGATCATTCTCACTGTCAATGCACAAGAACCCAGATGTCGACATTTGCATCGGTACTTGAAACGGAAGCCTTTCCGCTGCAAAGTGCATCTTCAATTGACTCTCTTCTTTCTGAAAATGCCTTAAACCACCGAAACATCTGTCCCCTTAATAAAACATTGTGTCCACAGAGCTGTCGAAGATTTGCAAAAGTTTCCGTTGCCTTGTGTCCAAGTCTAAAGCAAAACCTGACCACACAGCGTTGGTCGAAATTCATCTCACGTATTGTCAGAGCGCATAAGTAAAATCTTCTTTACTAAACCAATCGCTACCAACAAACAATGTGACTCCAGCGAGTTCGAACTCACACTGATGGCGTATCAAGTGTTGAGCTGCATCTCTTCGAAATGTCGCCTCACCAGTGTTGTCCGAACAAACACTATGCTATCAGTCTCATTACTTTATTTAAACACCTCGTATTTGGAGCGCAACAAGTCTGAGATTACAAACTTAGCCCAATACTGCAAAAAGATCAACTACGATGAAGACTGGATGAGAATTTTTAATAATTCCTCCGGTTGCGATGAACGATCGGCTTATAAATAAGATAAAATGAAGCGTAATCTGATGAAACTCGTCGTCGAAATTACCTCTCCTCGGCAATTTAACTTTATACAACGCGCTTTTATCTCTACGCACGCATAAAAAATAATGTGCCCGCTCGATAATTACATTCAGTGTTAAGTTATAAGGGGCTAAGGTAAAATCATCATAAATAACACGGCAATATTAATAATTATCGCTCTTTCCACGTCGCGTCCGCTCACCTCGAGATAATTCCTTTCGCGTCTCCTTCTTTTTCTTCAAAAAAACCGCGTCTCTTACGTGTTAAACTTGTTAGTTTTCATAATTAATTCGACAAGATTGGTAGGTGTTATAATTAGATGTTCCGGGAATGGTTTCGTTGGATAAGCAGGGAATTTAACCCTTCATCCAATGACTATCATACATACGTAATAAATTCTTAAAATTTATAGATGTCTTATTAACAACACCATCTAAATACTAAATCCAATGAATTGCTTGGAAGATTTCTATTTCGTTATTGTATGCACAGATTAAGCAGTGCTTTTGGTTAGTACCATGTATGAAACTATATAACAAACATAGTTATAATTAAAGTATTACATTCTGAAATCCAGACTGGTAGTTTTTGACAAACTACGTCTGGTCAACGCAACATCAAATTAAGAAAACTAGGAAGGACCTGTAATTAAAATGTGTAATCTCACTATTACCGCACCGAAGTGACTACCTTCCAATAGCTATATCCAAAAGTAAATTGCCATTTTCAAAAAAAAAAACGCAAAAGAAAGGAAATATTGATAAACTTTAACTATTATTTGTTTTAGAAAGGCCATCACTGCTCATTATTCTGCATTATTGCTTAATAAATTTCAGGTACAAGGATTGACGAGAAGAAGAAGAAATTTCAGTTATAGGAAAGGTTCACATTTCCTAAGTAAGCTTCAATATCTGCAAACAATTCACTTGATAATAGTCTTTTCTGAATTTTCAGTAATTCAGAACCGCAATTTATTGCTGGTTTCCGGAATTCCAATTAATGGTAGCAATGAATTCCGTAAAGGTCATCCGTTCACCAATGTTATTTCACATCGATGGTGTACCCGAAATAATTTGCATGGAGTGACATGTACTTATTTGCATCGGTGATCTTGCCATTGACCAGAAAACAAATACCAACATTTCACCATAAACATTTAGCTGTTACCCGATAGATTCCACATTATTTGACTAAAACTTAAACACCAACCTGCACACCCCGATTTCGACGCAACTTTGTAATTATGTATAGCTGATAGGACTATCTAAGAGGATGATTTCTGTACCTACGATTAAAGCTTTTGAAGAGGTGAAAAGCATCCCTGAAAATTGGCCTGGTTTTCGTTTTTGCCCAAGAAGGGCGTTGAAACGTGTCTTAATCGGTAACCCTTATTCTTCCAAATACCAAAATTTTGCATCACTTGCTCTAGCTTTGAGATGTGTATCTGAAATAATTTGCAATACCTCATTTTTGATGCAAGTAAGTTAAAATCGTAGAAATATCTTTCAAATTCCCTCAATATATTTCTTACTTCGGTCTCGTAAGTGCCATAATTTAACTAC
The DNA here is from genome assembly GCA_038088585.1 of Chrysina gloriosa. NCBI lineage: Eukaryota > Metazoa > Arthropoda > Insecta > Coleoptera > Scarabaeidae > Chrysina > Chrysina gloriosa. The sequence goes on from CM076090.1 coordinate 22,245,127, forward strand.
CTTTGCTTTAAAAGCCGGAAAATTCTAGCGCTATTCATAGTGGTAATGATTTTATCTCTCCTTTATAGCTTCAATGTTGTTTGAGAGTCATGTTACGCCTGGAAAGAAAGCTAAATCACAGAGCCACTTTTCGTTTTAAAATTTTTTGTGCTATCACATCTTTCATATAGAAAAGAGATTATTTCGGGTAGTAATTCTTTTCCCCTTTTTAAAACTTTCCACGACTCAACCATCTTCCGTCTCTATGTAGTAGTAAATCGGTGTGCCTAGCAGACTGGCTAGATTCCAATTGTACTTTAAAGAGTCGTCGTTGGAAGCTTTGATGGAGGATGAGTGGAGTTATCGATTCTCATGGCAATGTCATAACAGTTTTTTTTCTCAGGGAAATAATTGCTAAAAATGGTTCCTTGGCCAACATATCGGAGGATATCATTGAAATATAAATACACAACTGGGCAGTATTTGTCATATCGCTGGACTCTTAAAACTGCAAAAAGAATGATCATTTTTCAGTTTGTTTTCCATATCCTTGCTAATGATCTCGATAGTCGGATGAGATAACTGAAGCTCGTTGATACCAAATATATTTGTTTTTCAAATAGCACCTCCGCCGCTTTAGGAAATGCCCTTTTCACCACCGCACCATGAGTAGTTCTAAAAGACGCCATTTCTGCAGCTTTCGGTTGTTTGGTTGGTCTAGGTACTTTTCAAATCCTTTAGATTCCATCCTTTTAACTCATTTTCTGCTCGAAAATCGTTTTCATAACGACCATAGTAAACAATAATTGTTCGCCCCAATCCTTATGGTGTTTTTTTATTATTTTTTATGGCGGCGCTCATTTGTTGTCGTAAATACTGCTACATGAACGCCGTCCTGAACACAGGTAAAATGACACATATAAGTACTCTTTGAACACCACCGATGTTACTTGGACCGTTTGTTGGCTAAGTACATTTAAGTACACGCTCTTAACGCTGTTGCTCTAGAGTCTAGACCAAATTGCACTACCTACCGTTATTGAGTTTCACACATGCCAAATTGTCCCCTTCTATATATTCTGCCAGGCAATAAATCACTTACAATTATATGTAAATAACTACCCTAGAAAACTAAACCTGAACTCTAATTCAATTAACATAAGAGTCAATATAGGTATATCACTGGACACGATCTTGACGTATTCAAGAAAACTGAATCACAATTGCATCTACGTAAGTAATATGAACTCTCATACGCAATACTTCAAATTGCACACTGGGTTTAAAAGGGAGAGTAAGCCGCCATTGTTTTATTATCATTATAGTATTTTATTTTTTAATTTCTTGGGGAATGTGGACAAATATCCGTAGTCGACATCTAAAACTCTCGCAATCGACCGCTTGAGCTTTCGTGGTGCGATTTATAGTGTACACTAACACGACGGATAAGTTATTTGATTATGTTGACCATAACCAGGGCCTATAAGCTTCATAGACAATGTTATTATTTTGATCTTAAATTTTTACGACTTACAAACGTCGTTCCAGCGTATTAAGCTCAATTGTAATAAACCATAGAAAGAAAGGAAATATCGTTTCATATGACATATATGAAGACAGAATCGCTATAGCCGTGACAGATACTATAGCATTTTTACGCAGACATTCTGATTTTAATTCATCTCTACTCCTGAAACTCTTCCAGTAGCGACCATACAATACGGATAAAAAACATTGTAATTAGAAAAGGTATGTATATTTCCGCACCTTTTATGAGTCCTAAAAGCAGTACTGTGCTAATTACGAAACATTACAAATAGAAGTTAATATAAAATTCACCTTGGTCAACAAGCGGATTTTCCAATACTCAACATCTAAATTGGACACAAAATTTGAAAAAGTTATAATTACATTGTTCGTCCTAATTAATCACGTCTGTTTTAATAAAACTTCACATCAACTAACAATGTGGAGTCCCTTTTGACAGAATTTTTAATTACATAAAACGAGCAGTATGAAAAGCAAAGCTTTAAAATGCTAATGCCGACGAGGATCCAAAAACAATGGGGGATGTGCCGTCAGTAACACATTTGTAGTGAATATGCATTGTTCGTGTGTATTTTTAGGTGTTAATTTAAACGAACACTTTTCGTCCTGAAAAACAATTTAAATCCGGCATACGCCCGACACTCAAACGCATCACGTTGAAAATCGTTTCGGATGAAATGTTAAATTGAAGATGACAGAGCGTGAAACATTAAAGTGCGGTAAAATAATAAATGTGTTCGTAATAGAATGGTGTTTAATGATGCCGACATTATCGCAATAAGCAACACAGCTTATGAAAGTGTCTATGGGTATATGTATACTACATATGTATATGTATGTATATCCACACACATGCGTAGTAAATTAGCTCGATGATTACCTAAATATGGAATAATATGTGTCTATCTCCTTAAACTCTTGCATTTTGGTCCATTATTTTCTATGCAAGGGCAGAAAGAACTAATAGTCACTGTTAAATAATAAAGACACTTTAATGAGTGACAAGTAGATAATTTGAGCGCAGATGGGCAATATACGCGAAACAAGATCCAGCTTCTTGAAACGAAACCGTAATAAACTTAATGTATGTTTATCAATAACAATTCTACCTTTTATAAATGAAACATACAAAGAAGTCAAAAAAATGTTTGCCTATATTGCTCGACGCATGCAACCGGATTATCGCTAATTTTTAAAATTTTGCTGTAATATCATTTCTATTCGTTGTACAGCTCTGTTGGTCATAGTCACCTGCCAAACAACAACTAGTATATAAACATGGAAATAGCGATATTTCAATGTTTCATCGTCCTTACTGAAGAGTGGAGTATTTCCAATGTTATAAACTAGGAAAATGCTGTAAAATTACAATAAATAGAAATGAAGACAGTGAAACCTTAACAATAAAATAAATTCCAATGTTAACTGCAAAATTAAGTATTGAAATGTAACTGAAACATAATATTCATACACAGGCTGCCCGGATTTCGTAGGAATAACATGGGCAACTTCTGCATTTGAAGAGATAGAGAGATGGCCAAATTAGCAAAAGGTGGAGATTCGAGAACTCATTAAGAATCTATCCCCAATTCCCCCTTGTTATGGTCCACTTGTTCAAAATTAAAGAGAAAACAAAATATCCCAAATTTCTTTCATTTCCCGCAATTTCCATCTTACCCAAGACACCGAGATGCGGCTTGAACCAATTTGCTTGGCAATTTAAACACTGTTATTGGCACTCAACAAAACCAATTTCGTTTGTGCAAATTTTTAGTAACCTAACCCAATCTCAAAGGGGCAATTTTCTGTTGCCCTTTTAAGAGGGGATTTTGTTCTGAATGCTATGATGTATCACACGATAACTTCTTCAGAATTTTGAAAAACTGAACTTATTCTTTTTACAGGCAGAAATCGCGGGTACCATTATCACAATAACTTCGGTTTTTGTTTATCACTTTATCTATGAAATTATGTTTCGAAGCAAATATCACGCTTATCCAACAAGTGTTAAAAATCATCAACCATCACAAAGGTTAAGACCTGGAGATGCAGAAAGAAGACTACACTTTTGCAACTGGTATTTGGCCCAACTAAATGCAAATCTGTATATATAATAGAAGGTGCAAGAATGTAGAGACTAGGACGACTTCATGTCTCGAAGCGTTTCGTTATTTTACAAAATGCATATTTCTTCTTTATCTAAAACTATTGTATTTCAAAAGCTGACTCGTACCGCATGATCTTGGGATACAGTGATATGACCTGACTTGAAAGCCTCCCTTTTCTCACTTAAAATTCTTTCCATGAGATTCGAATTTGCTTCCATTTACATTTTACATCTTATATGTGAAATCGCCTGAAACCTTCTTTATGTTTTGTCGGGAGCATTAGACTAAAAAGTATCAATTCATTCTTATCGTATGCAATGTCAAAAATGACGACAGGTCTATTGGTCCTTTTCATCATAACGTGGCTCTTGTCTTATAGGAGTTTGAAATAATCCTTAACTAAACGTGTTCATTCTCTTCCGAAGGTGTAAATTTGTTTAAAATTAAAACGGAGGAAATTTAATAAATATCCAAGTGCTGCGAACACCCACACAATACAATGCTGGCGACCTGAAGACTAGGGAAAGTAAAACATTTGTTACAGTAAACTAGATAGTAAAACCAGAAAATTATATAGTTTCCCCTCTTTTCATACTAGATAGCAACATACAAGCGTTTTATTGTCAATTTTAATTTTCAATTGGTGATGGTTTGAAAAGTGTTCGAACTGAATATTACTTATGTTTACAACCAAATGGACGTCTGCATTATAAGATGGCATATGATACTAGATTAACAATAAACTAGTTTTCGGATCGAACATACATAACCATCTTGATTATGTTTTCTGTTCAGAAATTATGCGGTACAAGTCAGTATTTTCAAATTAAATAGTCCATTTTAAAACAACGATAACGCTTTGACACATGAAGTCATCCTAGTTTCTATATTTTCAATTTTTGTCTGCCTTTCATAAAAATCGCAACACCTAGAATTAGTTGGACGGTTTTATTGAAATTTTTACAAACGATGTAATTCATGACTGCAAACACACGATTAAAATTTGGAAACAAGAGAACATTAAAAAAAGTGTTTTCAATAGTGAGTTGCTCCACCACGATTCTTTATGCATTCACAGACGTGGCATGCTCTCAATCAATTCATATATCTTGTGGTATATCGTTCCAACCTTCCTGAATTCGCAGCCGAATATGATGCAAGTCATCTGGATTGTGTGGTAAATCATTCAGCCGCCTACCGATCACATACATGCTCAATGGGCGACCGCGAAGGCCGTGGGAGGACGGCAATGTTAACTTCTTCCAAAGAGCATATTGTAGCACTTGCCGTATGGATGGGCGCATTATCGTGTTGGCAAATCAGATTTTTCAACTTTCGAACATATGGAAGGCTCCAGTACATTGGCAATATAACCGGTTGCGTTTAAGTTGTTGCCAATGAAGAGTAAGGGTGATCCGTTGCCATAATATATTGCACCCTATATCATCACTCCTTGTGTGAGGGCTGTGTTGCGTTCCACAAAAATTGATTTTTGCATTCTCCATGCAACCATCTAACTCTCCTACGACCATCATGGGCCCACAAACAAAATCAAGACTCGTCACTGAACACAATTTGATGCATGTCCCCAGCTCTTTCGTTGCTCTATTCTACTCTGCGGACACAGTGAAGTGGGGTAAGAGGAAGACACAAAAAGGACGATACGAATACAGTCCATAAGATTTTATGCGGAGATAAATACACGACATTGACATTCTGCGTCCTCACTTCCCATCCAATGTATGGCAATTGACAGAGTTGTGGAAAATCTGTCTCTTGTGGCCAAAAGTCTTAAACGACGTCCTTTACTAACTGTAATCTCTCAGGGACATCCAGATCCAGGGCGCCGTTGTTTAATCTGTCTGTAACAACTTTTCGTTTTTCGTTGCAACATCACGATTAACACAGCCAACATATATCTCCAACAATATTTCTAAGCAATATCTCAATATCTCTAAGCGAAAGTCCGATCTCTCCCATGCCAATAATACGGCCACGTTCAAAATCGTTTAACTACCGGCACTTTCGACATTATTAAATCTTCAGGAGGGACTAGTTGTCCAACAAAAAGCTAACAATCGATAGGTAGTTTTTATTGAAATTTTAATCATTTCTTTGTTTTTGAAAATATGCATTTTCTGAAAAAGAAATTTTAACATTGATGAACTACTTCCATGTGCTGAAATTTGTATGGGTCAACATATATATGAATATATGAATAATATGTTAAAATCATGTTTAAGTTAAATTTCAATTTTCATCCTTACAGTTAACATTAGAGTCGATTTCATTAACTTTTCACTGTCTTAATTTCTATATTATTCATAGGAATTTTCAGCATTTTCCTACTTTATAACATTGAACATAATGTATTCTTCAATAAGGATGATGAAACATTGAAATATCACTATTCCCATGTTTATGTATAATACTAATTGTTGCTTGGCAGAAAACCATGACCGAGAGAGTTTTACAACGAGTAGAAATGATATTGTGAGTCAAACAATCATTTAGTTTGTATAATCTTCACTGCAATTCGTCTAATTTATAATAATCACTAGCAATTGCTAGCTGTGCAATAGACATTAAAAAATTGGCGACTCAATTGTTGATCAGACCGGCTAGAACTACTAAATCAGTAAACACCTTAATATTTTGAATAGGTCCTTTCAAAAATATACACAGTAAACAGTTTCTTAGAACGTTATACTTTCTACATAATCACAAATGAAATGTAGCATCACTTATCATTAAAAGACGAATTTGTTGTCATTTGTTCTTTTTCCTATACAATGGGTTCCTGCTTGAAAGACTTGAACAGTGCCCTATGTACTATACAATAAAAACTTTATTACAAATTTAGTTAATGTAACTACGAAGATAAAGTTAAATACTAGCATCATGAAAATATAATCTTGACGTCGGTCTGTAACTTTTTGATCACGTCCTTTATATCGGGCGGCTTTTAATACCATCAGCTTCCAATCGAATGCTCGTCCACCGCAAAGCAATTATTAAACGTAGAACTTAATTATATTGAAAATACTTTTCGGCAAAAAAGTTTGAATAAGTTAGACATGAATATGTCAAATTACGCTGTGATTTATTATGTGTTACATAGTTTGATTTAATGTGCCGGAATTTCTGTACTTTTTATACCTATCTCGACGCATGCACACTTCGTACTTACATAGGTACTTTTCGTTATACACCTCGTTACGTCGGATAATTATTGGGTTATTTATTTTGATAATGGGTTTTCTTTTTCATCGCGCTGCTCGCCAGCTCTTGATCATCATAATTCTGTCCTATTAAGTGTATAATTTGTGGTACTAACGTATATTTTCAAAGCTACTTGTATTTAAAGGAGCCAATACAATGGAATTACTTTTTAGATGGTCATGCTTAAATATCACGTCAAGGAAAATTAGTTTCAGTAAAAGAGATGTAAAGCATTGAAGATAATTCGTGTTACAGAATAAATAAAAAAGGATATTTCTTTGAAAGAAGAATTAGTAATGAAATATTCTTTCTTGAAACACTTGTATAGTGTAATCACTTGTTGGTACGTTCGAATATTATGGCCATAGAACCAGAGAAATTGCCAAAGCAATTATTTCCCTGTTTCCGCGACCATTTTAATGAATATCCCATGCTGATAATAAATTCAAGGTGATTGTAATTAAAATATAAAGCCAAGTAAAAGACATAAACGTAATAACAGCTATGAACATTGAAGGGACTACTGGCATTGTCAGCCTTGGTTATGGACTTCAAAGCGTACTGATAACCAACTTCATTTGATTATTATCTCGTAGATTTTACAGTGAAAATCTGCATCGTTACTTTCTCCAAGTCCAAAAATGATTGTAAGCCCGTGGTCATTTTTTTATTCCTTAATTGAGGTTAAATTCTACAACAAACAAGGAATTTACAAAAAGCTCCATGACAAGTCGTAGCTATCGTAACAAATACATGGCATGCAAAATTTCGAACCCGTAAACTTACTGATTCTTCACCTGTAATTGCAAAAAAGAAAATAAAGCTGTAGAAGCTCTTAACATTGTAAAAAACTAGTATTTTATCGTTACACACTACTTTTAAAGATCAGATATACAATTTTCCAAATAGTTTTGCAACCAATAAAAAAAGTAAGTTTAACCAATCTTGAAAAAAGTACCCAATACCCCTAATAGTTATACATAGCCTCAATCGCTTTTCTTTGAAGAAAATTGGATACTGGGTATGGAAAAACAAGACAGTCTAGACTGCAAACAGTTGTTCTACGATATAAACAAGTATTTATTTATTAATTAATTTAATTAGTTTAAGGTTTACAGAAATAAATGCAAACATATATTTTCTGCTTCGTAAATTCAATTTAGTTTAATTTAACATTTAAATCCTGCCCTTTATCTATATTTAAAATTATTGTCCTTTCCTTTTTAAAGTACTAAATACAAAAAGAAAAGCTTTAATTAATAACGTCATATACTCGAGTTTTCCTGAAATATATTAATTTCCCTTACATATCACAACAATACTTATCTTTGCATTCAAATAATGGTTTAGAATGTTTCAAAAATGACAATTTGGACAAATGGGACTAGAAGTCATGGCAAGAGTCAGAAAATTATACTTTCTTGTTTAGTTGGAGACTCGTGTTGTGTATGCGATGTCTTATCGCAAATTAAGACATTTTTGGTGTGTTACTTATAAATGTTTTATTACCATTATTGCCAAAATACAAGAAGTTTTTAATATATCATATGTTTATATCCATTGTTTTTCTACCAGTCAAGAACATAACAAATGTCGGTTAAATATTCTAAAATATGTTTTTAATTCTGCTTAGCATACCTGGGCTATGAAATATAGCTAGAAACCAATTTCTGTGTATTGGTGACCAAGAATAAATAAAGATTAACAATTTATTTTTAACAATTGATATGCTTGCTTCTATAATAACTTTCCAGGAGAAGAGGTAAATTGCAAACACTGACAGAGTAAAATTTATTTCTCTTGATTAGTGACTGCACCACTTTTGCTTCTCCTTCATGACGCAATTTTCTCCGGGGTGCTACCTTAGGCGCCCGAACACTGAATTACTCTTTTAAATTAAACATGCTTCCATTTTTCAGATACCGTATACTTATAACCTCGTCGATCTGTATAAAAATAAAACAAATATGTAATTCGGGGCAATAAAATTTCCACGTAATTTAAATACGTAAGCCGGTTTGGCATCCATCTTCCTACATGATATTAAAAACTTTTGTCGGTCTTATTGCATTATTAATCTATATTTTATTAAGTCAATGGTTTTTAGATGATCAGTTTTTAGATAGCTCATTTTCCAGGTGCCGCCGGTTGTCGGGTGAGATGTATAATTATCACACGCGCATTCCCTGCTAATAAGGCCCTTGGATGTTGATGGATAGCCGCTCTCTCCAAAGTCAGTTCGTTCAACGTGTTAAATATCGTATAAAAAGCGTATCATCATAAAAAAAAACAAATATTTAATTTGGGATTTGGTATAGGGATTTTGTTTGCTATATATGAAGTTGTTCTTTCAACTATTGGCATTGGAGAGAGCTTAATATCTATACATTGATGAAATTGAGAAAACTATGAGAAACTATAATGTAAAAGTATTAGACAACGTTAATGAAAGTTCACAATTGAACTTTTCTTGCCTTTACAAATCATCAAGGATGACAACAGCTGTACCTACGTACGCAAATACGTAAATTGCAAATATCTAGATCGATGTTGAAAGAGTAAGAACCATTTTACTCGATCATTGGTTTTCTTTTGGCCTGTACTTTTCTTCATGTGTGAGTTGCAGGAAGACATTTTACCAATCTTGATAATTTTCAAATGGTTCTGTATTACTCTTTGGTAAAACATTTCTTTAATTTATTTTATTTTATAGAATGTGCATTTATAGTGTCTGGTACGGTAAGAGGAAGGTAGCAAATAAATTGTGGTTAATATAGTTTATCTGAAAAATGTGGTAATTTTTATAAACATAAGACAACAGTAGATGCAGTCTACCTATATGTATACAGGAATGTAAAATGAGTTAATTCTGTAAAATTATGTTTGCATGAATCTCGTCATTTCGGACTTTATATAGTACGCTTTTCCGTCAAGTAATTGCAAGCTGAAGCTGATTTTGTAAATTTTACGGAGCTTGTATATCATTATCAATCATAATTGATATATGCAGTAGGAGGGCGCATCAAAGGACTACAGCCATTTAATAATAATAATATTTCTTTATTAACGCATTATCTTTACAAGATTGATATAATTCATAATTAATTTCCAGCTTATCTTCTTTTATGCAGTCATTCACTCTGGGCGCGCAGTGGTGACAGCCCACAATTACGAAATAAGTTACGACAGTATCGCCGACTCCCCATCGCCTTATCTAGCTGTATGCGAGTAGTTCTGTGTATATGTAGGCTGTCGTAACTTATTTTGTAATTACCGCCATTGCCCAGACTAATCATTGGCATAGGATACGATATTATTGCATACGATGGAGTCGAAGCAAATTGAAATTGAGGGATAACGACCAAGCATCGTGCATCTGAGTTTACATCATTAACCGTGACAATATGTCTATTACAGAGGACATTTCACAATTTCACATTTTTCAAATTTATTTATAAGATTGTATGAGGGAAAAGTAAGCCACTGAGTATAAAAGAAATAATGAATTGAAACAAAAGAAGATGGGCACATAGGTTTAGTTTTGGGACGTCTGACGCATATATCGCTCGAGATATCCCGATACACATTCGACGCGTTGCTCGCAAAAATATATAAACATAAGTGTCGTATCCAAACATCTACTTTACCCTGATTGCTATATTGACCTAATTTTGCTAGTGTTTACATTTCTTTGTCTAAACAGTAAACACGTAACTTTGTTTCACTCTATATGCATGTGAAAATAATAAATAAGAATTAATAATAAAATATGCCTTTGTTCCTGTGATAGTAGGAAAAACATTTCTCTTACATATTTTGTTTTATTTGTTATCAACTTCCTTCTGTTTCAATTTGGTGCTTACGTTGTAAAGCCACAAGGATTTTTTAGAAGATATGCTTCAAATTAAAAATAAATGTAAAAGAAAAAAAAATTGACCCTACCTATTCTACTATGGCATTCTACCTGGCAAGCTGCTTGCTATCGACACCAGTGCGATATTTTAAGAATACACTTTCGGTACATACACGGTATATACGCCGTCATCGTCTCCTTACGGTCGTAAATACGTTGAGCCGGTTCCACAATAAGCGCCCTTAAACATGTTAAACATATTACCCGGTTTTTACTGGCGTTTACATTTCTTTATCTAAACAGTAAACATTGCGAGTTATTTAACGTGACATATGAATTGATAATGACTTACAGAAGACTCGAAGTTGGACGAACTCTGCGTAATATTCCACTTAACGTTGCTAAAGATATAGCCCGCCGTTTATGTTTTATGTTTATACTTCTAAATAACAAACATCGTGTTTGAAAGTATAGGAGTTCAGGGGTATCCGAAATCTTCCATTTGAGTTTCAATACCAAAAAATTAATTGCGGCTTTCCTGTGATACTAGGAAAATAATTTCTCTTACAAATTTTGTTTAAATTTATTTGGATTTTCTTTTATTTGAATTTGATGAATTTAAAAAGCGTTGTATAAGATTAAATCACTAAAAACCTGTAGTCCGAATACCATATCATTCAAACTTATCCAATAGCAATTGTTAACTCATTCAATCAAAAGATTTCGTTCAATCGATAAACAAGTACATATCATATTACACACATTATCTGACTGATAAACTTACTTAAGGCCGACTTTAGTGGCTTTCTCTTAAAAAAGCCATATTTATTAAATTCGTTTAGTTCAAGAGTTTCTATATTACGACAAATTTTATATTTCAAAAACTTAAAATAAGCGTGATACTTATTTTGTGTATGACACAACAAACAATCATAATTTGATGTATCGAAGCGAAGCAAACAAGATTTGAAGTATGAAACAGTGTTAAAGATTGTTTGCAGATGATCTGGTGATTTATGCAAAAAATGAGCAGCACATGCAGAATAGTATTGATTTTTGGTCAAAAGCATTAATGGTCAGAAATTTAAAAATAAATGTTAAAAAGACAAAGTGGTGGTAGTAGGAAAGCATGATATTAACATACCTATAACTATATATGGGAAAATGTTGAACAAGTGGATACATATAAATATTTAGGAGTGAAGATACAAAAATCCGGGAAAGTTGATACAGAAATAGAGATAGACTGGTAAGCGCAGCAAACCTATATTACACCTTGAACAATACATTTGTTAGGAAAAAGAAATATCTTGGAAAACAAAATTGACAGTCTACAAAGCTATCTTCAAGTCAATTCTAACGTATGGATGTAAAAGCTGGGTAGTAGCAAAACAACTGGCAAATAAAATACAAGGAATTGAAATGAAATATTTAAGAGGGGGTAAGGGGAGTAACGAGACTAGGTAGATTTAGCAATGGCAGAGACAGAGAAGAGTTAGATGTGGAGCCCGTAGTGGACTCAATCAAACGACAGCAACTAAAATTGTTTGGACACCTAGCAAGGACGGATGAGAGAGGAACACCGAATAAAGTATGGCAAGCAAAATAATGGCAGAGAAGAAAGAGAGGCAGACCAAGGAAGACGTGGGACAAAGAAACACTGGATAATCTCCGAGGAAGAAGTTTGAGCTGGAATGAAGGAAGAACACTAGCAAGAGGTAAGAAATGGGCGAAAGTGTTATAGGTGTATAGTATGGCAAATGGACTTGTTATTGGAGTATGTAATTAACCTTAACATTAGCACCTAACTTTACGAAGTTGAGTTTCTCATAATATGTTGAACTGAAAATTAAAGTTGAGTTTAAATAGTATAAAGCAGCGCATTGCAGTTTTCTTTGCAGCCAACGCCAGACACTACCAAATAGCGGTTCCTTCGCAGAAAATTAGCACCTACTATTTCAGCGATTTTGTGATTTTGAAGATGGTATCCTAAATTCAGAGATCATTTGTGATGGTTCTGAATAAAACAAATATTTTGGGGACACTAGATGTTGACGCATATACACTAGATATGTAACTATTATAATGAATACAGTTGCTAGTAAATATCCCTTTTTGTTAGTGTGTTCGAGTAGTCAATGATAAACAAAGAAAATAGCACTTAATTGAACAAAAAAGTCTTCACAAAGGAACGCTTTTCAATTTGTAAAAGACATTTACATTAATATATGGATATAATGGTGATAATGGTATTTTCGAAAGAAACCATTCCAAAAATATTTTTTCATAATCATTACATCAACAGTTTCTCTGTTATACTCATATTTATTTTAAATATTAAACTTAGCAATAAGATTGGTCATTGCGCTCATCACATTTTGCTTTTTGTAACAGCTTCATTAAAATTACGCAAGAAGGCATAATTTACTTATGATGGCATTAACATATCAAAAGTAGCATATGTTTTAGAAAGTTCTATATCTGTAATGCATTTAGATTGCCTTTACAGTGGTCGCTACACTTCATACCTACTAATATTGTTTCCATTTTACGACGGCCGAGTCAGAAAATACGTTCAACTCGTGTATGATAGAGTAACGTACATAAGTAAGCTAAGCTACACTTACGAACATACATACCTACCTAGGAGTTAGTACCTACATCTTCACATAATGCGAAACATATATGGACCTTTACAGAAACAATCGTAAATAATTTGCACTATTCCAGTAAATACAGCGAACATATTATGCTACGGATTCAATGCTGCCAACAATACTTACCAAATACAACCAACAGCACACCGAATCGAAATACGTATTATTAAACGTTTAGACAGTGGCAATATTTTGCGCGTATAACATACCTACAGTTTACAGTACACCCTGAAATACGGCGTACGCGGTTCGCATGTAAAGAACGACACGTTGCATGTTGTAGTCTATTTAAAACAAAGGCAGAATATTTATTGTAACAACGTATCGTACCCTCTAGTATACTGCGAAAAAATGCGGCCCGTAAAAATAATCTTTCACTGTGTACGTGTTGTTGTAAGTCGACAATAAGTCATGACATTATAACTATAATTTATAGTATTTATATTTATATTGTACGGCGATTTTTCGCCATGTACACATACATACATAACATATCCGCTGGCATAAATAATTTCGCGTTATTTATCATTCTCATAAACTATAAAACCTGTTGAGAATTTACAGGTTAATAATTTTTTGAAATATATTATTACTTGCTACACTTGCTAACAGGGAAGCTGAGTAATACTTATTACGTTCATCGGCGATAAAGAACGGCAATTATTAAAGCATCACACTTGACAAAAGTAGGGCTGAAGACTAATAAATATTATACATATAAATATATAATAAAAAGATTGTAAATAAACACAAAGTAACTAACAACATTGTAGGGAAAGGTCACGTACAATATTACGCGCATATACAGTATTGCAACGGCATTGTATCAACCGGACCTGTTCCCAATTCTGCAAAGAGCGTTCTGTTGCGCATTTGGAGTTAGAGATGAGTCTCCCGACAGGGGAAAGATTCATACTGGAAGATTATTATTGCCTATACGGAAGTAGTCTTGCAGGTGAAATGGGTTTGAGAAAGGTGATGCAATTATATTGTGAGCGATTTAATAAAGCTCTACCAAGTAAGACTGTGCTGTTTATTTACTATAAAATTTTAATAAGAATGATGATGGAATTCCTCTTATCGTTACTCAGGAACATGATAATGAGACCATTTCTTCAGGATTTCAGAAGGTCGAATCAGGGGCTTGCCTTATGATATCACCAGAACGGGGCTACCAGCTACACCAATGAGGAAATAGGAAATATTAAAAAAGGGAAAATGTTCAGCTATACAGATCCAACGATAACTTTGCCTCCATCACGTGAGAAGAAGCGTACAGGGAAGCGCTACATATTATGACTATTTACATTACGCAAATCACGGTTTATTAAACATAATGACATATCTATACATACCTACGTGATGTTCTTATGGGAAATGCATTGATTAACGTGAGTAAGAATATTTTGACGCGTACTATCCTTATCACCATCTTCTACGAATAGACATAAATGAGAAATCAATAGCATGCTATTTGATGAAATGAGCGTTATACACAGGTATAAATAGGAAAACTTTTAGTAGTACAGCCCAAGTTAACGTTTTTGGTCGGAATTAGGGACACTGACAAAGGAGCAGAGAGGAAGATTACAGGCAAAAGAAACGAGAGAAGGATGGCAGGAGTATGACTGCTCCACAAAGAAAGGAATCAGGAAATATTGGGAGTAAGATCGACGGAAGAAAAATAAAGGAAAACATTTCGCGCTGGTTAGGACATTTAATAATAATGAAGCCAGCAAGGTTAACAAGGATAGTGTGGAAGGTGGGATGACTGAGGAAAAAGGGAAAGGTAGAGGTAAGCCACGACGGAAGTGGAACTACAAGATAGGAAGATATTTAGCCGGGATGAAAATGTAAATGGACTGGAACGAGGCAGCAATACAAACAAGAGACAGGAAGAATTGGAAAAGACGCATAGCCGAGGCAAGGAAAGTGAAAAGAGTGACAATAACCACGACACTGGCAGCGCCGGTATAAGAAGTCAGGGTGAAGTAAGTTTAGTAGTACATTAGAACGGGATTATAGGAACTTCCGAAGTAGTTATTTTCAAGGTTTGACACACCCCATTTCAATTTCATTTTCACAAATTCATTTTTTTCCATTTGTTACAATTTCTTGCACATTAATTATTTATGTTACCTCTAGCGTTCTCGTAGCCAAGTTTTACTTCGCTACATCGCCCTTTCGCTGTTGTCCAATTTAATATTGTTTCAGTTACTTACGCTTCCACTACTTTCAGATTACGTTCTATCGTGTTTACTATATCCACATTCGTTAACGCACGCAATATTGTATGATTCCTTCTACTTCTGCATTTATTCTTTTCTATTTTATTTTTTTTTACTATTTTCTCATTACTTTTATCTCAATACTTCTGCATTTCTTCCTTTATCTTGTTGCATGCATATGTACATCATAACTAGTTTTCGTTTTCTTTTGGCTTGGAAGATCTTAGACCCTGTCATAATTTTGTTACTAATTTCACTTGATCTGTATCATGCTTTAGATACCGTTAGTTCTAAATAGTTGTGACTAGTTCATCTCTTCCGGTTAACTTATAACAACTTAATGTATCTCTGGAAAAGATCCAATATTGTTCCCACAACTCTAGATAAATCTGAAAATTTCGATACGTCGATGATAGACACTTTCGCCGATTTTCATAAGGAGTTGGCTGAACACCTGCGCTATTCCTCGACAACAAACCACACAAATCAGTGGTATGACGTTACAAGCGCTTAATACCAGACAGTTATTATGTACAAATGTGCTTCTTTTTGTTATTGTTGTAGGTGAGTCCCTAGTTGACGCAATGGTAAAAGCACCTGACTTTGCTATGTTAATCTATTGGGACACAATTAATAGCTGTTTCATTAATTCTTTCGAGTTTTGGTTAATGGAACTAGCAAGAGCCTGAACATACACGCGTAAGTTAGCAAAATAGATGCTGCATATTGGTAAATCCAATCGGACCCCATACCACCATTGCATTACTACTTCCAGAAATAATCTAGCAATGGGCCTAAAAGGCCTGTTAAAGCTATAATCTGTATATATAAAAATGGATCGTGGTTTGTTCGGATGCTTAAAACTTGAAAACGACTGGATCAAATTGGATACTTCCTTTTGCGGGTTTGTTCGTAATTGATTGATTGATAGGAAAAAAGGAAAGTTGAAAAAAAAATTGGGCAAAACTAAATTTGCCGGGTCATCTAGTGCAGTATAAATAACATAGGTTAACAAATTTCGGTCAACTTTTGTACGTGAGAAGTCAAAAGTGCTTTTTGTATATTTTGGCGAGCTGAATTTAAATCCGTAGCTCGTTTCCCGCTATCAGATCAGATTTGTTAGGTACCTCATGTTGATAGCATCGCGGTCTTACAATGACCAATAACCGATCATATCATTACCTTGTCTGTTTTAATCGTACGCGAATCGTATTTTTATGGTTCTAAATCGAAAATATCGAGTATAAAAAATGCCGAAAACGTCGTGCAAAATAAGTGCAGAGTATTTTTGTCATGTTTGCGGCGAATATATCGTTTCCAAAAAGGGCAAAGTCATAACAGATTCGATGAAAAATGCTTATCTGCACTACTTCGGATTTAGTATTAGTGGCACTGAAAAGTCATGGACACCGAAATTGTTTTGCAACGCGTGTCGGACTAAGTTGTAAAGATGGTCAATAAGCGACAAAACCCATTTTCTATTTTCACCGCCGATGCTTAGGAGAGAACCGCAAAACGGATGATTGTTACTTTTGCTCGACGAAAATGGTGAAATAAATTTCAAAAACGTTAAAGGCCTGGAGTATTCTGTAGTTTCATCAGTAACGAGGCCAATACCACATCGCCAAGATGATCGATTGCCCATTTGTTCCGGTGCAACCTCTCGTACAGTGGAAACATCTGATGTAAATATGAGTAGTGGCAGTGAGTTTGTCGCAGAAGAAAAATATTTACTTTCGCAAGCTGAACTAAGGGACTTTATCCAAAACCTACAACTATCCAAATAAAAAGCAGTGTTGCTAGCATCGCGTATGCAACAATGGGAATATCTCTATAAAAACGCTAAAGTGACCATTTACAAAAGTAGAAATGAAGAATTAAAGAGATGTGCTACTTCAATGATGTAGTAGGTTTGTTTAAAGCAATGAAACAACCCTACGATAAAAATGAGTGGCGTCTTTTCATAGATGGTTCAAAATATAGCCCCAACACCCCTCTCTTGCTAGATTTTAAAAATTAAGAACCAGACGCACACAACGACAAAGGAAATCCACGTAAAGATGATTAAGATTAAGAAATACTAGATATGACGAACTTAACTGGAGAATTTGTGGCGATCTGAAGGTATTGAATAAATGTTATAAACAAATTTTAAGAATTCATATGCAACGTATTTCAATTCATATTTGATTTCCAGATAATTGGCTTGTTCACTGGGATGCAGTCTGACTTTACGAAATACTGTCGCTTTCTTTGTCTATGGGATAGTCGGGCCACACAAATTACGAGAAAAGAGATTGGCCAGTCCGTCACAAATATACACCAGGACAACAAAGTGTCTCTGCTACTCCACTGGTTGACCCAACTCGTTTGTTACGTCCACCTTTGCACATCAAACTTGATATGATGAAAAATTTCGTGAAGGCCCTTGGCCGTGATGGACAGGGTTTCCAGTATCTAATGAAACTGTTTCCCAAAATTTCCTACGCCAAAATCAAAGAAGGTATTTTTATCGGACCAGATATTAGAACACTGGTGAGTGCGACAACTTTGCCAAATGTTTAACGGCCAAGATAGCAGCAGCATAGGGATCATTCAAAAGCGTTGTTCGAAACTTCCTTGGCAATACAAAAAGTAACGACTACAAACGAATTGTTGCGAATCTATTGGAGAATTACTGCAAAGTGGCTGTCCGAATGTCGTTGGAAATCAATTCTTATCTGGATTTCTTCCTCGACAACTTGAGTGAAACTAGCGACGAGCAAGAAGAACGACTACATCAAGATTTACAAAGGGTTGAGGAAAACTACAAAGGGTTTTGGGATGAGGATATGACCGATTATTGTTGGTCTCTTATATGTAAAACGGACCCCAAAAATACAAACGACGAGTTCCACCTCACTTAATTTCTGGTTCTTTGGTATCTTACGAAATAAAGTAATGATTCTGCGTTAAAACACGTAAAAGCGGCTTTTATATTTATCTAGGAAACCTGACCTGACTGTAAGAACACACTGTGGATTCGTAATCAGCGCCAACCTTAAAAACTGCTTTCAGCTGCTTGGCTACAAAACCGTGTAAACTTGTGTAATTATGGATTGGTTGTAAAACACTGATAGTATATATGTATATATGTATGTAGATGCATACATAGTTATTGAAGAGAAAAGTGTGGAAAATCTTTCTCAAAAGTACAAACAAAGCAAAAATTAGTGCACTTGAAATCTCTGTCGGATTAATCAAAAACTAGGCACTTTACAATTATTGCACGATTGTGGTTATTGCATAGCACACCAACGCGATCTTATTGACCGCGCGACATAAATATTAACCAATATGCATGTTTCAAATTGAAGAATTTTATAATGCAACGTTACCGACAGCATTTAATATTCACATTTAAACTCACTCTTATGAAATAATGCTCTAAATAAAAATCTTTGAGTAACACACCATACTCATTTTAGCATACGTAGCTTCGCTTTACACTTTACGGTAGCAAAGCTTGAGATTAAATAAGTTTAAGTAAGTGATAGTTCTCTACTACAACAACTACTACCACATTGGTTGCAAATATGTTAAACATCCATGATTAAATAATCGTTACCTTAAACTAGATGTACACAAAAGGATATACAAAATGTCAAAATACCTTGTAAATTCAGAAATTGTGAAATTGTGTTGATACGCACAAACTGCGGGTAAAAACAATCAAAAGCAAGTAACCTCGCGCAAAACTTACATATGAAAATAAAACATTATTGGTTAATTCCAACTGCAGTGGATCCTCGGTTAACGTCGCCGCGCTTAGCGTTGTTTCAGTATTCTGTCGATGATATAAATTTATCATTCCCCGTTATAAAACTAAAAACACCTTATGAAACTTGATTATGGCGATAATTTCTGAATCATGGCAATCTCTTGCCCAATCTTATTTGCAAATAAATCGAACCGTAACGGTTTCACAATGACAAAATAGCGGCATTGGAGAGTAAAATGCATACCTCACTTTTTGTGCCTCATCTGCGAGTAAGCGTATAGTCTGGTTGTGTATACTGAACAGTGTAAGAGTGATGACATGACCGCAAAAAGTATAAAAATAGTGTCAGCATATTCTTGTAGTGCTGTACTTTACTAAACTATTATAATGTACATTAGCTTCAATGCATTTAATTAGTTCTTGAAATCATTTAAAATTGGAGTAATCTAACAATATCCGCTAATTACGCTAGTAAATAAAAATAAATCTTTTTCGTGGCATGGATAGAACAGGGCGTATATTATGTAAAATTACACTAGAACGCAGAAAATGACCTTGTATTTCGTCTATCACCCATGCATTGTTTGCTACAAAGTGTTGTGTGTTGTACTGCAGTATATCAATATCGGTATGTCCTTAATGTTACACTTACTTTAAAATGTTACTGTCGATGTTCTGCGGCGTGCAGCAGTAATCAGCAAGCAAACTAGGACTTCATTTGCTTTGATATCGCCTTTCCATGGTTGCAATATTCGAGTCGAAATTTTCGGGAAAGAAACCGAGATGAGCATCCAGAAAGGGAATTGTTAATGGCATGTTACATCCCATTTTTCCGTAGGCATTAGGTAATTCAGTTACAAGATAAGTTTCAGCCCTGACATTTCCAAGAAAATTGGTTCAACTTTAGTCATCAAGTTATCAAATTCACTATCTTTCATAACTTCTCCTATTTGTGGTTCCACAAACATGCTTTCTTTAGTTTTTGTCTCTCCAACTCTCAGAAATTTCAGCTTCAGATAGAAGAACCCTTTACCGTTCCGATCTAATACTATAACGAAATTTTTTAAGCCCAATTTAATATACAATGCTGGTAGAAATACGTTACCAGTGGTTCGTTGCTTATATTCTTTACACCCGGAGCTAATGCTTGACGTATTGGCTATTGTTTCTGTATATAGTGAAGATCTCGTGTACACAGGAAACAGCAGCATTTCGTACATCCTGGCTGCAGTCCAAGAAGAAGCGTTATCACTTCTAGATCTAGACAGATTGCTCGCTCATAGTCTTTATATCGAATGTGTTCTAGGAAATATTGCATACTCTCGTATCATTCCTTCATATGAAATGCATGAGCTATAGATACAAATGGGTATTTATTACGGTTATGAAACAAAACTGATTTTAAGCTTAGTTTAGAAAAATCAATGAATAGGCAGTAGTTACTTAGTTCATATTTCTGTCCATGAAATAAGTTGTCAACATTCAAAATGCTTATTACTAAAAATTCGTGGGTGATAGACAATTTCTGTTTTTAAATTCGATTTTAGAGTGCCGAAATACATCAGAAACGCCTAAAATTTTCTATGCTACAAAATATATGTGTAACAGTATTATTGAACCTAACCCCCTTTTTAGCTAATATTATGTATGAACAAACACGTTTCGCTTAACGTCGGTTCAGTTAACGTCGCAAATTTTAAACACTTTAGCCTAACGTTAAGCGAGAATTTACTGTAGATGTAGTTCTTGTATTTCCACCCACAATGTTGTATGGGGCATAAAATTGTGTACTATTCTATAAAGTGTGACGATATAATCAAACCTATTTAAGTTGCGCTGTATTGGTTTCATATTACGCATTTCCCCAAGTCATGGCAATAATTCTGTAATAATCAATTTATGACGATTGCATCTACATTTTCAATCCCGCAGGTAAGCGTAATTCATTTTAATTCCGTATCTGATACACTTTTATTAAAACGTTCCTTGTTATTAGTCTTTCTCGCAGCTGTAGCTTTTAATTTGTTTGTAGATCTTCTGTTATCATAGATACAATAAATTTTAACATGTACCATTATAAATAGGCACAGACGATAATTAATACAATTTTAATTTAGGCGATGCGATTCCAGATAGTGTCTATTAAATGCACGGCATGAAAAATATTACCGGGACCTAAATCAAAACCAGTAGAAAAAATGATCAATAAATTGGGCAATTCGTTCGGTTAATTAATTAGTTTATGTAACAGATATAATTAATATCAGTTTTTATGTATAATTTATGAGTCAGTGATTTTTTATAGACGCCGGTATAAATATTTGGCTTTGCGTTCCTGTACATCTGCATAAAGGCGTTTTTCAGTCACACGTAAGGATTATACCATATATGTAAGTATGTCAATTTATCATGCGATTTGGCGACAATTTCATTGTGAAATTTGACGAAACCTTATCTATAGCAATTGGGGTAAATCGTTAGATAACTGTTTTCAGAAAAGCTGATGGCAATCTAGTCACCATTGTTGTGATGTAAAACGAAATATGCTTATAAAAGCTGTTTTAAGCTAAAAGAGGTCATTCACATACCTGTAAAAATGAGTTTTTGTCAGACCCAATATCGGGTCTGCGAATCAACGCAAGATCCGTTCCCTCGCAATAAATTCACAATTTAAAAAAAAATAGCCATTTATTTGATAATTTTAGCCTAAAGTTAGGCCAAAAACATGACGTTCCATACAACTTCTGCGACCGGATTCGTTTTCAGCATCAAAAAGTGAATCAGTTGAATCCCAATTATATCCATCGCATAGAATTTAGTACACAGAAAGATTACGAAATGTTTATTCAAACGCACATGTCAAAAGATGGCCCGAATCCACGTAAATTTGGAACAAGGAAGCAGATGCCTACAAGAAAGTAAGAAGAATAGAAGAGACTTTTGAACTTATTTACTTCTGTTTCTTTTACTTGATATTTTACTACAATGGTTTTATAACATTAAATAACGCTGCTGTTACACAGTACAACTCAACAATGTCGTTGAAAATAGTCCAAACAAGCGTGTTGCCACCATGTTTGATATTTTGAGCAATATAATAACCAAAAATTAATTGAGGAAGAGACATAACTGGAAAGCACATTTCCTCATTCTCTTCCTTCACTGTTGATTACAGGATTCTAGCCCGCATCACCGATTCAAGTTTGAAAGTCGAACTATTCCTTTACAGGTCTACTACTGCTTGGTACACTATGAAAGTAGCTTCGTAGGTATCTCATAACAACAAATGCTTAACATGGTCATTCCAAGTTTTGTGTTAATACCCTTTCTTCCGATTGTACAATTTTCCGCAGAAATTTACACCTTTAAACCTCCGATTTTCTCTTTCATTAAATAGTACTAATAGTTTCATCTCTGAAAGATTGGTAAAAGTATCCAAAGGCTACAGCAATTGGAATATAAGTGTGTCCAATTAATACTTAATAAACCACGCAAAGACAACCTTCGACCTAATATGTATATGTTTTTGTAATAAAGGCCGCTTTTGCTTACAACATTTTATATCGACAGTAGTGAAGTGTAAATGGATTCCACAACGAAACTTCTTTCATCATCCCATGTTTAAGTTATTCAAATTACAATCATCGAACGCAACAAAGACGCACCATCAATATGTAAATATATATTCCGCGTAAATTGTTATTAATTTCTCCGCGATTTTCAAGAGCGAGAGAAGAATTCATTTGCATATAAATTTGCGAAAATGTCGTGTAATATTTTCCGCTTGAGAAATCGTACTCATAAAATGTGACGGCATAATAAAAATATAACGAAAAAGAAGACGGTAATTGGCAACATTGACGAACATAATCGTCACAAGTTTGCATACAAACAATTTCTTCTCTCGTAAATATTCCAACGATTGATATGCAAATTTCTTGACCTATCTGCCGTACGATAAGGGACACAGTGTTCACGTATTAATATGGATAAGATGAATTTCTTGTAGTAAGTTAAAGACAAGGAATTTGGAAATATAACTAAAAATAATTGCGATTCAGCGAATAGTTTCTTATCATTATTATAATAAATGCACGTTGAATTTAAAACTATGCTAGCCATATTAGAATTCAGCTTAGTAATATGAGTATGTTTGCAGAAATTCTATGCAAATAACTAAGATTACAACAGTAATAATTAGTTATTAATACAAGCGAAAATAGAAGAGAAAATAGCAGCGGGTGTAAGTCCAGGATATAAGTAAGTATATAAATAAATAAGGAAACAAATAAGTGATAATCAGAATATAATAATGTAATATAATAACATAATATAATAGTCGGTAATAATAATAATACCAAAACTAGTTATAATCTTAAATGGTATAAGAAATTAACTGACGTTTCGAGCCTGTTTCAAATCTCTGAAAAGGTTGTTGCAGTGACATTTCCAATTCAGGAATTCATTGAACTATCTACCTAAAAATTTAGTTTCGTCCGTGATAGTCAGTTCTTCATTATTCATAGTTAAATTTAACAAAAAGGAAGACGTTCTTGTGCATGGATACGGATAAACTCGTAGGTGAATTGATTTGGTGCTGTTTACGTTAATCTTATTATCAGAAAACTAGTTACATAAGTCAGTGATCTTAGCGTGCCATTTGTTTTGAAGCTGCGTGTTATGAGTGTCGGAAATTAAGAAACTGACGTCGTCTGCATATATTGTAATGGTAGTATCATTGCGTAAACTTGATGTGTCGTTCATATAGAGGAAGAAGAGCACCGGCCCCAAAGCGGAACCGTGCGGTACGCCTATGGCTGTTGTAACTGTGGGCGACATACAATTGTTAATTTTATTGTTTTTTTAGGTGTATAAGACATAGTGACATACTGCTTCGCATATTTCATAAACGATTTTGCCCAATTCAGTGCATTATCTCTTAACCCGTATGCATCAATATATTGTGATTAACGTTAAATACTTTACTTAAATGCGGTTAATGCTTTTGCGATAAAATTTTCATCTACTTACAACTCTTGTGATGAACATCTTAACGTGGACAGTAGTCTTTACAGCAGTCCATTTGCATTACAACATGTATGTGAAAGTGATCTGTCTAAAATAATGTAACTCTTTCCGCGAACTTTATCCCTGGTGATGAATTAATACTAAGTTTCATTCTTTATGATGCACGATGTTTTGGCTGAACCGTTTACCAAAATTATTAATCTATCAATTAACAACGCTACCTTCCTCGGACTTTGGAAGCGTGCTACAATGAATCCCATATTTAAGAAAGGTGATAAATTTCTTATCAGCATGGTTTTGTTTGCGGTCGCTCAACAACAACAAATCTTGTTACCATTTTACAATTTATTAGTCTGGATTTGGATAAACAAGGAGAAGTAGAAGTAACATACACTAACTTCATTAGGGCATTTAATACCATAGACCACAACATGTTATTGGGAAAGTTAATCAAGCTATTTACATCGTATTTACATAATCGTATAAATTACGCATTTTATAATGGTTAAAAATCATTTGAATGTATCTCTAGTACTGGAATACTCCAAGGGTCTAATTTAAGGCCGTTAGTGTTTATTATATATGTTAATGGTTTATTAGCATCACTAACACATCGAATTCTTGCTTATGCAGATGATCTAAAAATTTACCTCAAGCGTTTAATTTAGGACCGTTACTGTTTATTATATATATTAATGATCTATTAATGACACTAGTGCTTGCTTATGTGGATGATCTAAAAATTTACGGACCCGTTGAGGGCTTGGATGATATCTTATAGCTACAACACAACTTAGATATCCTTGCCAATTGGTGTCATAATTTTAAATTATATTTAAATACCACTTAGCGCAATTATAATATTTAGTCAAGAAAAGTAAATTATATAAACTCAAAATATACTTTGAATGGTTAGCATCTACAAAGGATTGAAATTGTTAGCGATCTTGGTATCTTGTTTGATTCTCGTTTAGCATTTTCGGGACACATAACAAATCTTTGCATGCCTACTTTTAAAATTATGAGATTCGTATTTAGGTGTTCACGCTTCTTTAATAATATTCAATTGTTAAAGAAACTATATTTTGCCGTTGTAGCCAGCAAGCTTGAATATGCTTCATCAGCATACTCTCCTCATTATTTATATTTGCAATTTTCTCTTGAGAAAGTGTAACGACTCTTTCTAAAATCTTTATTGTTTAAGATAGATGGCACATATAGCGACTATAATTTTTTATTGGACAGACATAGTTTTTTAGCTCACTTTCTTCCTCCCGAGATGCTCATGGAGCTCGATTTATATGGAAACTAATACATGGACGGATTGACTCGTCTTTTCTATTGACAGGTCTAGATTTCCATATTCCAAGACTAAGTTCGTCCTTTTCGTCAACATTTGCCCTCCCACTACCGAGAACAGATGCACTGCAAGGTTGTTCGCTGTCATGTGCAGAAATGCTAGTTTATTTTGTAATGATCTATTTCTTGATAATATCAATGATTTTGTTTAATTCTTTTTCTTACATTAACTTGTTATATAATAGTTTATTTTTGTTACATGCATGTAATGCATTTATTATGTTCTCTAACTGGGAAACTGTTGGACATTAAAGATATTATTATTATTATTATTAAATCGATAAACAATAGCACTTGATTCTCGATCGTTCTCCAAAGATTCGAAGATCTATCTATAAAAATCGTTTAAGGCTGTAGTAGTAGAAAGTTTTCTCCAAAAACCGTGTTGATGGTTAGAAATAATATCATAGAGTTCGAAACATTAACAGCAACCGTAAACGCATGAGAAAACAGTACTCAAAAATCATTAAAAAGCAAAACGTAAGTACTACTAGTCAATAATTCTGAAGGACAGTTTCATTCCCACCCTTAAGGATCGTAATCAGTTTTTAATGTTGTCAGAAATTTCTCCATTTGAAATGATAAATTAATTAAATATCATCGATGGCACAATAAATTGACACGTCCACCTGTTTATGTATGTCATACGCTGGTATATCATCAGTACCCGAAAAGCGATTATTTTGTTTGAAAATTTAATTTCGTTATACGTCATAGGAGCCAAAAATAAACTATTTTATAGGTGTAGACTTATATGTATTTTGAAGGAATTCGTTGAAATAATTTGCTACGGATTCAGAATCTGTGACGATTCGATCACCTTCTTTCACATTAGTTTCTGTTGCACTATTGGAAGAATTTGATAGTTCTCTAACTATGGACCACACAATTCTCGCTGGACTATTAGACCGATTTATTCGGTTTTGACAGTGAGCATGCTTTGTCACTTGCACCAGTTTAGAATGAGGCTTTTTCATTATCTTGTATAGCTCAAATAATTGGAGATATTATTATTTCAAATAATAAAACAATTATTTCAAATTCTGTGAAGATGAGATAATAGAAAAGCAATAACAACCAGCTTAAAGCACAATAGGTGTAAGTAATATGCACACCGCCAATTTTTCCTGTAATTTTTCGCGCCGGTATCAGTTTTGACGATAAATTAGAGAAACTGTTAAGTATGGGAATATAAAAGCCACTATTATAATAGCAACCATGTTTTCTAAAGTTATGAGAGTTCAAAGCGAGAAGTATAATTACTATCATTATAAATCTACTGCCAGAAATACTTTTCTAGTATGTATTAATTTGCTAATGTGGCAACATAAATCCCAATTTCGACATTTTAAAGATTTATTCCAATTAAACAGAAAAAAACAATAATTACAATGATGTGAGAAACAAAGGACTTAATGCGCGTAATTACCAGGAGTCGCTAAGAATACTGCATGTTACAGGCATGGAACCAATCAGCCGTTCTTAAAAATTTCTACATACATAAATTGAAGAAATAATTGCAAATGTTTCTAAATTAATGATTAGAGCATATGAAAACACGTATTTTTGTTCCAATTTAACATCCAATTAAGCACATAATTTTCCACCTATTGAGAAATACAAAAATATTTGAACATGGTATTGACCTCGACAATATTTAAATAATAATTAAATAAACTATTTACTAACCCCATTAAATCGACATGATAAATGCGGGTGGATTAATATAATAGTAATGAATTTAAATTACATGCAAATATCGATTAATTATAATTTAATCCAATTACTGAAGATACGAGAGAACACGTAGAATACACGTACAAGTGCGTATTTATATAACTGTTGCGAATATGAATGAAAGAAAAAGTCCGGTAACGAACGAAGCGCCTATATGTAGTTTTGCTCCTTTTTTTTCTAAGATCGACCACTTACGCGTATGAAAACCTTACTCAGCGAAATGGTAGATATGATCGGATGAAATATGGTATAGTCATCGCGAGAAATCGATTCTAATCCGTTTTAAACGGCTGAGCCGCTGTATGTTCTACATGGCTGTCGATGAAACCAAATCTGAGAATCTGCAAATTTACATTTGCAATATAAGTGCGTAAATGTTATATGAAGATACATTCGTACGTACATTTTTAGGGAATCGAATTATTGATAGTTTATATTTTCTTCTTTTATCAAATTTATTAAAATGCAGGACACAAACATTCCAGCACCAACGTTCCATAAGTTAAAAAGTACCAGCTAATTATAGGTAACTGATTGCAATACTTAATTACATAATAAGCGTGGTGGACTAGCACAAATTTGGTCGTTCACAATACCATTGACAATACCAACATAACGTGATGTATATACGAGTATATAAAATTTTACTTAATCAATAATTGTGTTTTATAGCGGACAAAAGTGTGCCAGATAGACAATGTGGCTTCTAAAATTTTTGGTAAAAATGAGACTCTTAAGAGGAAAAGTCGGAAACGTGACCAATACGGAAGTTCGACGTTACAATTCGAATTACTCACTTAGATGGTAATAAGAATGGAGTTCCAGGCCGTGCCAGCCCAATGGAAACGGCGTAGGTTCAAGTTCGAGAATTTAGTAACAAGGCGCCACTCTCCAATTATAGAACTGGATGACATCTAAGTGTCTGAAGTCAGAGAGACCCTCCAATTTCCTTAGTAGGTAAAACAAAGGTATCCGACTACGTCTACGTTCTGGATCTTTATCCTGTCGTAAAACGACCAGCAAAATTACTAGAACACTATTTAAAAATAACATAAAAGAAATAAAAAAATGAATTGAGGCGAGAGAATGACGTTTAACAGCACTTTATTTGTCACTTGAGGTGTGATGTTTGTACATATGAAAATTCAATTAATAAATTTCCCCAATATGTAGTCAAATCAGCATTTTTGCAACTACACCTATTCAAAATTACTTTTCACAATGTGGCACTAATGAGCGGTATAACCGCAAAACGCGTCTGTGAATAGTGAAAGTAGTTCTCCCCCCACCCTTGAGGTGTATCGATTAAGTTAAATTCAATAAAGCTAGCTTTTTACCTAAGATTTAGGCACTCTCGATAACCGTTAGAAATCGCGAAGCCGTACAGCCATCTTACAGTTTATCAGAACGTAATTAAAATAAGCATATATGCAGGTGACAAGTAACTGTGATCTCCTCTTAAACTACTAAAAGAATTAAATGTTTCGTTCAACAAATATACTATGAAATAGCAAACGTAAGGAAAACACTTTTTACCCTAAAACCAATCTGACTCCCGCCTCTTAAAATGCTAAAAGAATTGAATATTTCCAAAAGTAAGAAACCTCTGTTTACTCGAACACAAATCCTCGATTTCCTAACTCTAAATTAACTAAAAGATTCTAGGAAATTTTTTCATAACTCAACTAGTCAAAAATAAAATAAAATAAAAGCGGAACTTACAGTAACGTATTTTCGGTTGGCAACCTTCGTACGGCATGGTAATCGGTATGGTGACGAAAATTGTCCGATATGGCGTGTTTTCTCGCACTTCATGCAAAAATGTCGGGAAGCCAACCGAACACAGCAGTCTGAAGACTAAGTCAGCTTCTAGCTTTTAGGATAGTTCTCAGATGTTCTCCAAAATAAATCTTAGCTCTCTACTTGTCCTATACCAGCACCCTAAAGTAACGTGAAAGAGAGAAATAACGGCATCGTGATTAATAAAAAGGAAAACTCATCCCTAATTGAGGGAAGAGCAGATGCTCAACGTGGACGATTAGTTCAAATAGCAAAATTGGGGAAGCAAAACTTCCAGATTCACACAACGATAAGATTTAATTTCCCATAGTCAAATTCCCGTGTATATCCTCGGCAAGCGAGACTTTAAAGCGTAAACGTAAATCCGGTTATTTACGGAAAACGACCTGTTTCACTGAACGTTACAAGCAGAATCCCCACACACGCATCCAACAGGCGCAAGCTGTATCAGAAACTTACGAAAGCGGAGCGCTTTCGACGGCAAAAGTTGGAAAGATAGTGGCCACAAGTAACAAGTAACAAACAATGACAGAAGTTAGTGCAATGCATTCATAAAATAACGTAGATTTAAAAGATATGTAAGTCCAATTTAAAATTTAGTTGACGTAATATCTAGAAAAATCTGCAATAATATTCAGTTAGTGTTAAGATTGAGAATTCCACTTAACCCTCAATGTTTTGTCAGGGTAAAATTTACTGTTATAGTAAAAAAGAGGCGTAGATAAACTGTGAAGAAAATTATTTCCATAAACACAATTCTTTGGGTATGTTTCCAGCCTTGTTTAAATGGTCATTCACGGCAATTGCTAATGCTGTTCAACATACATGAATCAAGTGTTATAAGCAGTTCATATCCGGACTATTCTGCTCTTATTTGTAAATTCTCTATACTTACACGTTACAAGTGAAGAAGGTAGTGCTATACATGGAGATTCGACAATGTAAACTGCGAACAATATAAATGGACGAAAACGTAACTTCTAACTATCTTTACTAGGCGCGTACGGTGTATGGAAGTAGCAAAAGCGCGGGGAGATGTAGGCTACACATCACTGCATTGAAAACACTGCGGAGAGGGCTTTCTCGGTCTAGAAGTATCCAAGACATCGCGTGCAGGGTAGTTTCGTTTTGCTTCCGCCCCTTTTACCAGTTCTTGGACGTTCGCAGTACATGAATGTATATGCGATCCCATAAAAAATAACCTACAAATCTTTACGTGCAATGCAATTAATTTAAGGCGTTTATCACGGTGCACCTTTGATAGAGTGCACGTTTATAGTAACCAGAACTTGGGACCATGGTGTTAATTCGAATAGCCAACAGCAAACCGCCGTCTCAGCTGCAAATTTCCGGCGCTTATAAATTACGTTATTATACGTAACTTTTAAACGAGAACGCTAGTACATAGTAGTCATGCATGTTGAACGTCTGTACTAATGCGTTGAAAACATCGAGCCTTTTGGAGACTGCGAGAATCAACCGGATTTACATTTAGTAGCGACATGCAGATACTTGGAATAACATTGATATGTGTATTATGGCGCACCGCGGGCGTTATCGTAATTTAGTAGAAATATGATCTTCTACAACACGAAACATTTAATTGGGGCAATGAATATTAAAGTAGATACTTCAGATACGTACGTATCGTGCTGGTAATGAAAGGAATTCCATCATCACCTTTAATAAGATCGACAGTATGAAATACATACAATAAATATGTATATCCATTTTTCAATTATTTGGAATTAATGGATACCTTACACAAGTCTCGACAAATAAAGTATTTTTATGGATATTTGGATGAATCCCTAACAAGAATTATATATATTACATTTTTATATTTTAAAATATTAGCAATTAGATTAACTGTTGAATTCATATGCCGATAACCTCACCATCTTGATAAGTGGAAAGTATGGGATAGTAGGGTGTACAGGAACATCCACATGTATGGACATGATATGCTAGTGAAGAAAAGAGTTAAGTACTTGGACTAATTTTTGACAAGTAGTTGACCGTTAGAAGTGCACTGCTAAAGCTACACGTGTTCTGCGAACCATTGAAGATGGAGGCCTAGGGTGGTATATTAGATAGACACTGAAGTGGTGGTATACACAATTACTTATGCCTCGTTTACGTGGGGAAAGAAAGCAAAGAATAGAACTTGGATCAGCAATCTGGGCAGACTGCAGAAACTAGCCCGTTGAGAATGTCCCCAAAAACGATAGCAGCTTATAGAATAAACAGTGGTGATGAACACTTTGAGTGGAGGAAAGATAGGAATCTTGATATTTTGCCCAAGAGCGACGACAGAAACTGC
Source organism: Chrysina gloriosa (assembly GCA_038088585.1). Classification (NCBI taxonomy): domain Eukaryota; kingdom Metazoa; phylum Arthropoda; class Insecta; order Coleoptera; family Scarabaeidae; genus Chrysina; species Chrysina gloriosa. The sequence continues at coordinate 22,276,729 of CM076090.1, forward strand.
AATTTAAAATGCGATCCTACAAAATCGGAACCGCATACTACTTTAGAAGACCTTAGAGTGTTGTTTCCTGTTTACCATGCAAACTTGGAACGATGCACCGCCGACTGAAGACAGTCAAAGGAAATACTATTATCTGGGTTACAGAAGCATATACGTAGAGATTAGAACTAGAGTAGGGTTATTTAGGGCAGAAACAAGGAGGAACTTCAGCATAAGTGTTCATGTGATCGTATTCCTAGCCTACAGTAATGTTTCCATGTGCCCAAACCAGGATACAGCAGTGCAGGAGTGGAAACAAGAGAAGTTATATCATGACTGATAGTCTGGCAGCGTAGATTGCATATCTTTTTGAGACAATCGGTTTTCTTCCGTCTCTGCACGAGAATACTAAAGGTATTCTCAATAGTTCGACGAATCTGGGCTGACTGAGCCAACCATCGATTAGCAGTACCTGACGCACACCATTTTGGCGAATTTAAAGTAGGTTTCTATTGCCTCATACGTCCCGGAATTTTGTATTTTTGGTGTTCCCATTATACTAGTAGCGGTACTCGCCGGTAGCTGTGACTCCCTTTGAAATTTGAGACCAATTTTCATCCTACAGAAGCGTCACTAGATGCCTATTGTTGCATCTCCTATTGCTTCTTTTATTTCATTAAAGGTGCTACTAGAAAGGACCTGGTTTAATTACCACGCCATCAACTCGGTCAGTCATTGTTTACGGTCGGAGGAGTCTAATTTATAGGAGAATAATTTATGAATTTGCTCCAGAGCAAACTATAAACCGATCGCACAGATCTAATTCGAATTCTATGAAAAATAGAGGCCATTAGCAATAATCTTGGGAATATTTTAGTAATAATTAGGTGGAACTTTATTACTATTAATTTTGTTCGATATTGTACTCTAATAATTACCGTCGTTGGTGTTTCATGCTATTTTTCAGAAAGATTTTGCAGGTTATTCAAAGAAATTTTACAATAATAATAATAATAATAATAATAATAAACTTTATTTCCCAGTCTTCTAAGCGATGACAACACAAGTACAAAGTTAGAAGGCAATACAAATTAAGTTGGAAACCACAAGGTCACGTTTAGCGAATAGTAAATTACCAGCCATGCCTCCACTTAACCTTGAATGAGTAAAATAAGTTAATATAGATTACAAGTGCCTAAACTACTTCAACTAAACTAAAACTAAATTCTGCTACAAAAGTTATGGCAACAATGCAAACAAAAAGAAAAGAAATAGAAAGAAGTGACAATCTGAAAAGTCTGAAAAATCTGAAAGTATCCAACACCAGACCAAGATTTGCAACATCCGAGACAATCGAAAGAATACTGCCTTCCATGTAAAAGTGTATGTCACTTTATATGTTTTACATAGATGCTGGTTACCAACAAATAAAACTGCTTAGAAGAGTTTAAAACTAGTGAATCAGATGAACAAACGTTAGAAATGTAAGTGTAAATCATTCTGAATACTACGCAGTGTGCCCCTACAGTTATTCTTCGGGAATGAATAGTATGGATGGATATCATCAGCGTACATGTGTATATTACAGCTATCAATCAGTTACCAATTAACATGACCTGTTTTATTTAGATTCACTTTCAGCACCGAACTTTGTCAACTTATATCATTGAAACCTGTAACCACTATTAATCTGATTTCTTTCAACTTTTTTATCCATTTCAGCTGATACCTAGTTTCTTAATTTATGACTAATTTCACCATAAGTGGTACTAACACGCGGTGCTGTCTCTATGTATATGTCCAAGTCGATTCTCTGAATAGTGGTCTTTGTACAGTATATTATTTAATATTAGATTAATCTGATTACTTTAGACACCAAACACATACACCAAAGACATATTTTCGAAAACATAATTTTAAACATTAATGTTTTTTAAAACATGACTTTAAACAACCCGTCATAATTACTACATCCCACTACTAAGTTCCGATAGTGTATTTACAACAAACCATTTTGCAAACAATATACTATTACACCTTACGTTAAGGATGCGTCTTCTTTAACGACTAACGAGTTGCAAACAAAAACTATAATGCTTTGAAACGACCGGTGATTTATATAAAACAACGCAATAAGCATTATCTTCTTTCAGCTTTGAGCGTGAAAATTCATTTGCGTCTAATTTACCGCATGTAATATTACTTGTTTTCCGTCCGTTTTAATCTACTTAATAAATTGTGTGCGAACGGACAAGACGCGACCTGAGGCGATACAAAAATTAAATCCATCGTGCAGCTTTATTTTCGTTACATATTCGTGGAATGGAAAACTGTTGTAATTCTTTATTTGGTCCTATACTTCATGTTTTTATACCTTTACTATTACTCATGGCCTTGGGTAAAAATGTTAAATATGCCGTATTTACAAAACGTACTTTTATGTTTGTACATGTTCTAGTTAGTTTCTATACCAGAACACCTAGTACAAATACTAAGAACACCTGTCGTTACTTTGCAAGAACAGGTGGATTTAATAGTATTGAAAATGTAATAGTAGCACGCTCCATATGTTTAAATTAAATGTAAATGTATTTCCGATATCAGTGTAAGCAATGAGCGCTTATTTTCGGAAACAACGCAACTGTCTATAGTACATACCCTAACAAAAATAAAGAAAGGAGCCAAGCCTTCGTTAACGACCATGAACCAATACTAATAACCCTGCAATATCATCACGGAAATCAAGAGAAAAAGTTTCCCTACTGTCGCAGGAAATCAAAAGTTTGGGAAGGACGCGCAAGTAAAGGCAAATTATTTAGAAGATAGAAATGTAAACGCTAGTAAAATTCGGCCTATGTCTTTAGCAAGGTCAAGTATATATTGGGTTAGATCGTGTTGGCATAGTTTCGTTCATCTACTTTGAATTTCATTAAACCCATTTTTGCCGTAAATCGTTGTTAGGCCAAGCACAAGTATGTTTCGACATTCGCAACAATGACATTGAACATCTGTTGTGATAAATAAACCAGTGGACCATATAATTTTACAAATAGCTTTGATGAATAAGTTGTGAAAAATCCGGTTTATTTAGATCTTTAATAGAAGAAAGGGGGCTAGAATTATCGCAGGAATTGCAAACACGCTATAAAGACTTGGTAGCATTTTCTGGAATACAATATTTTTGCTAACTTTAAAGAAAAATCTCTAACAAGCACATCTAATCTAAACGAAATAGGGTTAATAAATAACAAATTCACTGACAAAAGTTCTGCAAAAGAACAATTCATGATTTTATTTTATACAAACATGGATGGTAAGAAAGCAAAAAGTCGCCAATATTCCAGGGGTAGGCACCTTAAGAAACTACTTTTGGAATGAGTTTTTACCAAGCAAAGCTCGCATTGACATAGACGCTACAGCACCATAGCTATACAAATTTAACAATAAAAAAGAGAAGCAATACTTTTTGAAAATGCAACTTCCAACTGCAAAATCTTACTGATGATTGCATAAACCAAAGATTACCTCGAATTACTAACCCTTGTTTCATTCAATTAAAAATATTAATATAATCTGTATATCTTCTTGGTTCAAAGGATTTTAGTGTTTATAGATAGTGATTGTAGGTAAACTGAAAGAAATTGTCTCCAAACGCAATTTGAAAGAAAGTTGATGATCTCGACGAAGATGGTGCAATTATTTGCCGCAGTAAGTGATACATTTGAATATTTAAGACAGTGTAAACAATACTAATTCTATCAGCAAAGCCGAATCTGGAAGTAAGTCCACAATGACTACTTTGAATGCAGTTTGTGCAAAAGTAAAAGATTGATATATTTTGTTGCACTGCACAAACAGTGAAACTACATCAAGAACATATTCAGAATTCAGAATTCACATATAGTTAAAGATATGAAACAAACATTAATTGAGAACTGATTTTAACAAATATGTATTAAGATCACCGTTTTTCTTGGAGTTCTGCTCCATTTTTGTTTCAATGAAGGTGTGTATGTACTAGTCAAATATTGATTTTTTTACTTTTATCCTGCAGATTTCTCAAGATTTCTTAGTAACGATCTCCTCTCTGTATCGATTATTTTTACCTTCTCTGAAGGTAGCCCTTAGTGGGAATTTGTGCTGTAGTACATGTTGATATTTATAAAAACGTTACTCGTAGATATAAGTTTGCGTTAAAGTTGTGGAAACTTAATCTTAATCTTACTTAATCTACATTTATAGCAATTTATTTAGGTTAGATTGATACGACACTAAAATAATCAGATGTTCTTAACTTTCCTTCAGTAACACGGTTATATGACCGGAGAGTCAGTTGCAAACATGCTGCGAATATCCAACATCGGAATGTAAGAATTCACGCTCTGAAGGGCAAGATCGAAATATTCGAGGTACTGCGCAAGTAACCGTTGGAAACGATTACCGAAAGACATGTTAACAAACCAAACACTGTCTCGATAATATCTCTAATTTATATCGGGCTAATTTAACATTGTCTTCTTTGAATCGACGGACGGGGCGCGAGTGGAGAACACCGCCGCATATGTGTGTGCGACCTTTGAGAAAGTCGTGTTCATGTCAGATGCGATAACACGAATTCCGTGAGATGAAAGGAAAGATTTGGTAGTCTGATTATCGCGCAATATTCTGTCAATGGTGTTGAGAAATAATTCGGAACGCTCCAATTAGGTGTATGGAAGAATTGCGAGCTACACGAATATGTATGTACAACACTGTTATTATCGCCGTAAAACTTCAAAAGCTCTCTCAAAGCCGACATCGGGTAACTTGCAATTACAGCGTTATACAAATACGTTTTTTGTTGATCTTACCCCTCTAAGTTGCAGTACTATTTTTTCTGAAATATCAATAATTTTCATGTAGAGTTAGCCTATTAGGACTGTTCAGTACGTCTTCTTTTAGTGAAACAAAATTCGAACGTTTCACGTTTACTTCGTACATGGTGGTCGATATTTCTACCAGTGAACCTTCAGGGTGTCTGTTAGATATATGTTGTTACAATCGTTATTTCAACCGCTTACTGTATCATACAAACACATTAAAGCCAGCAACAAAAATAAACTCATATTGTATTTAGTAATATATAAATAAATAATAAATTAACTAATATTGAATAATATTTATTTCTCGTGGAAAAACGGCGAAACATTCCAAACATAAACTCACCTCACACCAACCACAACAAATTTGTGTTCCCTTTATTATTTATATTTTGTACTACAATAAGCACACCGACTTGATGTTGCTTTTACTGTAAGGTGATAACCAACATTTGTCAACCGCCTGCTATTTTCAATTAAAACTCCTCTACCACAAATTTTTAGTTTTTAGTAGCTGGCAATGGACGCCCTTTTTTTTTCTTGAATTATAATCGGCGATCATTTGGTCTCCTTATACTCCTTATACAGAAAATAGGAATTTACAATTGCACAGTCAAGTAATTAACAAAATAAATGGAATACGTTGAAAGTAATTTATCAAATTTAACCACACCACCCATATAGCGATTATAGTTAGCTACCGAATATATTATTCTTCACAAATACCAACATTGTAAGTTCTTTTTACAGTTGTTGTAGTATTTGGCTTATACATGGACATTACAGCATTGACAGACTTTTTACCTCCATCCTTCCAGGTCATCACTGAGATATCGTTACTTTATGCAAAATCGAAGTCACCAATTTTCATTTTCTTGTCATCTTTTAGCAGTCATTTCGGATAGTATTTCCGATTTACACAAAAACTTCCACAGGCAAAGGTTCTTTGCTGTAATAAAGTATGAACGAAAGAAAAAGTAGAAAAAATGTTAAAGTATATGTAGTAACCCTTATTCCAAAAGGACTGAGAAAGTTGAAGAACAACCCTTTTAGCTAAAGTGTTCTAGATGGTTTCTTCTTTGCCTTTATAAATTTGAAATATCATATACGCCATCGACATATATTGCTTCGTTAAACATGGGCCTTTAAACCCAGTTATAATCTTATCCACAGAACGTTGCCTGACAGGAATATGTAATTCTTTAAATTCCTTGTTCAGACCTTCAATGAGCGGTCTAAGCTTGTAAAGTTTATCGAAGCCCATATCTCCTCTGTTGGACATTTTAGCATTATGATTCAAATAAGTGTGACGCAGAACTTGAAGGAACCTCTTCCGAGTCATAACCTCAGCAATCGTATCCACGCAAAAGTTTCTATCAGTGGACCAATATTATTTCTGACTTGGTACATTGTAAAATCCCATTATTATGAGAACACCCAAAACTGCTTTCAGTTCTCCTAAAGTTAAATCCAAAGATTCTCCAATTTGCTGAGCATAGAGACTAAACTGTGCTACTATAAGTTCGAAATTATCAAGACCAAACGTTCTCTCAAAACCTCATACAGTGTAACTCTTCCAAAATTATAGGTAGAACCTGGATTTTCGCGGGAATCGTATTCCAGAAATATTCTTGGAACTGAACCATCTTTGGAAAAATCAAAGTTTTGGGTTTCTGCAATTACCGCCTCAGAATCTCAATCCTGATTATCTCATAGTTTCTGCCTCTACTAGAATTATTTCTTCCTCTGCATCAAGGTAATTTGGGTCGGCGATCGAATCATCAGGAGATAAATCATCAACATTCCAGCCACTTTCAAGAAATTGTTTTTTTTTTCATGTTTTATTCGTAAATGCCGACAATGATTCAGGAAAAAATGCAGGTGTGGAAGGTAGATTTTCTTTTTATTCGGTTTAAAGTAACCAGCTCTAGTTGTACATTTGTCCAAGCTAATATGAAAATGTGCATCTTCAGCATTGTTGTCACCTTCTATATCTGAATGCCCAGCCTGGTCATCTGTAATACCATCTAACCAATCAAACACATGGGTAGGTTCCGCGCTCTTGAATTTTTCCAAATTCACTTTTGAGCTCATCTTTATTTAACCATCTGTAGGGGAAAATAATTTAAAATTTGCTATGAGAATTCAAGAACAGATTGTGAGGAATATGAAGATTATTCCATATTTATATTACTTATTACTACTTATGAGTCATTTTTTGACAAAACAAGTCTGGATCTTCTTAGCGGATTTACGAAGGGAATAAATTGAAACGAATAATAATACTTTACTACTGTCTCATTCTATGAAAATTTACTTATAAAATTGAAAACGAAAATAAAATTTACAAGACCACTTCGAGATTATGTTGATAGCATTTCGAAATCATAGTAAATTGCGTAAAAATAGCACTTTTAATTCAACTAATTTAATCTATATTCGAAATAATACACATATCTGCATTGAAATACATACTTGTTAGCTACATATTAATTGCACAAATATATAAATCTTACCAAAAGACCTACGCTTGTCCACTTAATTTTGTGATCAGCGTTGTGTTCCAAAGTTCGACCACTTAATCGATACGCGTGTCACAAGAAGCGTTCATTTACATGAAGTGGTTGAAAGTTTAGTTATGAACTCTTTTGGGGGATCATACATGTTCTATCTGGTCGATTTTGATTCTATTCTGCGTTTAGGAACACTGCTAAGATGAGTGGTTGATTTAACAACCTACACTACATAAAGGATTAACTAAATTTTCAACCCAAATCCAAACAGACCCCCTGGGTTCTATTAGTAAAAGGCGACAATGAACCTGTCATATTGTTACTTTACAGAAACTTATATATCATTTTTCTTTTGGGGACGTCTTTATAAGTGATAAGATGCATTATTATGTACCTATAAGATTGAACTCGCTACTTTAGGAAACATACACACTGAAAACCAGATAAACCCTGGCTGTGTTTATTTCGTTTTCATATCATATGATAACATATCTACCTGTCGCTCTGTACAGAACAAAAAAAAGTTAATGTTGTTTAGAGATCAGCGCATTACAAGCAGCAGAATTGAAATGAAGAAACGTTGTAGCAGTATGAAAAGTAATTACAGTAAGAAATGCATTAATAACGAGTAAGCGAGGTTTAATATCAGTTAACTAAACCATTGAAGAGCCAAAACTATTTCGGCTGCCTTCTGCGGCTTAGGAAAGTTGCAGAAAATTTATTCAACAAAGAAATTCTAATGTATTATTGTAGCCCAAAAGTGCAAAATATGACAAATTGAAATATTTGAACCATATTAATCAATTCTATGTATTTCAGTTTATATGCTCTGCTATATAAACATCCTTAATTGGTGTATTACCTAGTAATTGTGATAAGATTTCACAACATCCAGCTTTGTAGAAGTGTGGCAAACATCACATATAAAAATAATTCTAATGCTTACACAAAGAGAGACTTTTATTTCATTGAAGACATTTTCTTTCTATTTCTTATTCTATTCTATTAATTGAATGCGGTGGAACCAGCAAAGATATTAAAATATAAAGCTAAGTTGAAAGATAGCTTATTATACCTTAATTAATAATTTAGGTGCAAAGTCTCTTATCTGGTTGGTGATTTTATTTTCAACATCATTTGCATTTCTGGTATTTTTTGTGTGTCACTATAACCAATTTAAATATTACAGTATTGCAGTCACGTTTTAAATGAATCCTGTAGAAGGAAAAAAAGTTAAGACATTTAGACAAAGAGAAAAATAATAAAATTTTTAAGTAATTGTCAATACCCCATTTTATAGTGACTTTAACAATTTTAACTTTAACTAACATTATTATCACTGCTTAATATACCAGCCATAGGGAATTTTCTAGTGTTTTAATGGAAACCGCAGACGATTTAATTGTTTTAAGAATTATGCAAAACCATTTGTCTCAATATTCAACGTTGGATATTACAAAACAATATGCATAAATTAATGCTGAACAAACCTTACTGCAAATAATTTTAGGAGTGTTAATAAATTATATCATTAAGAATCTAGTTAATGAATATGTCTAATATGCATCTCAATTATCTGTGCACGACAATCTTCAATTCAAATGAAATTTTGAAATAAGGATAGTTAGCCAATTCATTTCTAGAATTATACGTAGTGATTGATGATGTAGTACGTATGCATCACGCATCAGACAATCGCATTATTACACCTTAATATTTTCTATTTACATTTGTTTCTCCATATGTAAGGTTAACGAGATCCTAATAATATTCTCTAGTTCGTGTTTACGCCATTTACTTGATTTTTCTGGATTCTTGCGCTGGTATTGTATTTTCACATGTATTATCAAGCAACAGAGTCACATTATTATTATTATTGTTATTATCATCAACAGAAATTCATAAAGGGGTTACTGAAGCAATCATTAATTTTCTATTCGTTCTACCATCGTTAACCAACCTCTTAGCTATAAATCAGTAGAGTGCCCTAATAATAAAATAAAACGCTGCATTTAAGCATTTTCACTATTTTTTCATTATTTATTTGAAACTTCCCGATGTGCGTTGCGTTTCTTTCTAATTCAGACTTAATTACTGCGTATATTTTATCAGAAAATTTGGTATTAGAATAGATAAAGCAATTTACCATGCAAAAATAAGTTATTAAACATTACATAGTAGAGGCGACACATTAAATGTTTACTCGTCTGGGCATGCTTCTAAGAAGGTGATGTATGAATTCCTGTAGAAGCTCATTCAATGCAAATTGCAAGAAGGCAACACGTAGCTGTTGTAAGTTTATTGGAAGATTAGGAAGCATACCAATCCTTCGACCCACGATATCCTAGGCGTATTCTATGGGCTCTAGATCTGATACAGCGGTAATGAATTGTGGCCGAATATATAGTAAAGCGAATGGTTCCAAAAATTCGTGAATGTGGATTTGAGCTTTAAATAGGTTCAAAGGATTACTATAGGCTTCTACATCCTATGCTAATTATACCCCATAAATCCTATAGTAAGTGTCTCTTTCCGCTTCAACGATGAATTCGTCTACCACCATCATAAGCCCACAAATAGGAGAGAGATTTGTCTGAAAACCGATACTGTTTCATTCCTCACCCCAATCTACCCGTACATTACACCAAGGGAAGACAAGGATGATAGGAAATAAACCCAAGCAAACGAATGCGACGATATATGGAACGCATTGTTAGTCTATAGCTTATCTCTGCCAAGAACATATTTCCCACAGATCCTGAGGTACTTTTTCGGTCCTCAAGGGTAAGCAATCTTAGTCTCTTATCTTCCGGTTCTATGGTTCTTCTAGGGCGTTGAGAGTCACTTCTACGATTTTGCTTACTTTTTCAGACCAATATCTCCAACAACGAATAACTTCAATAGTTCCTTGCCCCCGCCTACCGACACGAAACGCAATGCCCACCTAATGTAGTTCAACAACACCATCGCGTTACTGGCATTGCTTAGCTGGCTATAATTTGGTTGTCTTCTATAAGTGAAATTGGGAGCTAGAAGGTACGGATAAGCATTAGTAAGTACAAAGTTGTTTAATAAAAACATAGGAACAGATCGACATATCTTAACACACTAATTGAAAAGACTTCAACACGATAATGAAAAAAATTAAATTAAAATTTAAAGTTAAATTTTAGAAAACTTCGAACACGTAATTTGAGAGCTATGTTGTCATCCTCAGTGGAGGGCACACTCGAGGATTTTGGTTAATACGCTCGCGAGAACACACTTCTTCATCTCACAATTAATGCTGAGCACCGACTATTAACCAAAGAAATGTTTGATATTACTTTTCCTTCGTGTTTATTTTCAATGACAATGACCACTGCGAAGTTATCGAAGTTCGTATAAACTAGAAATTTTCCAAAGTCGTTGTGCTAGAAGTAAAAGCTAATTTATTTGACTCCCCTCAGCTATTCATACATTGATCAATTTCACTGAAAAGAAATAATTAAGAAAAACTATGATGTCTGTTGTACCTTGTTCTACACAGCATCTCGTAAGATCTCCATAACGCAAAAATTGTAATAAAACCTCAAAATTACGAGTCAGTGTTTCAAATAGCCTCTTTCGAATGGTATAAATAACTATTAATTTACACCTATATTTCGTACACTTATGTATTAGTATGAATTTACTACCAAGTACAACTACTTTATCCGTATCTATGTAAGCCTTAGGTCTGATGCACATTCCAGGTCCTAAGTTAAGCATCACCATTTAACGCAGGCAACCTTATAAATTATTTGGATTGAACTAACCAAACATAGGTTTGTAGGTGTATTATAATGCAATAATATTAAACTTAATAAAATCAGCTTGCCGTATATCAACACGACTGTCACAGATAAAGGGAAACAAACTCTCACCGCGTAATTATATCCTCTACCTACATTTAGATAATACACTGTAAATCACAGTTATGATACGAATGAATAATATTAATACTTACATTCTTAACCACAACCATGCATATTTGTATATATTGTATGTATACGCGCATACATACATGCATGCCCATATTTTCATCCATAAACTATACCATGATAATTTGCAAGCACGAACGTAAGTCGGCCTATAACTGTGCACATATATTCCATACAAATATTTCACTAAAACACGCGCTAGGATATATATTTAAAGTCATTCGAAATGTCGTTAATTTTTTAACCAGTCGTTTATAACGTTACGCTTCATCTACTTGTTAGTTCTATGCCTTAGGCAAAATATCGCCTTATTCAAGTTAAAAGCATTGTTTATAGACACCTTTTAATGCATATATTCATTAACGGGACAGTGGGTTTAAACAAATCAACATAGCTATTTTGTATAACGATCCCAACATTAATCTCTCCGTTTTTCTTATATACGGTAATGACGGTGACCTATTCGGAAACTCTCTGAAATATGGTCTCCTCCAATTAGAGAACAGATACAATAGAAAGAAAACCTTTCTCGTGTTCTCGTGTTGGAAATAAATATTTAAAATTCGTAATAGTCTGTTTTCGTTTGCAACTTCTTCGTGTAGCTAAACGTTAGAAACGACTTCGTATAAACATATTGCAAACAATTGGAAACAATCTACGATCAATTTAATTGAGATTAGTATTGATATTATCAACTAAAGAAACATTTGGTAGCATTCCCTTCAAAATTAAATTGCGTATCTGAACTAAATTGTTAAAACCACCGCGTTCGAGCACAGAATCATAATACAGCTTACATAAATAGTCCCCAACAGTGTTTGCAGAAATAGGGAATTATATGAACAGAAAAGTCAATACCCCTTATCTTTATCTTCCGAAATTAATCCGAAACTGCTTTAAACACAATTGAAATACTGCAGAAAGAAGTAGTAAAATATCTTGGAATAGATATTGGCAAAAAGCTTACCACGAAAGGAAGAAGAAGAAAAAACAAGCACAAAAACCATAGAATTAAATGGGCTGGTAGGCACATATGTACTTTATTACCATAAAAGTAATTAATTATTTCAATAATGAGTGTCACTATCATTCTGCGTCAACATTACTTGCATAAACTTAGATAAAGTTCAACACAACTTCTCGATGTTTATTTTTCAATCCTAGGCCAATCTTCTACAGTACATAATAGTATTCAGGTCATTTCTTCCAGTAAATTGTTTTCCTGCGCCATAAACTGGCTTGGATAATTCTTTCTAGCACTTTAAAATCTAGGGTGCAGATTAACGAGATGTATGATAGCATTGTCCTGCTGAAGAATATGGACAATCACAATATTGAATTTAGTAGTAGTAGTATACTGCAACGTTCACTCAAACGACAGTACTGATTTTATGACTGGGCATACACAAACTTTTTCCTAAATCATGAAACTAGATGAACACCCATGAGAACCACTAATCTATCTTTTTTCAGAAAGTTATATTGTACTAGTATATATGAATCAATTTCATTTGTGCTTCGCCTTTTAGGTACCGACATTTCTATACAAGAGGTTATATATTTATAATATTTCTAACTACACAATTAGGAAGCATTTTGATGCGGCGCGGCGTGTAGAACTGCGAGTTTTTTGCCTTCCACCAGTATGTTTTCGCACATCATTATCGTTCTTGTTTAAGAAATTAGGAACTACGTGACGACTTCTATCGATTTTGGCTACCTTCTAATTAAGTCATTTTAATTTGGAAAGCTACAATTGTATTACGTTATGTTCCGTTAAACTTTTGCCACTTGGTATTTTTATCTAACACAAAAACAGAAATAACACTAACACCTAGCTAGCCGTAGCACAACGAATTTGAATAATGATGTCTACATTAAATCATGAACTACCAAATATTTATATACCGAGTGGTCCAAGATTCCGTTACGGAGTTATTATCAGAGATAGACAAGAAACTTGGGTATATGTATGCATAAGGAGCTTCGGCTAACATTCCTTTCGAATATATAGGCTGATTTGTATTACGGAACACTGTTTCTAGAAATTCTGAAAGAATTTCACGCGTTGATGAAGATGTCTTAAATTACAAATTTTTGTATCATGCGTCATGACAAATGTCTGAAAAAGAATCATTTTCATTCTCATGTTATCGATTTTATTGTGAAGTTAATTTTATATATAATACTTATCAATAATAATCATTTTATGTTTGGTAAATTATAAAGATAAATCATATCAAAATGCTGAAAAGTATTTCATGTAGTGAATGTTCAAATGTGTGCCATTCCATATCCTTACCCAAATGTAGGTGTGCGTTTCTTACAATGCTCTTGTAATTTGTATATTATTAAAGGAGTTGCCCTAGTAACCCTTCCCCCTTGTTGTTGGAGGATGTTTACACAATTCATATTTTATGAAATGATAAAAAGCAGAATTCATAACTGTAGAGTATCGTATCGAGTATACCTTGGAAGCGATTTTATTGGTTCCTCTTTACCAAATAACTCGTTAAATCTGTTATTTAGGTAACTGGTGACTATACCTATGTGTAGAATGTGCTGATGCAGCATTGTGCTGAAAAATTTGGATATTAGGTTCTCAGTTGAAGATCAACATCCTATCAATTAAACTGGGCAAATATGGAGATAATGAGTCATCTGTCCTTTTCACAATGTGATATTATACTACAGAAGACAGAGGACAGTACTTCATATTTGCCCAGTTTACTATCAATGAATTGGTCCCACTTCATCTCCTTAATGACCACAAACGTTGTTTCACTTTCATGCGTATCCACTTGTGATCTGCAGTAACATAATAGCGCAGATTATATTCATTCCCTTACCCATTACTTCTAACAGTGACATCGTCCCTGAAAAGATCTTGTCTAAAAAATGTTCGTAGTCAAGTAAACTTCGACGTAACGTCATCATAAAAATTTATTCGATTATACTTTATCTTACATCGTTAGAAAGAGAATAAAAGATTCTATTCAGTAACCTAAAAATCCAATATAGCGTCCATTTAACCTAAGGAAGTTGATACGATTACTACAAATGAATCCACCTTTCAATATTAAATTGGTCGTATCGAAAACAGTGACCTTTATATGAAACCTTTTTTCGTATCTCATACTTACGAAGATATTTGGTATATAAGAAAATGACAGTATTCTTTTTTTTTTTTACTTCTGGCGGATTCGATATTTTAAACTTTTTCAAACATACTTTAAATTAGCGTATAAAGCTAGAAAACATATGCCATTTAACCATATCTCTATCTTCAACAGTAAGAAGTATGTGTATTCTTCGCGAATTCAGAGCAATAAAGGTAGGAACGCACGCTGAACGATACTATAATATATATTATAGCCCAGTGGTGAGATATAATATAATGTTATATTAGAAGACATATAGACGACAAACGATATACTAGAGGTGGCTGCAATCTGAAAAGTAAATTAATAATGTTTGTTTTTCGTTAATTCAAGTTTGATTTGATCGATAGCTATTGAGAAGATAAATGTAATTCTGGAATTAACAGTACTGTGACTGTACTAGCTACAACATATAAAAGAAAACTAAAAATCTGGTCAGCAAACCATATTAAGTGTAGAAAAGAACATGGTGAATTTGCACTCTTGTTCGAGTTCAGTAACGAAAAATTTCTTAATTACTTTCGAATGCAGAGGCGTACATTTTTCGATCTTCATGAGTTGATTAAAACAATGGACGTTAGAGAGGGGGTAATATATATTAAGATATGTTATAAAATATTGTCCAAAGGAGCAAAGCCGAGCTCTATCAGGATATATCGCCTGACTATAGATATATATCATTGTTTACTGCCTTTTGATTGAATTGCTTTAATACCGAGCGATATTTTCATAACATGTGAGCTAACATATATTATAGTATCGTTCACCATGCGTTCCCAGCTCAAATTCCTTCAGAGTGTGTACTTTAGAACTACCTTAAAATAAATTTCTTTCCCTTTCACTAAAATTTGTATCAAATGTATATATATATATATATATATTTCGTGACCTTTTATACTTATCTTATATGATAGAGATCTACCACTAATAGGTCAATAAAACAAGGCTGGTTTGAGCGATAGTTATATTTTCAGAACGTTTACAAACGTTTTCGGAACACCTTCGTCAGTGAAAATATAACTAGATAAATATATAAACAAACTTTTGTTTTTTATTTGGGACTATCAACAAAATAACTAGTGACTAGGATTTCTTGATATAGAGGATGTATAACCAACTTTTATATATATATAAATTATAAAAACTAAATTAATGTGTAAACATACATGCAAATTAAGTAAAACCTTATATCAAAAAATCTTTGTCGAAACCTTAACAATTCTGTTCAAGGACTAGGGAAAACCAAATTCAAAAACCTAGCCAAAGGTTTCCTTCTTAAGAAATGCAAATGTCATTTTAACAAATTGCTATATACATTACTTAAATTTTGAATATCGGTCCTGAAATTAATAGTTTTAGTGTCTTTCTGTATATTTATCATTTCATATATTAGTCTTTTTTATAATTATTCTCTGTTTTTAATATAATTGTGTTTTCAAAATCAAAGTAATGCCCAAGATCTTTGTAATGTTTTGTTACAGCGGTCATTGCACCAAAATCATTATTTAAAGAATACTTATGGCTATACAACCTTTTCTTTAAATATTGTTTCGTCTGACCGATGTAACAACCATCACAGTCTTTACAGTTTATTTTATAAACTACATTACTCTGATTTTGTTTAATTATTTTGGATTTAGTATTAGTAAAAAGAGATCTATTACTATAATTTAATGTCTACCAATACAGGAAGACATTTAAATTATTTTTCAGAAACATCAAAATTACATAAAATTAATGTAGTTACCGGTTTAGTTGATCAAGCGGTTAGATTAGCTAATCCTGAATTTAGGGAAAAGAATTTAAACAAAGTTAAAGAAATCTTAGATAAAAATAATTATCCAAATAGTTTTTATGAAAAAATAATAAAAATAGAATTAACAAATTATATAATAGAGGAATTAAAATTAATAACAATAAATGTTATAGCGCTATTACTTATAAAAAAGGTTTAAGCGAAAAAATAAAAAAAGAATTTAATAAAAACAACATAAACATTACTTTCATTCCAAATTATAGTAATAGATCTCTTTTACTAATACTAAATCCAAAATAATTAAACAAAATCAGAGTAATGTAGTTTATAAAATAAACTGTAAAGACTGTGATGGTTGTTACATCGGTCAGACGAAACAATATTTAAAGAAAAGGTTGTATAGCCATAAGTATTCTTTAAATAATGATTTTGGTGCAATGACCGCTGTAACAAAACATTACAAAGATCTTGGGCATTACTTTGATTTTGAAAACACAATTATATTAAAAACAGAGAATAATTATAAAAAAAGACTAATATATGAAATGATAAATATACAGAAAGACACTAAAACTATTAATTTCAGGACCGATATTCAAAATTTAAGTAATGTATATAGCAATTTGTTAAAATGACATTTGCATTTCTTAAGAAGGAAACCTTTGGCTAGGTTTTTGAATTTGGTTTTCCCTAGTCCTTGAACAGAATTGTTAAGGTTTCGACAAAGATTTTTTGATATAAGGTTTTACTTAATTTGCATGTATGTTTACACATTAATTTAGTTTTTATAATTTATATATATATAAAAGTTGGTTATACATCCTCTATATCAAGAAATCCTAGTCACTAGTTATTTTGTTGATAGTCCCAAATAAAAAACAAAAGTTTGTTTATATATTTATCTAGTTATATTTTCACTGACGAAGGTGTTCCGAAAACGTTTGTAAACGTTCTGAAAATATAACTATCGCTCAAACCAGCCTTGTTTTATTGACCTATTAGTGGTAGATCTCTATCATATAAAATTTGTATCTTCAACATATATTGTTTATAATAATCACCTCAGTTCCTCTGCATTTTATTTGTATTTATTTAACTGACAGATATTAAATGATGTTTATTTATGTTTACCTAAAATTGGAACAATGTATTTTTTGGGCATTAAATATTTTTGTTGATATTGCTATTGCTATTATTTGTAAATATCCTGACAAATTACATACTAACAGTATAAAGAAGAAAATAATTAATTAATGTGTTATAGAAAGAAATAACATCAAACGCTAAAGAATGTAAATAAGTTGAACTCGTCCTATAACCCAACTTATCTTTAATATATAGGTACTCCGCTGAAAAGCTTTCCCTCTTTCCGAAGCCATAAAACGTTTCATAATACGCTTTTCAATTTACGGGCGCCTTTGAGCTTGGCGGAACGAGTGTAATTTACGTCAAATTTGTTTTGAAATACGATTTTCGTCGAGGAAAATTCAGCAAAAATCTCTTTCTCTACGAAATTTGTACCAGGTACACAGAAAGAACATAAGATCGTATAAAAGCTCAGAGAATTGCCGTTGTATAGCTTACCGGTATGTGAAAATTCGTGGAAACTCGGAAAAGCTCCATATACGGTAAACGTATATCAGGAAATCAGAAGAGTAAAGAGATACTCATAAAATGCATTGTATATTATCTTGTTTTTTAATGACCTGGAAACCACTTTCTTACAAAAATGTCATAGAACTTAAGTTAGAATTCAGGAGCTTTTCCAAAGCATTTTCAAACAATTGCAACAGAAGCATCCACTTCCGGAAGTCATACCAGGAGAACATAAATGTCGGTAGTAAATTTAAGAGCTTTCAAGGAATTAAAGACTGTCACTCGACGGCTTACATCTTCCTTCTGACTGTACATTTTAATTACGGAAAATACTTGATGAGATAGTTCAAATGTCTTGCAAAATATAGTAGTAATTGCCCTAGTAAGCATATCATTGATTTTCATTTAATCGCATTTCACATTATTTTTGTAAATAAATGTTTTCAAAATAGAGGTACAAGTTGTCCTGCCACAAGATCAATACTTTGGAATATGCGCAAAACTAGAATGGAAGCGCACCAGCCAAACGTTTTCGTCCTACCAGATAGCATACCTACTACATACATATACTACATATGTATCTCTGGCCCATAAAATTTTATAAATATTTAGCTTTATCTATTTGATATAAAGAGGGCAAGTTATATGAGAACCAATTACGACCGTGTCAGCTAGGCTTTCGGCATTGCATAATTGTTGATGTCCATTGTACTCCTTGATATGGAAATACGCCAGTTGTTTAAGACAATGCTATAAGAGTTGGAAGAAACAGCACGTTATTTACACTCACAAACGTAAACGCTACTAACTTGTAAAATTAAAAGATGATTCGCGAAGTTCAAGTAAATTTCAGTTAGATGTTTAAATTTACAGTGACCAACAGTATGGGATTGAGCAATATTTAAACATGTCCATAAACAGATAAACTCGAATGGGTTCGAAGCAATATGTGGTATAAGATCTAAATTCGCTGTGTCCCTCTCACAATATACCCTTTCTGTATTTTCTGACTCTGAATAATAAAGATCAACATTACCGTAATAGGTAGTCAAATGAACCGCATAAATATAGTGATTAATCTGTTTGTGCTTTAATAGTAATTTTTCCATCCTTTCCTATTGGGTATTTGTTTTGTCCACTGTTCTATTTTCATCTGCCTGATGTTCTCCTCCACTTCCACTTTGTTCTTTTCGACCTCGCTCTGGGTTTGTAACCACATAAATAGCACCCGAAAAGAAAACAAATACCTGTTATGTTAAATAAATGTTAACCTTATGATTATTACGTCGCTCATGTAGGTGCCAGGACATGAGGACATTAAAGACAACTTAATTGCCGGTTAACTGGCCCTGGAAAGACCTAAAGTAAGCTTCCTAGGACCAGAACCTGTATGCGATATATCAAGGGATTCCGCCAGACGAGAGATTTGGTTACGGCTAGAAATATAACGTTCAAAGAAGTGGAAATTGTCCGAAACTAAATTCTCAGCTAACCTAATTGAACAAACGAAAAAGATGTCAATATCATTACCGATCTAGTAACCGGACACTGCCACTTGAAAAAGAAGCTATGCAGTATGGGATGGGTAAGCGAATCGTAGAAGATGTGAACTACAAGAGGAGACTAGCATACTACCTGCGCCTGTGAAGAAATGAAAGCGCTCAGGCGAAAGCATTGCGACAAGAATCTATTGGAGCCTACAACAATAGTCAGGCTTCCCTTGAACACGATAGTGGCCTTTGTGGAGGACACGCGGTGCTTCAACGGAAGTGAAGTGAAGCTCCTAGTCTGTTGAAGACCAACCCTAAAACGAATGAATGAATGGAACATTAACCCCATTCAATATATTTATGAGCGCTTAAAGACGACAAATATGAGAACTATAGGAACTAGGGAGTATAGTAAAATTGATTTTTCAACCAAATGCGATTACTTTGTTTGACGACTGAATCTTGCATAATTTAAAATGTTTTAATGGCAAAAATTGTTGCTTTTCCGCCATTAAAATTTTTTATAAGAATTGCTTTACTAGTGTTTATCTTTTTCTCATAAGATAAAGGATTGTAATATATTTTACGTGGTGACGATATACTAAAGAACAAATAAAACAAGACAGGCGTACACACTATTTATCGATGTGCCACTAACTAAAGACTAAACAAAACGCTGTGTTTAATAAAGAATACAGCCATGATGAATTAAAGGAGCATAAAAACGCAACCCAGCAACCAGAAACTAAACGAAACGTCAGCCAAAGCGGCAATTAACAAAGAAAATACCCGCCTTGGCATTATTCAAGGTATCCAAATAGCGATATTTGCTTTCATATTCGAAGAGTGATGGTACGAATCAGAGTATAACATCGCTTTTCCCCATGTACTCACGTAAATATAAAGTTACATTTTTCTTTCAAAATTTTCAAACCCTGAGACATGAGATAAATAGAGTTGCTCGATTTGGTCGTTTTCGCAACGTAGGCAACATTTTTAAAACAAACCTAGAACAACGAAATAGTATTTACGGCAGTGTACATGTATACACAACGGATCTCATTGAGACTCGCAGTTATATTGAAGGTTGTATCGAACCCCGTCACTATTCGCTGGCGCTGGTGAGCAACCTCACAGATAACTTCATATAGTATGTGCCCTGATACAATACTTACTTCAGAATAAAACTTTTCCTGTGTACGTACGTATAAAAATATATTGTGTTCTTTCATTTCAGGCTGGCCGTTTAATAGCACATAATGTATTGTGATACGTGTGAATATAAAATATTTTAGCATCGCTTATCAGTCTTAAGTGACACATAAAACGATAAGGTTAGAAGTTGATATTGATGTTGATGTAATTATAAACACAGGTACGAGTTAAATTATCCTTAATTAAAGAATAAATGCTTCCCTTCTGTAATTTATATTACCTTCTACAAATAAAAGATCAATTTGAAATTTACAGTATTTCATAACGGTAATTAAACCATTTTCCCATAAACTTCGTCAGCGGGATATAATGCTGTATAAACAAAACAATTGATTTTAATCTGTTGGGTAGCAGCGTAATAACTAACAACAGAGATTTCTTTATATATGTAGATATAGGATCTAGAGCAAATGTATACATGTATTCATTTTATGTACACATGGATATTACAAAAACGTAATAATTTATCACTATATCAAAAAATCGTTGTTGAAAGCTAAACAATTCTGTTCAAAGACTAGAAAGAAACTACCAAGAAGGAAGTTTCCTCTCTTTTTGTATACAGAAATTTATTTGTTCAGCTATTACATCAATTTGGAAAGATTGTTCATTGTAGAAATTGAGATCTTAGCTTTGTACAGCCCTAGTGATCCCTTCTGGAGGAAGACGATTTAACAAAGACGTCAGAGCGATTCAAAGTTTGATATCGGTACATCTACCAGCAATTATTATTATTATTTATACTGTAATTACAAATATGCTGTTTAAACATAAATTACATTACAAAAACTGTAATATTTATATCTAACGTTTACTAAAATTAATATAGAAGTACTTGGTCGTAAATTCAATTTTACCTTAAATCTGAATACTTCATCCTTACATTTCTCTATGTGTAACACAAAAGATACTTTTTTCCCTTCGACATAAACATAAAGATAAAATTTTTAAATATTAGCATCATTAAACTTTCTGTAGTCTTTCTGTAATTTAAACCTCCCCCTTACATATCACTAACGAGTTGCCATTACATCAGAATAGAACAATTCAAAGACAGTTACTCACTTTCTTTTTACATCCCTTTCTTCGATCTTCCTTAAATACTTTGTATCATGACAGTCTTGATTATTAGCTACGTATAATATTTAGTACATTTTTTGTTAATACGTTATTAACGTTGTTTAATTTTTTACTCGATAAGGAATTACCCGAAAAATCTGGTACGATCCCGCCAAGCGGGAACTTTCCCTTCATGCCATAAAATATGTACTGAACGACAAGTCGTATCATAAATTTCAGCCCCGGCCTATCATCAAAACTCGACAGGGCCGTAGTACAAGTAAGTGTACATATAATAAAGTACGAAATCGAATTACTCATCGTTAATTAGGGCTTTATAAAGTGTTACAATCAACGGTCCGGCCGTGAGGAAAAACGTGAGCTTTGAGACGTCGACTTAATTGCAAGTTCGCATCCTGGTCTTGTTAAATATCATAAGTTATTATGGAGATGAAAATGCAATTCGGTGTCCTATAGACTCCCTTTCCAAAATCCATACGTAAGTACTTATACATAGCAAAGTTGTTTCACATTACTCCACACTAAATCTATATATATATATATATATATATATATATATATATTTCGTGACCTATTTAAATACTTATTACCGTGTTACTAAGTCAAATAAAAAGCAAATTTAAAATTTATGATTCTTAGAGTCCTCCTTTCAATGCTTGTCAGTAACTGTTGGATTTTAAATGCAATTCGTTAATATTATTAAGTACTTATATTCTATTCTATATCTATTATGCTACTATTTTCATTTTTATCAGAATAGTTAAATTCAAATTGAGTATTAAAATTGAGTTTGATGCACTTTCGTGTAAGTTGTAGCTAACTGTTCATGTACATAGTGTACTGAGAGTTTAGTTAAAATTTTTATTTAATAGTAAAGTTGCACCGGTCTAGCTCGTAGATAAAATATAAAAGCATAAATTATTAACACTTTATATTTATAATCCTTCTTAAATATTGAACATACAAATCGAAAGAGAATTTTTACCTATTTTTTAC
Source organism: Chrysina gloriosa (assembly GCA_038088585.1). Taxonomy (NCBI): domain Eukaryota; kingdom Metazoa; phylum Arthropoda; class Insecta; order Coleoptera; family Scarabaeidae; genus Chrysina; species Chrysina gloriosa. The sequence continues at coordinate 22,299,336 of CM076090.1, forward strand.
ACTGTGTGAAAGTGTCAGTGTATTTCCGTTGACGGTCCTTCCTGTATCTCTTCTTTCCCCTTTATTTCTCGATGCAGCCTTTTCTGTATGGTGAGGTTCTTTTATTTACTGGTACTTCTTCTCCTTACTAATATTTCTTCTTAAAACCCTTTTTTCTTTTGAAAATATATTTCAGACTTTTTATAATGACTTTTTAAGATTGTCAATTTTCGTCGTTCTAAACAAACTTTTATTTCTCTCGAAACCAGGACGACGCCGTTGGAATTCTCCGTTGTCCCCGAAACGAAACTTAAATTCACCTTGACATCAGTCCATCCAAATACATTGCTGCTATAGAAACCTGTACTGTACGTCGATGTATCCTTGTTTATTTCCAGTAAATTTATGTGAATTCTTGTAATGTGTAATTGTTGTCGAAATGTGTGTTAAAATGTTAACAAATCCTTTTTATACATTAAATCATGCTTTTATAAAATATTTAACAAAATTTCCTTTCTGGTGACATTTACTTCTTCCATTAAACGTCTCTGGCTGGAGTTAAATTATTGGGATAACTCCCGTAGGGGAAAACGATCTTAAGAGGTGGTGGGCGTGGCGTCGAAAAGGTATAAATAGAACCCCAAAGCTACATCGAATGTCAAATGAATACCAGATTCCCAACCTTAACTGTGATTTTGATAACTTGAATTAAAATAAATGAATTTCTAATGGTAATTAACCATTTGTGTATTATTATACTACAATAGGTAGCTCGGTTGGCTGCTAGAGATATGACGACGTTTCATTTACCGAGGTGTAGAACCAATGTGCTACTGAGAAGTCCATTATACCAGATGTGTTTAAATGCTAATAAACTTTACACCGACATCTTCATTGAGCCGCGAATTAAATTTTGATATTTTTTCCTTTAGTGTTTCGTTTCCGTTTAATTTTTTCTAATGTAATTTGTTTTTTTAAGAATATATATTATTTTATGCACATGTATGTATATACTTTTTTGTAGTGTCTATTAAGGTTGCAACTGTTGGGCACTTAATAAAATATTATTATTATTATTATTATTATTATTATTATATACAAAAGAAGTGTATAAGAAACATATTTAAGTTAAACAGATGAACATCATGTAGAGAAATATTTATAAACAATAATATACTAACTTTGGTATGTGTTTATATTTTAGAATGCGCCTTATTCGCGAAGAAGAATTACGCTGACTATTTCGTAAAATTTGAAATGAATCATATATGCATATGCGACAAGAGGAAAGGAACTGAAGTATAATATTTGAAATCACCACAAACAAGATACTCTAAAATTCAGAATGGTGTCGATACCAGAATTATAAAAATTTTCAATCATGTACCATCGGAAATCAAAAAATCTGCCATTGCAATTATTCAAAAATAAATTAAAACAACATTTACTCCGACTTATAACTTAACTGATTATTTTAATTCTAATTTTTAACCTTTTTTATGTTTTTGTGTTTGTCAGATTTTTTTTGGGATTTTTTTTGACATTTTCTATACTTTGTATTTAGAGAACAAATAAACTATTATTATTATTATTATTATTATTATTATTATATAGACTATGCAGGGGCAAGGGGAGATAGTCGCGGGTTAAGACAACGATGTTATAACACTAAATAAAAAACAAACTGTTAAGCTATAGGCACAGTCTCGATGCACGGGGTTTTTCACATCTAATGCATCAAAATTATTTATAAGATTGTGTGAGACAAAGGTAAGTTAATAAGTCTAAAAGAAAAAAATTGAAGCAAAGGAATGGGCAAATAAATTTAGTTTTGGGACTTATTTATTGCTACAGATATCCCGATACGCACTCGCCGTTAGACGCGTTGCCCGTAGAAGTAAGTGCACTCTCCTTAACATATTGACCTAATTTTACTAGCACCTACATTTTTTTGCCTAAACAGTAAACATTTGCCTTAATTTAACCTATGTGCATATGAAAATAATTTCTTTTCGAAACTAAAAAATTCGAATTAATTTATAGGCACAAATAATAGTAAAGACGGCCTATACTCCCTGTACAATTATATCGAATCATACGTCGATGCGAGCAACTCGCCAGATGGAATGTTAATGTTTAAGTAGAATAGGCGACGTCAATCTTTTTTCTTCTAAAATTAATTGACTTTTTTTAGCTCATATAATCCTATAAGTGAATTTGAGGCATTTTTTGTGAAATACCGTGCCCTTTTGTATAACTTATGGATCAAATTAAAGCAGAAGAAACTTTATAATAAATAAAACAAAATTTGTAAGAGAAACTGTTTGTTGCTCGAAACTAAATACCTGCTAAACTAATGACCCGATTTTTACTAACGTTTATGTGTGTTTGTCTGAACGATGCATCTTATCGTAATATCGCGTTGGAGGTTGACCTGAGCCACTACTAGTGTTTATCTTTCTATTTCCAAATAATAAACATCGTACTTGAAGATAAACGAGGTCAGCGGTTTTCAAAAATTTCCTTGCGAAACTTTAATATTCCGAAAACTAATTACGATTTTCCTATGATAGTAGGAACATATGTTTGCTTACAAAATTTTGTTTTATTTTGTTTTAACTTTCTTCTGTTTGAATTAGATGCATAAGTTGTGAAAAGGGCTGTACACTCCTTGCTTATGTTACGTATTGGCTTAGCACGCCACCATATCCACTAGCTGCGCCCATTGTCAGTGTTAATATCTTTGTTAAGTAGTTATTAGATTTCTTTTATTCCATGTGTGTTTTGAAGAAAGATTTTATTTAATGAATAAATAGTTAAATTTGATATTTGAAGCAATTATTTTTTATACGTTAATTACACAAAGCGAACCAAATAATATTAGATCCGGAAAGGTAAAAAGAAGAAATGGACGGCGAATTTTAGAACTCTAAATTTAAAATGAATCCATATTTAGCAATGAATAAGAATTTGCCTAAGTTAACATTATTTCAGTAACAAATTTTAAATATTAATAAAACCTTAAGTTATTTTCAAAATCAAACATTCAAAATTTAAAGAAATCCATAAAATAATTGGGGATTTACTCATCATTACATAGTCAATTTTGCTCAGCAATGTATGGTAGTTCAGTATAATATATGAAGGCTCAATGGCTAAGTCTAGAGATAAATCAGAACTCCTTTATTTAAAAATTATTAATATCATCTGGAGGACATCGGGGTGTAATTTCCCCAGCTCTTGATCTAATCCTTCCATTGTTTCGAGTCTACCGCTACTTCCACCATCTCATTTGCCATTGTTTTTATTTCTCAAGCCTATTTCAGTTATTTGGTGGGTCCATGTTCTCCTAGGTCTCCCTTTCCTTCTCTTTTAATCTTTCTCTCATCTAACCAATCTGTTCCCATCCTTCCAGGGTATGTAATTGGAAACGTTTGTGTTGCTGTTCTTATCGGTTTATATTGTAATTTTGTATTCCCGCTTATTTTCCCTAAATATTTCATCTTCGCACCATTTAGTTTACTCTCAAACTTCGTTTGCGTCGTCCATGTTTCACTTGCATACGTCAATATCGGCATTGGCATGGCATTGCACATATGCAACTTTATTTCTTCCTTTCTTAAATGAGTTTGTGTATAGCATAATATATTCTGGTCGATCTTCCCCACGTATTAGAAATTTGCATGTTTATTTTCCCTTTGTCTGCTATTATACATAGATCGCAAGTACTTGTATGTGGTCACAATTTCCAACTATTCTCTCTTGCAGTATATTTTATTTTCCGATTAGGTATTTCAGTATTTCCAATTCTTCCAAACATTTTCATATTTGTTTCTTCATGGTTTCTTCTGTCCGATTTAGATTTACCTTCATAGTATTTTCGCCATATTTGCTATAGTTCTTCTGCTTTTAACTGCTTTGTCTTATCACTTAATCCTGTATTTGTTTTCCTTTTTACTCCCTTAAATAATGTGAAATTAAGACAACATACCAAACCAGTAAAGACATAAAGATTGGAGCCAAATACAGGAAACGACGTATTTCTTAGAATGTACGTATTTCTAAAATCTAACGAGAATGGTTGTAGTTGTTATGCAAGGAAAATGGATAAGGTCTTAAAGTACTTAGACATTTGCTATACCTGAACATAATGCCTCACATATTAATCATTCTCTCAAGATCTCTAGTAATAACTATTATGTTATTTAATATACTAACAACTATTCTGAGTTACATCTAATTCATATATTAAGCTGAGCAGGAACTAATATGTGTTTGTAATTGTGTTATGATTCTAATGTATATCTGCAGTTATAGATTATATACAATTACAAGCAAATTCTATTAATATGAAGAACTTGTTCAGTCGCCGAACGGAAACAGGAACATTGAATATAAATTATAAGGAATTCTTAGCCTAAGTAATACTGTGTATTTTAAATTTCAGAATATGAATACAAATTCCTGCGCAGCACTGTACCTTATTCATTGCAAATAAAAAAGCTGTATTAATAACAAGGTTTTGATGTTCACGTCGCCTTATGCGCAGAAAATATATCAAGCAACCGAAAAGAAAAACTCGATCCAGAGTAAGTGTGAAAATTGAGAGCTAATTTCGGTTACGTGAAGCTCTTGTAATAAGCTGCCATTTTTTCTGCAACGAAACATTCTTACCCTGAAGGTTTAAAATTCGATTCGCGGGTTGAATGCCTACAGAATTTGATTGCGCTCACAGCTAACTGTTCAATAATAAAAGAAGAGGGCGCGACAAATGACGAAGAGCTCACCAATATTTATAATGCCTCCTCGTAGATGATGCAGCACGAATCACCATCAGATAGGTTCTGCACGTGAAGCGAAATTTGCATCATCATAATTCAACTAAGGTAAAATTATATACTTCGGCAACTGGTACAAGATATACTTATCAGTGTATCATCGCTCTATAAATATTTATCGGAGAAATGATTACATACATTTGGTTAATGTGTTATGTAACAGAAGTAAAAAGATTTTAATGGGTAAAAGGTGCCAGGCACGTTGTACGGAATTTCTCGAAAGTGGCAGCTTATTAATGGCTTCAAAGGTAGCCAAAATATGTAGACGGTGACTATACAATCTTCTTTTGTATTCTCGTTTCTTCCATATTATCCATGTTCTTTCCAGTTGTTCCGGTATTTATTAATTCCTTATTTAAGTTATATATATTATATGGGGTAACCTGCAACGAAATCTGACATCTCATTGCTGCATTTCCAATCCTTCGTTGGTGTTCCTTAATAAATCTCCAGCTTTTGAAGCCATAAAGTAGGGTTGGTGCTGTCACTACTTTATAGAATTTTACGTTTCCTCATAGTTTTTAAAATGTTTGCAAATGGTGCCACATAGATATTGGAATTTGTGAAATTTTGTATAATCTTTCCGTATATGATATTCTGTATCCCAACTATGTGAAGTTACTAGTTTTCTTAAATGTTTCGTTTAGTACTATTTTTCTCTAATCGGATCGTCGCTTGCAAAAGTCATTTCTTTTATTTTCGATGTTGCCATCTAAGTTATAGTTTTCAGCGTCTGTTGATAATAGAAAGATCTCTCTTTGTAAGTTATCTGCCTAAGTTTGTCTACAGCAACTGATCGCCTGCAAAAAGCATTGTGTTCAAGGTAGTGTCGTCAATTGTGCATAGTTCCTGGCTAGCTTTTTTGCTATATATCGATAACATGGTCAACGTATATACTCGCCTGATTAATCTCTCTTTACAGTTTCTACTGCTCTTACTAAGTGCTTCGAGTATATTTTATCTATCATAGTGTAAAAGTAATTTGTTCTTATCTTTATGTTTTCAATTAACTGACCCAGAGTAAATACATAATCAATACAACTGTGTTCCCTACGGAATTCGTTCTGTGCGTTTCTAAACAGCACGTCGGCCATAGTCAAATTCTCTTTTATAGTATTTTGGCATACGTCTTACAAAGTAATACCTTTATGATTTTCTGTGTTGTATCGGTCACCCGTTTTGAAAACTAGCCATGCTATCGCCATGTTCCACTCTTCTGGCACATGTCCAGTAATTATCTCCAGTAAGTGTTTGTGAAGTTAAAAGATCTTATCAGGCACATATTTTATTAGTTCAGCACGAATATTACCATTTCCTGGTGCTTATTTTTTCGTGAGAATACTTACATCTTTTAATTATCCACTAGCTACATATTTGTTTTGTCTTTGAAATATTTAATCTGCTGGCTCTCAGGATTTGTTTGGTTTATCTCTCTCTCTCTCTCCCTTTTCTTGTATTATTTATTTGATTTCATTGTTCCACATTTTCAGTCTCTATCTTTTTTCAGCTTGCCCAAGGCTTCTGTTGCTGCTTTTAATATACTGCTTTTTGAACCTTCTCGTTCAATATTTATGTTGTTATTTTCAGGCGTGTCCTCTAATAGTGTATCTAATCCGTTCTGATGTAGTTTCTTTATGCTTTGATCTTTCAGTAGGTATACTTTAAAAGTTTTCCTCTTTGGTTGTTTCCTTTAGCTATCACTTTCCACCTATTTGGTACCACTATTTTCTTAATTAGTAAGTAGTATTCAGCTGCTACATCTTCTCCTCTGTAAACTCGTCCGTTTTGTACCAGGTTTAAAGGTTTTCATTTTTCTTTTGCATAGTCTATTATGCTTCTTCGCCCTCATGCGCTCCATGTGTACTTGTAGATTTGTTTGTGTTTGTTCAGATCCCCAGCTATTACTAGATAACCGTTACTATTTATTCGGTGAATAATCTGTTGTAGAAATTCGTAGAATTTGATTACTTCTTTATATCTTCCGGGCTGTATATACATAATATACTCATATGTCCCCTTTCTGTCTGAATTCCTAGCGGTATGATCTGGTCAATCACGGATTGTTAGGAGCGTGTCTTATCTTTCCATTTCTGTTCTATCACAGTTACGACTACGGAAGTAGCGCGTTATTCCCGAGAAACTCCGCTGTATGTCATAGTATAGTGAGACAGTTATTGTAGGCTCCGTAATTTTTTTTTTTGTTTCTAATGTTACTGCAACGTCTATTTTCATGTCAATTGCCTTTTTTCCAGCTCTATTTCTTTATTACAAATTGCTCTAACATTCGCTAATTCGATTTTTTGCCATACTCTAAAATTCTATTTTCATTTTCTCCTCTGCTTGGTCAAGAAGAGATCCGTTCAGTTATCCCGGGGAAAGGTTTTTCGACATAAGAACAAGAGCCGATGCAAGCGAGATTTGCCGATACTTACTTTTAGAGCAAAATTATTTATCACTTTTTATTGCCCTATCTCAATACCAATACATGTCACCCCAAATTTGAACGGAAACGTGAATGCTGGAGAGAACAATGGAATTACTTGGATTATTATTTCACTTATCTTATATGATAGTTTTCTACCACAAACGTTTTCGGAACACTTTCATCAGTGAAAATATAACCAGATAAATAACTAGGATTACTTGATATATAGGATCCGCAAAAAAATTATATCATCAATAACTGATTTAGGGTGCAAACACATCGATACCGCCAACTATGAAAACACCCAAAGAAAGACAACTCTATATATAATAAAATCTTTGTCGAAACTTTAGCAATTCTGTTTAAGGACTAGAGAAAGCTCGAATCAAAAACCTAGCCAAAGGTGTGAAATGTAAATTTTAATGAATTACTATATACATTTCTTCAATTCCGAAATTAATAGTTTTGGTATTTTTCTGTATAATTATCATTTGGTTTATTAGTCTTTTTGTATAATTAGTTTCTGTTTTTGATATAATTATGTTTTCAAAATCAAAGTAGTGCCCCAGATCTTTGTAATATTTTGTTAAAGCGATCGTTGCACCAAAATCGTTATTTAAAGAATACTTATGGTTACATAACAATTTTCTTAAATATTGTTTTTTTTTCTGACCGATGCAACAACCATTACAGTCTTGGCAGTGTATTTTATAAACTACATTATTTTGATTTTGTTTATTTATTTTAAATTTAGTGTTAGTAAAAGGAGATCTGTTACTATAATTTGGAACGAATGTTATGTTTATATTGTTTTCATAAAGTTCTTTCTTTATTTCTTGGCTTAAACCTTTTGTATAAGGAATAGCGTTATAACTTTTGTCATTATTTTTAATACCTCTGTTATATAAGTCATTAATTCTGTTTTTTATTTCGTGAAAACTATTTGGATAATTATTTTTACCTAAGGTTTCTACTAAAGGAATCCAAGACCTCATCAATACTACCCTTTCTTATGGAACAAAAACAGTCATCCAAATAACACCTGTAAGAATTTACACTATAACAAAAATAAAAAAGGTGGTCAAACTTCTGAGGATCGCAGTCAAGGGTTTTTAAACTCTAAGCTTTCGAATTATATTTAATTCATCTTCAGAGAGTCACATAAGAGCCGAGAAACAGCAACACAGCATCAAACAGAATAGAAGAAAAACCATCACACAATGGAGATATTGTAACAGAGTTAAAATTTAATAATTTAAAAAATTTTAAGTTTCCGAAATTTAAAAAATTAAAAAAAAATTTTCCTAAAATATTCTCTCCAATCACAAAACTAGTGAGAACTCGTTCATTACACAGCCTATCAAGTTTTAAGCAAACTTCTCGCATTAAAAGGAACTTCGACATGTGTGTAGCTTAGAGTTTAAATAGAGAGCGTTTTATTTGAGCTCACCTTTGGCTGCGATCCCCAGAAGTTTGACCACCTTTTTTACTTTTGTCGTAACATTGTACAGACAGTACTTCCTTAAAGTCTTACACTAGAATTTAGTTTTGGGAAACAATTTTCCTCCATCACCAGGTTCGAAGCTGGGATGAATTCCTCTTTTGGAAGATCTGTAAAATCTTTTATGGAATTCCATTTTTATCTAAAATTTTTAGTGCTAAATCCACAGGAATATTAGTAAATAAAGAAACAACATCTAAACTGATTAATTCTAATAATTTCTAATGGAATCTACACTTTCCCATGATTATTTCACATTATACGTAGTTTTATCTACGATATTGAAAACACAATTATATTAAAGACAAAAATAATTGTAAAAAAGACTAATATACGAAGGGGTAAATATACAAAAAGATACTAAAACTATTAATTTCAGAACCGATATTCAGTATTTAAGTAATATACATAGTAATTTATTAAAATTGCACTTACATTTCTTAAGAAGGAAACCTATGGCTAGGTTTAAGATTTGGGTTTTCTCTAGTTCTTCAACAGAACTGTTAAGGTTTCCACAAAGATTTTTTGATATACAGTGTTTTGTTTGGGTGTTTTCATAGTGTACATGTGTATATTTACACAATAAATTTAGTTACTTATAATATAAAGAATTTCCACAGGTCCTATATATCAAGAAAATCTAGTTTAGTTATTTTATTGATAGTTCCCGAATAAAAAATAAATGTTTGTTTATACATTTATCTACTTATATTTGCACTGATGAACGTGTTCCGGAAACGTTTGTAAACGTTCTGAGAATATAATAATATAATACATAATTGTGGTGGAGAACTATTATATAAAATAAGTATCATTAGAAAAGGTCACAAAATATAGGTACGTATATACATCTAATTATTATTTCACAGATTCTTAACGAGCAGCTTTGATAATAAATTCAGCGAAAAATTTACCAGGCAATGCAAAGTATAATAATAATTCTTTTAATCAGAGAAGAAACGAAGAAAATCAACCGTTATTTATTTACACTTGTGTCTGTGAGGATTCGAAAAATCTCATTGTTTCGCTATTATATGCAAACTATTCGCAAGAAAAAAGAAACAAAGCAATCTGAGAACGAAACTTTCGTTAATGCTATACAAATGACGACGAGATTCCGTTCTTGAATAAATACGCATAATTCAGTCATATAATGGCAACTATCCGCCCGTCCAGGACAATAAACAGAAGCAAAACGAAAGAGAAGTCGTGGATCGTGCCGTTGATTGAACGCAGTCGTTGTTCGGTCGTCAGCAGTCGCTCAAAGGTAGGGAGAACGGGCAATACGATTCGTAGCGCGCTGCGTGCAGTCATCCGGACTTTTTCTCGGTTTCTTTGATACCTAAGAATGCGAGTTAAATTAGAAGTTTACGTTTGTTTCTGAGAAATGATTGGTATAATAAACTAGCCGCTTATGTACTCGACCTAATCGAATTAGCTCGGACCATTTCGGTTCATTTGTTTTACTACTAATGGTCAAATACTACATCGACGACGATTGAAAGAAAAATCATTAGAAATGTCTAGGATCAAGGTAATATTGTACGAAGACGTTTGACGTTACTGATTTAGGATTTCATCAACACATGCAACTACGTAGTTCCTTTACTGGAATTTGACTACTGAACGGCAGCCCGCGTCTTGCGTTCTCAACATTGGTCTGATTTCAATAGAAATTAAGTGAAATGTTTTCTAATAACAGTTTGTCATAACGAATTAAGAAATAGGACCTGACAGTCACATTAGGAATAATAGTAACAGTGGATCGATTGTAAAATAAGGTCGCAGTTCCTACATCTACCTTATTTATGGTTGGAAAATAAATTAAGTGTAATGAGATTTCTACCAATTGTTTTCAGATAAAAGATCTTATAATTGTAAAAGTGACACCAGTGCGAAGTTATGAATTTTTGTTCCCACAGGCTAGTGATGGAGCTGAGAAATAAGCAAGGATACAACGAAATTCTTGTCTCAAAATCTATAAAGCGAATTTTGGGTTGATACCTAAATCTATGCTTAGATTTAATTAATCAACCCAAATCGAAACAAACCCAATATCTTTCGTATCATACAGTCCGAAACCAATCATTACTTTTAAAATTGCTCATACCGATTACGAACCTTCGCAACCAAATTTGAAACGCAGAATCTTATGTATCATAGAAATTGCAAGGACTGTGGTGAAGCATTAGCCACACTATATGACATTAATAAACTTCTCACCACACAATTCTTTAATTAAATCGGGTGACACCTGTTTCGCTAACAACAATATCAACATCTTCCAATCATACCTTACCAAATTGAGAATTCCAAACACAAATCGCATGAATTATTTTGATTTACGTCACACATTTAACCTCCACTCTTTCTGATTCGTGCATCTCGGCGACACTTCGATTATTTATCTATAGACCTAAACCTGTGTCTATTTGAAATCTTACCAACAGTTCCCCAACTAGACTTTGCCATATTTCTCTATGATCCCTAAATATGCTTAAAATCATTCTGAAGCGTATCACCTAGTCTAGGATTCAGAATCTGTCATATCGGAGGTCAAAGGATGTAAACCCTAACGACAGTATTGCGCATGCTGTCAAATTAATGACGAAATTTAATTGCAAGTCTTTTGTAAATCTATCCATTAGATTCAATTTTTCGCCTATCTAAATATGAAATTAGATCGAGACTAACAGATTGACAGATTTGGAACAAGTGTCACCGCACTTTTCTTTAGTTCAAGAGTGCGTTTCGTCCCCAAAATTGCCAGCATCTTTGACTACATACAACCGAAATGTAGTACTGCTTCCTAGCACTATCTGTACCTTACTGCAGTCTTGATTAAGTGGAGACAATCATTCTGTAATCAAGTAGTGTTCATCAAATACTTTCAGATTAGATACAGATTTGTTTTCCATTCTCAGGATATTGTGAAATATACCAGTCGCATCCAAAGTGTAAGAAATTAAAATTTTGCGTAATAATACGAACATAAGCATTAAAAGTGTACAGTACATAATATCTATTTTATTCTTAATGATATGAAAAAGAACACACATGATTGAGGTTTAATAAAAGCGTTGACGTGTTATCAGTAAGTAGTGTAAGCCGCACTGACGCCCTTACTTTTCCGAATTTTAATGTCGCGCCTTGCACGTAAGCGGAGGCAAGGACCGGTTTACACTAGTTAATGATAACACGTCATCCACTCTTTTATGAAACTTTATACATGATTAAGTATTTTATTTCTCTAACGAAACTATCCGGTGGCAGCTAAAATGCCGTACTCACTTATTCTGGTTTACTTATTCTGGTTTACGTAACCACGTACGTTATAGAGCCATTCATCCCAACATTTAATACATTGGAGGTGTCACACTATAAATTTTCTGAGCATGTTCAAATCAGCGACGTAGTCTCAATGTTGGTAACTGGAGATATATTACATGTACATCTAGTTATCTTATCATGCAATATAGGGGTCCAAGAATAAACAACGATATGGCAACGACGCGCTTGACGGTCATCGCCGATTGGCTTTCGACTTATATTGGAATCATCAGTCAATGCCAGTCTTTGCGTGCTTATCGGAAGATATGTAACAAATTGAGAAAAGACGAATTAAAATGTTGCGATAACTGTAGTACACTGCACCATGACAAAGACACAATTCTAAAACGTAACGACGCGAAGTAAGAAACCTTAAAATCTAAACATATTGGTACATAACCAAACTGATTCTGCCACAAAGGTAAGACCTGAAGAAACTACTCTTGTTAATTATATCTTTCGGGTTAACAATGTAATTGTAACACCACTGCACGCAGTTCTCCGAGAGAGACTGACGAGAGTGAGGCTCGACAGCATTCCCCACGAGATTGACTTCAGCTGCCTTCGGTCATGATTTACTTATGACTGGGTGTAGACGGGGACAAGTAATACAAGTAAACAAAATGTCACTTCTTGCGTCACTTCAGTTTTGATCACATAGGGTCACTCTTATAGTATTTTCCCCACTGAATATTTGTCAGGAATAGTTTTTGATTAACACACGTTTAAAATTTCTTCGCATTTGCTAATAACCTAAAATAGCTTGAATTCTTAAATTAATGGCAGTTCAAAAGATACTTTTACATGATTTTCTTCTATATATTTTTCAGCAGGAATACCTCTTTTCAATGTCCAACAGTAATCGGCCAGCATGTTTGGACCCAACTTGCCTTTATAATGCGATTCCATGATGGATATATCCTGGTGGATTCGTTTATCATATGTCACATCTAAATAGGAATGAAAAAATGTATCTTCAGTGACATTTCAACCAACAGCTTCCAATGGTTCTGCAATAATTCCTCCAGAGGATCCTTATAGTTATATTTGTCATAAAACTCCCGTCCCACTCGGTCGAGAATTATAGGGGTTATTTTCATGAAAATTCTAAATAGACTTTATTGTAGCTGCTGCAAGATGCAATATCCATTCAAATTGCCGTCAATAACAAATCGTCCTATAATATTGTTACCCAAAATACCCGTCCAAAACATTTTTCGGTGTACTAAGTGCTTTCTTTACAGAACAGATATTGATTTTCCCGAGACCAATATCGCGTGATTGTAGGATTGTGGTGACCATACCCTGGAAAAGGTGCAACAGGGATTTACAAAAGAACATTGTTGCAAAATAGTACTCAGGAACAATCTTCTCACAAGTTTCAACTTTGCAATATTGGTATATCTTGCGTTTCAAAATCTTTCAGACAGTTCTCTCATTAATTCGTCTATAAGTTGGAGAGCAAGGTTCACTGATTTCAAATAACTAACAAACCCTTACCCCTCTCTCCTCCCACTGGGGATTCGTTCGAGAGATTTAAAGCTGTGCATCAATTCTTTTGTCATTTTCTCGACTACGCAAACAAATATATGAAACCCTTCGACGGTGCTCGCAACCGCTGAGGGATTTGGAACAGGTCAATCCACATACTGCACAGAAAATGGATCGATCGTGCTTTGGACAGAGTCTCCAACGAAATACCATTCAATGATGTGAATTCTTTCTTGAGAATAAACTGACATTTTGTTTTATTTAACTGCGTACTTTTCATCGAAACAAATTACCTCTTTCGATGACCACGCAGCGACTAACAGTCACGGCAATTCGAACGTGATCTAACGCCCGTCGACGATGATCGTCAAACGCGGTGTTGTCATAGCGCTGCTTATTCTTGGGTCCCTATATTGCAGGGTAAAGGAACGAAGGGTGTATACAGATTTAATTAAAAACTTGGTAACTTTGAACTGTGCTTTCGGAAGTACAGAGAGGCGGAGGCTATATGCAAATAATATTCTCCAATACCAGAAATAAAAAATGAATTTTAAGTATGCATGATAAGTTATCAGTAACTAGTGTAAACCGGACAGACGCTATCACTCCACCGCTTGTTCCCAAAGTTGTTTATACAACTTCTCATGCATTGGTTTGTGGAACTTTAGTAATAACCGTGGTTGTGGAAAGGGATGCACTTGAACTGCACAAATTGTAAACATAAGACGATAAGCTTGCAATCGAACTCCGCAAAGTAATTAGAAGAGTTAGTTAATCTAACACGAGAACTGCGCAAACGACAATTACTTTCTATTCAAGTCCATCCATCAACCACCGCCAAATCTTTTCAATTTCACCAAAACTCAGCAGGTAGACGGTTCACACAATTCGACAGCCGTATTAGGCGCAGGTAAATTATTGTTGCTGACGATAAAATTAAATTTTTTGCGCTTTGTGTGCACCCAGAGAAAGAAACATTTCTGGTTTTGCGACTTTATTTTATATTATTTATATTTAGGATTTCTTCAGATCGGCATCAAAGTTTCATTCATAATTACAATACAATATTCTCATTAATCGGTGCTGATATTTGTTGTTATTGTTATTCGTAGAAATACTTTAGATAAAGTCTACAGAATAAATTTTTACGTATCTCTATTGCAATTTAATAAGTTAGTAACATATGTCACATTAGAATGAAAACTTAAATATTTTAAAGCTGAATGAACGCCAATCTTGTTAACACGAATTGCCTGAAGCAATTCGTACATATTCTCATGAACAATATAGATAATATATCCTACTACATGGATATAGTGTCGCATAAAACGAGTCATCGGACATCGTTAACATTTCCTTTTATTTTGGAATAGCAACATGTTGCTGCTGCCGCTGCTTCTTTGGATACTAATCGCAGTGGCAATAACTTTTTGCGATCGATGACTTTCATTAATATTGTCGATCGATAATAAACGATCCTGACTTTGTAATTATCGGATTATTATTATAACGTAAATAATTTATATAAATTGCCAGGCATTAATAAATTATGCATACGATTCTCTCCTTACACGATGGTTTTTATTAAGTGGGAAATATATCATGATTGATGACAAGTCGCATTTCCCATCCAGATTAGACAGATAGATATGCAATACGTAGATGCTAGCTATACTTTCACTCTACGTAATAATAGCAATGGTAATATCGTTAGTATAAGTTAATTGACGTGTAATAACTTGGGTTGATATTAAGTGAAAATTAACTAAACTTGGTGGGTGTTGCATATACAGGATTCCCAATGTCAAAGTTTTTTAATTGTAGATTTGAGAATTTTTGTCGCATAGTACCATCAAGTACCGATATCATAAACAATACCTTTTACATTGTAGACAAGATTACATTAAGCTTAGGTATTCGCATCACCGAACGATTTATAATTGATAAGCGTTTATTCCATCAAAGTAAAACTGGTCCCCTTTTTCCGAAAATTATCGAGAAGAAAAAAAGTCGCCGACTCCGAAACATCAAAATCTCAGACCGTAGGGTGTAATTTCGTTCACACAATTAAAACGAAAGTGTCAATTAACTTCAAGGTGTTACCGACGTACGTCCGCCGAACAACTCACGCCTCCGTTACAGGATAATAACGTATTGTAATTTGCATAATCTCGGCCTTACGTAAAATATAATGAATGGTTTAAAGTAAATATCAATTTCGTGTCCGAAATAAAAACTAATAAATTTTAGCACTTTTCAGGAGAAGAATTAAGTTTTACGACTCGCCGAACCGATTCTTTAAGACTCTTCAATTCGCAAAAAGGACTGACGGATATACGACTTCAAAGTTTTAATAAAAAGCAAAATCGCCAGATATTAATTATTTTCGGAAAACATATTTCAGGAGTTTCATTAAAAATTTCGATATAAAGCTGTACTCGAAATTATCTAATTAGCAATTATTTTGGCCTTAAGAACCGTTATGCAATAAGTCGTTAAGCAGAACGAACGCACAGTACGATGATATCATCTGTATATTAATTTACGACAATATTTAAACATGGGAGTTTAATTGTATGTGAACAGGAAGAATTTGCAAAACATTTTAAGTCAAATAGATTTTATTGAAGGATACTATTTATGAAGTTGTACTACATATCCATAAAATTCATATATTCAGTATACCTACATACGTATGTACATACATATTAAAAGAATAGTGAAAATAATCGTGTCACGTAAAGTTCTGTTTACGAAGAATCAACATCAACTGAGAAACTTAAAGAAATTGGATACTACTCGTGATAACTTGTGCGTTGATTTCCCGAATAGAATGGAATAATATAATATTTTCTCGATACACGTCTTCTAGGTTGCTGACAATTTAAACTTCAAGAAAACGTAATTGAAATTGTGTCAATTATAAGGTGCACTTAATTTTCGCATACAGACTCCATCAATGATGATCTATCTCCACCAACAAGAAGTGTTGGTGTCTAAAAGGAATTGTTTTATAGGCATAACAAAATACGTCGTCATTTTCTCCAATAATAAAAAATTAATAACTAAGGATACAACATTTATTGAAAAACTCACGCGCAATCATAGTTATGCTGTATTACATAATATATTTGCCATTATTAAAGCAATAAAAATAATTTTGTTTATAAGTTGGCGTTAGAATTTTAAATTCATTATCTCACGATGTTCTCTCTCATGTGTGGTATTATACAGTATTAAATATATTAACATATAAATGTATGTATATCACATTAAAAAATAATAAATATGTTTCCCATCACACCTAATGCCAAAAGGCAAGACACATTCACATAAAACGTGCATCTTCAGACAAGCACCACAATAAATATGTTTAAATTACTAATGATGGTGGAATTAAATTACAAACTTAGTTAATAATACAGAAAGACAAACAAGTAGCAATGAATTCTAAAAGACACATCGACAATTGGCCTAAAATATACCACTGATTCGATTAGACCAATCCGAAAATTCATAAACTGCCAATCGCGATATATCAAAAAACATCTGATATCACAGTTTAGTGATCTTACGACATTCGCCTGCAGCATTCTGCAACAGTCGGGGACGAGTTTTCATTAAGCAAGGCGATGATCTCACAAATATCTTATTTGTTACCTATTTGATTTATTTATTTGAAATCAAAGCCTCGTATCAGGAAAAGGAAAATTTGTAAGTAAGAATCTATAAGGCGGGTGGAAAATTGAATGCAGCCATACTTCATAGTTATTGATTCCAAATTTATGATTACGGCTCGCGGAGTAGTAGTTTTTAGTAGCCAGCTAAACAACGTGACTAGTGCATGAAAATATCGTAGCTACCAAAAGCAGGATACCGCGGCATCATTAATTTTTTAACAAAAAGAGGGCATACACCTAACCACATTAAACAACGTTTAGATGGCGCTTATGGTGATTAACTTTCTTCATATTCCAATGTAAAAAAGTGGACAAAATGTTTCCGTTTGGGACAAGAATCACTTGAAGATGATAAGCCCTTCGATCGGTCGACTGAATAATGCCTCTAAAAATTACAATTATAGAAGAAATGGAATTATAATATCGGCGTTTGAATGTGAAGGAATTAGCAATAATGTCTAAGATTTCTAAACAAAGTATTCGCCGAATTCTCCATGACCATATGGATATGACTAAGATTAGTGAAAGATAGGACGCGGTACCCGTCCTATTTCCGCTCGTCAACGTCAACGTCGGGTCTAATGTACGCGTTCGTTTTCAAACATTTATCGAGACCACCTCAAGCCGATATTGGAGTCCATTTTCACAGAAGAGGAAGCAGTAGTTCTGTTTTCTGATCTCCTTTAAAAGAAGACTTTAGGAGTAATCGTTTTACAGACGGTAGTGTGTTGTAAGCAGCTGCAATGGAAAATTTTGAGGGAAAAGCTCTAGATTACTTTCAGAAGGGTACCTATAGAATTATTAATTTGTTCGTTGTAGGAAAGATATTGAAGTTAGGGGAGATTATATTAACACGTTCACTGCTAACTAAACCCATCGGAACAGCAAATGCTAACACAATGACGCGCCAACGCAGCAATGCGCACTCAACGTGTTAAAACATAGAAATTGTTATATTTTACAAAGTTTACTTTTCATCGCTGAATACAAAACGAAAATTGAACAAAAATGTTATTTAGGAAGTCTAGCCAGCTGACGAGACCAAGAACTCCTTAAGCTAATAACAAGTTTTCAGTTGTATAAACGGTCAAGCATCTGTGTAGAATACATTAATACTATGTATATTTTTACTAGATTGACAATTCTGAAACTGCACGCCATTAACAGAGAAGCATGTAGCTTATCCCATCATTGAAATCTCCAACACACTACACGTAGTAGAGAAACTAAATCAGCTACAAATAAAGGAAACCTCAGACGTAGAGCTTTGTAGTGGTGTAATTCGTTCTATGGGGGATATACCTATGCTAGTCTATTTCCTCGCAGTTTATACCGGAGATGATAATATAAAATAGGTATTTCAAATTATTCCAATCGATGTGATAAAGACAAAAAGCTCCTCTACCACTTTCAGGTCAATCAAATAACAAATGCGGAGTTAATGGCTATATTTTCAGAACGTTAAGAATTTTTGGTATTTGGGCACTTTCAACGGAATAACTAACGAGTAGGATTTCTTGATATATAGGATCTGTAAAAATTTATACATCTATGTTTTTATATAAAATAAATAAAATCACCCTTACCACACCTGAAAATTAAGTGGAAATGCAACTCAATAGATATAATCCGTATTAGTGAGCTATTTCATCAATCATCTGGATAATACTGCACATGCTTTTACTGTAATCTTCATAAAAAGTACAATTAAACATGCCAAAAAAACGATTCTGTGCAGGCCACAATAATTATCGTTATCATATGTGTTTACAATTACTGCTGTATATTGTCCACTATAGCAAAATCTAAAAAATGAAATTTCAAACAGTTCTTTGAGACACTTGGTCTTAAATTTGTTACAGAAGAAGAGTATAATAGCAAGCATATTTTGTTGGGCTTTAGACTACTAACAAAGTTAAAGTTAGATAACTAGCAAATTTTATACAAGAACACTCCATCAAATCGTAACAAAATATCTGATCTTAATTTATTCGTAACCAACGAAATGTAATGAACTTAAATGGATGTAGTGCGACTTTTGGTCGGACCATACTTCAACAATTACCATAAACATCACGCGTGCACTTCACAAACTGCCTCTCATGGAACTACATAAGAGCAAGACCGACTAGGACGAATATCGAATACTGTTAAATGAGAAAATAAAATTGAATATGAGACATAAAGAACCTGATGAAATAGAGGTAGCATTGCAACACTTATTCACAATATGAAGCAAGCAGTTCAACAATCCACTCCTAATGAAACTGTCCAAAAGTAAATAAACACATGAAACAAAACCTCTTTAAAGATTATAATTACATTTGTATCCTAAGATATATGATAAATCCATCTAGAAGCCAATGAAATCAAAGAGAAATTTAAAAACATTTCGTGCGGCAGATTCGGGTTAGGAGTGACAACGAAGGGACCAAATTATTCGTTGAATATCTCGGAATATATCTCTTGTTTAAACAAGATGATGAAGATTCTGAAGGAAAAGAAGAAAGATACTTTGCTAATGTTCCACAGAATATATCAACAATCAGAGCTTTCGCCCCAAAAGAAGTGTAAACAGAAATTATCTTCTTGGACACTAAGGAACCGCCAGGAATAAACAAAATAACTCCAACCACATTACGTGAGCTCCCTAACAAAGGGGTAGTATTACAATGTATATCTCTAATGCAATAATAACACAACACTTAACTACTGCGCCAAGCAACTGAAAATCGCAGAGATAATTCTAGTACTTAACCCAGGCAGAAGCCCGAATGATGGTTCATTGTATCGTTTCATTATGCTTTTAGCGACTATTTCTAAACTTCTAGAAAGACTTGTACTAAGAGGAATAAATTGGCACCTACCTACCCAAAAATGGATTCCACTACACGGATTTGCTTCTATGCAGCGCCGTTCAAGAGTAAATAAAGTGTTGATAACTACCCCTTAAGTCTGTAGTTCCTCAAGGAAGTGTTTTGGAAACGATACTATATGTACTATACGCAAGTGATTTACTAGTCTCAGAGAATACAACAACAGGAACAGTTGCTGATGATATTGTATACACTGCAGAATTACTTCAGTCAGCTGCGAACTTGGTTAGAACGATGGAAGATACGAAAAAGAAAACCCAAACAAAAGTATTCAAACCTATTTTACTACGAAAGGCCAACAATGTCTATTAATATATCTCAACAACAAGAGAAAATATCGAACTACCATCGCTAAATATCTGGGATTTCAACTAGACCCTAAACTAATATGGAAAGTGCACGTAACAGATGAAAAAGGACTAACTTTCGTTATTTTAAATAACTTTTGTTTGTTTTTGTTTGGATTTATGTAGGTAAGCCTACTTAATTGAAATGTAAAAAGTTAATTTTACTCTCATTTTTTATTCAATCATACCTTATCTTACATAGTTGAAAAGAGAATAAAAAGTTCTATCCAACAACCTGAAAATCCAATATGGCGTCCATTTAACTTAAGGAAATTGATGCGAGTACTTTAACCCGTCTTGAATTTTTGTTCGGCGTGAATTTTAAATTGGTCTTAACGAAAACAGTGACTTTCATATGAAACATTTTCTCGTATCTTTTATACCTTTATTTGATATAGATGAAAATGCCAATTTTCTACTTTTCTTTAATAACTTATGTCCGGTTTGACATTTTGGACTTTTACAAACAGATTTCAAATCACCATATAAAGCTGCAAAATATATTCCATTTAACCGAAACTCAATCTTCAATAGTAAGAAAGTTACCCATGCAATCCCAGTCGATCTGGGACACACGGAATATCATTTAGTAGTGATAAAAACGAATTCTAGGCACTAATCACATTAACTATGCCAAAAGTTTTCTAAGGAATTCTATAAATGAACCTATAGTGAAGCTTATGTATTTGTGTTTATAATATAGTAAAATAACAACTATCTGTTAGTATAGCTATAGTTTTAAAAAATTAAAAATTATATATGTATGTATATATTGCAGATTTCAAGTCACTAAATTCAAATTTAACATAGACAGCAATTTTACGCGTGAGTGAGTTTAATTTAAGCTCAGGTTGAGATAACCAATCTAATCGCCAGCGCATTCCGTTTTAACTCATTTTTGCATAAATTTGACCAAGCACACACTTACTACCGTATCAATTGGTTTTTGAAATAATATTTAACTTCGTTTCAATGACGTAAATAATGGGTAAGGTTTCAGCCTGCAATATTTTTCCGAAATATTCCTTTATTTATTTAGTGACTCCTGTCGCCGTAGTGAAGAGAACAGAACGTGAGTATAAGAAACGGAACACGAAAACAGAAGGATTCCCACATTCTTCAGGAGCCAGCCACTTGATTGGAGCACATACTTGAAAGTTAACAAGCAAGTGTATGTAAATAAGGAGTCACCGATTCGACAACACGGTCGAGGACAGAAAGCGCCGCAAATTCGTGATCCTTGCGACAACCGCGACGAAGATCGTCATTAGCTCCAAGCATTACTTAATGTTGGTAGGTTATCGTGACTCGAGCGGTTAATCAAAATTCTTCGATTCGGTCTGTATTATTCGTAACCGTTCGTGTGATAACACTTTTCGCGTGTCGATTTGAATTAAGAACAAAAATACGAGTGTTACTAATTAACACCTCCGATATGAATAGAAATTCTAAAGCGATACTGGTATATAAAAACGAAATAATGGTAATTTAATACGTTCCTATATGAAAAAATGCATGCAAGAATTAACAAACACTATGCAGAGTATTCTATTTCCTCCGGTTGATTTTAAGATAACTATTATATATGTATAACGGTAATTCGAATATAAAATGATTGTTGTAATTTGTAGTAAGGTTGTCATACCACGATTTCTAGGTAATCATTGCTTGTAAAAACTAGAAAAGGAAACACAACTGAAATCAAAATGCCTTCTCTGACGGGCATGCTTTGTTTGCACAGCTCATTAATTAATGGTTTTATTCGGACAAAGCTCTTAGTACAATTCAAATATTTTTCAATTATCATTTGAAACATTATGCATTTTGAAAGACTTACGTAAGCGATATTCTACTTTAGCCTTAAAAAACATATAGGTATTACTGACTAATATTTTCGGTTCATTCATCGATAAGAATCGTTAAGAGGAATTGCAACTACTTAGAGAGCTCTTATCTCTTAAGTTACTGCTAATTACTAGGAAGATTAAAAAATTATAGTTACATCTCCAATGTTTGGAATCGGTACAGTAATAACGAAGGATTTTATATTCCTGAGAAATGATGTTTTCTACTTAAACGCGAGACAAACCTACAATGGCTATAAATCTAGTTGCTAGACACGCCAGCATGGCAGATCGGCTTTATAAAGTGGACGAATAAAAGGATCGTATCGGTGTTAAAACGACGAAATTCGAGTTAAATCGAATGATATAATTGAACTATTTTCTCACCGATAATTTATGGGCTATTACTCGAGCGGACATAATATACAAATCATGCTTTTATAGCCGTTTGCGCTGATGGGATCTAAAGAATCTTCCGAAAAGATTTCGCTTAGTCAATACTGATATATAACGGATACTTGGCACTGACATTATAATATTTATTCTCTTCGCATCACTAAGCTGAAGTAATAGCGTATTTCAAGGAAAAACTTGATCTAATTTAAAAGAAAAACAAAATGGGGATTGGAAACATTTATGTTATTTGTGAAGAGATCTGTCTTTACAAATTGCTAAATAGATTGAATAACGACCACGGTAAAACTGGTTCTGGAAAAGGAATTTGATACTTGTTTCAAAGTAAGATGTAAATACGACTTATGTGAACAACGAAATTTGTATGTACAAACTGCGCAGTACAAGACTAGTCTGCAGTATTCAAATTTTACTTGTATCTAATTTCTAAAGGATAGCACGTGTTTAAGATCACATATGTAACAGAATTTCAACTCAAGAATTCAAGGATTCAATTGCAACTTCTATCGGAACAATCAGATGTAAGGGGCAACTGCAGCAAACAAGCGTTTTGTGATTATATCATTCCTACAAAAGGCATATCTTCGATTATGTGTACTACCAATTAACGCCGTTCATTTCCAAACTTGGTGATTTTGTATTAGGCATGAATTACCATTTCTAAATATTTGTATCTTTTCGGTATAAAGTTGCACTTCTATTGAATTCAATGACTTACTACACCTCTTCCGCATCTACTACCTCTTGTAATTTAATCTTAAAATTTTGCCAATAGAAAAACTTCTTTCATTTTCTTTCATTTTTAGCTACTCAGTATCTAATGTTCATAGAGAATATAGAGTGACGTCTCTTGCTTCATAGATAATACTGTATGCACTGTGATCATGTTATTTC
The DNA here is from genome assembly GCA_038088585.1 of Chrysina gloriosa. Lineage (NCBI taxonomy): Eukaryota > Metazoa > Arthropoda > Insecta > Coleoptera > Scarabaeidae > Chrysina > Chrysina gloriosa. The sequence goes on from CM076090.1 coordinate 22,322,955, forward strand.
TTAAGCCAATTCAATAAGGGATTTGTGAATTTAGCTTCTAAAAGTTTTGTCTTACAACTAGTTAAAAGATTCCTGTCCCGATGTCTCCCTACATGAATTAATTTTTAAATTCTGCTAAGAAGGCAGATATATATATATATATATATATATATATATGAGGTTAAATTCACCCCTTTTTCAGTGTCGGTTAATATCAGATGAAGCGGAGGGCGGGTATTCCATTAATGCACCATGCTGCTACTCAATCTCCCCGTGAAAATTCATTAATAATAAAATTCTTATTAAAAACCATCCATTGAAAACCCAATTTTTATTAAATTTAATCTTGCTTTCAAATTTAAACTACCAAATCTCCCAGTCACAGAGAACGTGGCTGCTAGTAAAGCACATGGCAACACGTTTCTGTTACTCTCTGTGACTGGGAGATTTGGGAAGAATTTTATTATTAATGAATTTTAACGGTGGGGGGGGTTGAGTAGCAGCATGGTGCATTAATGGGATTCTTTCCCACACATCATCAAATATTAACCGACACTGAAAAGGGGTGCATTTAACCCCAAAACGCCTATCGCCCATGGACTTCTAAATACAATTATATTTGACTGTGTACTACGAGCAATTTTCTTGCACATTTATCATCAGTCAAGAACCTTTTTCATCATATATATATACCGGGTTAATTAAAAAACGGAGATTTATTGTGATTAATATTCATTTTAGGAAATTATGTTCAATACAAAAGTTTTCTGTGAAATTCCTGAACATTCTAGAACGCTTGAATTTTTTGTTTCTTCAATTGTTTTTGAATTACTCCTGTCTGTATAATTCTTTTAAATGGAAATTTGTTAATTTTACTCTACCATTCGATAGAGATTTTTTTTTTCTCTTTACAATAGTATTTCTGGTTTTTTTTTAATATTTGTTTAATAACATTTTGACAAGAAGGCATAGGTTCAAGTATTTAATAAGTGTTAGCTAATCTAATATAGACAAAATTATTTGCAGTAAAGTTGTGGGTTACAATCTTATAATTAAAAACAAGTTAATTAAATTAAATATTCAAATTGTCCTCCACTTGTAATTTTACCATGCCCCAATTGATTTACAAAACTCCGAAGAGAATTCTCTAAAAGTTCACGGGGAATTTCTTGTATCGTCCTGGTAATTCGGATTTTTAAATGCTCGAAGTCATTGAGTTTATCTTTGTAAACTTTAATTTTTACGTATCCTCAAAGAAAAAATCTAAAGGGCTTAAATCAGGCAAACGGGCCGGTTGCTCAATGTTTCCTCTTTTCCGAATCCATCTGTTTGGAAAAACGTTATCCACATATTTACGAATATTTTAACCCTAATGTGATGGGACGCCATCTTGCTGGAACCAGATACTATTATTGGGAAGGACTTCATTGTTTTCATATGGATAGAGCGTAGCACAAGCAGGTGTAATTTTATTCTGCAATAACTGCAAATTCAGAGCTGTTAGTTAAATTGCCATTGATGAAAAAGGAACCAATAATATTGTTCTCTAGAATACCAACCTAAACATTAACTTTTTGGGGATGCTAGGTATGGTGCCCCAAAACCCAAAAAGGATTTTCAGATGACCAGTATCTGCAGTTATGTTTGTTTACTGCACCAATAAGGCAAAAAATAGCTTCGTTAGAGAAAAGAATATTGTTGAAAAAAATTTAACGACAATATCGCAGTACCCATACTTTTAACTAACTCTGTATATTGCTGTACTTTTCACACAACCAATGTGAAATTTTGAATTTTGAATTACCAGACCTTGTGTAGCGTATTCTAATTTATATACTCATCCAGCATTCTTCTACAAACCTAGGAAATGTCTCAGCTTCTTTTGAAGTTATAAGAGGTACTAGCCCTGCTGAATAACATTAGTCACTCTTTGTCCTGTACAGGGTATTCATACAGCTTATTCAACTGATCTGTATAATAAGCTTAATGAAACGAATCTAGAGGTGCCAGGTGATGAGATGAATTTGATTAAAACAAAGCCAACTATTTCTGAGTTTGTGTCAAAACTTGCCTTCATCACTTTCTAAAACGATGAAACAAAGATTCAAAAGTTCACTGGCTTTTGAAGAAATGGAGAGGAACGGTACAATCGCCTACCAAATTTTTTACTTCGCAATTTAGAGGACCCGGCTAGGAACCAAGGGACAGGCGCTTTTATACGAAAGACAAAACTTTAGTATTGTCTTCGTACAAAAGTACGCTACAGAGCCTTCTGGCAAAGATCCCATACGTAGCAAAACGAATGTTTAAGTATGTGGGGAAGTGCGAGATGTGTGAGGGTCTGATAACCACGAAAGAATACAGTTGCGTTCTGATTGCTGCTCGGAAATTTCCTCGTAAAGGCACTACTGGTACCATCGACCCAATTTCGACGTATATTTGGGATTATAGTATTAACATAGCACGAGTGCTTCACAAAATTTGTCTTAATTATGGAATTTCCAATGTTATACCGAAGTACAAAACTACAAAAAAGACTGTGTATTTTGCAGGACTAATGGCCCCAATTCACCCAGATTAAAAGCCTGATTGAAACTACATTTTTAAAGATACATTGCTGGGTGAAGCACATTAATATGACATTGAACGAAACGAAGCCGATCAACATTATACCGCGAGAGGTCATACTAATCCCATCAAAACACTTGCCTGGCAGAAATATATCGAGAAAAAATTAAGCATTTCGTTTTTCTTTGGAAACACATATTAACATATTTCGCTTTACAAGATTTCCAGGCTGTAGACCACCGTCCTGGAAAGGGGTGCGGTTCTATATTCGTGAATGTGCCTGGATCCGCCTAGGACTTCCCTATGTATTTAACATCATCGACTTAGCTTAAGACACCATCACGTTCTTTGTAACTAATGTGTTGTTGATCACTGTTAGCCTATATGTGCTCCGACACCTCCACGCAGATACACACCTACGAACAGCTGCCGTATGTAACGATATTTTATGTATTGCTACAAGTAGATATAAAATTTACATTTTTCAGAACAAGATGAATTTTATTATCAAGATAATAAATAGATATTGAAATTCTCTGCTGATTTCTTAATTTATTTTACAAATTGTAGAAAATAAAATGACAATGGTGACTACAGGATTACGTCATTAACAAAAGAGAGAATCAGAAATGATATAACATACAATCTAAGAATGATGCCCATCAAGAAACGGATTTTAAGTTAGAGCATTTCACAATCTTCAACCATCTTCACTATTGTTCGAATTATTTTTACATTCACTTTTATATTACATACATATAATAATACAAAACATTTTTAATTTGGAAGATTCGTGCATTATATACAATACTGAAACATGTATAGCACTTGTACGTATTGGATTTATTACGAATTTTCTTGAAACCTAGAATCCTCAATACTTCTGATCATAAGAAGAAAAATAGGAAACCAATTTCATGGAGAATAAGCAATCGCTACAATATGCCACCATACCAACGAATGTCAACATCCGTTGGCTACTAATCCATCATTATGCAAGTTATCTGCCAACGTATTTCCAACGAACGGCTTCGCTTTAATACTCAAAAATATTTCGAAGCCAAGGGCTACTAATTTCTCGTCAATCTTAAAGATAGATGCCTTGTTTGCTTAAAAGGGCACTGACGCCATTTATATAATATCATTTAGTCCGTTTTAAGGAAGTACCAGTAAAGCAATTCCGTTACTCGGAAGCTCGATGATTTATTACTCCTGTTTATTATATCGTATAAATGCAAAGTAGGTTTTCCGATGACCCGTTAATAAATAAAGTATAACTGTACATTTAACAATGCAAAACCCCTTTGCCGAATGGCAGTACGTACCTAATGCAGATTCTAATTTTATTGAAATTATTATAAGAGACAAAAACCTAGAATGTGCATTGTTAAAACAAAGACGCATAGGATAATCTAATTACTTTGAACATATTTTGTGGAGATAAGGATATCAATTACATATTAGTGTTCTACGTTTCTTACTGTATACTGCTTTAGTTCTGTGTCTTGAATAAAATTTGCCTTGCTAATGGGAATCTTTTTACTGTTAATATTTCTAGTGTGAGAACCCGATCATCGAAATGGTCGAGCATCATACTTAGCAGTCCCCAACACCTACAAAAGCATGCTGGGATATTTCTTTCTTCTAACAGCATGACCAACTGATAAGATTCTCCGCTACTCCTATCGTATGGAGATATTTATTGAGACGGCGGCATCCTGTCAGCAGACCTGCCATATTACCCACTTATTTCCTGCTGATTTCTCCCTGTTGATGTTTAAAGGACTTTCAATAAACATCCGAGGTAATCCGAGACGCCAAAAAGATCTACAATGTTCCATACGATTTTCAATCAGTCCTCCATTCTGCACGAACGACTTGGTAGATACCGTAAGTGACTTTAATCAAAGTTATACAAGCCCTATATTTTAACAACTCATACCTAATCATTTTAATTACTTTAATAAACTGCTCTGCTTACTTTTAACTTAATTAGAATTCGTTGGAATGCAAACCTGCAGCTTCTCTTGATCTTCAGCAGTTATTGATCAATGCATTTCCACTACAAAGTTTGTTACTGAATGTTATGAAAGCGCTTAAGCTTTGCATTATTTCGGTTTACCTAAAAGCACTCGAAATAATTACTTATCACTACAACAAATTTTCGTCGATTGGTCTCACGTCGGAATGTCTTCTTGTAAGTGTAACTGACACTGCACTGTAAACCATCAAGCCAATATTACAGTAATACATTGTTTGATGTTTATATTCTGAGCAATTGATAAAAGAATAATATGCCGTTCCTTCAATTACAAATTAAAGAGTGTGAATAAGTTTCAGCAGTATTAATATAATTTATCTATAAATTTTTCCGAATTGTATTGATTTTTAACAATAGACATATAACTTTTTCATCCTAAAGCTATCGCTTAAGTTGTTCAAGAAATTTATTGTTCATGGTTAAGAATACCTATTAGTATTTACCACTTATTTTTCCAAAATCTAAAACTCATATCATAATGTCGAGGAGCATCCACGTAACGATTAAAATCACGGACATGCGTATATGTCTGAGTACCTTACAGATACGAAATGAGGAAGAAAGAATGACGCATAAGCCACGGCATATTGATTGAACGGTCTTGAGAAGTAATTAAACCAGTTGATTGTCATCTTTTCACGGCCTTAATGTTGGTTTAGTTCACTCACAATACATCCACGTTATAATAATAAATAATGCTTTTGTGCCACGAGGGCATGCATGATCCTTGTTAAAATCTGCAAGTCGTCAGTTGTGCTCTTAATAACTTCATTTTGCACTTGTCCATTTTGAAATCATTTTCTGTTTTAATTAGTTTGCGCGGCGTTATGATTGCCTTTGTGCGTGAACGGTATTTTTACATGGCTTTTACTTTTTATTTTAGGCGGCAGCAATGGTTGTGAAATAGGGACGAAGATATGAAATACTCCCCTTCAACTGCTTACACCCAATACGCTAGGTGATTTATTATCTGAAAAGTGATAGGATATCGAATTTGCAGACTAATTAATTCCATACGTTTGTGGTTATGGGAAAACTTGTACATAATCGCAACGAGATTATTATCATTATTAACACTAACGAATATGAATACAAGTAAAGTCAGATTACTGGAAACAAATAATATCAAACACTAGAGATAATGATTTTATCCTTAGTATAGTATTGTTCTACACTAGTGTAAGGATCACGAAACTGAAAATCTGTTTTGTTAGTAAATTTGGACTAAACAGAAAGCAACTGGTAAAGCAGCCGCAACAGGTTAGAAACTTAACACACCCTTCCGATGAACCCAATGCCCACCTCCAGGAACCAGGCGATCTTGGCTTGTATAAGGCTCTCCGCAATATGCGGAGCTGTCCTAGGTGATCAGCAATTCGTGAAACAGGAGTATGCATTTTGTACACCTATAAAGATACTATTTTAAGAGAACATTTGCTCTAGCAGTATACAGAATGACAATATCTAAACCAAAAGAGGTATGCCATTGTACTGACCAAAGATTGCATGTTATTCAGAAGAAAAGTTTGACGAGACACAATCGATTTTTTTAATACGCGGAATCAAGCTGGTATTGAATCTATAAAATATGATTGTTTCTAGTTCATACAGTAAACTATTTGCAAGTATAAATGACCCGCTTCGCCAGCATCCAGAACACATATTCTTCTAACACTATAAAGTGATCTCAATAAGTAATACTATTAGGTATATTTTGGGTTCAGTTTAGTGCAAATTACTGACTTCTAGCCTACGGCTAGAAGATTGAGATAGTGCAGCTAGCAACTACGTTCCAGCCGCCTATTATTACCGCAAGGAATGAATTGTAGGTTCACCTTGGATCAAAGAAATCTGCCTTAATATTACAGGGCGATGGCAATCGAAATCACTATCTTCGGATTTGTAACTGATTTTCCAATTTAGTTCCAGTAAGAGAGAGTGAAACCATAGCTGATCTCCATGGAATGAATTCCAAAAATACTCAACTCGCAATAATGGGTTTAGACGTAAATGATAAAAGGATCCAATTCAAAACGTTAGGACGGAAACCAATTTTATGTAGTCAGAATAAAGAGCCGGATTATCACCATTTCAACCTATTCCTCTTTAATAAAGCGACGCTAATACGCTTAATTTAATAAGTATGTACAACAGAAAGATATATTTTGTAATTGTTTATGTATTTATTGGCGTTAAGTAAATCATTAGAAATGTTCATCCTATCCCTATTTCTACTTCCAGATATGTCAATTGTCATCCAGAATTCAACAAAAAGAAATGAAACGTAATTTGCACTGCCATTAGTGCAACAGGGTCATTGATACTAAAATGAGAAGAAACAAAAACTGACCGTAACTTGCAAGTAAAAAAGTATTTCTAATATGTAAATTACGCTGATCGGTAGTCAAAATCCTTTGTAACATTTTCTATGTTTAGTATAGGGACGGCTAACTTATTTTGTAACATACTACATTTACTTAACCCGTAACTGAACTCACCGTGCAATGATTTTACGTTACAAAATCTGTTTCCATTCTTTCAACTTCGTCCACATATCTTATACATTTAATGTTAGTTATAGATGTAACCACTTTCAGACTACATATAGTGCTTTTGTAAACTAATGAATAAATTAGTTATAAATTCAAAAACAAACTTTTCAGAAAAGTGCTCTGACCCATCAATTTTTATTTTTTATTTTGCCCATTATGCATTGTTCGCTCGACGGTTGTATAATCCTCACTTAGAAATACATGTAATACCTTTTGTTTGGCAATAGCAGAGAATTTTGAATATTCATTGGGTAGTTACTTTATCATTTTTCGAATAATGATTAAATTAACCGAAGGCCAAAGAATTCAAATGCTTTGCAGAATTGGTTTTGGAAATAGGGTGTGGAGCCAGAAGGAAGTAATTGACTTATTCGATACAACTACTGACCGGTAACCCGCCAGTAGAGTTGAATCAAAATTTAGGGAATTTGTCGGTTTTTCTTTCCTATGATATGCTTATATCATTTTATTATCCCTAATAAGGGAAATTACTGGATTCATATTAATCTAAGAGGCGTTCACAATCGTACTTATGCGAATTGATATATAGTATTATATTAAACAAAAACATCTTAAAGAATACGTATTGAAATTGTATCAAAAGTACATAAAATTGTACTTACGACGAATAATAGAAATTTCTTTTACAAAATTAAGTGTTTTGAATCCCACACTTTTGATATGATATACATTTAGATATATTAACATACGGCAAATGGCAACAGAAATATCATAGATGTATGAGACAAACAACGTTGTTGGAGCGACTATAGTAGCAGCATTATGAATTAAAAGGCTTTAATCACACTGAAGAGTTTTTTATTCGTTGAATCACTAACTGATGTTGAAAACACGTTATTGAAACAGAAATTTACTTAACCTTCCTATACTCACGTCAAAATGAAAGACGTATACTATACTATATAAATCGGTCTCACAGACCGTATGCGTGAGTATAGGAAGGTTAACTAGAATATATAAATTTTATTAATAGAATTGTGTATTTATGGATTTATTCCATGTTGGTGTAACCGGGCATAATTGTTTCAAGGAAACTTTCGAGTTGTAATCCAGCATTAATGCCACATTATGTGAAATTTCACCACTTAGTCGTAATGAGTGAAATTCCCTTTGTAAGGCTATATAATATAACCCCTCTTTTTGACAATGAGGTCCAGTCCTTTTACATCTATTCGTCAGTACAGTCTTCAATCTCGTGAAATTTCTTTAGCTATAGTCGTTATTGTTGTTTATCTTTTTGTTAGTTCCGACTACCACGTTATGTTAAGTGTTCTGAACTTAATGCTTCACGTTTTCTTTTCATCACCAATCACAACCAAACAAGTTTACAATTTAGACCTGTACGGCTTTATATCCCATGGATAGCGTAAACGGGCGTTTGACCTTGAAAGTGCCCGAATTTTGAACGTCCAATCCTCAACAACACCCTCTAATTAATTTTGATGGGGATACTTGGAAAGGGTGCCTGAATCTGCCAGCGAATTCAAAAGATTTGAAAGCAAAAATTTGCTAAGAAGTACAACGTATGTCTGCCGAAGTTATTGACAATGTTCACAGATAATTTAGTTGTCGTTTTGGTTACTGTCGGGTTATCGGCGGTGCACAATTTGCACATTTAATTAAATTCCTTTCTGAATTTTGCATTAAACGTAAATTTCGTATTTTGAACTTTAGAAATTGTATTTCTTAAAAATTACCTGATGTCTGATGTCCCTATTTCCTCAATTAGCTTTGCAATGTGCTTTTTAGAATAAAAATGGGGATTGCTATTAAAAAATATGTCGATGGCGTAATATCTCCTATAAGAATCACCATGTATCTATTCATTCTATTCAAATAGAAATAAAAATCAACTTGTCCGACTGGTCCGAGTATTTTTAACAGAAGTCTGTTTTTGAATTTTTGATAGCGTCCTGAATAACCAGCAAAATCCCCCGATTTAACTCCACCCGATTTCTTCTTGTGGGGTTATGTCAAATCCAAAGTGTATCTAAACCGACCTAACAATATTGAACATTTAAAAATTAGAATAACCGAGGAAATCAGGTTAATAACTCCACAAGTGTGAAAAAATGTCATACACGAATTTGAACATCTCCGTGCTCATTGTCAACACGTAATTTGAATAGTGAAAAATTTGTTGGTAACTTTTGACTTTCTAGTTAAACTTTCATTGTTAAATTGAATAAGACACAAATATTCTCAAAAATCCTGACAAAACACGGATTTGCTGGAATTTGAAAAAGAACTTAAAATATCTTATAGTAATTCAGAAGAACAATAAGAGAGAAAATAAAAGAGGTAAGTGAAAAAGAATCAAATTCAAAGTCTGAAATAGCTTAGAGTATCACACTGATGCGCCAACAAATTATTTTAGTCCAAGTGACAAAATAAAATAATCCTACACCTTACCTGGGGTAGAAGAAGGTGAAAGACAGAAATAAGATGATATAAATTCGTAGTTAGTATCATAGTGCATATGGAACAATGCAAATTCATTCATTTGCCTTAAAATTCAATCCGAAATTAATATTCGACACAACATAAATATATTTTAAACGGACTGCCCGTCAAGTTATGTTCCAAAAATTGGTGCCCCAAGTTAAGGATTAGGTTACAGCGTTTGACAATTAACATTCAATTAACATTAAACTCTCCTTTTCAATGAGTTTTATGAGGTTTGTACATCTTACGGATGTTCAGGAAATTATACACTTTCCTTTTTCATATTTATGGCCTAAATTAGAAGATATAAATCTATGCGATAAAAGTCATCTTGTTTTAATCGCGAGATACGCTTCCACGTACTTGGAAGAGCAAAATACGTAGTGAATACCCTAATTAATAGATAAGGCAATTGCCATGAAGGTGCCGATATGAAAATGTCGACCATAATCGTTGCACTTATCTAATATGAATGAAAAACTCACGAACATCAAGTTTAGATATTATCGCAAATTTATTTAACATATTCGTGTGTTAAACGTTCGCTCTAGTGTACGTGTTTATGATCAACTTGTATGTACTCGTTAGGTATAAAATGTCTTCGATGCATTTTTCGCCAAGTGCGCACGTACATGTTCTTCGTGTATTGCCGCACATAAATACGGCGCATAACGAGCCGCTAATAAATTATACAATGTGCGCATTAAGCGACGCGCTATTTAATGAAATATTTTATGTGCTCCAATTAAATGCTCGCCAAGCGTACTTTATGAAGCTATTGTATACTACTAATGTGAAAATATCACCACTAATTTGCACAGAAAATGAAATTAATATGGAAGAGCTTGTTATCACTTACATTTTCTAGATAGTAATGCATTGTTGTGACTCCGAGAATCGTTAATTAAATTTACAGTATTACGTTCTTTTCTCGTACGTACTATTTAAATCAAGGGGTATTAGTGTTAATGAGTTATGACAAGAACTATAGGAACTAAATTATGGGATAGGTACTATGGAGAACGAAGAACTACAATTAACTCAAGTAATATCGAAACTATTAAAGTACATATTTAAAGATTTCATAAACTAATTTGAATGATTTGTTGGCACTGGAGTTTTATTTTACAATTTTTGCTTTGTATAATATTTTTTCTGTCATAACCCCCAAAGTTTGACCAAGGGTCAAAGTATGATATGCTACTGAGTTATTGAGAATACCTTTTCAATGATGTTACGAATTGCATCATCCTCTTTAAGATTTCTGTGTTGGAGGTGATAGGGTAAGTTTAAAATCTAGACCCCATCGAAACAAAAATTGACCTGTTTTGGCATTATTATTAATTTTACTAGTTTCAGATGTAGGTCACCTGATTCCAATGATCACACTGTACTAAGTTTTTCACAACTAATGCGTCAAATTTATTTATAAGATTATACGAGGTAAGTCAAAGAGTGTAAAAGAAAAAAATATTAAAAAGGAAGGGAGCGAATGAAAAGTTATTGTTTTGAAAGCACTGAATTATATATTGCAACAGATTTGTCAATACATAATTGAAACACTCGACATTCGTTTAACTTGGCGTCAGATACTGCCCCACGAGCTGGTCGTGAAACTAAACATATACAAATATACACTTGACCTTGCTTAATGTATTGATCTGATTGTACCAGAATTTACATTTCTTTATTTTGTTTGAACTTTTTCCCGTTTTAACTTGATGCAAAATTCAGAAGTTAGAAAAAGAGATGTTCATGTAAACGGCAGATTCTAAGACTTATAATCCAATTTAACTATATGGATCACTTGAAGTTTGGAAATAATTTAAATAGAAAACACTTCAAAAATTTGGAGATCAGATCTAGTGATCTAAATTCCTTTTCACTGCTATATAAGTGGTCCAAAAGCTCGATACGTACCACCAAATCTCGCCAATAGGGTGAATAATGAAGCAATTGCCAATGTAAATCATTTAAAATCTTTTTCATTCTTCGTGCGGTATAGGATCTTGCATTGTCTTGTTGCAATTACTACCGCTTATTCAACTTCCTACGCTGCTTCTTACAAAGCCCCTGCCAAAATGGGCAGGACCAAAGGTTAGAATAATATTCTAAGTTAATTGTAGTACCTCTCGGTAGATAATCCTTAAAAATAATTCAATCGCAATCCCAGAATACGGAAATCATCGTCGTAACGTACTAAAAGCTCTTAGGATTAGCTGCACGTGTCAGAGCGAATTGAAATGTTCACGCCCAAGCCTTCGTCTAAAGTCTCACGAACATGTCACACATCTAACCTGACACATCTCTCCGTAGGTTCTTCACAGCAGCTACTTTTTTTATATAGTAGTAACATTTGCCCAGCTTCAAAACGATCGGGTCTTCCATGATCGCAAAACGGCAAGCGGTACGGAAGGACGTCTGTATCAATCAAGTAATTGAAGTATACTAAATAATATTGCACGGGATGACCGCGTAAACCTATCAAGAGAGGACCAAGAGACGCAGGGGCGACCTATGAGATTTACGAAATTGAACTATAGCCAAATTGTGAGAACGTTCGGGATGCCCCTCGTACATTGCTGTATTGAAACATCTTTTTATTAATATGATGTATTCAGTTACTTACTCATAGAACTTTCCCGTGCCTGGAATGCTTTATACTTCTCTTGACTATTTAAGGTTAAGATGTGTTTTAATATGTACTTATTTTGAACTACTTAAACCCTCGAGCCGGATATGTACCAATTCCTTTTGATGTCATTTACATTTCTACGTAGTTCTCCCAATCATTAATCCATCTGTATATTCAACATTATCTATTTTATTATCATACTTATATATGTGCTCTTATACAACGATCGCGAAGAGAAGGCTTCGAGCAAATTGTTGCAGTTGTACTTACGCATTTTCACTATCTCACGTATCCTTTTGCATCGGTGTCATAAATTACCAGTAAATTAAGTGCAGGTTAGTTTGAAAGAATAACAAATACCTGGTCGACAAGAAACAGCTTGTTTATTTATATAGGCTTGTACCCTCTGGTTAAATACAGTATAGTTGTTAAGTCAAGAAGCAAATTAACTTTTGGTATTGTCCTGTCTGGGGTGACTAATGTTCCTTACCGATTGTGTAAAAGTGTCAAAGTCAAACCTGGCATTGCCTCTTTTAACGCATTGATAAAATAAATGCAGTTTATAGGTTTATGATAACTTCGTGCAATAGTTTGTGTGTTTGTAAAAGTATGTCACTAGCAGAAATTGTTTGATTGTAGAATTTTCAAGGCATAAGAAATGTTCTTTGTAATATGTCAAATCCCGTTGTTACGGTATGGAGCTGGATACTTTCAGTTATGTTTACTATTATTATCGGTAGACAGGCAAATCATTTTTTGAATTTAGTTAACACTGTTTAATATAACAAAAAGTAATAAATGAGGTGAAAATATTCTTAACGATCAAACACTTTTCCAATTTGCACATTTTTTAAAGCAGTTCTCAGATAGATGTCTTGGGCTTACATTCGTATGAGTCGTTTATACTGGAAATACATACAACTATAGATGCTGGACGTATTACTAACCAAAAGACAACTTAACTATTAACTTCACTAATATTAAACATTACCTCGTGTTCTTCTTTCGTGGATTCAATTCCTTGCTTGAATTTCATGCTTTTGAAAACCGAAATCTTAGCACGAAACTATGAATTCAAATAAACCTTTAGAACTAAACAAAAATATGGATTTCAGCAGCAAGCTTGTCATTTTTATTAGGAAAAAAAGCGTAAAAATAGTGTGATTCGTGAACTTTTTCTAAGTAACAATAAGTATACATTTGGATTTGTACATATATTTCAATTTCAAATTAGTGTGACAACAATGTGAGTTCTCAGTAAATTAGAAAATTTGCTATTTCATGGTTCACACAATTATGAAATTGAAAGGAAAAACGTTTACGCAATAATATATGTACAATATGTATGCAGGTGCACATCCTTCTAAAGAAGTGCTATCTATTTGAAATTGGCAGATGTATGTAAACATTCCATCCATTGTGACTGATTTGATTGTGATCCTTGTTAAATCTTTACAAGCAGGCACTAAGCATAAATTAAAGAGTTACATTCCCGCTTTTACAAACTTACATATTTAGCAACATTTGTGCATATGGAGGGTTCACCATTGATAATTCTGAATCAGATTCTGATTTTATTTCGGATACAACTTAATTTGATACTATAAATTTTAAACTTTTGTATCTCGAGGCGGACGACACGGTCGATGTCTAAATTACACGTTCGCGACATTACCGAAAACCGTTACCATAAAAGTCAAATGACATTCTCTTTTTCGTGTCACAGATAAACTAAAATATATTTACATAATTCTGATTCAGGCGAGAGTCGTATTATACACGATCAAACTGCGAACGAAGAAAAAAATGCGACGAACAAGTGTGAACAACTTGTCCAATAATAAAATATTGAGATCGATTTGGATCTCTTTTACGTAGCCAACGTATAAGATTAAGGGGATAGTATTACATAGAAATCGTTTATATCAACCAAACTTAAAATGATTTCATATGGAAAGTGGAAAGCTGTATGTAGTCAATTTAACCATATATAGACGTAATTTATTCGTATCAGCAAAGCATCTGTAAGATACTGATGCTCTGCATTCCAGTATGTTATGAAAGTGTAGTTTAATAAATGCAGCATTTTTTTGATATCCGTTATCATTATCGCTTTGTTGAGATTTCGTAGAAAATATAAATATTGTCAAGAATTAAGCAACCCTGTTGCTAAATACATACATAAATTTAAAAATAAAACAAAATAATATTACACCCAAATAAACTGATTAATTTTTTTATTCACACAAAGCATATTTAAAGCAAAATTGTAATTTTTCGAGAAACTTGAGTTTAACAAAAGTTAAAATTGCATTTAATGTTTTGAAATGATAGAAATTCTAAGCTTCATAGAAGGATAAATTCTGTTGCTTCTAATTAGGTAAACTATTTTCTCATTTTTGGAGTAAACTAATGGAACATGCATTTCCATGTATAAGCAGAGTGGCGCAGTGGAAGCGTGCTGGGCCCATAACCCAGAGGTCCGTAGATCGAAACTACGCTCTGCTATCTTTTTTACAACATTCTTTAAATGCCACGTTTTTTGAGTTATGCAATAATATTCTCTACGTTCTTTTTATTTGATTGGTTGGTATCACGTCTGGCTCTAAATAAATCCCACGCAGTGATTTCAGATCTTGTCTTCTGAATAATTACTGCATTTTCCTCTCCTGCAAATGAACGATCTTCCGCTGTTGAATCGTAAAAACCTTAAAACTTTTATCGTTATTACGTTTCAACCGCGTTTTCTGTGATGATCTGCCTCGATTTAGAAGTTTAAAGGATTCTTTCTTGTTGGTAAGTGCGTCCCAGTTCAATTTAAAGACAAATTTCTATCTGCAGATTAAAAACCTTACCACCTGATATGTGTAAAATTTCTCTATCCAGGTATCTAAGGCTTCGATAACAAGTGGTAAATATTTGACTCCCATACCAAATTATAAATTACTGCATTATCGGATAAATTGTTATCGAGATTTCGCGGCATTCGAGGAAGATGGAATCCGCGAATTTGAAAAATTTGGAGTCGAAACGAAAATTCTAAGGGACACATTGCAGTGTAGGCCGAACTGTGTTTTGTATTTTTGACAAGGAATGTTCTGCATGCGACGTACAATTGAATTAACATGATAGCACTTGATTTCAATTTCAAAAGAGAAGAAATATTACCTCCAGTTATTTTCGTGTTGTAGACGCTGAATTACTTTGCGATCTGTACCTTTATCCTAATTCATTATTAAGCTGGTTTCACTACCTAAAGTAGTTTCCACGTTTAGTTAGTGATTCTAGGCTGTTGGACTATCTACAGATTAAGGACATTTTAATAATAATAATAATTATTATTATTATTATTATTATTATTATTATTATTTGTGCCCAACAGTAACTACCACAAAAGACACAGTTCTTAATTAATACATTACAAGAAAGTGTAAAAAAGTGTAATTAGAAGGTAATAACAAAAACCAAGATAATATAAACGTTACATAGTATTAAACAAGTTCTCCGCAGAAAACCTCCCTATACAGATGATCGGGACAACGACACATACGCGTAATTGGTGCTAGATGCATTATGTTAGTTCTCATATGGTATAAATAAAAGGTGGACATATTGCGTGACTGTCTAGGACGTATATAAAAAGGAACGCGACAAAGTAACCCTGGACAGTCAATTAAGTTCTCAATAAGTTTATACATAAAAACTGCACATGTATGTTCGTAACGTTCCCCACATGTCATGCGATAGCAGAAGGTGATTGTGGTCGCCATTCCTTTCCGGGTAATAAGCAGTCTCCTTGTAAGTTAAGAACTTCAAGTACCGACGCTGTACACTTTCAAGTCTCACCTGATGGCATGCGTAGTGGGGGTACCACACGACATCGACATACTCCAGTTTAGTTCTAACTAAGCTACAGAAAAGAGTTTCAATAGAAGGTATGCTGGTAAATGCTCTAGTAGTACGAATAATGAACCCTAACAGTCTAGACGCGTCACTGCACACAGAAGTTACTTCGTTGTAAAAGTAAAGTCCCTCATGAAAAAGTACTCCAAGATCTTTCACATTGTCAGCCGACACAAGAGTTTGACCCAAAACATTATAATGAAAGACTATCTTAGAGATCTTGCTAGTAAACCTGACGACACTACACTTCTGGATATTGAGATATAAGTTGTTATCCGCACACCACTTGTTTATAATTTCGAGATTTTCTTGCAGGAGTAGTGTGTCGAAGAGGGAATCAATTCTATTGAATATTTGTAAATCACCCGCATAGACTAGAAATTGACACGTCAAGAGCTGCAGTAGGTCAGCAATAAATATTAGAAACAACAGCGACCCCAAATTAGAACCCTGAGGCACTCCTGAAGTAGTCACGTATAACTTCGAGGTAAATCCATTGTATGACACATAATTTATTCTTCCAGTCAGATAAGATGCCATTAACAGTAAGAAGGCAGCAACAACGCCAATATTGCTTAACATCTGAATGAGCAACGAGAGGTCAATGGAGTCAAAGGCTCTCGTAAAATCGGTATATATCACATCGAACTGTGAACGACAATCGATAGCTTCGCAGATGTTTTGAGTGATACATGCAAGATTGGTGACGGTCGATCTACCCAAAATAAAATCATGCTGACTAACTGATATCCTACTTCTAATATTACTGTAGATAATATCATACAGGATTTGTTCGAAAACCTTCGAGAGATTACTGAGTATAGAAATAGGCCGATAATCCGTTGCGATGTCAGGCTTTCCATTCTTAAATACAGGTATAATTTTTGCAAACAGTAGGAAAATTAAAAATAATACTTAAAGGAGCAGCCAAAACATTCCGGCAATCCTTCAATAAGAATGATGGAATGTGATCATCACCGGAAGTAGCTGTATTGTTTAGCCTATAAATACTTTTATCCACCTCTGATTCAGATATAGGTTGAAAATGAAAAACATGATGAAATGAGTGTGCATCTTGAATATTAATCTCACCTCCAGGTAGAAAGTAACTGCTAACTACATTTGCGAAAGCATCAACTATGGCTTGAGGTTCATCATATTTTTCAGTTCCATGAAACAATTGACCAGGAATACGTGACCTTTTTCTCTTCATGTTAATATATTGCCATAAAGCTTTTGGATATGATTTTATATTTTCCTGGATTTTATTCAGATACGATTTATAGGCAAGAGCTATCTGTTCTCTAGTTAGTCTACGTAGTCGACTAATTAACTAAATTTTAACTGATAAGCAACACGACCTCAGGCAAAATTTTCTTACAATCAGTGCTACCTACACGTTTGTCGAGGAGGTGTTCACTTCTTTGGGGCGCAGCGAATATTCAATCGGCATATTCCGTGATCGAAGTAGGGCTTTTGATTGCATAGATCACTTGGAGTACCTCAAGGATCTATTCTCGGTCCGGTGTTGTTTATTTTATTTGGAAATGATATTGCCAACTTTATGAATTCGCTAATTATTTACGCGGATGACACTTTTCTCGGACAGAAGTCCTGAAGAATTAAAAACAAAAGTTAGTTTGTTTCTGAAGCAATTAAATAAATGGTTCTCTGAGATTAAACTATTTATGAATATCAATAATATATCATTATTCTCCATGCACCGCAAACCAAACTGGGCATGGACTTTAGGGTAGATATAAATGCGCGGGTAGAATAAGTGATACCACATACTTTCTTAGGTATCCAGTGCGACGCGACATTGTCGTAAAGAAATTATTGAGGGGACCTCGTAGAAAAAATAAATTAAACATTGTTATCAGATACGAAATCTGGTGAATAGAACTACACTCAAGAGGGCTATTGTATAATACTGTGTTGTGGCGGTCGTCAGTTTCTGCAGCAAAAGTCTTCATTGCACAAAGGAGAATAATACGCTATATGGCACAAATACAATCAACAGAATCATCGACATCAGTCGACTTTTTTTGTTAAGTATAAAATTTTACCATTGGCACAAAATAAGCCACTTCGACCACCATTAAATGCATTAACCCTTATGCAGGAGGGTTCCTTGCCGTTGAGCATTGGGCTCGTTAATTTATTGCCCACCGAATTCAAGATATGTCCCACAGTTAAATTGTTGAAAGCAAGATTGCGAGAAGTATTTCTTTCGCGCTGTATATACTCGACTGATGAATTGTTGGCCATGTTTTGATTGTAATACACTGTGTTAAGTTACGGAGCTGTTGTTCTATATTATTTGGGCCTACTATTATTGTTATATTTGTATTGTTTCTGGTGTAATGCATTTCTTGACAAGCTTTATGTACAAAATGTGTGAAACGAAACCAATATAGAATCTATCTATCTATAATACATGTACCCACGAATACCGAGGAACATCATTGGCAATCTATCCAATAACACAATGACTTATTCGATTGACAATGAAAATACAGTGGTCAAATATCCACCATTTGTTATCAACGCCTTGCACCTGGACAAGATAATTTAAAACATGCCAGCTGGTAAGTTTTTAATCAGCAGCTAGAGATTAGTCTTTAAATTCAACTGGGGGAACTGAGCAATAAGAAACAACATTTTACTTCTAAATCGGGCCAGATTATCACAAAAACGCGGTTGAAACGTAATGACGATAAAAGTTTTAAAATCATTACGATTCAACACTCGAAAATCGTTCATTCTCAGGAAAACCGATCAAAGAAAATAAATATAGATAACATTATATAATTTTAAAGATATTGTAAGAAGATAGAAGAGCGTAGCTTTAACCAATAGACTCTGGGCTATAGACCCATTATAGTTCGACTGGGCCCCACTCTCCTTATTGCAAATAAAATTTCCATTTATTTTATTTAATTGCTGGTTAACAGCGCAAAATAAGTATCCGAATCAACTGGTTGAAGCTAATGGTGACAGGGAGACACGTAAATGCCTGACGCATGTGGACTTGTTCATATAAATCGAGAGTCATATGCTGGATGATACCAATGTTGCCCTCTGATGCTCGCATAGGAAGGCGAGATGGTAAAGTAAGGGGCTCATAAGAAACTACGTAGTACGTACAAGAATAATAATATAATATGACTAATCATATATAGGCTAGGAAGCTTACTCATACGAGCTTGTTTCCCAGAATTGAAGATCTTATGGACTCATACACACTCACAAATTATTCCAAACCAGAACTTTATATTTGAGAGGAAAATACGTAAAAGTTTTTGCTCCATATTATGCAAAAATCAAAGAGAGGGAAGTTAACTGAACCTCTTCGCTCTCCTCTATTATATCTTGAATGAGCGGTAATCTTTCCGCACGTATGTCTTAAGTCGAACCTAATTCTCTAGCACTTTCATTACTTGCTAGAAGTGTATCTAAATTTAAATAAATACAAGGACCATGGGGAAGTATATCTTACTTGTTCTAGATATGATGATTATCCTGCAAAACAATTGGCGTTGTTCTAGTTTCTTATTAATGATATTCGTTACTGCAAATAGCGATTTAAACTTATCGTACGATCTGCATCCAATACGAAATTCTGCACAACAAGATTTCCATGTTTTCGACAAGAAATTTCAGCACAGGTTGTCAGTAAAAGAGAAGAGACAGAAAGTCGGGCCAACTTGGAATACATTTCGATCTAAATTTTATTTATATCGTCGGACCGGCTATTCAATGTAAAACAAGATAAAACGTTAAACCCTAACGTTTGAATATATACGATTTTGTAGATCGGCCGCTTTAGCACAATCGACTTCTCTACTTCTCCTCGTCGTTCTGTAGATTGCCGATTCCTGATTTATCGGTGCGAATTCGTACTCGTACATGTTCCACGTCTCTTGAAAGAAAAAGGGCAATGCGCTTTTACTTTCACTGGCGGATTAGCCCGACATTTTTGTTTTAATTTGTTTTGTGTTTAAAAGGTACATAAAAATACAAGGAGAGCTGAAATTGAATTGAATAGTTTCAAAAGAACAAATCAACTGCTTACAGTCACATACATACCTGAATTAAATTTTAAAAGCATTGCTCAAACTGCAATCGGAAATATTATTAAATAACGAAATATTAATTCCATAATGATTAGTATGATAGTTGCCATTCGGCTATAGTCGAACTATTCAGCCCAATATGTATGCTACATATATGTATTTATTTCTGGCTCCCAGATTAGAGTGAATTCAAAATAGAAAGAAAACCATTTCCCATTTCATTTGAAACTTTATTATATTTAGAAAAAAGATTAAATTCAACTGAGTGTTCTAATATTTCCTTTGTTTTCTTTGACGCTTGAGGAGAACCGGATACACGAGACGTTGACTCCTTTCAAATGACCACTTCTACCCACACATAGAAAATACAACAAAATATCAACATTTCTTAAAGAAGTTGAATTCACAGATTCGAAGCAAATGAAAAACATATATATATGTATATATATATATAAATGTTTTTAATATAAAAGAAAATACATACCCAGTCTGATGTCATCAGCAGCCTTAGAAGAGATATTCCAAAGTGCTGCCACAACCTCAATACATAAACGTATACAGCGCATTTAGTTGGCAAATTGAATTTATTGACGCGTTTATGTGATTTCTTAATTCATCTACGTCATTCTCCACTTCGGTATCATGAACTTATCTTGTGCACTTATTTCTAATAACCATTCATAAAACCGCTCTGGCTGGGTATAATTATCTGGTGATAAAGCGTGCACTCGTTGAAAATGATAAAGATGCAACTGATTTCTCTTCAAAGTGCTGCTTCTCCGTATGAATATTAGTTTTACGACCACCATCCTGACCTCGGAAGAGGTTGCAGGGATATCGCGTTAATGTTGAACAATATCAACAAATGCTTGTGCTGCCGGTAAATTTTTAGTAAGGAATAACTCTGTATATCGTCTTCAAAGGCGCACAGGGTTTTATCCGCAATGCAACAAAACTAGTTACTGAAGAACTTATAGAAAGACCAGAAAGTGAGAGCAATCACCTAAAACAAATTGCGAACTAACATACCCTACGGCTAAAGTGTTTACGTGTAAATGAGTTTCTTGTCGATTAAGCCAGTTGCCTATTGCTAAAATCATAATATTCCAAGTTTCACATGGACGTGTTCTTTGATATTAGGCCGGTTGATTATTTCTAATTCAACAGCATCTCATCCTAGAGATTTGCATTTAATGAATGTTAATATAATTTTTTACCTGCAAACACAACTGTGGTATATCAACCCTTGGATCAGAGCATAATCCAAAATTTCAAGGTTCATTACAGAGGCTTTATTTTGAAGCACGTATTATCAAAAATGAATGCAGCCAGCTCCCCTTCATAGCTGGGAAGATGTATTAATGTACTTGAGGCTTTATACTTCATTAAAGCTTCGTGAGAGAAAGTTGAAGCAGCTGGCTTTAAAAATTTCTTTCGTAAAGAAACGTTCGTAAGAGATAATGGCATCCTTCCAGAATTTGATGCGGAGAATGAACTACCATTGTTAACACTTTTAAATCTACAAAACAGGTTCGCCGAATTAAGTGCTACAAATTTGGAAGAAATTTTACATATCGATGAAGCAGTCCCCACTGAATATCATGACATAGAGATTCAATTAGAAAATAAAAATGACACTATGGAAGTAAACGATTCAGAGGACGAACTCGATAAAATCGTATGTTATGACACTGAAGCCAATTGTCGATTTGAAACGCTTTGCAGAAGATGGCTTTATAGTGTTTCAACATTTGAAAAATTATAATATACAATTATAAATGCTGCTTTTTAATCATTACTTCAAAAATGCATGTCAAATAAATATTTTTTTCGAGTTATCCCATAAGCGGACATCTCCCATGCCAGGACGGAAACACTGGGATCATGAGTGTCCGCTTATGAAGGCTTTCACTGTACACAGATACATTATTTTCGAAATCCCCACTCACATCTTATTATTGGTGCACGAAATACGTTTTCCGGTAAAAATGCCTAAAGCAACATTTTTGGTATGAAGAGCATTATTCTCTACGACTCCTCATCGTAGTAAATGTTCTTTACAGTTATGATACAGAATAATTTTAACCCAATGGTTGATGAATGCTATGTATAATATGTGCAATATAATGCACAGAGGTGCGTAGCGTTGAATATACAGTTTCTTCCAATGTAAAGAAGTATTCATATTGCATTGAGTGTATTTAATTATAAAAACAGCAAATATAAAAATATCAGTTAATGAGTAGTATCGCTAACTACACTGCACAAGCATAACTGCCTTAGAAGGTAATTGCAAAAAAAGTACATAAATTTCAAAACCATAATAGGTTTCGAAACTAATTTCAGTGCAAAGTAAAGTAAATGCTTTTATTTACGTTCTCCATTTGCAGATGCAATATTGGTAAAACACATTTCTGATTTTGAATGCATCTCACGTTAGATAAACATGTGTATTGCGTTAGCATACAATTATCAAATAAAAACCACGTTATTGTCGTAAGGGCTAATGTATTAGTACTTTACTAAAATAGCAGCAGCATATTCGAAATTCCCGAATTATTTTTGCTCGGTCTGTGAAGGAGACGGATAAAGAAGCCGGCAAATTCCAGCTTATGTACCTTCTTTTTATCCACCTTAAGAACAAACGTTGACGTTCATTTTACTACCTCTACGTGCGCGCGTATTTCTATACGTGTCGATTTTGCTAGTGTGTGCGACCTTTTGTAAATTTTCCCCCGACTCTTCATTGGCAATTCCGATGACCGCCAGCGCAAACGATCTCATTTTATTTCAAAAGTCGGCGGAGTCACATTTTTTCCCGTTTTCACACATCAAGTGCGACTACAAATGTCCTTATATCGAGAACACGCTTTTTTCCTTGTAGATATCTCGCCAGATAAGACCCCGACCGAGCGCAAATTCGGCACGTTTGCAGAGATAAAATCACATAAATCGGTCGACTCTTTTAAAATAACTAACGAGTCCAATAAATATCCGAGTTGAGTATATTTATTAGCAAATTTCGATTAAATTCGGTCTGAATTTGAATAGTGTCCATTCAATGTAAAATTCAATCCGCACAGTTCTTTGGGGTGGTCTCGAGCGGTAAGTTTTTAGAATTCAACTGCGCATTAAGTAGTGATTCTTCCAAACCAAATAAAATCACGGAGATATATGCATTGTTCCGTATCTTTGAATTCTCTCTTCAAGCAGTCACACAAAGAGAGTCAGCAATAGAGCGGACCTAAGCATTTGAGGATTTGATCATAAAAGCATAAACACTATACCATAAATTTCAATATTTCTAGTCTAGTCTAGTTTTACAAAAAGTCCCATTAGAAGTAAGCACACATAAGTCATAGAAATAGCCCATTCAATTCATTTACCTAAGATCATGAGGCTTCCTTTTAAGTATATAACTATTTTCCTTTTCTAACACATGGTCTAACACAGGAATCGTGTCAAAATTGTTTCCATTTGAAGGCGATTATCGTTGTAAATTCTCTCGTAATGATGAACGATTTGTATAACTTATATCTGGTAAAATTGTAAAATAAAGAATAACTACTTTTGTAAATCAAACCAACTTCCAAACAACTCGCTAGCAGTAGCAGGGGTAACAAATAAACATCATGAAACAGTCATTTCTGCTTTTAATTCATAAACATATGGTATTAAGACAAGTTACATTCACCTTTATGTTTGATCTCCTGTAAACTGCAATGAGCATGATTGACTTTAGTATATAAGAAATAATTATGAACCTCTTCCTATCCACAGAGACAACACAAGGTGGGTAATTAAAATTGTGATTTATTAGCCTCTCTCTGTACGAGAAAAAGGGTATTATTCTACGTATATATAAATATGTGCATATGATCGAGCTACACACGCAATCTGCTTAAGATATTTTAATGCGAAAGCAACAGCCGAGGAGGAAATTCATTTTTCGTGGTTTCTAAAAGTATGTGGTAGAAGACTGTTCGCTTAATTTAAAAATATGGAAAGATAAGTGAGTGATTAGATTAGCCTACTGTTGTAAAACTACTACTTCTGCTTGTATATTCTAACATTGTAACAACATCTTAAGCCTAATAGCTACAAGAGCTGAGTGTGTCGTTTGTTTTGTATGTAAATATTCCGCACCTCTGTTTTGCAAAGGAAATCGTATTTATAGAATAAATAAAAACGGTAAGGAACTTTTCACCTCTCGCGCTTGCCTTCACAAAAGAAAAATAGAAGCCGGGAGTCAAAAAACCAGAAACGTGCTCAAGTCTTGGATAACCCTATTAAATATTTATTGTTCTCGGAGGCAGGTATGCTATTATGATTTCCTATTCAGTGTCTCAGGTTACTACGATTGAAGATTTCCGCTTAGTCATTACAAAAACTACAACATTTCGACAAACAACGGTCGTGTTAAAGAATACTATAACGCAATTTACGACAAACTTCTCCCAACAACATAAAAATTTGTAAAACAATACTGCTTGTTATACAACTTGTAGTGTACAAAAAGCTGAGGAGCAAAATGTATGTCAAAGCACTTAAACGGCATTTGTTTCTATTTACACCCGTTCCTTGCCCTTTATAGTTACAGTGTAGATGAGTATTCCCCTTAATTAACACATTAAAAATCAATTAATATTTTAGGTCACGGTACATTTCAATATGATAATAAAAATTGCAATAATTAAAATAAATTTTCCACAATAAACATTTTTAGAAACCCATTCAAACTTGTTAGCATTTCACTCTTATAACAA
Organism: Chrysina gloriosa; assembly: GCA_038088585.1. Taxonomy (NCBI): domain Eukaryota; kingdom Metazoa; phylum Arthropoda; class Insecta; order Coleoptera; family Scarabaeidae; genus Chrysina; species Chrysina gloriosa. The sequence continues at coordinate 22,347,944 of CM076090.1, forward strand.
TATAAGGAATTTACGATTTAATAGCGAATATCCATTGCACACCATTTGACTGTTTTCTTTCATTCTGTTTTCTTTTGTTTACTATTATATACAATATATATTATTATTATTATTATTAGTCTTTAAAGATTATGTTTGTGCTATTTGTATATACTAAGTAGGTACAGCTATCTTCTTCGTCCATACCTTTCTGCCAGCGGTGATTACAAAATAAGTTACGACAGTCTACATCTACACAGAACTACTCACACACAGCGTACTGACTAGAGGAGGGAATCGGCGATGGTCTCGTAACTTATTTCGTAATTGTACGCTGTTACCATTGTTTGCCCAGGCTAATAATAATACGTTTAGTTCAATCGGATAGTGGTTACGTACAACATTCGGTTTAACATATTTAGATCTCGATGAAGTTAGTGACTGCTTTGCCATGGATTTATTTGAAATAATGCCTAAAGATGACAAGAATACACAAACATTCTCAGATTATATAGATTTCAGAAGAGTCACTGTTTCCACCAAGAAGTTAGGCAGAATACTCTGCATCTATCACACGTACCACTAATGCATGCGAATTATTTTATCGCAATTTTATTGATTCCATGTACAAAACTTTACTTTTTAAAAGAAATTTAAGAATTTCAGGTAAGTACGTATATAGAAAGTTCGGATTTGAAAGCTAAAATACACAACAAAGAGGTAAATAATAAACAAATCAGTAGGTTACATTTTTTAAAGTGTATTTCTTTTCGTAAATACCTAGTATTTTATGTTTACATGATGAACAATTTAATTTTTTGTGTTTTCAATACGTAATGCTCGGTCTAAAATTTGTAGTACTATTTTTATTATATTTTATTAAAAGTTGTTACAGGTGTGAGTAGGTAGAAATAGATCCGCAGACAGAAATTGTTATCTACAAGTACAATGGCGAAAATACAGTGTTTCAAAAACAGTGACGAAATTACTTCTTGGATTACTATGCTAATGACACTCGGTGGCGAAATTACCAACATCCGATGAAACAATGACTTTCCCATAAAACGTTATTTTACTATAAAAGGTATATTTTATTTTTCAATATAATTCCTTTTTATCTCTACAGACTTAGCCCAGGAAGTATCCAATTTTTTCAAAACATCCAAAAAGCAATCTTTCGGATACTTCAAAATATGCATTTGTATCGGATATCACCTATTCATTTGTCTGTAATCTCTTTTCACTGAGCTATTTTTTAAATTTGAAAACGAAAGAGAAGAAATCGCGAGGAGGGTAGATGAGGCAGCAAATCATAACGCAATTCGATTAATTTTGTTGCAGCAACATTCGCTAGTTGTCGTTTTTCCTTTTTGCAAATAATCAATAAAGATAACACTTGGAATCCCAAAATACTGTGACCATGACCTTAAAGGGCGAAAAAACGATATTTTGCCTTTTTGGGGTACGTTCATCGGAAGCACTCCATTTTGTAGACCATATATTTCTTTCTGGAATATGGTGGTGTATCCAAATTTAATCTATTGTGACATATCGGCGGAAAAATTCGCTTGAATTATGTGTGAAGATAGCCAAACATCTTTCTGAATTTTTAATAAGAGCTCGCATTTGATCAGCATTTACCAAATGCGACACCCAACTTGCGGAGAACTTTCTCATATTTACTCGTTCATGCAAAATATTGCATACCCGTTCGGTTGAAATAGTTACTTCAATAGCTGTCTCACGAACTTTCAATCGACGATCGCAAATTGCAAGTGCAAGGATTTTATTAACAATTTCTGGAGTAATTACAGTAAATAACCGTCCCAAACGTTCCGCATCATTCGTGCTTATATGGCCACTTTCAAAAGCAGAAAGACACTTACAAATCACTTCATGGGACGGGGCACATTTTTTAAAAATATTTTTCCACATCACAAATAGTGTTTAATTAACAATCGAAATTCTTTTCTTTTCCATATAACGAAAACAAATTTCTTTAAATGCGTATAAAACATAACCTATCTACCAAATTAGTATGAAATTTTGACAACATTTGAGAAGTCACTCTTCCCTCAAACCGCCCTCATAGATTCTGTTGAGTTCTTTTGCCATTATTTCCTACCATCATTCCTAATTGTACTGTTTAGTTATACTTGGGATGTCCTCTCGCTATTTCGATATTCCTTCCTTCGAATTTGTTTTATTGTTTTTCGTTTAATATGAATGGCGAATTCCCACCGATATTATTAGCCCTTTTAGCCGGCTAAGTAATTCATGAAAATGTGTACTTGGAGAAACTACTTAAAAAGAAACTCAGGGAAACGTTTAGAGTTAAATAATTTACTCAAATCAAAAGTGCGAGCGTAGACGAGCACGAGATGCTTGTAATTGCTGGGCTGGATTACTCCGAACCGGACGTTATCATAAGAAACTGAAATATTTATGTATAATTTGCCGCGTCCAGTGAGGAATTAGAATAGTCGGATAGTGTTGCCGCAATCATTTGTATCGTGCAAATGACTGCGCTGGCAATCGCTTAAACCTACACTTGCTCGGCAAACAAGTTGTCACACTATTATCACCCCAAGTAGGTGGAATCCCACATTCCACACGCTATTATTAGTGCCGTACGTGTCTCTGTTTAACGGATAATTTGTTATTACTGTACGCCCCGTTTAGACACTAACAGGACGAAATTTGAATTCGGTCCGGTAACGTGAAACCTGTTCCATGTTCGAAAGCAATTCCAGACGATTACATGCATTCACACCGATATTATTATTATATATAAATAGATGGAAATTGTCGCCTTGCATTGTAAGGCAATTGTATTCTCGATGATTTCGAGATATTCAATTAGACAAGTGTATGGCATTATTAGACTATAGGATTAAATTGAAAATTATTGTTGCAATTCAGCTTTTAGTGATCGTGTATGGAGGATGCAAATTGCAGCTCTCATTGGTACCATAAATTTTAATTAGCATTTTATTAAATGGGTGCTTACGTATCATTCTATGTTCCTAGACCATTAAGGCAGCATGAGTTTTAGCAACGCGTTTTATGTTAGCATTGATATGTAACTCAATGTTCTTTTCTAATTTATACAAGCATGTGTTAGTAGAACAGCTAATCATTTCAATACATATCACTGTGCACACGAAATAACTCCGAAGATTTATGTGGGTTTAGTAAAATATATCTACGCTACGTTACAATTTATTGGGCCCAATTTTTAAATACATGTATAGTTGATTTAAAGGTAGCCAGAAATCAAGTGCTATCCTTTCGAAGGAAGAGTTGTGCATTAGAGTGCTTGCAACAACTAGGGCAAGAACTGCGACGTTACAAACGCCAATTTCGAGGAATTCATGGCGCAGATAATCCAAGTAGTCGCTCTCATTCGGACCATAATAATTAGCATTTTATTAAATGGGTTCTACTAGTGCAACTAGTAACGATGTGGTTTTACGGCTAGTTGCTGATTCACGAACGATCGGTCATGGTGGTTAAACAATCCCAAAGATCCCAGCACTATTCGTGTAAACATGAAATTTTGGCGTGTCTTCAGTAACGACCTAATCCTGGTATTAGGCGGTGGGCAATTCTTATCTGAAAATAACTACTACCCGAAAAAGATCCGATGGTGCATTACATTTGGATCAAGAATCGTGTACCAACTAGCAATGTAGCAAATACAGAAATACAGTAAATGCTATGAAGACGAGAATTACCCGCCACCTAATTACCAGTTTAGGCTATTCCTGGGGACATGCCGAAATTTCATGTTTAGAAAATTAATACATTGCTTATTTACGACTGTAAGTAAATAATGTTCACAATTTTACGAATAGGTCAGGCGAAGGTTTACGTGTAATATTTTAGAACTATTTCCATTCTTAAAGAATATCGATCAAAATCACAACAAACTGAGCCCTAACGGCCAGAAATCACATTAGAGCTACCACCACAGCCATACAATTCCTTTAACTTCGAAAAGGGCTACTTCGAATTTAGAGAAGGTTTGAAATGTCGCCTGACGTATTGAGAAATACTCCTAACGTGCAAACAATTCCACCAGAACCAGAACTCGACTCCCTCTAATGCTCAAAACGTCGTCATACTTGTCTTCAAAGATACCTGCTTAGGTGACTTAATTTTGGAAAGAGTAGTTTAGAATTGAGGGGATATACATACATATGTGCGGAATGTCATACATCGCTTGACATCTTACAAAACGTTTAGAACCAAAATGATTGTGTTGACCGTACGGCGAGTATATTTACTCTTTAACTCGTTTTGTCTGCAATTCGCTCTGAATCTCTAAACTTCTAAACTTCTTCCAAATAGACATATAGTGAGTAGTATCTGCTTCTATTCTATTCAGACGTGCAAATGGCCCAAATGGTATTCACTCGAAAATTATATCTATAGTGTAGGCTTTCGGTATTCCATTCGAAACTTACGCACAATTATTTATAATTAATGAAAACGATACCCATATCGCCGAAACGGCGATCAACGTCCAAAGTGATTGACGCGAAATAAAAAAATAACTCGAAAACGAACCACGAAAAATTCGAATGTAATTAAGCGCATGGGAGCACTTACAATACAGCAATAATTACCTCCCGTTTACATACGGTAAAATATCTACAATTAGTAACAAAAAGTGTTACAGTTCGTTTAATTCAAGGGTTATTCCTATAATTTTGGTGTAATTTTATTGTCAGCGCGGTGAGGTTGCAATGATAATTTAATAATGCCGCGCAGCAGTCGCTTTCCGTCGATAATCTGTCAATTGAACTGGAAAAGGCGTGTCAGTGCATCAGCAATTTTACGTCTTCATATGCTCATTATTCACCAAGATTTATATTTGTTGGCGGCTCGATATGACGACGGTACCTTGGTGGACGACGAACAACCGAGGACGATTATACATATACGATCCCAAGGCAACGATGTGCGATTCATCGGTACAAAGTGTGATTGTCACAAATACATTTCACTAGAATGGATTAGTCTATTTTACTGTCGATAAAATAGCTATCAATAATATGAATAGGTACAAAAACTACTACAAAAAAGTAGCAACATCCTTTGAACTGTGGATATTTAAATGTAAATTAACACATAAATAAAGTTTTTCTTATACCTAGAAGCTCCCGGATAAGATCTTCCATAAAACTAGATTAGCAGTAAACTACTTTCCGTAGGCGATGAGATATAACACAAATAGAAACTGACTGAAATATTGATTGAGATGATAGATGATAGACTAGGGTGATTGAGAATGAGATGAGGTGTAATGCTGGAAACGACGAAAATATCATATAAACCCGTGTTTCTCTCCAAAGAAATGCTAAAGGTTTCGAATCCATTTATGAGATATGACGCACCAAAATATGAACCGTCATCATTTTAAAGAAAATTTGGTGTACTAAAGATTGAAGCGCTCAATCGTGCAACAAAATTTAATTATATCCAACTTACCAAAGTCTAGATAAATTATTATAATTACTTAGTTGATAGAAAATCCCATAATATAACTGCGACATTCTAAATATAAGTTATATCTGTTCACTTTTATATTAAGAGAATTTCTTTAATTGAATATCGCCCGTTAAGTACTTATTCTCTTGCTTGTATATGCACTCGAAATACACCTCGACCAAAATAATTAATAGTGTTCTTATGGGAAAAAAGGAAAACCAACTAAAATGACAATGGTAGGCAGCGAACAGCGCGGACGGTATACTTTGTCCCTACAAAACATCGACAGAAATTCGCTGTACACGATTTTTAAAAATAATTAATCTTTGTTTCAGTGCATGGATGCAATCCATCTCGGTCAAAAAGCCCGACGCTAAACCAGTAGCGAGCCTAGACTCTGCAATCTCTCCCCATCATCTTACCATTAGTGACTTAGTCTTTGGCTGATTTATATCTCATTGGTCTTATCTACGATCTGCGATGAAATTTACTAAGCTTCTGCGGACATATTTACTACTCTGTTCGAAGCCTTCGATCAATACACGTGTTGCGAAATTATCTTTCGGCGTGAAACTAACTTGCGTCTTTTTATTTCTACGTCGGCACTGATTTTCATTCACGTACATTTACATTTCATAGAATTTATTGCTATTTTTTATAAATCTAAAGTTTTTTCACTATTTGGTCGATACAATATATGTATTTTAGTTATTTGTTATCCTCGAATCTGAAAGCAATCCTTTTACCAAGCGAAATAATGTTTAGTCAAGTAACCAGTATTTTGAAATTATTTCTTAAGCTCTTTTCTAATTCCTCTCTTTGCATAATAAATAATTATTTATCTTTGCGGCCGATGGGTAGTTCTGTGTATTCCCATTTAAGAGGTCGACCCACGATGAGCAGTTGTCTTCTTTTCATGTATAGTTATATTTATCTTATTCTTCATATTTCTATATTGACTCGCCTGGGTACCGCAACTGATTAGTAGTGAACGGCGTTGTATATTCTTAAACGAGTTTTGGCAAATGTTAATGAGAGTAAAATTGCTTATGGCGCTAGGATTATTGACTGCTAAACTTGAAAAAACAACTACATACATTTTGCGAAACAAACTTAATCGCGCATATGTTCATAGTTTAACAAAGACGACAGATCCGCAAAGGAAAAGATAAGATACGCGTCTACATCCAGCTTACGCATATCCTATAAAATATCGTGTTAAGGTAAGTGCCCACTTGAGACAAAATAGTCCAGAGACTAGACTCACAAATGTATACGGTCCTTAGAGCCCTCTCACAGACAAGCCATGTTACTAACCTTAGAGCATTTGTTAAAACTGTAAATAAAATACAGCGCGGATAATCCACCAAGTTGGTTATGACGAAGGCAACCCAGACCATGCTAGCCCAATGAAAACAGCGTCGCTTAAGGTCGCGAAAAAGTAACAAGGTGCCACTCTCCAATTGTGATACTAGATCACCGCTACAATACTGGAGTCGGAGAGACCCTCTGTAGTAGATGGTAAGCAGTTACCCGAACTGTCTATATTTAAAGCAATTACCATTTAAAAAATTGACATAGGGCAAAAAAATTAAACTGAGGCGCGTAATCGACAATTAAAAGCACTTTATTGTCACTTGCTGTTTATAACGAAAGAAAGAAAAGAAAATCAATCAAGCTACTTCACATGCTTTGGTAACCGATGGAATTCCGCCGGCCTTACAGCCACCTTACAGCTTAGCTCAGCATAATTATAAATACGAATATATATAGTTATATCCGCGTGACAGTACTGAAAATCTACCCCTCTCCCTTTAAAATACTAATAAAATTAAATATAATACTAACTAATCACTGTAACAAAAGAAGAAACCCTCTTTACCCGAAAACAATCCGAACTTCCCCCATTAAAATACTAAAATAATTAAATCTTCACAAACGTAGAGAAACCCCTGTACACCCCCCAACCAAGAGAGATGTTCCGGAATCAAAATTACAAAGAAAGAGAAAGACTCACCTCTAATTGAGGGAAAAGCAACATAGACGATTAGTTGAAAAACTTCGGGACCAGAAACAACCATACTCTTAACGGTACATTTCCTGTGTCGATTTTTCGTATAGTCCTTGATAAACGAGATCCAAAACGAGACGAAACAAACTTACAATGAAACCGCACACAACACAGCGCAAGCCGTATCATCGAATCCAAATTATGAACGCAGAATGTTGAAGCGAGAGATCATAGAATATTAAAACAAAAAACTATAAAAAATGGCCGTAACAGCCGGTGCTGACACTGCACTTGTCGCAAGTAGACATGCTAATTCCTGCCAATTCACCAATTTTTATTTAAAGTTCTCAAATATAATTTTGATAAAATGAGAGCACGCAATTAATCAATCTTTATGAGGAACACGAACTTTTGTGGAATGTTAAACATAAGTTGTACACAAATCCTGCTAAGAAAATGAGTCTGTATAAAGAATTTAACAAATAATTTCTAGATTGTGATGCTAACGAAGTATATAGAAAGAAATATACATAAGTTACGAAGTCAGGTATGTATATTTATCTTAAATTGAACTCGTAGTTGGAATTACGTTAATTAATTAATAAAAATTAATTTTGAAAATATTACCTGTTGTTGTTTTATAATAAATAATAGGGATGTTATTGTTTACAAACAGGTTAGAAGCCCTATCAACCGTACGCGACATTTCTCTTGTAACTTGTAATCGGTGAAAATATGTTAGATACGCTAAATTGATACGCTTTGGACTATTTTGTCACACCAGGTTACCATTTTACGTTTACTGAAGACGTAGCAGCCCTTTAGCCTAAAGTTCAAGAAATTTCTGGCAGTATTGAATAATTCTCGGGGTGATACAAATTCGTCCAGCTATAAGAAATTGTTGAGAAGAAGTTGAGTTTCTGGATTTCATAGGCAAACCAAAGTACACCTAAGGATGACGATCAAAGTGCAGTCCGATTAAAGTTATTAGCACGTTTATTGTCATTGTCTTCATTATTAAAAATTAAAGTAAACTAATTCGTACGAGCATCGTCTTCCACGTATTCATCGTTTCTATTGCTTGATGACCGTGAGGATGAACTTGAAATTTCTTCCGAATCGTTAGAAAAGAATAAAACTCCGGAAACTTCCTCGAAATGCCCACTACTTCGACCTTAGACCTTTTCACGCATGAATTGTTTTCTTTCAATATAAAAGATAAATTTAAATCGTTATTATACTTTTATTGTTTGTAGTATTGATCTTGTAGCTGTCCTTTAACGGCCTTCTTGGGTATCTTAGTTAGCTACCAAGACGACCCCCTTGGGTGTGAAGAATTATGTCCATGTTTACTTTTCTTTCCTTTGTTTGTTTTTTATTTTTATATACGAGGAGGGCAAATGCATCGTCTCTCATAAGGAGTTAGTCCCAGAGAAGCAAATCTCTTGTGATCTATGCAGGAATTTTGTTCATTCTAACTACATTGGCGAAACGGGAATGGGAGTTCAGTGCTCGAGAAGCAAAGATCAAAAGCTGACTTATTATTACAACTTAGAAATATAAATTAACTAAAAGCAATGGTTACTGCTTTTCAAAGTGAATTCAGGACCTCGAAGGACAGATCCACGTCAGATCTATCTGTGCATTCATATTGTAGATGGAGCTTTTTGCAGCTAAGAGAGGAATTCAGGACATAGCTGATTGTAACGAGAGGAAGAATAACATTATATTATTTAATATTCCCGAGCTCTCCGATGGTGATAGAAATAGTCAAGTTATATCTGATAAGTAAGGTTTGATAAAAGAGTGGATGATGAGTTATCATTAAATAGTGTAAACCGCACTCACGCTGTCATATCTACGAATTTTATTATGCAAAGATCACTGATCAATGATAAGCTATCATTGAATAATAAAGTAATTAATGATAACATATCATCCACGTTTGTATCAAACCTGCTGATCAGCCGTTTGTTACTAAAACGTTGTCCGCACTTCAAGTATCAAATAATTTTAAAAACCTTTTTAGACTCTGTAGCCTATCGTAAGAAACCAATCAGGGCTCATTTGAATGATGAGCAGATTGTCATAAATACTTTGCGTGATTGTGAGAAGCTGAGGGAGATTGATGCCTTTAAATCGGTCGTAGTTGCTAGAGATAGAATACAATTTTAATAGAACCTGTATCTGAGAATAAAACAGGAACTGATAAAACGTAGAGCTGGAACTTCTATAATCATAAGGTATATGAATGATGTTCCCAAAATATTGAAGAGTAGGAAATCGAAAAACTGAGTGTGTCCAACAGGTCTGTCACTGATTTACATTTTTATTACCAGAATGTTCGGAAATTACGCACAAAATTGGATATGATTTATATGAACTGTTCTTTGGATGCCGACGTCATATTGTTTACAAGAACTTCGCTTTCTGGTGAAGTTAACCACACGGAAATACTGAGTGAATCTTTTGCAGTAGTTAGATGTGATAGGAAGTTTGACATTTTGAAACGTTCCAAGCAGGATGGCCTCCTTTGCGCTTCCACAGACGTAATTAAATCATTGGTGTTGGGCGCTTCCGTTTCTGGTTGCCTTCCTTTGGTAGATATTATTTATTGCAAATTTATATAATCTCGGTTCTCCTCTTTTTGGATGTAAATGTTTATGTTCTTCCTGAATTGATTCTTGAGGATTATATAACTTTTATTGCAAGTTTGAGTTTTGAATTAATGGATAAACAAGTATAATATTTGTATTTTTGCTTCAAGACACGTACTTTTGGCTTTTGATAGGTTACTCGATCAAGATACCACATTTAATATCAAAATTTTCCTCCTCTATTCAATATTTAGTTAGTGCAACTAGTTTCGAACAGTAGAAAGCCAACATGAAACCCTTAGAGGACCGGTACTATACAGAAACCATTACAATACCATACAACACCATTCTTATTATCCCTTGAGTCAATACGAACGAATTTACGGCATAATTGAACCAGTTATCGGAGCCTCATCCTAATTATGATAATTTGTGGTGCTAAGTAGCAATTTTAATCTCTGATTTAAATACCAAAATATTTCGATACGAATTTGTTTATGGCGTATGCATTCGACCGATTTCAATGTACTGCCCTTGTGCTTCCCTCGCACGATAACAGAAATTAAGTAACCGGCTGCTTGACATTTTTGCCACCTTTATCCTTCACTTTTCCACTGTTTATTCGTTTCGTGCGACTACCGTTCCTTCTGCGGAACATGGCAAAATAAACTCGACATTTTATGAATGGTCACCCACTGAAACTCGATAAACATTACCGAATCGGTGTCGGCCAATGAATAGGAGGCCGCAATAAAATACTAAAATTATTCTACGGAGTCATAAGTAACTTCGACCCAGGCGAAGGTGTATAAATAATAAATAATTTCACGTAATTCCATAGGAATAAAGTGAAGGCTGTTGCTATTGTAAACGTGTCCATGTGTACGTTGGAAATGAACGTTTACCTTACATATTTATTACTAAAATTTGCCAATACGGTCGATAATCTTTAGAATAACTGCCTCAATCTAAAAGTCCGCTAACTATTGAGATTAACTGGAATGGTTGACTATGAATAACAAGAATGTCGGAGAGTGTATGACGATTACAGGTTCCATAATATAAAGTTTTAAACGAAATCAAATGAAAGTAATAAATAATAAAGGAGGACAGATAATAAAAAGAACTAATGAAGAAAGTCACGAATCTGTCGCAAAACAAGAACAGATCACCCATGCTATAGGAAGTAAACTAAAATGGCATACCAAAGCAACGTATTGACCACGCGAAAACCAAAACTAGAATCCATTCAAAAGATCGTAGAGGCTCAAATAGTACTGTAGTACTATACTACTACTACAGTACTAAAAACACGTTAGCCATATATAGGAAATGTCAGTACAACACCAAATAAATTTAGTATTTGCCTCCAAGGCGATGGTATGGGAAAGTGAACTATAAACCTCAGGGGTTATATAATTAACATATAATTCATTTAAAGATTCTTAGAAACTGGTGTTCCACATTACCATACTCTCTTTTAATTGGTTTAGTGACGCATTTTCTTCTATGTAAAACATCGCATACGAATGAATTTTGAACAAACAATTTAAGGGATCTCCATTAATTACTTAATTTCAAAATGGGTTCATACAACCGCTTTAAATCAAAACAGTGTCAAACAAGTTTCTATTATATACTTACTGTAGATGAACCAAGCATCTATTGCTCCAGTTTTGTTCAAAATAGTGATAAATACAACTTAGCCTTAAATTGACCATTGAACGAATTTTCTGAATATTAATTTCAATACAAAAAAGCTATTATTCCCTTTCTCTTTATAACTACAGCGCTGAATCGTGTATCTAACTCATACATATTAGCATAATTGATATATATATATATATATGTGTGTGTGTGTGTGTGTGTGTGTAACCCTCGCGCGAACATTACTGAAGTGATCTCCCGAAAGAATAGATAAAAGAGAGCAAGCACGTAACAACTAAGTATTCTACATATAAAACTACACCTATTACGTTTGAAATAGAAGTTACCGATTGAAATATAGTTACGAGGAATGTTTCTAAAGTTCTAGGAATTCTACTATAATTTTTTCATTTTGCCTGTTTTCATCAAAATAACAACATACATTTTCAACATAGTCTCCATTTAGTACACTTTCCCAACGCAAAGCTAATATTATTAAACCTTCCTCAAAGAATTTTTTTGAAGTCCCTGCAATTGACCTATTTATACCAAGTTTCATCTCATTTTCAAATCTAGCTCCCCATGGTGGTTCTTTCCTTGTTTCCTTTCAGGACGGACAAAAATCACTTGGATCTGACAAATAAGGTTACTGTGAAAGCAATTATTGGTGCAACTTAATTAAAACATCCTTCGTTCTTCGTGCGGTATGAGATCTTGTAATGCCCTTTGTAATAAGGACGCTTATGCAACCTCTCAGACCGATTACTGGAAATCAGCGATGGAACCGCACATTTTTTAAGCTGAGCCTTCTTCTAGTTTGTGCCATTCTTTCTCCCGATTTTGGTCTCAAGTTTGAAGTAAGGTACCCATCCTTCATCAGTAGTTACATATTATATGTTGCCAAAATTGGAACTGTCGGACCTGTAGTATTTCTATGCCGTTCCCAATAGCCTTGGTACCCAGCTGGTTCAAACCTTGTTGATGCTCAAATAGTCGCGCAAAGTCTCATGACGTGTACATATTCTGACACTAATGCAAATTTCATAAATAGTTGTTCGCCTTTTATCGTTCAGTGATGACAACAACGTCTCTTTGATTTACAGATGGGTTTGGCCGCTCACTAGGCGGATCGACTTCTAATGACGTTTTTGCCAACTTTCAAACGATCGACCCTTCGACAGTCTGTAGTTTTAGGTTCAACTAACTCTCCAAATACACTTTGCAGGCGTTGAACAGTTTCTGAAGGTTCCACACCCTCTTTAAATAGAAAGAAAATGATAGCTCTTCGTAATTTAGTCGCGTCTTCCATCATTGGAAAATTACAAAATTAGCAGTACGGGTATACGTCTGTATCAATCTAGCAGCTGAAGTACATTAAAGAATATTGCAGGGGATGGCTGCATAAATGAGTCAACTTGTCTCTGACAAATAACGTTACCTGTAAGATATACGCAACTAAACTAGAACCAACTTGCTAGATCACTTGAGTCACACACGTATGTACACTGAAGAGACTACAACGATTGCTAAAAAGGTACACCCAATATTAAAAAGAAGAACGCCTTCGAAAGAAATAGAAAATAGTAAAGTGGATTCACAGAGAATTAGTCTGGAATAAATATAGTGCAATGGCACTAGTGTTAGAACGAAAACGCCTACAGAAGAAACATTCGATTTGAATATGATCTTCGGTTCAATAATCACTTCTATCAGCATACATGCCAAACTAAAATCAGTATTTGCTGTGGAATGTGTGTAACAACTTTATGCATATACCCATATCTACAATAGTGTGTTCGGTACTTATTTAAAAGATCGTTTAAAGTTAATTTTTTTGGTCGATTGGAAAACTATTTCGAAAGGTGTATATTTTAGCTCTCCAAACTGTATGCATATCAATGAAATACCAATTGTTTACAATTCTGAAAGCTCAGCAAGGTTAGATCTTTTTCAATAATAAGTGAAGAGCCAGCAGGTTTGTAGGCCCGAAATTTTGAATACCACATATTCGATACGGTAATTAAGAATTTTTGTAAATTCCTTTGTTATCGTTGCTTTCTTGAAGGCCAAAAATGACGGTAAGTCCATGGTCATTTTTCTATTCCTTAATTGAGCTTAAATTCAACAACAAACAAGTAATTTTTGAAAAAGCTCGTCGATTAGTCGTAGCTATCGTAACCAATACACGATATGCAAAATTTCGATCCCGTAAAGTTACTGGTTCTTTACTTTGTAAAACATTGTAAAAGACTAGTAATTTAGCGTTACACACACTACTTTTAGAGGTCAGATATACAATTTTCAAAATAGTTTTGGAACCAATAAAAAAATTAAGTTTAACGGACCTTGAAAAGAAGTACCGAACACCCTTAAAGGGACATTAGTTAATAATGTCCCTTAAACGTAATGCAAAATTTTATACCCTATATTTAAAAAGCATATATTATTTTCTCGTTTTTCAGTTCGTGTTGATCTCGGTTCTAATCTGTGTGCACGGAACGCTCGGGGTAGTGCGAATGAGAATCGCAAATAAACTGCGCAACTTCGGATGCATTAATAATGTATCGGTTTGCAGCGACGCAGGTATTGGATTGCAAAGCGATGCAGAAATATCAAAATGTAACTATCAAAATGTCATAAATACGCGATTTATTACAGTCCTTAACATGTTTCCCAACTACCGTAATATTACTTGCGGTAAACTATATCTCTTAGGCGTAGTAGATCGTCGTGAAAACAGCATGTCTACTATAAATATGTTTGTTACAATTTAAAATATTCGCATCAATTATTGCAAACTATTATTGGGATGGTAAATTGACAAATCGATTTGAAATAATTATGCTATCCTGCTAGAAAGGCGGCGAGATTTATAATTTGTACTGGACGTGGAAATAATTGTAAATATAACTAATGTCCATATCATTAAGAAAAACACAAATAACTGCTGCATAAATAGTTAAAATTTTAACAGCATGTACTGAATAAGATAGATTCCGCAAAATCGTACCCAATAAATGAGTTGATTTTACACTACATTTCAAATAAAATTAAAGGTATTGAGTATTTGATTAGTACTTTAAATTTCTTCTGACCAAGTTTTCAATCGTCACTGACAAATTAAAATAAATTTTTACATTAATTAATTATTATCCGTCCTAAGGAAGCATCCGAATCCATACAAATCCGACAGCGAAACTATTAAGAGAGAATTGCGGTCTCATAATTGAGTAATTTGTACATACATTCAAAATTCTTAAAGTTAAAATGAATCATTTTTTATCAATCAAAATATTTGTTGGACTAATAGCAGTCCTTACATAGATATCGAGAGAAGTCACCTCATTATTTAATCGAATATTCCACTATTTAAAGTGCCATAGACTTGTGAGGATATGTATAGATTATTAAATTGCTTACTTCCAGACCATTCGAAAGCAAAGGATAGGATGAATTAAAGCTTATAATTATTTAACTCACTTTCCGAATCGTTTTGTTCAAGTGCTACAATAAAGAATTGCCTTTCAAAAACCTAGACCGATTTCATTGCGCAAGTAAACATTAAAAGCTTCTTATATCTCAAAATTGGTGGTGTTTTGTGTATTAATATACGGTGTGAACGTATCTTTGGAACAAAATCAATAGAAAAAAATTAGAAAAAAACGTATAATGTGACGTCATTATTATCGCAAATATAATGTCACCTCCTTTTCTTTTGAATGGTAATCCCATTTCTTAATAACGCCATTCGGAGGAGTACGTTCTTCTGCATACAGAACGATGATTTCTGAGATAGGCTAGATAACAAGATTTTTTGAAAAAAAAATGTGTATTGTTCAACTTAACAATAAAAATTTAACTAAAAAGTGGAAAGTTACAAACAAATTTGAAATTATTCACATGAAATGTGCAAACTGCATACCACTTATGTACGTGTTGGCGCCTTTCAATATTAATAGCTTGGTTCAAATACACTTTGGATTTGAGATAATCCCACAAGAAGAAATCGGGTGATCTTGCTGGCTATTCATTTGCTCCTTGCCTACCGATCCATTTGTTTGGGAAAATGATGCTAAGATAATTACGAACAGTTAGAGAATAATGTGGCGGTGTGCCATCCTGCTGGAACCAAAGACGCTATCCGGCATTTGGATAGAGAACAACAATTGCGGATATTATGTCTCGCCGCCGACCCTTTTTATAATTATCTCTTACGTGACCCAAGTCCCTAATTTTGCGTTCTATCATACTTACTGTTGATCGCATAATAAGCCCACCAGGGTACTTATTATTGAACAATTCAGAAACTTGTGTACAGAACTTGTCTCCAAAACCAATTATCGTCAAAATTTCTATTCTTCGTGTTTCACTTAAATGTGCCATTTTTAGTTTTATGTGAATTAATCAAAAGACAAAGAACGTTTGTCAATCCTGACAGCAATTAACAGTGTATTTTAAGCAGAAATTTATTACTTTTTGTTTAAGAAAAAATTTTAATACGACAAATTCGATCGGATTTTTACAAAAAAGAAAACGATCAAAAACTGAATTTTTAAGGCATGTTTCTTGGAACTTATTCCAAATAGACTTCCTTCCTCCTACAACTTGAAAGAAACTGAAACTTACCAAGCTGTACTTTGTTAAAATAGTTCTAAACAATCACTTTAATTTTAGGATGTTAGCATGCAGTAATAAAGAGCAAATTATCAAGAAGAACTGACACTTCTTACCTAATTTTAAATAATGTGGAGATTAGTAGGAAGAACAATGCAGCAAATTAGTGACTTTGGGGCAAGGCAGATAAAGGGGGATAAAGGCTTGACACGCCTTTTCCAGTTCACGCTTACAGAAATATAACTTTTGGTTCTACAAACTTTCCTGGGATAAATATTCGTAAAATAAAATACCTACATTCACGGCGATGCTGTTTTAAGGAAACATGTGCCCTAACAGTGTTCAACACGCAGTCTGCAAGAAAATGGGCAGTTGTCTTCTAGGAGCGCTTATAGCCTCTGGTAAAAGTTTGATAATTCGTAACTCTACGGGAAGATGTACAAGTGGCCCTTCAAAGATAGACGCTAAGGGGTCTATACAGGGGAAAGACAAGCTCCAAGAAACAGTGGAAATGTGAGTAGTGGCCCTCTTCGAAGATTAGATTTACGCTACGTTAAATATCTGAGATAGGTCGAAGTAATTAAAGGCACACGTTATTGCGATTCGCTTCTAATTTACAATTTACACATTAATTGTGTTTACAAATATGATAATACATAATGCGCATAATATTCAAAATCTGCTCTGTGTTAGCCAATTTTATGTTTCACGGAACACAAGTTAACTATCGAAGACAGTAGAGGCAATAATATTAAGCCGTCTCCATAAGAACTGGAAGCCAAAAATGTACTACAGGATGAGCAGTTTGGCTTCCGGGCCGGACTGTCTACGGATTTCCAACTGTTTAGGTTGATAGAGGCAGTCCGAGAGGCCTTAGAGCATGGTTGCACAGACTTATGAAGACTAGGGGCCACTCGGGCAAATCATGAACTGATGGCGGGCCGGCCGCCAGAAGTATAGGTAATTAAAGACAATAAAGAATTGATAATAATTTATTAAAATTCAAAAAGAATTTATTAATTTGAAGCGTGGCACTGCATAGTGCTTACAATCTTTTTTATATTTGGCTCAAATTTACTTGTAGCAACACGTAAAACTGCTTCCAAACTTTCATTTGCAAGGCGGTTTCGATTTTTTGTTTTATTATTATTTAGTATTGAAAAAGTTTGTTCACATATATAGGTAGAACCAAATAAGCTGGCACATTTCAGAGCGTTTATGCGCAACTTTTCCGTACATATTTTTATCAATGCAGCGGTAAAAGTTCAGCAAGTCTCCTTCGTTGAATTTGTTGCGTAAATCTTGATCGTTTTGAATGTCGATAATTTCTAACTGCATTGACTCTGGCACATTTTCAACTGAAATCGTGAAAGGATTGCTGAATATGTCCAACAGAGGTTTCACTTTTTTAAAAATCTGTCTTGAAAGATTGAATCAAAATATCTAGCTTTTCTACATAACTGAAATTAATCGCAGTTTTGTTGAATTTTTCAGCCATTTTCTTATAATTCGGAAAATGATTGTAATTTCCAGAATTCAATTGTGATCTGAAAAGTGTCAGCTTGCATTGAAAGGATGATACATGAGCGTAGAGCTGGGATATCAGTTGATTTTTGCCTTGAAGCCGTGTGTTCAAGACATTCAAATGATTTGTAATGTCAACTAAAAAAGCCAAATCACACAACCAATCAGGATTTTTAAGTTCCGGGACATCCCTTTGCTTTTCCGCCAGAAATATTCCAATTTCTTCTATTAAATTTAGAAATCGTTCCAGTGTCAATCCACGGCTTAGCCACCTTACTTCTGTATAATACAGTAAATCTCCGTATTCGCTTTCGATGTCATCAAGGAATTGTTTGAATTGCCTGTGATTGAGTCCTCGTGATTTTATAAAATTTACAGTCGAAACTACCACTTTCATGACATTTTGAAATTCAATTTTTTTAGAACAGAGGGTTTCTTGGTGTATAATGCAGTGAAACTGCATGAGATCTTCAGCGTTTATGTTTTTTCCTTGCAGATGCTTTTTCAGTAAAGTAACTAGCCCGGAATTGACACCAATCATCGAAGGAGCACCGTCAGTCGCAACTCCCGATAATTTTGATAAGTCCAAATCAGTTTTTGAACACTCATCCAAAAGTACATTGAGTATATCAACTCCTTTGGTTTGACCTTTCAATGAACACATTCCGAATAACTCTTCTAAGAATTCAAAATCTTGAGTAACACCTCGTATGAATATGAGAAGTTGAGCTGTGGAACTAATATCAGTGGATTCGTCGAGTGCTAATGAAAAAATTCAATGATCTTGGTTTTTTCAATTAATTGTTCCGCAATATTACCTGACAAAGACATAATTCGTCTTTGGATAGTCATACGATTCAGTTGAATTTTCTTAGCGGCAATTTCTATGCATTCTTTTACAAAATCGCCATCATTGAAGGGGCGACTTCGCTTTGCTATCATTCGAGAAATTTCATAACTAACTTCTGTAGCTGTTTCTGAATCTTGAATGGGTTTTGTAAACATAGCTTGCTGACCAATAAGCTCCCGTTTTAAAGACAACATTTTTTGCTTTCTTAATTCGCCTGTAAACTTGGTAAAAGAAGGATGCTGCGTTTCATAGTGCCTTTTACATTATATTCCTTTGCAATCGCAACAGAATTCTTGCAAATTAAACAAACGACTTTGTTATGCGACCATACAAAAAAGTATTTCTCAGTCCAAATTTCTTGAAACTGCCGATTTTCACCTTTAACCTTACGTTTTTTACTAGGTCCTGGCTTCTCCATGTTGCGTTCTAATCCTGGCTAGGATTAACACAGCACCTAAAAACAATTACAGTACCTACTTAAATTACCCATTCTTTTTTAAATTATCAAAATAATTGATTAAATTCCTCAGAAATTTTAAGATTTTTATACAGATTTTATATCTGAAATAACGACGTAATTATTACAGTTAGAGAAATTCTGATAAAAATAGTAATTTCTTTGTTTTATTTTAATATTTGGCCAACATTAAATTTGATTAAAATTGATTAAATAGGTAGGGAAACACTTATTAATAACTGAGTTTTACTTACGATTTCACAACACAATTATACACGGCACTTGACGGGTTAACAGGAAATCTACGTTGAATGTGGATCAAAATATATGACACCGGCTAGTCGAGTTAAAATCTACACTAGAACTATTGCCTCCCCAAAACACTATTAAACTGCACTTATTCTCAATCACTTATTACTTCGCTTTGTATTTTCGCGCTTATTTCTTCCTGTTGACATTTCACTCAAATTAAAACCGAACTGTCGGTCGCTGCGATTAGCGTGGCTTTTATACCGCGCATACGACTCTGGAAGCTTCGTGTATCTACTCGTACCTACGCGAGCAATCGGGAATTCGGGACTATTGATATCTCGCTTGCTCACACCGCGCTAGAAAATTCGTGATTTCTCTACTATTTTGAACTTTATATAAAGGCAGCAAGCGATGTTACTTGACTTAGCATTCTTGGGCGCTAGATTCAAATAGCGCGAGCGCGAGATTCAAATTACTTTTCGAACATAT
Organism: Chrysina gloriosa; assembly: GCA_038088585.1. Lineage (NCBI taxonomy): Eukaryota > Metazoa > Arthropoda > Insecta > Coleoptera > Scarabaeidae > Chrysina > Chrysina gloriosa. The sequence goes on from CM076090.1 coordinate 22,367,860, forward strand.
TTTTTTGGTTTTATTCTAGAATAGAATTAAATATTCTTCGAATGTACGAGAGTATTATTTTTGCGGGCCACCAGTATTCGACAGGCGGGCCGCATGCGGCCCGCGGGCCGCGGTCTGTGCATCCATGCCTTAGAGAAAAGGGAGACGGTCGGGGCGGTATCTTTTGACCTGGCCAATGCTTTTCACACCGTTTGGCATGCTGGCCTAATCACGAAGATGATTAGAACCGGTATAAACAACCAGTTGGCCAGGATCATCCAATCTTACTTGGAGAGAAGAAGTTTCTCGGTGAAAATAGGGGATCATAAATCGTCATCTAGGTCTAGCGTGTGCGGCGTACCGCAAGGATCGTTACTAGGCCCGGAGCTGTTCGTCCTTTACGCCTCAGATCTTCCAAGGACGACAGCGACGACGATGGCCGTGTACGCTGATGACAGGGCCGTTTGGACGGCCTCCGGATCCGACGATCTTATATGCAGAAGACTGCAAGCGGTCACGGATGAGATCCTGGAGTGGACCAACCGTTGGAGGATCCGACTCAACACGGACAAATGTGTGGCGGTGAGGTTTACGAGGAAGAGGACGAACCCATCAAATAATATCTTCGTGGGAAACCGGAGACTTCCATGAAGCGTAGAGGCCAAATACCTGGGATTGATCCTCGACCGCCGCCTCACATTCGGCGCCCACATTGGTTCGGTCATGAGGAGATATTACATCGCGAGGAGAACGTTGCTGCCGCTCCTCTGTAAGAACTCGACCATGGATTTGAAAACAAAAAGGTTGATATATACTTCATATTTAAGACCAATTCTAACATATGGAGTGCTGTCATGGTCGTCACTAGCAAAGTGTCATCTACAAAAACTAGTGATAGCACAGAACAAAATGTTGCGCATGATGACAGGAGCACCGTGGTTTGTTCGAAACACGCAGCTGCACGACGATTTAAAAATACCGCCGTTAAACGAATTCATTAGGCAGCTGGCGGAAAGCACTTTAGAGAGAATACGAAACTCGGACAAGCCGGTGCTCGGACACCTCGCCGAGCTCGACCTTGACAGACCCCCGCCTAAGACCCAAATACGGAAGGTGCAGGATCTCCTCCAAGGGCGAGTGACATCCTACGTCAGCCCGATGTCACTCATGTTCAATCGGCGATGCCTCCAGTGACCGGATCACCAGGATCAAAACCTCCCAACTCCACCAGCGGTGAGACCGTGGCCGCTAAGTAGAAGATCGAGGGGCCAATGGGGTGCCTGCGCCTCGGCCTCGGCCTCGAATGATGAAAGACAGCTCTCCGAACGAAGCACAAATTGCTTATCAATTCACTTCCAGATCAATTAAAGGAGTAGGAGTTCTTCGACAGTTCATTAATTCAATTCTTCTATACACAGCCGATATGCGAACAACAAGATTGACTACAACTGCCACATTCGCTGACGACACGGCAATACTGACCTACCACAATAATCACGAAGAAACCTCACTTAACCTACAAAAATCATTAAACAAAACAAACAGCGGAGAATAAATGCTAACATAAATAAATCAGTACACATCACATTCACCAATAGAAAAGAAAACTATCCAACTGTCACATTTAATGACTTCAGACTTAAACATGAAGATGTGTCAAATATTTAGGGCTACATCTAGATAGAAAGGTCAATTGGAGAAAGCACGTCTTTACAGTTACAATTAGGACTACAGTTTACTAAACTGTATTGGATGGTAGAAAGTAACTCTCAGCTATTCTTAAGCAACAAACTCTTACTGTATAAAACTATCTAAGAGCCAATATGGACATACGGAATCCAATTATGGGATACTACCAGCAATTCAAACGTCGAAATTCTCCAACGATTTCAAAACAAAATCCTTAGAACAATAGTCAACGCACCGTGGTACGTTCCTAAGTATGTGCTGCATAACGATCTCGAGGTAGCTTTAGTGATTAAAAATACTTATTATCCTAAAAAGGACAGACTGTATGCTATTTGGAGTTCAAAAATAAAATTAATTCAAGAAAATGAATTAATGATCTCTTCCTCAAAAAGTATGAATAGAGAGCGAAAAGAATTCGAAATAAATGGAAAGTAATACACAAATCGCTTTGTGTTGACACTTTATTGGCATATCTATGAAACAAAATTGATCTTAGTCAGTACCTAATTATCACCAACAGAAAATAAAGTAATGACTTTAAGGAAAAAAAAAGTTACCTATACATAGTACACATGTTAATACGGAATTTGCGATATTTTTGTTGTATGCAACGAAATACATTCTTACACCCCATAAGTACTCGATGCTATAATATCAGTTATATTATCATCCAATGTATGAAGAATAAAATGTAATGATCATTGCTTCGTAAGACTATGTAATAATTAGATAAATTGTAATATTTTCTGGTACTAATGCAATTGAAACAAGTTCAGTAGCTACAGCAATTATAACAATACCCATAAATACGAAACGGAATCACCATCACGTAATTTCTCGTATTTTATTATATAAAACGTAACCATGTATTTTATTTTTTCCACAAGAAGATACTACTTAATACTAACTAACAGCGCGAAGTTGTTTCAGATTTCACGTAATCATTAGGTCACTATAAAATGGATATTTATTAAGTACGATCAGTTACGCTTTTCTGTATCCTACGAGTGTGTAAGCAAATTATAAATTCCGTACTAATGACGAGAGAACTTCGAATTACCTGCTGAGCAGCTACTTTTAATAAATAAACTAGAACGAAGTTTGAAATCTTTAAACTTATCCTTGGATCATTGAAGCTACAAAAAGGTGTCTCTCTTAAACATTTCTAATTAGATTATTATTCAAAACTACGGAATTAAATCAATAAATGAGTTTTTAAAATTCTGGCGAAACCAGATATTAAATACTTTGAAATGTGGAATCATTAAAAAGGAGAGAGCAAATATCCTAATACTAATACCTTAATTATGTTCCCATTTTACTTTTAGATCGGAAATCAGCTTTGGTAATTCTCTTAAATTCACAATACATTCCGCCACGCAGCACACTTAAAGGTCAATTGATACACAACAATTACAAAAATCAACGAGAATATCAAGTCAGTACCTTTCTTATTTGAAATGATAAAAATGCCCGACGCATATCCAGAGCAAATCGACGCTTCACATCTTCGATACTACACGTTTGAAGAAAGTATATATGCAATAGGCTCAATCTCTAGAAAAAGTATCGTAAAAACATTGACATACTATATTGTACACATTTTTTACTATGGTTGTACGAAAAATAATAAGTGTATGGTAGGGATATGGTAAACGCATTTATAAGGTCATACCTTTGCATTCGATATACAGACCAAATCAAAAGCTTAGATATGTTTGTATATACAATAAAAACTGTTATAGAAAATGGAAGCCATATATAAATCATTTTAGTATATTTTATACATTAGTTCCTTAGAACGTTATAAAATAAATTTCGAAAATTCAAATAATTTAAATAACATAATAGCATTTGGAGTCCAATAGAGCATACTAAAGCATAGTAGCGTAGCGTAACCATTGCTATAAAAGCAATAAAGGAGTGTTACAAAATTTGGATGCAACAAATACTATTGTGGAAAATATGTATCTTTATAGTAGTTAATTCTTCACTTTTTTCCTAAACACAGAAATTGGAAAATTTCTGAAATTTTGAAATGAAATTCACAAAGAGAGCACTTCTTAAAATATGAACAACTGTATTAACTACCATTAAACTGATAGCAAACTGTATCAGCAACTTTTTTTACTGGACAAACCTATTTGTTTTTTTTTTTTGGGGGAATTTGTTAACCCATTCACTACCTGCAGGAAAGTCTGTCAGTTCAACAATTTTTGCAAATCGCTTGATCTATCCCTATTATTCAATATATTCATTAATGACTTGCCTTCAGTTATCACTTCCGAAAAATTGCTCTTTACTGACGATCTCAAAATTGACCGCCAGATTTCCAGCATTACTGACTGTAAAGAATTGCAAAGCGATTTGGATAGGATTAATGAATGGTGTGTATTAAACAACTTATATTTGAACATCCCTAAATGTAAGGCTATGACCTAGCCCTATCTTGTTTCAATATAATCGTAGTTCTACTAATCTCGACCGCTGCGGACAAATTAAGGATCTGGGGTCTGGGGGTTCTGTTTGATAGGAAACTGCATTTTTCACATCACATACGTTCTGTTGTTAGTTCTGCTCGGAGCATGCGTGGATTTATAGTAAGAAATTGTGCGTCCTTCTCTAGTACTGGTGCACTTACAACTTTATACTTCTCTATGGTCCGGTCTCGCTTAGAGTATGCTTGTTTAATTTGGCATCCCTTATACTTAACATACCGTCGTGAGCTTGAGCGGGTGCAGCGGAGATTCGTGAGGTTTCTCTATTTCCGGTTGGACGGTATCTTTCCGCCAAGGGGTATTGATCAGGGAACTTTATTGAATCGCTTTAGTATACCATCTCTGAACTTCAGGACAGTCCAACTAAATATACAATTTCTGTATAATTTATTGCATAACGAGGTCGATGCTCCTGAGCTTGTAGGTAGTCTGAACTTCAATGTTGCGCAGCTCGGCCCTAGGTATAGGCCAACCTTTTACCTGCAGTTGTCAAGAACAAACTTGTCTCTGGGATCGCCCTTACATGTCATTTGCCACAATTTCGATAGACTATCAACTTCAGATATACACTACACTCCCTTTAATGGGATCATTGCCGATATTGGGGATACCTATGACATGTACGCCTAGTGGTCATGGATATTGGGCTTCTTTTTTTTAATTTTTGAATTTGGATTTATTTAAGTTTAATTTAAGTTAATTTTAGATTTAATTATAAGGCTGTAGTATTTAAAACATTATTATATTGTATTCCTTTTGCTATTTACGTATGTGCAACTAAACTGTGTTTCTTTTTGATTTGTCCTATTCATGGATGTAGATCTGTTGGGCAATAAATGGATTATTATTATTATTATTATTATTATCTCAAGCAATTTAATAATGTTTTGAACTCTAAACTCTCTGAACTGCTGGATTTACTTCTTTCGAATTTACCCTCCTTCTTGTCTATTGAGAATGACGAATTCTCTTTGGTTTCTGAGGATATTCCACCATCCTAGCCTCTATATTGATCTAAAATATTCTCGACCGACTGGTTTTCATAACTTTGTCAGCCACTAACCTACGTTACTGCTTATTTTGATACCTTATATCGCGATCTGCAATGTATTGACTGGACCTTTTATCTAATTATAGACATGTTAACCTTGCTCTCCTTTCTTTTTATACAACGCTGTATGAAGCCATCAATTGCTTCGTACCTCAAATCTCCGGCTCGTACTCGTCTGCAGATTATCCACCATGGTTCTCTCTAGAACTGATTTTAATTTTGAAATTTAAAGAGTATTACAGACATAAATGGAAAGCATCTAAAAACGTTTTCTTCTTGAGAACGAATTTAGGCTACATTACCTCTGAAGAGGAGTTGATTAATATAATCCTTCCTAACAACTAGACTTGCGGAGATGATCTTATTCCCAATTTTTTGGTAGGTGACTCTAGATGTATGTTAGCTGCAGCCATAGCCATCTTCTTCAACCTCTATTTTTCCTGTTATTTGGAAGTGGCCTAGAATTATTTCCATTTTTAAAAAGAGTGATAAATCTTCTGTCAAAAGCTATCGTCCAATACCAATTTTATCTCATTTCTCTTAGATCTATGAAAACATTATTTATAGATGTATTTCTACTAACACTATTTTTTAATGCCTCTGCGTCAACATGGTTTTATGCTTCACCAATCTTTTATGTATTACTTAATTTATCAGTGAGACTATAGATGTTTGTGGGAAGGTTGAGGTTGAGGTTGCTATTGCTTCTGAGACTGACCATAGATTCCTTCTCCATAAGCTCAAACTGTTCGGTTGTACTCCTATGCTGCTTTCTTTATTAAGTTCCTTTCTGATCGGTAGGCTGAACTATGTATTTTAGAATGGTTCCTCCTCTTCTCTTTATACAATGCCCGGAGCACCTCAGGGCTCTAGTCCCGGTTCCTTGCTATTTATTGTTTTTGTCGATGAGCGTTTGGAGTCTCTGGGCTGCTATGCGGACGATCTGAAGCTTTGTTCCGCCATTTCTGACAACTCTGACGTGTATGTTTTGCAGGAAAACCTTCATGCACTAGCTAATTGGTGCGATGTCAACAACCTAAAATTGAACTGCAGTAAGTCTGTTGTTGTTACCCACTCTCGTCAACCCAAAATTGCGCTTCCTACTTATGTTTTGGCAGGTGATCATTTAACCGCTCTCAATTCTATAAAACGTCTTGGTGTCCACTTCGACTGTCGACTTACTTTAACAAATCACATTAAAGAACTTAGTAGTCTGGTCGCCTTATTAGGTTACTTACCAGATCTCTATCAACCGCATTCAACGTCGTTTTTAAAATGTCTATCTTACCGACTCACTGGTACCTACCCTCCTAGAGGATACGACTAGCTCGGCATAATAAACAGTCTCTCGCGGGCAGAAAGGATATGCTGAGCTCACGTTTTATGTGCAAGTTACTCTACAGTCTGGTTGAGTGTGCTGAACTTTTGGCCTCAGTGAAGCTCCACGTCCCAAGAAGCTCCAGCAGCACTATGTCGACGTTCGCCCTTCCATCAGCGAGAACTAATGCATTGCAGGGTGTCTCCCGTGGTGAATATGTGCCGTCACGCTGACTCCTAATATGATAACACCATTCAACAGACTGTAACTTTTTCTGTTTATAACTTATTGAATGTAGTTAATTGCTATGCTTATATATGCGTGTTTGTTTTTTGTTTGTCAGTTCATAGATCTTTCTTTGTAGTATGTTACTATCTAATCTTCTTTTTTTGTCCTGTTACTGGTTTTATACTGTTGGACAATAAACTACGTTGTTATTATTATTATTATTATTATTATTATTATTATTATTATTATTATTATTATTATTATTATTATTATTATTATTATTATTATTGACTTCAGTAGTGGTTCAGTTGAACATATATATACTAAAATTAAAACCCTACAAAGACAATTAGAATTGTTTCTACCCGAAAATTACACCAAAAAGTGTGTCTGTTGTATAGTTCTGAAAAACGCCAAACCATAGAACAGATGGGATAACCAATGGAAGGTTGATTATATTTACGTTCAGCCTAAAGGAACCACTGTTCACGGTAGAACAGTTATACCGTCTCAACGCCGACGGTAAGCAAACTCAAATTTGTACATGCGACCTGAATTATATTCTGTTTAGTTTTCAGAATCATCGGCAAGCTATCTTGCAGAATATCTTTCTTCCAACAATAACAGCATACATGATCCCTTTTCGAATTGAAAATCAGAATTTAGGAAGCAACAGAACAAAACAGTCCGTTCTAACATTAGCCGTGTGGATGAATATATAGGTATATATCTTTCGGTTGGTCGAATTCTGTTTGTCTATTTGTTAATTACAGGATCAAGTGATATGTGAAGTGTGTTCCTCTACTGTTTTGTTCTTTCAATTACATGCATTTTTTAGCATATAAGCTATGATTCCGACTGCCATAAAAAAGTGTCCCTCCCCATAATTATTGTCTAACACACGTGAATCATACATCGAGCTTCTCCGTACCCTAGCGCGTTACACTGTGACAATTCAAGTTGATTATTACTTTGAATCACTGTATTCATCGTCAATTGAGCGCCATGAAAACATAAGAGAATGAAATTTTGCAAACCAATTGTGATGCTCGCTTTTTTAAGTGTGTCGTTGCTGTACACAGCACATAATCTTTTGTAAGCATTCTAGCATTTCGCGAAATGGCTAGCTTTAATTTTCCTTTTTTCAATCGACCCCAAATGAAAGCTACACCATCGACAGATATATACCTTTATTCCGAATAACAATTAGAGCACCAGCCATCAGGCGAAAATATTGGTTTGCCATTTCAAATACTTAAACATATCTGCAAATTCGATTAGATGCTAAACTAACGTTTATGTGATCATACTGACATACGGTAACGTAAAGTTGGGTACCAGTAACGTCACTTTAATCATGTAAATCATATTTCTTGAGTGATATGGTACAAACACACAAATATAATTTATTGTGTCAGTTGTACTCTAGAACACTCATGGCAATCACTGTAGAATGATCATTCTTCAGTACTCAAAAATACACCTTGTGTGTGTGTACTATGGCTAAGTCTTTGAATTTAAGCTACCCACTGAGAAATAAACTTACGCTGTATAGTTATGGATATCCCATTAATATGCGCAGCACCAGGAAGGGACATACATATGTACATCTTCCGTGTAAATAGCCATACAACTCCAAAACTGTATTTCGTCTCGCAAACACGTTATAGTACGTTACCTTTAAATTGGAAATCAGTGAAATTATTACCATTGCGAATTGAAAAACTTATTTGGAAATATCTGTGTAATACGCTCATGTATGTAACTTATCTGCAACATAAACATTGATGTTCGACTGCGATACAATTAAGTGGATTTAAAACAATATTACTGTCAACTTGAAGCGGTTAATACGCTTTACGAACAAATTTCAGGTTTAATCCACGAAGCGAACATTAAACCACCAGGTGAGAACGTATTTGAGTATAGTTTATAGATGTGTGTAACTGTTTCTTTAACATTAATGTTGTTTATAACTTTATTTGCAACTATGGGCGTAAAAGCAGAACGAAGTGCACTGTTGAAATGTATGATAACTAAGAATAGACGCTTACTAATTATTATAAACGAACAGCACAAAATTTACAGTCTAACTAACCTAACAAATTTGAATACTGTTTTTATCATAGAAAATAACTAACAACCAAGTAGATGTATTGAATATTAAACGAAGGCGAAATGAGCTATTTTTTTAAACGCTGAAGCACGTCGGTTTTAGTTTTTAAAAATGCACATTAATATGTGCGACTCATCTTCGGACTTTTTTAATGATGACGTAATTACAAAAACAAATTTTACTAGTAGAACCCGATAGTAATTTTCTTCCCTTTATGATGAGGTGAATGAATTATAAGGTTCCACAAGAAAAATTAATCAAATGTTCAAAATACCACCCACTGTCTCTTTGGTAGTAAGCTAGGCTATTTACAAATTAACCTAACACATTATTAATAACAGTTCGTTCTATTTTACGAATTCCTTCTTGAATGCACTGCTTCAGTGTCTCTGGTTTTGTTTCGTAAATGTTTGATTTTAAGTAATCCCACAGAGAAGACTCTAGGAGTGTCCGGTCAGGAGATCTTGCTGACCATTCTATCGGTCATCGTCTATCGATCCATCTTTCTGGAAAAACAGCGTGCAGAAAATTACGAACATGAAGAATATAATGTGGCGCTGCACCGTCCTGTTGATACCAGACATTATTATTTGGGATATCAGGATCGTTTTCGTTCGGGTAAAAAACAGCCAGTGCTGGAATTAGATCATTCTAGAGGAATTCGAATTATTTTTCTCCGTCTTAGAATTCTATTATGTACTATTCCCACCCAGACGTTACTTTTAGATGTTGACTGTGTGTTTCTGTCATCCAATTAAGATTTTCTCTACTCCAATGCCTGCAGTTCTGTTGATTGACTGTCCCAATTATACAAAAAGTTGCTAGAAGAAACGATTTGGTAATGAAAAAGTCCATTTGCATGGTGTACATAAATCCATCATTGTCTCGCAGGATTGTATTAGTGGGATCTTATATAGATCATATTTTTTTCAACAACTTCAGTACTACAAGCTTATTGACCTGATTATCTACTCTCAACCTAAAAGGCAATATCTCTTGTCATTAACTTTCTAGAAGACGAGTAAAGATTTTATTCCAATAGTAAAAGAATGTTGAATTTATTGTGTGCACTTATTATATACTATACAGTACGACCGCCTTTTAAAATATACTTACTGCATCTGGCGTGTCCCCAATTTGTTTTTGATTTTGCTAACTGTCGATTGCCTAATAGAACGATTTAGATATTTCGCTTTAAACATATCACAAGCTTCTTGCTGGAATCTTGTGAGGTTCTCATAACCAAGAAAAATAAAATGTCGATACGTCACGTTCTTATTAAATTAGCCATCATAATTTAGTGGAATATTATTAGAATTCTACAATAAACGACAATAATCATGTCACGAGCATTGAAGCAAGACAGAATGCTTAGATGAAACGCTAGCTTTAATTTTTATCAAGATATCTTCATTATTCAATACATACGCTACAAAGGTTGCAAGATAAAAACGAAAGACAATAGACATTCAACAAGCAATTTATGTTTCGTTCATGGTCTGAATTATTTAACTTGAGTAATACTAATATTTAATCTAATTTTATATTGGAGTATTTTAATGATAATTTAGAATCATTCCTGATTAAATACGATGTACATTTATATACATGTGTTGCGTTACCTTTAATACCCATCTTTTATAAATAGTCTTTCTAATAGGTCAATAAAACAACACCACTGGAAGTAATACCATTTCTACCATTTCTACACTCTGTTATCGAATACTGGGAAATATAGTATATTATTATTATTATTATTATAGTTACATTTTCATAATAATATGGTAAAATAAGAGCAGAGTAGGATGGCGGGTTCAGCGTCAGCCTCTTAACTCCCTCAAAATTCAAAATGCAAACCTTCTTCAAATCGCCAACCTATGCCCCTTCCTTGCTCGAAATTCAAAATTCAACATTTGCACCACCAACTGCGTATTTCTGGAAGCTGGCCGCCTATATCCGAAAGACCACCACCACCTCTTAACCATCTATAGAAAAGTAGCACACGCAACAACACCATTAACATTGATTGGGACGTTCGACAGTGAGTGATAAAATCACTGCGCATGCTCTACATCATTAATCGGCCATCATGACGTGAGCCTGCATGAGCTTCCAGGTACTTTATCCACATTCCGCTCAGACGGGAGGGATCAGTAAGGTTTGATAAAAGAGTGGATGGCGTTTTATCATTAAGTAGTGTAGTAGTTAATGATAATACGTCATCCAATCTTACTCTGGTATTTACATACCCTTCCGGTGGGAGTTACCACTTGATGTTGCGTCGGTGGCATGATGATGGTCTTTGGTCTTGCATATTGCCAAAGGGTGGCAGGCTTGTAAACGAGGAATCCGGGGATAATGTAGATATTCAAAATAATGATGAAGGGTGCATTGCATGATGCATTACACCTTTCCTTTACTCTGAAAAGTCGTACAATAGTAAATTACCAGCATTATTCAGTACTCATAAACTTACAAAGAGTCGAGTTTCTGATGAAATTAAAAGATATCGACAGAATCGAGACCCAGAACAACCTCGCTATGTGTACGAACTCGACTTCAGCATGGAGACAATAGGCGACGAAGTTGTTTGGACATTAACAAAGGCAAGAAAAGACATTTGTACATATCAATGTGTTCTTAGTGAATGAGGGATCAAAGTGCCAGTATGTTCTGATAACAAATATATCACGATTGGTGTCAGTATTAGTACCCTGCAAAAACAAATAAAATATTTTGCAATGAATGTCTTCAACCTTAATAATACCTTAATTACCTCAAGTTCAACAAGGCCTTGATGCTGATGACGGAGATAAAGAGTGGGATAAGATCGGGGAAAATTTCTAAACCATACTCTCTGCTCGTCATCAGTGAAGTGGTAGATGCGGTTAAAGAATTTCATATGGTCATTATATAGCTGCTTAATACCTTCCATCAATCGTTGCACGAAAACATTGGGGCAGTGCGGTCCGGCCTACGTCACAAGTTTGTTATGATCCCCGTTAAACGCACTCCATCGGATGTCGGAAAGAGCAGTAGCCGAGGCAGATAAGTGGTTTGCTGAAAATAAGCTAAAATTAAACATAAATACAACGCAAAACCTATTATTTACGACTAGAAATATCGCACAATCTCCCACGGTAAAATTCCTTGGTATCACTGTGGATTCAAATTTAAATTGTAGTCAACATATTAATGCACTCGCAAATAAATTATCCCCCGCATTATTTATTATAAAATGACCAGTACATATCGCTACTCACGAAGCAGACAAGGCGGCGTATTTTGCAAATTTCCACTCTCTTCTGTGCTACGGGATAGTCTACTGAAGAATATCGACGGAATCAAATAGGATATTTATTCTATAAAAAAGAGCAATAAGGTTGCTATGCAATCTTGAACATTGAGAAAGGTGTAAAGGTCACTTCAGAAAAGAGAAAAGACACTTAACCTATCATCAGCATTTATTCTGATTGTCGTATGTTACGTACACCAGAATAAAGACACCTTTCCCCAAAATGGATACCATCACGAATACCGCACAAGAAATCGTATCAATATGAGGGTACCTTACCACAAACTAACAAGTTCACAAAGAGCGATTGACTACTGGGGTGCTAATTCTACAGCAGATTAAAAATAAAAGTCAAAGAAATGTTGATCGGAAGAGAGTCGTACAGCATGGAAGGGTTCCTATTCAATTAATGTATGTATGTTTTGTTAGTCTATCATTTCTGTCTGTTTGTGATGTACTCCATTTTAACTTGTTTATTTATTTATTGTTTTATTTATTTTTAAATGTATATGTCTTATAACATAGATGTGACAACTGTAATATATAACTATGATGTATTACATGATAGAAAGTAGGTGACAAATTTCTGTTATGGTTTGATTACAAATACATGCATATTATTAGTATTATTATTAAATCAGCATACTATATGGTAGGTAAAACTGTATGCCTCATGTTGGTGCGTTCTACTTCTGTATGCCGTTTGTCGTTCGGGTTGGATGCATTATATTGGTTTTAGCATGCACTCCAAGTCGTCGTAAACCATCAAAGGTGGCACCATTCTCCTTTCATGGTATACAAATTCTCGTATATTTTTTGACATACACCCTCTGTCCCAAAAGTAACCGCAATGCGTCTATAAATCAGAAACCAGTGGCGTCATCTCTTGATAGTTGATTGATTATTGTAGTGGGACTCTTCCTTACCAACCTGACAAATTTTCATGACATTTGGTGCATAGTCAGCTGATACATCACGCATCCTGTGAGAGTGTTTTTCGTAAACGGTCAGAAAATGAGTCACGAACAACGAGTCAATATTAAGTTTTGTTTTAAACTTGGAAAAACTGCAACCGAGACGTATGAAATGCTGCAAATTGTTTATGGCGACGATTGTTTGTCGAAGAGGCAAGTGTTCGAGTGGCATCGACGATTTCGTAAAGGCAGAGAAGATGTTAACGATGAAGAAAGAGCCGGTCGTCCTTCGACAACTTTGGCCGAGGCAAATGTGGAAAAAGTGCGCGAATTTGTGAAAATTTCGAAGAAATCGTCAGTGAGATTTATGGAAATGGAGCTTGGCATCCCTAAAACAACTATTCAGCGCATTTTGACTGAAACCCTTGGTTTGAAGAAAGTCAATTCGAAGTTTGTTCCGCACAAATTGACCGACGACCAAAAACGCTTCGAATCGAACACTCCAAAGACATTATTGCACGAGCCCGTGCAGATGAAAACTTCTTGAAAACGATTGTGACTGGTGACGAGACGTGGTGCTTTCAATACGAACCAGAAAGCAAACGTCAAAGCGCAGAGTGGAGGTTACCAGAAGAAGGAAATCCGAAAAATCACGAATGGAGAAGTCGAAAATCAAGTCAATGCTGATTTCATTCTACGATTCGAAGGGAATTATCCATAAGGAGTTCGTTCCATACGGCTCAACGGTTAACGGTGCATATTACCTCGATGTTATGAGGCGTTTGCTGGGTCGCATTCGTCGTGTTCGGCCCGAATATCGCGAGCCAGGCAGCTGGAGATTACTGCACGATAACGCACCGTGTCATCGAGCAACGATTGTCACCGATTTTTTGGCGAAAAATGAAACATATTCGATACAGCACCCACCGTATTCGCCTGATCTGTCCCCATGCGATTATTTCCTGTTCCCTCGTCTTCATTTGAAGCAGAAAGGAGTTCGTTATGCATCCGTACACGCCATTCAAAGATCGACGACCGGCATCCTAAGGCCATCCCAGAGATCGACATGAAAAAGTCGTTTGAAGCACTCGTTGACCGTGCAAATCGATGTATTGTAGCACATGGAGAATATTTCGAATAAATACAATGATTTTTGTGGACATAACATACATAGCGTGCTTTATTTCGAACTATTGCGGTTACTTTTGGGACAGAGGGTATAATATCACCCATCCTGTTTTTCTTTGTTTCCGTTTCGGCAATACGGTTAACATCCAAATTCGCCTTCAACATATCGCCCCAGGCCATTATTGAAGTTGAAGATATTCGTAGCAAAACTATTTTTTGCTTTCTACGGGATACTGATGTTGATATCAATTAGGACTTGCATCTTTCTACCACCAATAGCACAACACAGTTCTACATTGTTGTTTTCGACCGTATTAAATACACGGTCCATTCAACTTCGAGAGCTCTTGTCTTCACGTTGAAGTCGAGACCGTACATAACTATTGAGAGGTTGTTCTTTCTTTCAGCAAAGAAACTCAACTCCTTGTTTAGGATTACCATATGATGCTGAAAACTTACTATTGTACAATTATGCAACTTTCCATGTGCGAAGTGAAGGAAGCCTGTAACACATCATGTGGTACAGATTTCAACATTATTTCAATGTTAATACACGTCCCCCTATTCCTTATTTGATTCGGGAGATCGATATATGTATGATATTTTCCTTTCATCACCTCATGATCTACACTATTTATTTTATGGACGATCCTTCTTAACATGTCTTGATCGAACTAATCTAATTCAATTTTCATTGATGCTGGAGCTGTTCCCTTCTTATTTTGAGATTCTAAAGAAGAAGTAACTGCATTATCAGATTCTCTATGAATCTGCTTTATAAAGTTTTCGATTGGCTGTCGCCGTAGCAGCTAACTCAATAGCTTTCTCTAATGGAAATACTCACTGGTCATCTGATTTCTGCTTATCAAGGAAACTTACAATAATATCAGCCATATTTCGCTCTTCAGAGTAAGCAAGTTTGCGTTCTGCTATGATTTCCAAATTCTAAAATAGATAAAAACTGTTAATTTGCTCTATACTACTCTCTTTACATATGATAGCACTTTAGAAACGGCTAGAAAGTATTAATTACAATATTTATAACCTCAAAATCCAGAAATTTTTTATATATTTCAATTAAAACTAATGGATATATGTATATAACTACTAGTGTCCTGAGAAAAGGATAATTCTTAAGTTAATCAAATAGAAACATGAAAATAAAAGTGTAAATTCGCAAACAAAATAGATAAACATACTTATACCAAACATCAATGCAATTTGTATCACAGAGTGTACTCTCGTGAAATTAGCCTTTTTATTTTACTTTAGTTATACTTTTGCGTTTATGAAATTCAATAGTTAACATAGAATACGTTTCATTTAATCCCATAAATATTTTTTCATTTTTGCAAAGCCAAATTCTTAGAACACTATGCGCAACTGAGAATGTTCTATTTTATTATTATAGACATAAACAAATATTATATACTTACTTGTTGTTGTTGTTATCAGTTAAAGCAGGTCCTAAAGTGACTAAATTAAGCGGCGTACAATTGATGTTGACTTTTTCTTCATCTTCATCTCCATTCACGAGTTACTGCTAATTATGTACAGTTTAAACAGTATCAATTTAAATAAGAGATTTTACCACGTATGTATGTACTTTTCTACCATGATGGTTTCTAAACTATTCATAATTAATAATACTAGAAGCTATATTAACAACATATGTACGTATGTGTATATTTCTCACATTTCTCGACATGTACATGAAACTATACCGCAGTTACAAACCGTAAAACTACAAGCAACTAAATACATCTTCAGCAGCTGCCCTATTCTCTGAAAATAATAAATCTCAAGTGGTACCAATTGCAGTTTTCTATCAAGTCAAAATCGAATAAAACCGTAATTAATAACTGTCTGCTGCGTAGATTATTAATCAATTATTTTCAGTAGCTTAAAGTAATCAACCACCATACCAACCGATCGGATGTGGACTCTTGAAACAGGAACATATTTGTACTTTACGAGATTGGGTGGTCTTTCGTCAGATGGCTTCGATCAAAAAAGCCGCGCACACCATTCTTAAGTCGTTATCTAGATGATCTCGAATAGATTCTAGAGTAGATCCGGACAAGTTAAGGGAAGTACACGGTGTTTTCTCACAACGTTAACCCAGAAATTATAATAATTTTGATGAAATGCAAAGCTGAGAGAGCAAAGAGATACTTTTATCGAAAACATGTACACACATTTTTACGCATATTTGAACAATATTTCGTCAGTAACTTTGACATAGAATTAGTGACAACCTAGACAGCACGAATTTACCAATATGGATATCTGAAGTTAACTATAATGTATTATGTAAGAAAACATTTCGTTCTAAACCGTTTAAGATACTTTAAAGGATACTATAAGTTTGGAAAACGGTAAACGTCAAAAAAATAATTTATCATAATAGCCGTCAGTAAGTAAATAAATAATAATAAATAATAATAATAGTGCTACCCCCGAATGATTAGGGAAAGTAACAAAAATGAAAAAAGTAAGCTATTTGCACATGTGAACCTCAAATAAGTACTGTTTAGATATTGACAGTAGATGATGTTTCCACCTTACCTTGGTAATTAAAACGAGAAAAAGCTAGGTACATATCAATTGGCAACGCACTTCGATTAAATGTACGTAATAATATATTATTCTTCATGTTAAATGACTGCGTGGCAAAATTAAATCTCTCTATTCTTTTGCTTGATGTTATTATCTATAACTATCACTTCGAAAGATATGTGAAGTATCTATATAAGTATGTTTCATGAATAAATAAGAATTAACAAACTGCGTCTAATGTAGGATCAAGTTCTAGAGGTTGGGCAGAGGTTCTAAGATCGAGATTTTCTAAGCGAAGAAACCACTACACCGCTTACATATTATCATTACTTCAACTAAGAAATAAATCACTACCTAAAAATTATGCTTAACAACTTAATATTGTCAAAGACTTTACATGTATCTTTGACTAAAGTCTTCAGTCTATTTCCTTGAACTTAGACCGCGGTAAGCTTGAAAGCTTGCTATTTGCCCAGTCGCTAAAAAGGGAGACAATTCGGACGTGAAAAACTACAAACCAGTTACTAAAGTCATCAAATCTGTTTCACACAAAGTTATATGCTTTCCAGTAACGAATATTTATACCTAACAGATCAACTATCATTAACCTCTTTTGTCTAACTAACAAAATCGCAAACACTGCGTGGTAGAGGCCAACTGGACGTCATTTACACAAACTTCAGTCAAGTTTTTGATATCATTAGTTTACATCCTACTATTGAATAAACTGTCCTATCTTGATTATAGCAACCTCCTAATTTAGCTCATGGTCACACCTGTGGAACAGATGATACTAAATTTAGTATAATCAATGGTTTGAAAATTTTCCATATTACAGTATGGACATATGGATTAGAACAAAATCAATAACATTTGTAAATACAATAGTAAAAAAACATAATAATCGGACACGTCAACCTTAACTTTTAAATGCGCTTGTTTTACAAAAAGACGCCACTATTATCGCAGCTATGACGTCATCTCACTTTTCCTTTAAATAATAACCCCCATTTTTGATAGCGCCATTTGACGGAGAAGGTTTGTCTGCCTACAGTACAGTGATTTCTGAGATAGGTATCATAAGAAGATTTTTGAGACAAAAAATGACAAATGACATTATTTAATACTTAACCTGATTTCCTTGGTTTATCTAACCATCAAATCTTGAATATAATTAATTCGATTTAAATATACTTTGAATTTGAAATAACCTCACAGGAAGAAAGCCAATGTAGCTAGATCGGGAGACCTTGCTAACCATTCGACTGTTTCTCGCCAACCAATCCATTTGTTTGGGAAAATGATGCTAAGCTAATTACGAACAGTTAGAGAAGAATGTGGCGATGCACCATCCTACTAGAACCATAAGGCGCTATCCAACAAAAGGTATGTTCTGAATTTGGATGGAGAGCAACAATTACCAGTCCATGGGTGACTTACCGACAATCCCTGCCCACACGTTGATTTTTTGTTAGAATTGTGTGTATCCTTCCATCATCCAGGATTTTCAGGTTCCCAGTATCTACAGTTCTGCCTATTGACCGACCCGTTTATGCAGAAGGTAGCTTCATCAGAGAAAATTATGCGTCTTGAAAATTCGAGATTATTATTACATCGGCCCATGGTTATGTCAAAAAGAATAGCTCTGCTATCAAAATCATCCTCATGAAGTCCTTGAACTACTTTTATTTTGTACGGATGTCATCTGTTCTTTTCTAGACATTTTAAAATGGAAGAGTGACCAATTGCCTGGTGCAATGAGACTTTACGGCTTGATTTGTGAGAATTTTCTTGAAACGTTACTACAACATCGATTGCTTTTCTTCTGAAATTGCCGAACGACCTTTTGTAAAGTTATCTCTTCCGTGACCCAGGTCCCTAAATTTGGGTTCTATCTCACTTACAGTTGGTCGCGTAACAAGCCGATCAAAGTACTTATTATTGAATAATTCACGAACTTCTTCTTATGTAACTTGTGTTCAAAACCAGTCATCATTAAAATTTCTATTCTGTGAGTTTGACTTAAACGTGATATTTTTAGTTTTGTGTCAATTCATCAATCCGCATATCAAAAAATAAATAATGCTTGTCAAACCTGACAGCACAGAATCAACCATACATTTTACGTCGAAATTTATTACCATCTTGTTTAAAAAGAAATAAATTAGTATGGCACACGATGCGAATGTGACAAACAGGCGAACACAAACTGAATTTTTAAGAAACATTTCTTGGACCTTATTCGAAGTAAACTTATTATTTTCTAAATTGTAGATTTTAAACAAACAATTACAGCTGAACGTAATATGAATGTTAAGAATACTCAAAATATTTTTATCTCAAAAATCTTATATGACCTATCTCAGAAATCATGGTTCTGTATTGAGAGAAACGATCTCCCCAGATGGCGCTATATATAATTAGGGTGACCATTTAAAAGAAAAATGATGACGACAATAATGTCCCCCGAAAATACTTTTTTGTAAAAATTTGCACATTGAAAAATTAACGTTTACTTTTTTAACTATTTACCGGTTTTATTGACTTTGTTCCAACACTCTGTATAAATTGTACGTTTATTGTGCTAAATTGTGTAACTAAATTTTCTTCTAATATATCTAAATTATTCTTTATATATGTCACTTTTCTTTTGGATTGCCGCCACCACTTTCTAAGTGAGTCAAACGCAATTAAAATTAAATTTAACCGTTCATAATTCAGAACGGTAAATGATAGTACTGTATCAATTTCCGTTCTGAAATATAAACTATTAAATTCAATTGAAATTTTCTTTGAATGACCTAAGAATGTATGATGTATGTTAACTTCTTACGCTATCAATAAGGTATCTTTATCTGCGTGTGACGTTTAGCACCAAATTTTGTACTTTGGCTCACAATCAGTACCTAGAAAGTAATGTAGAAAGTAAGTTTGCATATAAGATTTATAATAAGAACATTTTCTGATTTCCGCAATTCAATCGCTTTTATGTGTCTGTTCCTTTCCTATAGATAAATTATAATATTCATCCGTGGTCTAGTATCTTATTTACAATGTCTACGCACAATTTTGAAATATTTGTACGCTTATCCAAATGCAAAACGGAGTATCAAAGTTCGTTGGACAGTCATGTGCTTCCTGTTGACCCTTTCCTTTCACTCACTAAATACCTTAGTTACTTGTAAAATAGCAAGTGAAGTTATACATAAAGGATCAACCTTCCACTAAAATATTTAAGCTTATCTCAAATCTTGTCAACGGAGTTTATAACACTGTATCGTCCCTACCAAATACAGAGGTATTAAATATTCAATCATTGATTATTTGCCCATTGTAAAGAGTAATTAAAATATAAGGTTATCTCTTACGAATATATTACACATTATACAAGTTTTACAAGGGTATATGTATTTTTGTCCAATCAAGGCATCATTTAAACCAAGATAATATGCAAAAAGCTTTAATCGAGAAATATACGACGAATCTTCATGTTATCCATGCAGGAGCTAATTGGTTTTCAGTACATAATGCCAATGAAGTGGTATATATATATACATATATAGATAGATATATATTTCTTTTTCAGACTAATTACCTGCTCTACGTGATATCTAAATTACTTCTGTTAATTTACAACCGCCAATTATTCTCTGATTATGGATGAATAAATGGCATACTAATGAATAACAAGTATTTCGTTAAAAAAGAACTAATGAATAAAACTTTCCGTAATTCCACTACTCTCGTATGGCACGTATTTGTAGCTAAAAAGTATCAACAATTTCCTTCCCAATGATAAGCTTAACTTAATACAATGATGAAAACTAAATGCATCAAATTTCAAATAATTATAATACGATGATGTGCATTTATAAGTTATTGCCATTGGAAAATGCCAGCTACAGAAACTTTAAGAGCGGAAACTCGTGGAATAGGATAAAAGGTCGCACAATACCTTGAGGTGCCTTTCTAGAAAATTTCAAGATTAACGAAATCTTTAATACATATATCGCTGAAACTTGTGCAATTTGTGATAATGTTATTAATTTCCAGAGTTTACAGTAAATCAAAACCAGTGTCAAGGGTGTATTTCACATGTAAATTACGTTGATTCCAACAATTTCCACATATGCATATGTAAAAATATATAGTGTATGCGAATACTGTCGGAATTTGAAAGATAGAATTTGAAAGTCAGTAGTAGGAGCAGGAAGTACCTTGGGGTTCATAAAAAATATGACATCTATTCCAGCTGCACAATATTCAAAAGTCCAATTACAGAAAGTACACTTCACGATGTTATAGGAGTTAAACTATTCAGTTTCTATAGTGGGATATTCACCTCGCCATAGAAGCTACAATTACTAGAAATAGCAATGGTAATGACCATGTTATGGATCAAATGGATTAAAGAATAAGCACAAGAGCCTTTATGACACCGGAGGTAAGATTGTTTTGAACAATGTTTCATTCCCAACAATTTTTTGTGTATCGAGAGAGAGAAATCATGTGGTAAACATGCGCTTTAATGAAATAGCACCCTTACCACACATTCAATTCAATTATCGAGATATTTATTTAGTTATTTGAAAGTGGTTTGAATTCTATGCTGTAACGGTTATTTCTTTTCTTGCAGCAAAACAATTGTGTATAATGAAGTCTCCCTTGAACAGGCACTTTTCCAAGTCTCGATTGCTTCCCATAAAGGTTGCAAACAGATATTTTCTTGCACTTTGACGGCAAAATCTTTTCGTTAGCGGGCATAAAACTGAGACTATTTCACAGATTCAAAATTCATTTACTACAACAGCAGAAAATTGAGTTTTCAAGGACAGTACGACATAATTAATAATTCATACACACGTGTCTACCTCCCTCGATAATTGTTTTATTTCTCGCTAACTAATTCTCAAATCAAGCAGAACAATCCACAAAGAAAAAACATATATAGGTATACTTTTTTTATAATCTCAAACTTCCAATTGACTTCTGAGAAAACATTCATTATAACAAGGATTACCGGTGCAGCATCCATACTTCCCTATGCATAAATAATTTCTACGGTGGAGCGCGTATCGAGACAATTTAGTATTATTGCGTCTATAAATGAAAGTATAAAAAGCGTGCAATTAGAATACGGCATATTGAACATATGAAGTTAAATAGGTTCAAGCAGGCTGGCGCACTCAAGCCACCACCACCACCCGTCGCGCGGTAGTCTTTTATGCGAACAAATAACCAAAAACAGAAACAAAACTGTAAAAAGCGAGCATCCGCCAGCAGCGACTAAATTGAATCGCATTTGTAATTATACAAGAAAAAGAGCCAATTAAATATTTAAAACTCTTTGATTAATACGAATATCGAAGCGAGATCCACGTCTAACAACGCGAGCAGGCGCCTATTTCCATGTGGGGAGTCCGAATAACAGTCAAAAGCTATGCAAGAAATACCCAGATTACCTGTACCCATATTATACGTTATTAGAACGCTTCGGTGGTCGTTAATAAGCTTTACTGAGGCTGTATTCTCATCGTTAATACATACTTATTCCACCTTATTTTATGTGAATTGAAACGCAATACTAGCGATATATTCATTTTTTGTTTACATCATCGCATTCGAATGGGTAGATTATTATTCTTAATTTATTGACATATCAATAACTACAAAAATGGACAGACAAACGTTATTGAAACTTAGATTGTGACGGTCATCAAAAAGCCTACCTAGGAATTTAAAAAACTTGTGTAATTAAA
This sequence comes from Chrysina gloriosa, assembly GCA_038088585.1. Lineage (NCBI taxonomy): Eukaryota > Metazoa > Arthropoda > Insecta > Coleoptera > Scarabaeidae > Chrysina > Chrysina gloriosa. The sequence goes on from CM076090.1 coordinate 22,390,394, forward strand.
ATGCTGCTTAATTACAATCAAGTGTGTTGATAATCACTGTATTAACTACTACTACTGGATAATCTAGTAAATTACTATGGTTCACAGTTACCGGGACTAAACCATGCAGTTACCTACTTACAGTGCATAATATCTATCTTATTAGAAGTTGACACTAAGTGTACATGACTTTGGAAAAGAACTATATTGCATTAGTATCTCAATGAATTTTTCAAAATTAATCTCTTGAAAATAAACTAATGTGAAGTAGTCTACTAGCAAGTATATGTATAATAATAAAATATTTGTTATTAGCACACAAAGTGTATGAAAAATCAAAATAAAAAATATCAATATCATTTCAAGTAACTACAAAAGAGACTATTATTACGATACTACTAATAAAAAATAAATCAAATTAAATCAATAAAATAATAGCAATTATTATTATATTATATCATTAATAATAATTATAACGGTAAATAAGCAACTGAATTGGAGAAAAAAGGGAATGTGTACATTATTAACTGGTCCAACACCTAGCGTCTAACTATCACAAAAGCGTTCCTCAAATTAATAGAAACTATTTGATTTTAAGAACACCTTTAGGTTTAGTCTAAATGCTGACGGCATATGTATGTTCTTAATTTTATAGGGCAAATAATTCAAAATTTCTATTCCAAACTTAACACTTTGACTTGTGACATGTAATGTGCATGCGGGTTCATGCACATCATGCTTCGATCTGATATCATGATTGTTAATATTTGCACTGCATTGGGTGAGTTTAATTTTCCAAGCAAGTCTCCAGGGATAGTATAGTTCTTCAGAAACAGGCCTACACAAGTCGATTCTACAAAGATTCATGCTAGTTTCTAGTTTCAGAGAAAGCCTGAGAAATACTATATTGCGCGCCAACAATTCTAACTCGATTTCTTGTAAACAAGGCCTCATTCATACTTTCAACTCGTAGGAAGGTCGCCCGATAAACATGGATATTGAAAACAAGGGGTACAAGGCGAAGCCAAAGTACCACGATAAAATATCATCACCTCTTAGCTAGAACCAATCGTATCACACACCCACATAAAAGATAAATAATAATAATAATAATAATAATAATAATAATAATAATAATAATAATAATAAATATAGAAATATGGCCCTAACTCTCTCCAAAGTGGACTAACACTAATGCACAGTTGCTACCTCGCCAACCATCAACAATCAGGTAACCAGCCATTTGTAATATGAATCCTTCTTTTACACACACATTTTGTTCCTTTTGTGTAATTCCTAGTTTAAAATAATTGAAAATGGCAACGAATAAAGGTTTAATTCAAGGTTGTTTACCCTTTGAGTACAAATTTGATACCAAAGCTGCAGTGACGGCGCGAAAAATTTGTACCGCATTCGGAGATGATGCCGTAAGTGATTGAACAGCACAGAAGTGGCTCAAAGAAACTTCTTCGGGAGATCTCAGCTTAACCGATGAAACACGCTCTGGAAGACCGCTGATCATTAACAACGAGAATACGCAACAACTTATAAAGGCAAATTCCAGTACAACGTGCCTAGGGCTTGCAGAAAGTTTAAATGTGAGTGATGAACACATTCATCAGCTAGAAAAGCGGTGGTAGTTAAGCAAATGGGTACCACATGGCTTGTCTAGGAACAAATGGAAAGGTTTCAGCGATATCTACTTCACTAATTAGCGGCCTCAGTCGCTGATTAATACAGAGGGATCCCATTGCAAAGCAGCCTCAGATAAATTAAAATCTAAGACGATAATGAAATACAATAACCCAGGCAAAAGAAAAGCGCTCTGGCGGATAAAGGAAGACCTTGCGCATAACGGAAATCTTAAATAAGAAAATAGAACCCAATTAGTATCCAACCCTATTAATATTTTTATCATGAAAGATGTTAAACGGGACTCAAGAAGTAAAGAAGGTTTTCTATCATAATAAGTGGAGTGGTGTTGGCCATTTTCACATAAGATCCAAGTTTAACTTATGAGCATTGTGGCAATTCCAAATCTAAATTATTTAAGAGTAAATGAAGGACAAGGAGTAACGGGGTTTATAAATGAATGAAGCTGACACTATATGTCACTTTTTGCTTAAGTTGGTACTTCGTCAGTTAATCATATCAATTTACATTAGGTAACCATAATAAACATAATCCTCAATTTGATATCAAATATTATCTACCCAAAATTGAATAAGATATTTTAAGAGTTCTTATAAGAACTAATTGTGACTGTAACAAAAGCTAAATAATTGATGAACAGAAAAAGGGTAATGAAAACGAGCAGAAACTCTAAAACGGACGACTAAGGCAAAAATAGTTAACAGACTTTAATCAAAAACTATAAACTAATCAAGCTACATTTAAGGGTTACACTTACGAGCCCTAATTCCCTGTATTCCCTGTTTGAACACTTTACTTTTTCGAAATAATTACAGTTTTTTTTACAAACGAGCACTTAGTGGCGTTATTGAGATGTGCCAGTACTGTTTTCGTAAAATGTGACATTTGTTATTGTGAAAACAGTGGCAGCTTAAAAATTTACCGACTAGTTTGTTTACAGTGAGCATTTGAAAAAGGCAATTTTGTAAAAAAAAAAATGGAAGTTCTACGTGGAGGTTTCCTTTGGATAATTTTTTGCGAATTTAGTAAATTGATTGATCCGACGCTAAGAGGCATAAGAATTTATGTGAAGAGGAAGAAGAAGTAAAGGCCTAACTCAACGACCATGCATAAAATCGCTTCGTTCAGTTTTTGGTAATGAATCAGGAAATATTGTTTAAAATTGGTTCCCAGAATTTCGTCATCATCAGTGATGAATTGCGTGAAGGCCGACCAAAATATGTTGTTATTTCAAAAAACATGCTGTGCACTACTTTGATTAAAGAATATCAACATGTGACTTATAGGGAGATAAAGGCATTAAGGGATTAAGCACATCGATGACTGCAATACATTTGATTCCGCATGAGCATTTAGCTGAAAGAAGATCAAAGAGCTCGAAAGCTCAAAAACATGCTCGCGTCAATTGGTGTAAGGAAATGCTCAAAGAATTCAACCGAGGAACTGCAAAATTCGTATACAATATCGTAATAGGTGACGAAACTTGCATATATTCGTATGAACCGGAAACTAAGCAACAATCTACTGTTTTGAGTAGTCCAAGATCAACTTAATCCGACACAAGTTCATTCACGAAGCACTACCAAGAAAATGATAGCATGTTCCATAGGTTTTACTGAACATGGGGCAATAATTCCTTTGGAGGATCCAAGAACCGTTAATACACAACCGTTTGTTTGCCATGGGTCATCGCCGAAATGAGGAAAAAACACCGAAGACGTCGGATTATTCTCCATCATGACGCACCACGACAAACAGTTGATTATTTGAAGGAGAAAACCGTATTCACCTGATTTATCATCCAACGGATCCTCCTGTTTCCTGTTCCCTGACAGCGATTTTCAGCACCTCAAGATCGAAATCTTAAAAATACATGTTTTTGAGATAACTTCAGAGTGGAAGAAATGTTTCGAGAATTGGTTTGTACGCATGTATAAATTTTAAAGGCAAATATTTTGAAATTCTTTCCTAGTTTTTATAACAACTTAAAAGGCGCCCTTGGTCATAGCGGTGGCCGATGCGGTGTTTTTCTAATAATTAATAGTGGCGCTCACAAACCAGCCCGAACGCAATCAAAGGATGATAATTATACTGGGTGCAATTAACCGAGGCCACCCATATAATAAAGTAGAAAATGAAGAAGCTTATGGTATATACATATACTAATAATTACAGTTATTAGCGTACTAATAATTTAAACAAGCACAGTTATTTCATACAAATAGGGGAATGATGGAACGACGACACGGGCGATTTTTTTCCAAATGTATGAATGTATAATTGTAAATGTTATTTATTGTTATTGTTTAAGCGCACTTTTCCAAATTTTTAAGAAATGAACTGTATATTCTCAAAAAATATTCTAACGCTACTTGGATACGTAACCTGTTAACCTGTGCATAATTATTACTACGTTGCCAATTTCCACAAGAAAATTAATTTCGCAAAGTTAATTTCAAAATCATCTATGAAATGGAAACATTACCTACTTTGTTAAGTTACCACTTTGTGTTATTTAACAGAAAAACGTGACTACAGTTTCGTCACGTTTTCATGTTAAATAAAACAAAGTGGTAGTTTAACAAAGTAGTGTTTTCACTTCATAAGTGACCATGTACTAGTACAAAGTAACGGACAACTCAATCACACATCTTAATTTCACAGGATAATATTTTACTATAATTTCACTTACAGAATTCCACAATCTTAGAACGTTGAACATTGAATTAACAGGATACCGCCCTTGTTAATTATATCCCTACCATCAGAAGTAATTGGACAAGGTGTATGTTCCAGTTACCTATTGCCGTTTTCCCAACGAATTGTTAAATTTTAGAAATCCAGAATCACAATTATTACTTTTCTACCAGATACGTATCTTGCTTTATTAAAAGTCTAAAGTACGTCAATGAAACACTTGGTACTGTTTCACAATAGGTAATTTATTATTTTTTATTTATTATAAAATTTATTATAAAATCGATGCATACATATTTCATCTTACGGCATCATGAAGAGAACTAAAGTGTAAAGTAACATAGTATTCTTATCTTCTATTTATATAAAAATGAATTGTGGTTTGTTCGGATGCTTAAAACTTGAAAACGACTGGACCAAATCGGATACCTCCTTCTGCGGATTTGCTCGTAATTGCTACGTGAAGGTGTAGGAAAAAACAAAACTATTAAAACGTTTAAAAATTAAGAAAAATAAATTAGAGATTAAGCAAATTGGTGACGTTTGGTGGGTTAGGTTATGACAGTTGTCATGATGCGCGCAAAGATAATTACGGTTATGACATTTGTGATTGTGCGCGCATGAATAATTGTTATGTCATAATACAAGCAAAGTCAGTAATATCCATCAGTCTTATTTACAATGCCGCGAGCGAGAAGATTGAATCTTTCACAACGAAGCCGTAATGCAATCAGACTGCGGAATATTGCGAATCAATCCACTGCGGATGATTTCTTCGCACGAGAGAAGGGCGCCGTGTTAGTACGGCCCAACTTCGTGTTTCCCAAACACAAGAACAAAGAGAGGCCATACTTGAAAAGGCTTGGTTGGCAAAGAGAAATCGTCGAGCAGAACACGGGGATCAACAACGTCGAGCTGCAAGAAGAAATGCTTTAAGCGTCAATCTGAATCGAGCAGCGTTTCAATGCGATTCCACAATTGACTACAACACGCACCCTTTCGTTAGAATTGGCCCTATGGAGGTTGTGTGCTTCCATTGCAGTGCATTAAAGTTCGCTGGAGAAACGTCTGGATTGTGCTGTCTCAGTGGAAAGGTTAAGTTCGCCATTGTTGCTGGCGGAGGCATTGCATTCATTGCTTCATGGCGAAGCTCAAGAATCACGACATTTTCTTCCTAACGCTTAAAGGTACAACGCATGTTTCCAAATGACTTCATTTGGAGCAAATATTATTGAAGAACGGGGATTCAGTCCGACTTTCAAGGTAATGTTTGTTAATAAGAGATCAACCTTTATTTTGATAATCATAAATCACTAATTATCACTTCCCTTTCGACTAAACAGATACAAGGACAAATTCACCACAGAATTGGATCATTGCGGCCGGTTGAAAACGCACAGCATAAAATTGTTTCAAATTTACTTCATGGCCAATATGGAGGACCAGCTTGGTCGGCGTCAAACGATCAACAACGCAATGAAAAGAGAAATTCTTCAATATTTGCAGGAAATACTTCATGAACATAATGCATTAATTGGGTAGTTCGAACCTGTGTTGAATCGCATGCCAAGTGATAACGACATGTAAAAGTCGTGATCAGCGCAAATAAACGCCCCGCTGGAACACACTAACGACAATAGGTAAAGTTGCAAAATATAGTATATCACAAGGTGCTTCAATGAAGATAATCGACACGACTGCAACCCATTCAGCAAATAGTTTAACAAAAAGGTGTGCTACAACGATACGCGAATCATTAGATTTACATTCAATAAAGCAAATACCTTGCTCCCACGTGAATTTGCTTCTTTTTGACCTATTATTCAATTTAATTAATTTTATTTTAATATAAACAAGTTAGTAAAACTCAGGTAATAACTTAAGACAACATTTATTAATTCTAAGGCGGTACGAAGTTCGCTGGGTCAGCTAGTATATCTATATAGTTAAATATTACTAAAATCTAATATTAAAATTAATAAATTCAAAGGTTATTTTGTAAAAAGCCAATATCCATCGCCTGGAGTATGTTACCTTATTTTCATTAAGGTAATGTCTTTTATCCTTTGAATTTAATATTAGATTTAAGTAATATTTAGCTGTATAGATATATAAGACTATGTTCTTTTTCACCTTACTTCTTCTGATGATGCCACGAGGAGTAATGCGCATCGATTTTAATAAATTACATACTGTGAAACAATACCAAGTTCAGACAATGAACTCAATTAATTATTAAAAGTCGTTTAAAGTATTAATTCTCAACTAGAGACGTAAGTTCAAGTGCCTCAAATTCTCCAAACTGATGTATGTACATACATATTAAAATTTTCTCTACCTATATCATTTCAAGAACACGTCTAAACCATATTGGTGGTATATTAACAATTGAAATAATATGCTAATTTATTCTGTATACAATAAAACAAACAGTAAGTCGTCTTAACGCTAACGAGCTCACAAAAATTTAGGCGCCGGCTATTTGAAATCGGTGCACGTTTTCAGCGCATCGTTGCAACCGAAACATAAATTTCGTATGCCCATTAGCTTAATTAATTTATAAGGCGCAAACTGTAGCGCACAGCGACATTATATACGTAAAAGAATTGAAGCTAGCCGACAAAGTCTCCTGAAGCAAGCTACTACTGTGTATATAATAAATAATACGTAGTGGGCCATAAATATTACGTAGGTCGTAACGAGCACTACGACTGCTGGAATAACAGCAATCATTACACTTTGAGACACGACAATTTCTTCAAAATTCAATCAATTTGTTAAAGAAAAAAATTAAGTCAATTACATTGAATATTGCAACAATCACTTATACATCAGTAAATATTAATGTGAAATGTCGATATGATGCCTTTCATTTATACAATACCTAAGTACCTAAAACGTAAGAAAGGGAGTGGAATTGCCTGCGGATGCATTAACGCAATGCTATTACTTAGGATAACTTTAATAAGGAGCAAGTACCCCATAAAGTTTATTTAATTCGTATGCCTTGCATCTCTCATGTATTTGCGTGTTTAAATATCACTTTGTATTCTCCCGAGATGAAATCTCAAGAAACTGTTCCTTTTGAAAGAAGTAATAACCAATTGAAGCATACACAAACCATATCTACATTCCCATACATGTGAAAAATTAGTGAAGTTGTTCCTATACTCAAATCTCGTGACCTTCATGACGTATCTAACTATCGGTCGATTTATATCTCACCGAAGGTTTTCGAAATTTACCCTAAGGCCAAGAACTGTATATCACCATATCAACATGATTTTGTGGAGAGAAGGTCAACTATTTCTAATCTGGCGGTATTTACTCGACACCAAACTCTGGATACCAGAAAACAGGTTGATGTACTTTATACTGATTTCTTAAAGGCTTGCGATCGTATTGGCCATGCTATTATCCCATCTAAGCTGAGAAGTTTCGGATTTACAACTCAATTAATAAATTTCTTACTTAATGTTCCTTAATCCTTACTTTAATGAGAGATAGAATGATAGATCGGTTACAAATCCATATCCTACATTGCTTCACCTGGTGTGCCCCATTATGTTTATTTATTTATTATTAACCTATATGCCTT